>CM055272.1:26790048-27399991 GCA_029237695.1 Conchocele bisecta
CCCCCCAGGTCTCTAATAGTAGCCCCCACTCTCTAATAGTAGCCCCCAGCTCTCTAGCCCCAATCCCAGTCTCCAATAGTAGCTTCTATAGTAGTACGCTAATATCTCTCTAACTAGTCTCTCTAATAGTATTAGCTCCCCTCTCTAATAGTAGCCCCCTCTCTCTAATAGTAGCCCCAGCTCTCTAATAGTAGTCTCTCTAAAATATACCCCCCACTCTAATAATAGAGTAGCCCCCTCCCTCTCTAATAGTACCCCCCAGTCTCTTTACCCCCTCTCTCTAATAGTAGCCCCAGCTCTCTAATAGTCTCTCTAATAGTAGCCCCCATCTCTAATAGTATTCTCTAATAGTACCCCCTACCCCTCTCTTCCCCCCTCTCTCTCTCTCCCCTTCTCTTCTCTCTCTCTGCCCCTCTCTCTCTCCTCTCTCCTCTCTATCTCTCTCAATCTCTCTCTCTCTCTCTATCGTCTCTCTCTCTCTCTCTCTCTTTCCATTCTCTCTTTCCTCTCTCATATAGCCCCCTCTCTCTAATAGTAGCCCCATCTCTCTAATAGAGCCCCTCTCTCTAATAGCACTCTCTATACCCAGCTCTCTAATAGTATTCCCCTCTCTAATAGTTTCTCTCTTAGTCAGCTCTCTAATATTACTCTGCTCTCTAATAGTAGACCCCCATTCTCTCTCTAATAGTACGCCCCCCAGCTCTCTATAGTAGTCTCTCTCAATCTAGTAGTATCCCCCCCTCTCTCTCTCTCAATATTAGCCCCCATTCTTTCTCTAATAGTAGCCCCAGCTCTCTAATAGTAGCTCCCCAGCTCTCTAATAGTAATAGTCCCCCATTCTCTCTCTAATAGTAGCCCCCCAGCTCTCTAATAGTAGTCCCCTCTCAATAGTACCATTCTCTCTCTAAAGTAAGCCCCCCCCCCCCCCCCAGCTCTCTAATAGTACCCCAGCTCCTAGTACCCCATCTCTCTAATAGTAGAGCTCTCCCCCCAGCTCTCTAAGTAGTAGCCCTCTTCTCTCTAATAGTAGCCCCCTCTCTAATTGTATTTCCCCTCTCTAATAGTAGCCCCTCTCATCTCTCTCTCGTATCTCTCTCTCTCTCAATCTAAGCTCATCTCTCTAATAATACTCAGCTCTCTAATAGTAGCCACCTAGCTCTCTAATAGTAGTCCCCACTCTAATAATAACTTCCATCTCTCTAATAGTAGATAGTAGCCCCCTCTCTCTAATAGTAGCTCTTCTCTCTAATAGTAGCCTCTCTCTCTCTCTCTCTCTCTCTCTCAACTCTCTCTCTCTCTATATAGCCCCCTTCTCTCTAATATCTCTCAATCTAGCAGCTCTCTCTAATAGTAGCCCCTCTCTCTAATAGTAGCCCCAGCTCTCTAATATAGTCTCTAATAATACCCCCAATTCTCTCTAATAGTAGCCCCTCACTCTAAATAATAGCCCCCTTCTCTCTAATAGTACCCCCATCTCTTCTCTAATATGCTAGCTCTCTAATAGTAGCCCCCTTCTCTCTCTAATAGTAGCCCCCCAGCTCTCAATATATCTCTCTAATATTACCCCCCTCTCTCTCTCATCTCTCCTAATAGTAGCCCCACTCTCTAACCAGTACTCCCCCCAGCTCTCTAGTAGCATTCTCTCTCTAATAGTAGCCCCCCCAGCTCTCTAATATAGTCCCCTCCTAATAGTAGTCCACTCTCTTTAATAGTAGCCCCACTCTCTAATAGTAGCCCCCCAGCTCTCTAATAGTACTCTCTAATAGTAGCCTCCATCTCTCTCTAATCAGTAGCCCCCCAGCTCTCTAATAGTAGCCCACATCTCTCTAATAGTAGCCCCATCTCTCTCTAATAGTAGCCCCCCCCAGCTCTCTAATAGTAGTCTCACTAATAGTAAGCCCTCTCTAATGTCACCCCTCTCACTAATATAGCCCTCTGACTCTCTAATAGTAGCCCCCATTTTCTCTCTAATAGTAGCCCCCACTCTCTCTAATGTAGTCTCTAATAGTAGTCCCCTCTCTAATAGTACTCTCTCTCTCATCTCTCTCATCTCTCTCTCTCTAGCTCTCTCTCTCTCTCATCCTCTCTCTCTCTTATCATCTCTCTACACTCTCATCTCTCTGTCTCTCTCTCTCTAATATAGCCCCCCAGCTCTCTAATAGTAGCCCCCAGCTCTCTAATAGTAGTCCCCAGCTCTAATAATAAGCCATCTCTCTAATAGTAGTATAGTAGCTCTCTCTATAGTATCTCTCTCTCTCTAATAGTAGCCCCTCAGCTCTCTAATAGTATCTCTCTCTCTCTAATAATATCCCCCCCCAGCTCTCTAATAGTAGCCCCCTCTAATAGTAATAGTAACACCCACTCTAATATCACCCCCCTCTAATAGTAGCCCCCCTCTCTAACTCTGAATAGTAGCCCCCTCTAGTAGTACCCCCCTCTAATAGAGCCCCCTCTTTAATAGTGTAGCCCCCCCCCCCTACCAACCCCCCCACCACCACCCCCCACCCCCACCCCTCTAATAGTTGCCCCCCTCACATATTTGCATTGTAAATACGTTATTTTCACATACAAAAGCCATTTATGGAGAAACGTCATTTAAAGCATTTTTTTAATGGCTTTTGTAAGTGAAAATAACATATTTTTATCCTACTTTCTACGTTTTTGATCCCCACAAATTGCATATAATTACATAGAATAAATACGATACGATACGATTTTATGCACATCGTCCCAAGTTTAAGCACTAGATTTGAGCTCATGCTCAGACAGTTTCTAATAGACAATACTTGTGTCTGTTGATATCAAGTTTATCAGGCAAGGCGAGGAAATGTGTAGGAATTACGAGGCTTGCCAAGCAATTAACTTGATCTCAACAGACACAAGACTGGTATTCTATTTATCAGGTAATGTTACATGATTGCCGTTGTTTGCCGTTGTGTACTGCGGCCCCGGAATATGTACGAGTAAATCAGCTGTTTGAATGGAGCAGATTATCAAAGTACCGAAAGTACTGCATGTATGCTCAAATTACACGACATTTCCGACGGAAATGTAACAATAACGTTCGACCATGTCCAGCCGTAGCACTCAACTGTTTGAACCCACGGGGGAACAAAAGTGTCGTCTACTGTTATTTCATATTTTCTCTTTAGTCTGATTTAAACATTGTTTGGCAACACTTTAGAATCATTATAATAGTATACTGGAGTCAGGTTGTCCGTCCGTGCGTCCGTCCGTGCGTCCGTCCGTGCGTCCGTCCGTCCGTCCGTCCGTCCGTGCGTCCGTAAACTTAACATCAGAGAAATATTGTTATACTTCATTTCCTTCCATGTAATAACTTCTAAATTTCTTCAAATCTAAAATGCTTGATATTTCACACATGCATTCCTGTAAGGCTCTACTACCATGCTGTACCAAATTCACGACCGTCCAACCCCCGCAGATCCCAAGGTCAAGGTCAAATACTTAGTCCGTAAACTTAACATCAGAGAAATATTGTTATAACTTCTATTTCCTTCATCTAAAGTGCTTAATATTTCACACATGCATTCCTGTAAGGCTCTACTACCATGCTGTGCCAAAACCACGACCGTCCAACCCCCGCAGATCCCAAGGTCAAGGTCAAATACTTAGTCTCTTTACAAAACATAACATCAGAGAAATATTGTTGTTTACTTCTATTTCCTTTCAAAACTTTATATTTCACATGATTCCTGTAAGGCTCTCTCCATCGTGCCAAATCCAGACCGTCCAACTGATCCCAAGTCAAGGTCAAATACTTACTCTTTACAAAACTTCATCAGAAATATTGTTCAATTCATTTCCTTCATCTAATATTTCACACATGCATTCCTGTAAGGCTCTAATACCATGCTGTGCCAAATGCATGACCGTCCCAACCCCGCTGATCCCAATGTCAAGGTCAAATACTTAGTCTCTTTACAAAACTTAACATCAGAGAAATAAGTTATAACTTCTATTTCCTTCATTGAAAATTCTTATTATTTCACTTGTGCATTCCTCTAAGGTTGTACTATCATGCTGTGACAAATCTACGACTGTCCAACCCCCGCTGATCCCAAGGTCAAGGTCACATACTTAGTCTCGTTACAAAACTTAACATCAGAGAAATATGTTATAACTTCTATTTCTTTCATTGAAAATACTTAATATTTCATATGCTGTGACAAATCCCCGCTGATCTCGAGGTCAACGTCACATACATACCGTATAACCTCGAATTAACGCCCCCCTTTTTTTTTTTTTTTTTTTTTTTTTATTTTTTTTTTTTTTTTTTTTTTTATACTGGCTAATAAACGCCCTCCCCCCCGCCCCCCCAAATAATAATTATTTTTTTTTTACCAAAGCCGCCAATTATTTGCGCCCCCCCCCCCCCCCTCGCCCCCCCCCCCCCCCCAATAATAAAAAAAATAAATAAATAATTTTACCAATGACCGCCAATTTCAAACACAAATAATCCTTAAATCCTTATTTGGTTTGAAATTGGCGGTCCTTGGTAAATTTTTTGTTGTTTTTTTTACTGGCTAATAAACGCACACCCCCCCCCCCCCCCCCCAAATAAAAAAAAAAAAAGAAGAAAATCTATTTCAAACACAAATAATCCTTAAATCCCTTCTTTAGTGTCTGAAATTGGCAGTCCTTGGTAATTTTTATTATTTTTTTCTGGCTAATAAACTCCCCCCCCCCCCCCCCCCCCCCCCCCCCAACCCCCCCCCCCAAAGAAAATGAAAAGAAAATCTATTTCAAACACAAATAATCCTTAAATCCTTATTTGTGTTTGAAATTGGCGGTCCTTGGTAATTTTTTTCTTTCTTTCTTTCCCCCCCCCCCAAATTAATAATAATAATTTTATTTTACCGATTACCGCCAATTTCAAACACAAATAATCCTTAAATCCTTATTTGTGTTTGAAATTGGCGTCCTTCGTAATTTTTTATGTTTTTTTTTTCTGGCTAATAAACGAAACCCCCCCTTCCCCCCCCCCCCCCCCCCACCCCCCCCCCCCCCCCTCCACCACCCCGCCAATTCAAACACAAATAATCCTTAAATCCTTATTTGTGTTTGAAATTGGCTGTTCTTCGGTAATTTTTCTTTTTTTCTTTTTTACTGGCTGATAAACGCCCCCCCCCCCCCCCCCCCCCCCCCCCCCCCCCTTTTGTAAAATTGTAAAATGTAACGCCTCCGGGGGCGTTAATTCGAGGTTATACGGTAGTCTCTTTACAAAACTTAACATCAGAGAAATCGGTTATAACTTCTATTTCCTTGCTCGGATCTGCTTCACATTTCACACACTCATTGCTCCAATGGACCTCTACCACCCTGTGACAAATTCACGTTCATGCCGCTCGCGCTAATCCCAGAGTCAAGGTCACAAGCCCACACACTTGGAAATTTGTACATATTTTAGGGGTACCTGGGCCCACGCGGGGGGTATTCCGTAAGCCTCGTTTACTGACCAATCTAGTTTACATTGGAAATGATTCTCAAGTGCTGCCAAACCATGTTTTTGTTGATAAAAATGGAAAATAATCAGCAGACGACAATCCATGTGTCTTATAGGTGCTGTGGCGACGATGATCACGAAGACTTGTGGCAGCAAGTTAACTGCCGAATGTGAACAGAAAAGTAAGGCCGCTATGGGCATTTTCAACCATTTTATCGTTTTGTCACGGTACAGATATAGTAACACAGGAGAGAAGATATGTGTCTGTGCCCGGTTAGCTCAGTCGGTAGAGCAACCGCATTGTAAGCGGGATGTGCCGGGTTCGAGTCCCGGGTCGGGTGCATATTTTTCTCTTCCTGTTACATTTTGCGCCCAACGAGGGACCATGACTGTTACATATAGTCCGAGATTGTCCCACAGATAATCACTGTACCCCAGAAATATGTAATTTGAGGATGAATTTCAATTTGGCAGGGAGTATGTCACAATAATTCCAGCTCAAAAATATTTACACAATTCCGTAACATTTGATTGGCCCGTAGCAAGTCTCTGTCCAGAATTTATATCCCAGTAAACTCCCACGCCGAACTACTTTCAGTAACCGTGAGGCGCAGTTAAAATAATTCTTAAGAAAACGGAAAATAAACACATTTTCTGGAATTATAAGGAATAAATGGCATTTTTGTGGAATTTATCGGGGATATAAACTTGGAAAAGTCGCGGGAATACTGGACGAGGCCTTCCGGCCTTCGTCCAGTATTCCCGCGACTTTTCCAAGTTTATACCCCGATAAATTCCACAAAAGGCCATTCATTCCTATAGTACGGATCTTGTAGCTCAGTAGAGAAGATATGTGTCTGTGCCTGGTTAGCTCAATCGGTAGAGCGACCGCCTTCTAAGCGGGAGGTGCCGGGTTCGAGTCCCGGGTGCATATTTTTCTCTTCCTGTTACATTTTTATCACCGGCGAGACGAGGAAACATAGGAATTACGAGGCTCACCGATAAATTCCCATCGTTTCCGAGCCAAGCCTGGTGACCTTGACATTTCTTACATAGGGAGGGATTGGTCGTGGCCGGTGTTTGTTGGTTCAACCGTCGCCTTAGGCATCAACAAAAACTTTCATAGTATTTCCATCCTATTGGTCTGTCCCTATGAGAAACTCCATGGGATTTTGTACCTTCGGACATATGCGTAATTTCATGAAATACATTAACAATTTTTTTTATAAATAAGTAAAAAGTTGACAACGCAATATAGTCGACACATTGGCGTACGTCCGTACGTCGGTCCATACGTACGTGTGTCTGCGGTTAAAGTGTTTTTTTTGGGTTAAAGTTTTTTGGTATACTATCAAAGCCTTGGTGGGCGCAACCGCGGCCATCGAGTCTGTAAATATATTTTATCGAGTCTGTAAATATATTTCATGAAATATCGCAGATGTCCGAAGGTACAAAATCACATGGCGTGTCTCATATTATAATCTTAGCTGGGACTTTCACTTTCTTACAATGGGAATACCAGGTTAGTGTTGTTTTATATCGTATATGAGGCGAGGCTATGAAGCATGTAGGAATGCCGAGGCTCGCCAAGAAATTCCTATCATTTCAGAGTTGTATGATAAGTACAGTCAAGCCTGTGAATAAATGCCAGCAATGGAAAGAGGAAAATTCTGGCCTTCGTTCTTGTGGTGGTCTTTGTTTGCAGGTTGATTTATGTAGTAATTGAATAGTTGGGGAAGCATGGCTGCTATAGACAAGTAATTGCTATTCGTAGCGAGCTCTAGCGACCGAGAAATTAATTTAATAAAAAAATCAATATGTGAACTATAACATACCTACTTATTGTTTACTAGCCCACTCGCGAAGCTCCGCCCCTAAACGTGATTTTGAATCGCTATACTAGCATGTGATTGGCCGTATGACACCAAGTGAGCGTGTGTGTGGGTGGTAATATGCTTTGCATCGCATGAACTGATGACAACAAGGCATAAAATCTGTTCTAAATATAGTGGCTGAACATTTAATGATTAATTTCATACATATTGGCAAAAGTGTCGCAATATGCGATTAATTCAGACGAAATGCCGTTCTTTCATTGTGCGGATGCACAGGCTGATCTAGATCTACACTGGTCTCAAAACCCATAAGCCCCATTTCTCCAGTCACTGCCGCATATATACTCCCAAAATGGCCACCCCTCCACAACAACACCCTCTCAGTAACAGCCGATATTTTATTCCCAAATTCAGAATTGCCTCTATATCTATGCCTCCATGTAACAGCCACCTCTATAAGGGTGTGGGTGGCAAGGCGAACATGTGATTCAACAATCAGGGATTTGGCCCCCTTGTATGTATTTGGCTTTCTTGTATGTGAGAGTTGAATATGGTTATACCCCATATAAAATATGAGTACTATGATTATTTGTTATCCTATTACTATTAGAGGAAGGGTCCAAGTGACTGGTATGGTATGGGCCTGGCACCAGGTCAGGTTATTCTAATTTCAGGGCTGAATTTATTTTTTTTCATTGTAAATATTCCGTTCTGATTTTGCGATTTTCCCCCCAATGCAGCAGGTTAAATGCGGGATCGAACCCGTTGACCTGGCCTTAAATGACCGTAGCTGTTGATAGGCCATTAAACACCAACAAACAAACTCTACAAGGGCCAGTCTTATGTCTTCCCATTGGTGGCTGTTGCAGAAGAGGTTGCACTGTATTGCAATTACAGTCGGACCTGTGTTAAAGGCCACCTCCGAATAGCATTTACCGGTACCTCTCGATAGCTTTTGTTTTCTCAATTACTCAATTACCACCCCTGTATTCTAGAAAACGACATGCGAATGAAAGGTATTGTGAAGACGAATAGCTATGGGTTGCCGAGTGGATGCATTATCCATGTAGCGTTCCAGGAAAATTTGAAAGACTGGAAAAAGAAGATGGTGAAATGTCTGGAGGAAGCTCATAAGACAGGTTTCAAGTCACTGGCCTTCCCGGTGCTTGGTACAGGTAAGTCGTGACGTAGCTACGTTGAAGATTATTGGTCATTTAGAACAGTATTTCAATTATTCTGGGCCCGGTTGCTCAAAACCTCTTTTAGCTTAATAACGAACTGTTAAATCCTTAACAATGTTTAGGATTGAACAGTCCGTTAAGCTAACAGAGGTTTTGAGCAACTGGGCCCAGATAAACACCCCTGGGGCTATGCAATTGTCTGAATTAGTTTTAACATTGAAATTGCTTTAAAAAAAACGCGCAAAATCTTGAAATGACGTTACTATGTGAAAATGAAAGAATTTGGATTAAAATATAGGAGGGGGCTACTATTAGAGGCTACTATGAGAATAAGTACAGTACATGTACCTATTAGCCCTTTGAACCCTTAATAACTGGAATGGACTGTGTTATATGTTGGTTTTTGTCGCGCCTGCTTTAGCAGAGGCGCGACTATAGTCGGCGCTTTTTCCGTCGTCCGCGTCGTTGTCGTCCGCGTCGTCATCCGCGTCGTCGTCGTCGTCCGGTTTTTTGTAAGGCAAATACGTTATTGTTTGTTTACAATATCTCTTTAACCCCTTGCCAGACTTTGATAATATTTCACACCAATGTTTGTCTACGGATGATGCTTCATTACGCATACCCCCACATCCAAATTCTCAAGGTCGAGGTCATTTATTTACTTGTATTGTTCACCGGTTTTGTAACAGAAATGCGTTAAAGTTATTATTTGTTCACAATATCTCTTTAACCCCTTGCCAAATGTTCATAATATTTCACACCATTGTTTGTCTACGGATGATGCTTCATTACGCACACCCCCACATCCAAATTCTCAAGGTCAACGTCATTTATTTACTTGTATTGTTCACCAGTTTTGTAGCAGAAATGCGTTAAGTTATTATTTTTTCACAATATCTTTTAAACCCCTTACCAGATGTTCATAATATTTCACATCAATGTTTGTCTAGGGATGATGCTTCATTATGCATATGCACACCCCCACATCCAAATTCTGAAGGTCAAGGTCATTTATTTACTTGTAATGTTCACCGGTTTTGTAACAGAAATGCGTTAAAGTTATTGTTTTTTCACAATATCTCTTTAACCCCTTGCCAGATGTTCATAATATTTCACATCAATGTTTGTCTATGGATGATGCCTCATTATGCACACCCCCACATCCAAATTCTCAAGGTCAAGGTCATTTATTTACTTGTAATGTTCACCGGTTTTGTAACAGGAATGCGTTAAAGTTATTGTTTTTTCACAATATCTCTTTAACCCCTTGCCAGACTTTGATAATATTTCACATCAATGTTTGTCTAGGGATGATGCCTCATTACGCACACCCCCACATCCAAATTCTCAAGGTCAAGGTCATTTATTTACTTGTATTGTTCACCGGTTTTGTAGCAGAAATGCGTTGAGTTATTATTTTTTCACAATATCTCTTTAACCCCTTGCCAGATGTTCATAATATTTCATATCAATGTTTGTCTAGGGATGATGCTTCATGATGCACACCCCCACATCCAAATTCTGAAGGTCAAGGTCATTTATTTACTTTTAATGTTCACCGGTTTTGTAACAGAAATGCGTTAAAGTTATTGTTTTTTCACAATATCTCTTTAACCCCTTTCCAGACTTTGTTAATATTTCACACCAATGTTTTTCTATGGATGATGCTTCATTACGCACACCCCCACATCCAAATTCTGAAGGTCAAGGTCATTTATTTACTTGTATTGTTCACCGGTTTTGTAACAGAAATGCGTTAAAGTTATTGTTTTTTCACAATATCTCTTTAACCCCTTGCCAGATGTTCATAATATTTCACATCAATGTTTGTCTAGGGATGATGCCTCATTACGCACACCCCCACATCCAAATTCTCAAGGTCAAGGTCATTTATTTACTTGTAATGTTCACCGGTTTTGTAACAGGAATGCGTTAAAGTTATTGTTTTTTCACAATATCTCTTTAACCCCTTGCCAGACTTTGATAATATTTCACATCAATGTTCGTCTAGGAATGATGCTTCATTACGCATGCCCCCGCATCCAAATTCTGAAGGTCAAGGTCATTTATTTACTTGTAATGTTCACCGGTTTTGTAACAGAAATGCGTTAAAGTTATTGTTTTTTCACAATATCTCTTTAACCGCTTGCCAGACTTTGATAATATTTCATATCAATGTGTGTCTATGGATAATGCTTCATTACGCACACCCCCACACCCAAATTCGCAAGGTCATTTATTTACTTGTAATGTTCACGGTCAAACGCCTCGGGTGGCGCGACACCGTTTCCGTGGCGGAATTCTTGTTCGACTTATCTAATCGTCACAAAATGATTTTCAGACTAATCCATTTATAAGAAGGTTTTCTTTATGCCCCCGGTCTCTGTAGAGCCAGAGGCATATAGTGTGTGGACTGTGTGTCCGTGTGTCCGGCACATTAAGAAATTCGCCGGAATTTCAAAATTCTGTTATAAATTCTATATTCTTGAAGGATTACTTAAATATTTCAACACAGTATACCTGTGGAGAAATGCCACACATCCATGCTGCCCTTAATAAGACCTTAACCTTTTGACCATGACAACTTTGAACTTTTTCCAACATATAAAGTTTGCCGGAGTTTCATGCTGCCTTTAATATGACCTTGACAATTTTGAACTTTTTCCCACATTAAGAAGTTCGCCAGAGTTTCTCAATTCTGCCATAACTTCTATATTCCTTGAAGGAGAACTTAAGTATTTCAGCCCAGTACTTGTGGACAATTAAATGCCACACATCCATGCTTCCATTAATATGACCTTTTGACCTTGACAACTTTGAACTTTTTTACACATTAATAAGTTTGCCGGAGCTTCTCATTTCTGTCATAACTTCTATGTCCTTTGATGTATTACTTTAATATTTCAATACATCATACTTGTGGACAAGTGGGTGGCAGGTGGGAGCACGCGATGGGTAATTTAACGATCGGGGTTCATCCTTACAGAAATCCCGACTGGAGACCTGGTTTGGCCCTCGCATACGTCTTTGGAATTTTGTATGCGACAGTTGAATCTGGTTATACCCCTTATGTGAGTATTATGATATTCGTAATCCTATTTTAGGGGAAGGGGCCAAGTGACTTGGTGTGGTATGGACCTGGCACCAGGTCAGGTTATTCTAATTTCAGGGCTGAATATATTTGTTCTCGATGTAAATATTCCGTTCTGATTTTGGGATTTTCCCCCCAATGCAGCAGGTTAAAACGGGATCAAACCCGTTTGCCCGGCCTTACATGACCTTAGCTGTTGATAGGCCATTAAACACTAATAAACAAACAAACAAACTTGTGGACAAATGCCACACATCAACACTGCCCTTAATATTATGACCTTGACATTTTGACCTTCATAAATGTACTTGTAAATACTTTGTTAAATCACTTTGGTTAATTAACTTTGCCACAGTTTCTCTGCATTAGTGTGTAAAAAAATATGAAAATTACTTGCAAAAAATGCAGATTCTGATGAGACGGTTCGTCATGAGCCGGCTCATCTGTATTCCCACTTTGGAGCCCATTTCACTATTAAGCTTCGTACGATAAAAATGTTCATACAAATATTTCTATGAATTTGTGTGATGAAATTATAATATTACTTTATGAACAGGGGGCGGCAAAAAGTCATTCAACGCTGACAGCATTGCAGCATGTCTCTTCGAAGCTTTGGATGATTTTGCCGATAAAAACAAACAGTCGAATCTACGAGATGTGCGCCTTATTGTCTTCCATAAACAAACAAAACTGAAGCCACAAGTTCTTGGTGCATTGCACAACAAAGTTCAGGATGCCATTGGAACAGAGAAGAAATATTTTGGAAAGTTACGGAAGAAGGTCGGAGGTAAGACTACGCTATGGTGATAAACCATATATGAGACACGCCATGTGATTTTGTACCTTCGGACATCTGCGTGATTTCATGAAATACGTTTACAAAATTTACAATATTTTCTGTACAAGGCGTTAAAAGTTGACAAACTTTTCAGAGTGCATGCGGAATTATATTCCGCATGTACTCCGAAAATTTTGTCGACTTTTGACTATATTTATGAAAAATATTATAAATTTTGTAAACATATTTAATGAAATTACGCAGATGTCCGAAGGTACACAATCATTATGGTGTGTCTCGTATGTGGTTGTGACTGGAGATATCAGGGCTATTGGGAGTTGTGACCAGTGTAACAAATTTTCAAATGAATACTAAACAATGTTTGCCAACTTGACACATGCAAGAAACTGGTCCCTATGTCCAAGGTTAACCTTTACACTGCTGAATTAAATTGGGTCATCTGCTGTTTATTTTATTATACCCCCCGCAACGAGTTGTGGGGGGGTTATAATGGAGTCAGGTGGTCCGTCCGTCCGTCCGTCCGTTCATCACTAAACTTAACATCAAGAGAAATATTGTTATAACTTCGATTTCCTTCATTTAAAATGCTTAATATTTCACACATGCATTCCTGTAAGGCTCTACTACCATGCTGTGCCAAATCCACGACCGTCCAACCCCTGCTGATCCCAAGGTCAAGGTCAAATACTTAGTCTCTTTTACAAAACTTAACATCAGAGAAATATTTTTATAACTTCTGTTTCCTTCTTCTAAAATGCTTAATATTTCACACATGCATTCCTGTAAGGCTCTACTACCATGCTGTGCCAAATCCATGACCGTCCAACCCCCGCCGATCCCAAGGTCAAGGTCAAATACTTAGTCTCTTTACAAAACTTAACATCAGAGAAATATGTTGGAACTTCTATTTCCTTCATCTAAAATGCTTAATATTTCACACATGCATTCCTGTAAGGCTCTACTACCATGCTGTGCCAAATCCATGACTGTCCAACCCCCACTGATCCCAAGGTGAAGGTCAAATACTTAGTCTCTTTACAAAACTTAACATCAGAGAAATATGTTGTAACTTCTTTTTTCTTCATCCAAAATGCTTAATATTTCACACATGCAGTAAGGCTCTACTACCATGCTTTGCCAAATTCACGATCTACTGCCATGCTTTGCCAAATTCACGACCGTCCAACTCCCGCTGATCCCAAGGTCAAGGTCAAATACTTTGTCACTTTACAAAACTTAACATCAGAGAAATAAGTTATAACTGCTATTTCCTTCATTGAAAATTCTTAATATTTCACTTGTGCATTCCTCTAAGGTTTTACTATCATGCTGTGACAAACCTACGACCGTCCAACCCCCGCTGACCACAAGTGACATACTTAGTCTCTTTACAAACTTAACATCAGAGAAATATGTTATAACTTCTATTTCCTTCATTGAAAATTCTTAATATTTCTCTCGTGTATTCCTCTAAGGTTGTACTATCATGCTGTGACAAATCTACGACTGTCCAACCTCCGCTGATCCCAAGGTCAAGGTCATATACTTAGTCTCTTTACAAAACTTAACATCAGAGAAATATGTTATAACTTCTACTTCTTTCATCGAAAATTCTTAATATTTCATGCATGCATTCCTCTGAGGCTGTACTATCATGCTGTGACAAATCCCCGCTGATCCCGTGGTCAAGGTCACATACTTAGTCTCTTTACGAAACTTACCATCAGAGAAATTGGTTATAACTTCTATTTCCTTGCTCGGATTCACATTTCACACACGCATTGCTCCAATGGACCTCTACCACCATGTGACAAACTCATGTTCATGCCCATAGTCAAGGTCACAAGCCCACACACTTGGAATTTTGTTTACATATTTAGGGGTACATGGGCCCACGCGTGGGGGTATTCCGTAAGCCTCGCTTACTGACCCAATCTAGTTTTTTTCATTTTTCTCATAAAAAAACACATTTTGACAGCACTTTAGAATCATTTCCAATGGAAATGATTCTAAAGTGCTGCCAAGCCATGTTTTTATTGAGAACAAATAATAAAATATGATACAACAGCAGACGACATTTTTTCGTTTGCATAGTTCCAATGTAAATGATTCTAAAGTGCTGTCGAACCATGTTTTTATTGTCGCGCCCGCTTGCAGAAAGCGCGATATAGTCGGCACTTTGGCGTACGTACGTGTCCGGTTAAAGTTTTTGGTTAAGTTGTTTGGTTAAGTTGTTTGGTTAAGTTATTTGGTTAAAGTTTTTGGTTAAGTTTTTTGGTTAAAGTTTTTCGTTCTACTATATCTTTACAACTGCTTTGCCCATTACCTTGAAACTTCACATGGGTGTTTATCATCAGCTATATTTTCATTCTACCCCCCTCCCGTGCGGCCCCTGTGCCCAATGTCAAGGTCAAATTACTTTGAAGTTTTTGGTTAAGTTTTTTGGTTAAAGTTTTTGGTGAAGTTTTTTGGTTAAGTTTTTTTGTTAAAGTTTTTCGTTATACTATATCTCTGCAACTGCTTTGCCCATTACCTTGAAACTTCACATGGGTGTTTATCATCATCTATATTTTCATTCTACCCCCCTCCCGTGCGGCCCCTGTGCCCAATGTCAAGGTCAAATTACTTTGAAGTTTTTAGTTAAAGTTTTTTTCGCGCCCGCTTGTGGAAAGCATGATATAGTCGGCACTTGGGCGTACGTACATACGTACGTACGTGTGTCCGGTTAAAGTGTTTGGTTAAGTTTTTTGGTTACGTTTTTTGGTTAAAGTTTTTCGTTATAATATATCTTTTTTTTAGTGTCCATGCCTCGCCACAAGGCGCGACATACAGGCCGCGGCCATCTAATTAAAAAAAAAAGGCAAAATATTAAGCAAGAGCAGACACGACACTTCGTTTCCAGCATTCGAGGGGTTAAGGTGACACTTGTAAACTCGTTGACTGACTTCCTAAGACTCGCCATAGCCTTGTTTGTTGTGAAATCAGTAAACTTGTTTAATCAATATCATATTAAAGGTCTGCTGCTGCTTTTTAGCTCGACTAGAGCTTATGTTGTCACCCCGGCGTCGGCGTCACCGTCACGCCTTGGTTAAGGTTTTTAGTGAAGCTTATATATGGAATACTACTGGCCCTACACCCATCATACGTGGACAACTTCATCTCCTAGTGATGTACATCAATAACCCCTGATCTATATTTCACTTTGACCTACATTTTCTCTTGAATTACTTAGTTAATTCCCCTTGGTTAAGGTTTTTAGTCAACCTTGGTTAAGGTTTTTAGTCAAGCTTGTACATGGAATACTATTGTGCATACAGACACCATACTTGGACAACCTTTTCTCATAGGGATATACATCAATAACCCCTGATCCATATTTGACCTTGACCTACATTTCCTCTTTAATTACTTAGTTAATTCCCCTTGGTTAAGGTTTTTAGTCAAGCTTGTAGATCGAATACTCCTGGCCCTACACCAACCATACTTGGACAACTTCATCTCCTAGTGATGTACATCAACAACCCTTGACCTATATTTCACTTTGACCTACATTTTCTCTTGAATTACTTAGTTAATTCCCCTTGGTTAAGGTTTTTAGTCAACCTTGGTTAAGGTTTTTACTCAAGCTTGTACATGGAATACTATTGTGCATACAGACACCATACTTGGATAACCTTTTCTCATAGTGATCTACATCAATAACCCCTGATATCTATTTGACCTTGACCTACATTTCCTCTTGAATTACTTAGTTAATTCTCCTTGGTTAAGGTTTTTAGTCAACCTTGTAGATGGAATACTCCTGGCCCTACACCAACCATACTTCCACAACTTCATCTCCTAGTGATGTACATCAACAACCCCTGGCCTATATTTCACATTGACCTACATTTAACCTTGAACTACTTAGTTAATTCACCTTGGTTAAGGTTTTTAGTCAACCTTGGTTAAGGTTTTTAGTCAAGCTTCTAGATGGAATACTATTGTGCATACAGACACCATACTTGGACAACCTTTTGTCATAGGGATGTACATCAATAACCCCTGATCTATATTTGACCTTGACCTACATTTCCTCTTCAATTACTTACTTAATTCTCCTTGGTTAAGGTTTTTAGTCAAGCTTGTATATGGAATATTCCTGGCCCTACACCCACCATACTTGGACAACTTCATCTCCTAGGGATGTACATCAATAACCCTTGATCTATATTTGACCTTGACCTACATTTGACCTTGACCTACATTTCCTCTTGAATTACTTACTTAATTCTCTTTTGTTAAGGTTTTTAGTCAAGCTTGTAGATGGAATACTCCTGGCCCTACACCAACCATACTTGGACAACTTTATCTCCTAGTGATGTACATCAACAACCCCTGACCTATATTTCACCTTGACCTACATTTAACCTTGAATTAATTATTTAATCCCCCTTGGTTAAGGTTTTTAGTCAATCTTGGTTAAGGTTTTTGGTCAAGCTTGTATATGGAATACTATTGTGCATACAGACACCATACTTGGATAACTTTTTCTCATAGGGATGTACATCAATAACCCCTGACCTATATTTTACCTTCACCTACATTTAACCTTGAATTACTTGGTTAATGTTTATAGTCAAGATTGTATATGGAATACTCCTGGGCCTACATCAACCATACTTGGACAACTTCATCTCCTAGTGATGTACATCAATAATCCCTGACCTATATTTGACATTGACCTACTTTTATCCTTGGATTACTTAGTTATTTCCCCTTGGTTAAGGTTTTTAGTCAAGCTTGTATGTGGAATACTCCTGGGCCTACAGCAACCATACTTGGAAAACTTCATCTCCTAGTGATGTACATCAATAACCCCTGACCTATATCTGTCATTGACCTACATTTAACCTTGAATTACTTACTTAATTTCCCTTGGTTAAGTTTTTTAGTCAACCTTGGTTAAGGTTTTTATGCAGGCCGCAGCCACCTTGTTTGTCAAGCTATGTGTACATGGACAACCCTAGTAGTCGAGCTATGCTGTTCTCCTACAGCTCTTGTTATGCAGGCCGCAGCCACCTTGTTTGTCAAGCTATGTGTACATCGACAACCCTCGTAGTCGAGCTATGCTGTTCTCCTACAGCTCTTGTTTATCTTGCCTTATTTCTCAATAAAAACATGCTTTGACAGCACTTCAGAATCATTTCCAATGGATGAAGTTATGTCAAAGCATGTTGTAAATTGTTCTAAAGTTCTGTTACAGCATGTTTTTGATGATAAAAATGGAAAATAGAAAATAAACAGCAGATACAAAAAAAATAAGATAGCGGTTAAGGGTTAAGGTCACACTTGTTGACTGACTTCCTAAGAAACTCGGCCTATCTTTGTTTGTTATGAAATCAGTAAACTTGTTTAATAAATATCATATTAAATCATCACTCATGTAAGATCCTCTGCTGTCAGATATTAACCCTTAGACCGCTACACACAATAATTGTCGTCTACTGTTGCTTTTATATCTTGCCTTATTTCTCAATAAAAACATGTTTTGACAGCACTTCAGAATCATTTCCAATGGAAATGATTCTGAAGTGCCATCAAAGCATGTTGTAAATTGTTTTAAAGTGCTGTCAAAGCATGGTTTTGATGATAAAAATGGAAAATAGAAAATAAACAGCAGACGACAAAAAATCAAGATAGAGGTGTAACGGTTAAAGTTAATAGCAAAACCTATTTTTATAAATGATAAATTTGATATCAAACGACACTGGCATAAACTTATATATTTTTTAATGATAAACTGGCACTGGACAGGTATTCTCTATTTCTTCATTAATCTTGAAGAATTTGGTGCGTCACTCCTGGGATACCATGACGACGAAGCCGGCTTGAAGTCCCCTGAGGAAATACGGAAACTGCGCGAGGAAATATCGTCGATAACGGTGCACATATACTCCGACAGCACCGCCAATATACAGCGCTGTAAGGCAGCGCTGGACCTAAAAATGAATGCGGAGTACACAACAAAGAAGCTGGAAAATTACAGCGAAATCGTGAAGAAGCTTTCTCAAGCCGAGGTACAGTAGAACTGTTCTCAATCAGACACCCTTGGGTCCCCATTGTGTCTAATTTAGATGTTGTGTCTGTTCAATATTGAAAATGACGAAAATTGTTTATGGAGTGCTTTATTACCGCAGAACCTCGCTTAAACACCCTTGGGACCCCATTGTGTTTCATTTAGATGGGTTTCACTATTCTTTATTTTACTGTCGTGTCTGTTCATGTTTTAAAATGACGAAAATTGTACATGGAGTGCTTAATTACAGCGTAACCTCTCTAAACTCGACACCCTTGGGACTCCTTTGTTTTACTGTCGTGTCTGTTCATGTTTAAAATGACGAAAATTGTTCATGTGTTCATGGGTTGCCTAATTACAGCGGAACCTCTCTAAACTTGACAGATGTGACTGTGACTGGAGAAATGAAGCTTATGGGACTCGTGGCCAGTGTAGCTCCTGATCAAATAGCACACTCCTGTAGCCTGATAACGATTTATGCTGCTGATCATCGAAGTAATCGCGAACGGTGCAGATCCTGATCAGACGGTGCGGATGCACATGCTGATCAGGAGCTACACTGGTCACAAAACCCATAAGCCCCATTTCTCCAATCACAGTGATAGAAGGAGGGGTTGGTGAAATAATTTCAGCAACGGCATAACTGTCCTGACCACCGATTGGTGGCCGAGGCAGAAAACCATCTTAAAGGCAAAAACATTCATTCACCATTACCCCACACCACATATTGATTGGCAGTATTATACATTTTATATCGGACGTAAATTTCCACACTGATATCAGGGGTATAACCGTGTTTCCTTAAAATATTAACCGACATTACTATTTATTCTCTCTATTTATTTTTTGACGTGCAATGATCATGCTTTATAATCTGTGGAAAAAGTGATTTTTTGAGGTGCCGCATTTAATTAGTATAAATAAATAAATAATTATAAAAAATGTCATGCCTCATTTGCATATGAAAATAGCCTGATACCACCGCGAGTCACTATCAGTAAAATAAATATTACTAAATGATTATATATGTATAGCGTAATATTTAGAACTCTGATTATATATGTATAGCGTAATATTTAGAACTATGATTATATATGTATAGCGTAATATTTAGAACTGGTGTAATTATACACAATTATACACTTATTTAATTCCTTTAAAGAACATTTTGTGCCTATTGAGTGGTCTTCTACCTTTAACATCTGTTGTTTTATCAGGTAGCTCGTGATTCATGGACCGAATACATGCTGACTACTGTCTGTTTCATGAAACCTGCCCAAATTTTACGGCCATATAAACAATGCAAAAACAATTTTATTTTTTTTGATAATATTAAATTTGATCAAAATTTAAGAATGAGCCATCTTTTTATTTCGTGAAATTTGGTCAAATATTGGTTTTATTACGAAAAATGTGTTCTCTATGGGAATTTAACAAGGGAAAAAAAAAGGTGGAGAACCTGGAGGAGGAGTCGAAAAAAATAATAATTGGAAATTGATTCTGAAACCTAGCTAGATAGCTTGCAAATGATCTAACTAAGAAAACAAAAGTTACATTTTGAAAATCAATCCACTAAGTCTGAGAATTTCCCCATGTTAAATCCCCATAGACTGTGAAGATGTCTATGGGGATTTGACATGTGGAAATTGTTTTTTTCGCAATAAAATCAATATTGGACCAAATTTCATGAAATAAAAAGTAGGCTCATATTTAAATTTTGCTATAATTTAATATCTAAAAAAAATATTGTTTTTGCATTGTTTATATGGCCATAATATTTGGGCAGCTTTCGTGAAACAGACAGTAATAAAATATTGTTGTGTCCTGCACTGACTACATATGTACATATATCAGGTAACACAATTTGTATTGGCCCAATATGTACCGACTTATAACATAATGTCATATCCGGCATTGACCTGATACGAATATACGAGTTACAACGAATTGAAAACTGACGTTTCATTGCTCGAATGGCGTCACATAATGGCGTCATATGATGTTACCGAATGACATCAAGTAGTGACGCTACATAAATGAGTCTGTGTTCATTTCAACAAAAACTATTTTCTATTTGATCATCGGCTAGCATAAAACGTTACCTGATAAATAGAATACCAGTCTAGTGTCTGTTGATATCAAGTTTATCAGGCTCCGCTCAGATACGGTAGGAATTCCTCGGTAAGCCTCGGAATTCGTACGCGTTTCCTAGCCTAGCATGATAAACTTCATATCAAAGGACACAAGTACGTTAATCTCTATATCAAGTTTATCTGTGGCCGATTTCATCAAAATTGCAAAGCATACTTATCTAGCAAAGTATACTTTAATTTATTACGTTATCAAAGCCAAAATGACTGTGATGATGTAATAAATTCAGTATAATAAAAATTAATAAATTTATCCTTAATTTGAAAATTTCTCACTCAAAGTATACTTTGCTAGATAAGCATACTTTGCAGTGTTGGTGAAATAGGCTACAGATCAGCTCAGAAACTGCAGGAATTCCTTGATGAGCCTCGGAATTCCTACGTGTTTCCTAGCAGGATGAACTTAAAGGTACATGCCCACGCAGTAGGCACAAAATGTTCTTTATAGGAATTAAATAAGTGTATAATTATGTCACTATATTCCACCAGTTCTAAACATTACGAGTGCCCGCTATACAAATATATACTTTCACATCACGGCTTGCGGTGCGCATGCGCAGTATACTACGCGCGCCGGTAGGCTTCCCAATATGTAAACAAGAATATCAACATGTCGAAACGTCCAGGACGGAAATTGTATGAAACGGCATCGGCCAAAAAAAGGCGAAATGTCTGAGGGACAGGCAGTACAGAGAGAGAGAGATATAGTGGTTAATATTGGCGACCATTACCCCAAATGAAAGGTATGGTTACGTTGTGGAGATTTAGATTTGGACTCGAACAGAGATTTTTCTTCTCAACTTCCGATACTTCACTGCGCATGTCAAAGATGTGATATGATTGACCGTGTCACGTGACGCGTATTGGTAAAAATAGCACGAGGTCGGAAAATACCCTTTCTGGTTGCGGCATATAAAATGCGATTTAACACCAATTAACACGCGCCGTAATTAAAAAATAACTCGTTAGTGGGTAGACAAATGGCTCATATAAGGCATGACAGAAAATGAAAAGTAGTAGTACAGTGTAACCTGCTGCGTGGGCATGTACCTTTAATATCAAAAGACACTAGCAGGTATCCTCTGTATGGTTTATTATGCTCGACTCGGTAACTTCAAGAATCCTAGCCTGGGGGCCGTTTCACTAAACTTTGTATGACTAAAATGTTCGTAAGTGCAAAATTATGACAAGGTTTTCGTGTAAACAATTATTGGATTTACATTTAGCTGCCTATGATCAAAAAATGTAAATCCATCAATTGAAATTTCCAGACGATCCTAAATTTGCACTTGCGAACATTTTAGTCATAGGAAGTTTAGTTGAATCGACCCCCTCCCCCCCTCCCATTCACGGGTGGGTGGCAGGTGGGGGAATGCGATGGGTAATTTAATGATCGGGGTTCATCCTTACTGGAATTCCGACTGGAGATATATTTTTTATCGACGTAAATATTCTGTTCTGATTTTGGGATTCCCCCCCCCCCCCACCCCAATGCAACTGGTTAAAACGGGATCGAACCCATTCGCCTGGCCTTACATGACCTTAGCTTTTGATAGACCATTAAACACCAATAAACAAACCCATCCATGGACGTACCTCGGCGGATTAAGGAATCGCACCCCCTCTGTGTACGGGCCTGCTCATAAACTTGATATCAAACTATACACTGTAAAAAATGACGTTACTAAATAGCACACGTATGAAAACACCTTTTCTGTGACACTTTTAAAACATGTTACAAAACTGCACACGTCATGTGTTTCGATTCTAAACACCAGTAAAACAGCAGTGTTTTACTTTGGAACACGTTCTAAAACACCTTACGTGTTACACCCTACTTTCAAAACACGTTACGTGTTTTGGTTTTACACACGTGACGTGTGCAAAAGCAAAACATGGGACGTGTGCAAAAGCAATACGCCATGTCTGTTACACTTTTAAAACACCCTGTACACGTCACATGTTTTGTTTTGAAACACCTAGCCGGGGGGGGTGGGGGGGTAGTATATAGCTGAGCGTACTGATATCTAGACACACTGCAATAAACAGCATTTAATCATATTTATAAATTTATAATAGCAACAACGTTTCTGAATTTTACATGTACAATACATGCATGGAATACATTTTAGCACATTAAGTACAAATGACATCAACTGTCCATCACCGAGGTGCAATAACGACCAGTGTAGACTCAGATAAGCTTAAATGCAAATACCATTACGGAGGTCACTATATATTGCTTCTGCCAAACCCTGTAGATAGTGAGTGAGTGAGTGAATAGGGTTTAACGTCCGCTTTTCTGACATAGAGGTACAAGCCTCAGGGAGTCTACACGCAGACGGGTCAACGGGGTTGAGTCCCGTATCCACCTGTCCGAGGGGGGTAAATCCCAACTTCAGAACTCAATATTTACAATCAAAATATATATTCAGTCCTGAAATTAGAACAACCTGATCTGGTGCCAGGCCCTCGCCACACCAGCATCATTTATCCCATCCCTAAAAGTAATAGGATTAGCGCTAATCTTACTTTTATATATGGGGCATAGCTTGACTCAACTCTCACATACAAGAAAGCCAAAAATGTACATGAGGGCCAAATCCGGTATAGTGGGTTCCGGAAAGTATGAACACAATCGTTAAGCCAGTTTAGTCGCCTTTACGACAAGCAATGGCTACTGCAGCACTATTTCTCAGGATCAGTTGATCCCGCCCCCCCGGTGCCTGCACGGGGCCCCTGTAGATAGAGTACCAAACTGTGCATGCAGGATGATCTGGATTTAACAGGTCGCAATTGTAAAGGTCATATCTCCAATAGTGTGCATGTTCATTTCACATCTAAAAGAAGATGACAATATTATATCCGCTGAGCGTACTGATATCTAGACACACTGCAGTAAACAGCATTTAATCATATTTATAAATTTATAATAGCAACAACGTTTCTGAATTTTACATGTACAATACATGCATGGAATACATTTTAGCACATTAAGTACAAAATGACATCAACTGTCCATCACCGAGGTGCAATAACGACCAGTGTAGACTCAGATAAGCTTAAATGCAAATACCATTACGGAGGTCACTATATATTGCTTCTGCCAAACCCTGTAGATAGAGTACCAAACTGTGCATGCAGGATGATCTGGATTTAACAGGTCGCAATTGTAAAGGTCATATCTCCAATAGTGTGCATGTTCATTTCACATCTAAAAGAAGATGACAATATTATATCCGCAATGTATATACGACTCTGGGAGCTTTGTAAAACCAGGAATGCACATGGATGGATGACATTAATTAACTAACTACTACACGAGTAAAACCACATGGCATCTTGACAACTTCGCATCAGACAATGACTACTGCACACCATTATTGGGATCGGCACACACCAGCGATCATACCATGCTGTTGTACGGTGAAAAGCATGGGTTAACAACCCCTGCTTTCTCAGAATTAGCTTGTTGTGTTAATGTACCATACCAATCTTTATCATGTATATACATTTAAATACTGTCAATAACATTGATAGGACATAATACAAAGCTAACACCATGTTTGGCACAAAGAAAAATGACTAGTATAGATAAGACTAGATTATCTAACATTACAGTTAAAAAATTGGCTAGTTTACAGTGCGTGTAAAATTAAAAATGAGTGGTCATAAGACCAACGAAGCATGTCTGGTGGTGCTCGAGTTACAAATGAGTGTTTTCTATGTTGGTGACATTGGCCCTTGCATAACAGGCATGACAAATTGAGAAAAACAAAAACAAACAGACACGGATTATGACACCGAGGTATAGACTATAAGCACTCCATGCTTTGCAAGGCGCGCTAAAAATATCTGTCATTACAACACATGTACAGCACATGATCTATCATAATAGCAATATTTTAAAAAATCTGACTAGAAATAATACATACTTGGTGAGCATCAAGTCTGTATACTAAAGTTAACGCATGCAAATGACAAGTTTCGGAACAACACGACAGATGGTCTCACAGATTAACCGATTTCAACACCACATACCACTATAGCAGTGTTTGCAAACAGTGTATATCAAGATGAGCCGGCTCATAATGAGCATTCTCAACACGAGTTGCACTATTCGCGAACAATTTTGTGAAAATTATTACCCGACACATGGACAAGTGGTGGAAGGGTTAAATGAAATGGTACATTTTAAACTATATTCTCTTTGATGCAAATCCAAGTCTTAACCCTTACTACACTGAATTAAATATTGTCGTCTGCTGGAAATGTTTTATTTTCAATATTTCTCGACAAAAACCTGGTTTTGACAGCGCATGAGAATCGTCTCCACTGGAGACGATTCTCATGTGCTGTCAAAACCACTTTTTTTGTTAAGAATTAAAGCAAAAATGAACAAGAAATGCGTCTGTCGAACGCGGATGCCACCTGCAGCATATTTGAGAAACTGTGACAAAGTGGTTAACCGAAAAGTGTGACGGACGGACGGACAGACAGACAGACGGACAGACGGACGGACGGACAGACAGACGGTCCAAACACTATATGCCACCCGTTTCTTCGAAACCCGGTGGCATAAAAACAGCATACGGCAATTTCCGTCAACAGCATAGGAAGGGTTAAAGAGTCTTTGACAGAAACTCAGTATCCCCAGTTAATCAAGTTTAATTTTTTTCAATAATTGAATGAATCCGTTTGTTTTTTTCCCATCATACGCTGTTGTAGTGCAACATGCTGAACAAACCCCAGCAACTGGCTGTAACATCTGGGTATGCCAAGTCAGTAGTGTAGTAGAACCCCATCATTCTTCGCGACAGCTTCTGGAACACTACTGGTTGCAAGTAGAAATTTTCGCACCATCTGCCACAATAGCGAAATTCACGAGCTCACCATCGATTTTTGATCGCTATCAGGCTTGGTGGCGAATCTACAGCAGACTTCAGCACCTTCTCCACCTTTTCAGTTTCTTCAAATCTGAAATATCAAGAAACAGCCTTATGGTAGCTGATAGTATCTGGGACATCATCACAAACAAACATGGGGAAAGACGAACCACTCGAAAATTGGCCATGCGAGTGGCATTTTTTGCGAGCGACACCTTTGACCCGATAGTTATGCATGTGTGAAGTTTCATTACAATATTATTCCATACGGTATTCGAGTCATGGTCTGGACAGAAAATTGTCAGCGGAAAACACAGCAGAGGCGGATACAATTACTGCCTGCTATTCAATTAAATCTATTGATATATATATATATATATCATGTTCTAAACTATACATGGCGGACTGAATAGCGAACATGGAGGCTATGCAGAGACTACACTGGTTGCAATGCCGAAAGGTAGCTTTCTCAGACAAAAAGAAACTCACCAGAACTACCTGCACCACCGACTTCGTTTTTTGGACCCTTCCGTGTCTGTAGCTGGTCTCAGCTTTCCAAAAACAGTAGCGAGTTCAAATCATCACCATTCTGCAATTGAAAATATAAGAATCTACATGTTAAGGTATTGCAACATGGCACTCACAACTACCCCCACCTCCATTTGGTGAATTCCAAGATCCTCACTGGAGACACCATTAAAACCAATTGGCCTATCCAATTTAGTTGGCTTTTATGGAAAGCTAGTGACTACTCTAGAAATCTGAAGCAGTTTTTGCTACTCGTAAAGAATTATGTTTTTATTATGCCCCCGCCAACGAAACCTTAACGCTCGGGTAAATGGCTATAATTTCTGTTTTCTTGCTCAGACTTCACATTTTCACACACACATTGCTCCAATGGTCCTCTGCCACCCTGTGACAAATCCACCCCCCCGCTAAGCCCAGGGTCCAAGGTCACAGTGAGTGAGTGAATAGGGTTTAACATCCACTTTTCTGACATAGAGGTACAAGCCTCAGGGAGTCTACACGCAGACGGGTCAACTGGGTCGTGTCCCGTATCCACCTGTCCGATGGGGGTAAATCCCAACTTCAGAACTCAATATTTACAATCAAAATATATATATTCAGTCCTGAAATTAGAAACAACCTGATCTGGTGCCAGGCCCTCGCCACACCAGCATCATTTATCCCATCCCCTAAAAGTAATAGGATTAGCGCTAATCTTACTTTATATATGGGGCATAGCCTGACTCAACTCTTACATACAAGAAAGCCAAAAATGTACACGAGGGCCAAATCCGGCATAGTGTGGGTTTCTGGAAAGTATGAACCCAATCGTTAAGCCAGTTTAGTCGCCTTTACGACAAGCAATGGCTACTGCAGCACTATTCTCAGATCAGTTGATCCCGCCCCGGTGCCTGCACGGGGCTCAAGGTCACAGACTTGGTGCGTTTGAAACATTAACGCTCGGGTAAATGGTTTATAATAAAATATGCCTAGTTTTCTTTGGCTGCCAGCAGGGGGCATTTGTATGCAGACAGGCCACATTTCTAGTGTATTTATTATTAACCTTTACCTTTTTTTTCACCAGAGACGATGCTGACTCGAAGAGTAGCTCGAACCTCTTGAACACTGGCTTCAAAGAGGATAACTTCAACAGCAACTTCAATTCAACCGTAAACTGAAAATGATGCAATGGCGATGTGAACCATGACCTTTTACCTTGACCTTGTACACAGGGGCCGCATGAGTGTGACACAGCATGAATATAGGATGATGACTAATAAGCATATGAAGTTTCAAGTCAATGTGACTTAGTACTGCAGATATATAAGGTATTTAAAAAAAAAAACTTTAACGCAGATTTTGGACGGACGACGGACACCATTGTGATCACTGTCTCGCTTTACGCAAGCGGGCTCGACAATAAATTTAGTACTGGTCAACCAAGGCAACTTGCCAGAGTAATTTCGAAACTGCAATATTGGAAAAGCAATTAACAGGTACTGCGCCAAAATTAATTAAAGTTTTGTATACATTATATGTTATTACATGTATTACTCCCGCCTGAAACCGTGATTCAAGGGATAAAAGTAGGTACCGGTAACTGGAGTCAGCTGATGGGGCGATGTAGTAGTAGGGTTGATACTAGACTCTTAACTGGAGAAACTTTTACAAACTTTTCGAGGCAAATTTTATTTACACGGGGACAGACATACGTACAGAACCTCAAGAGCAACTCAATACCCTTGCAATCACATAGGGGGCATAATAACTTACAAATGATGGGTGCCGGAAGCAGGGAAACGTCTCCAGAATTGTGGAGACATGCCACCAGGCAGGCCACCAATCCACATGTGGCGTTGTCGCTGTGTTGCTTGTAGTAAAGTCTTTATGTGTGTCATGTTTGGCTCCTTCTTACGAATCTCTGTCGCCATTTCCTTCACATGGGCGTCATACACGTCAGGGGAGCCAGCATCCTCGTCTTCGATGGATTGTACATGTGGCAGACGGAACCTCTTTGTGAGGATAACGTTCGCAGACCGTTGCTATCCGACCGGCTCTTTCGTGCGTTTTCCCATCGATTCCGTCGAATCTTTTGGCTTAGCGAGCTAGTGAATAAGCTCTGAAAATAAAGGTCATTTTACAAGGATACAAACTGAACAAGTATTTTAAAGATGGGGGCCCGCACATCAGGATGTATTGTGGGGGTTATATTTTATTGTCTAAACCTTTAGATATGGCAATTAATAGACACAAATAGCATTCAATTGTTAATTACATGCTACACTTATTGGCAGCATTTTGCAATACTGTAAAGACGGAAATCAGGAATTTTGAAGTCAGAAGCGATAACCCCGTTTTCTCAAAAATCAATATTTAGTCAAAGAAATATATATTTAATGGTCCAATGCATTTTCTTGTCTAAAATTAATATACTTTTTATCCCGTCAACACAGTGCCTATGTGTCGTGAAACACGGTGCCGTGAAAATTTTTGATATCCAGTCAATACAATTTTTGCATTTTACAGCCATTTGTAGGTGTTGACGAGATAAATAGAATAGTAGGTTAGTGCCGTGAATGGGAAAAAATATCTGGCGCGGCACGGAAACGGGATGTGCTCGGCAGAGCCTCGCCCATCCCGTTTCCTGAGCTATAGGATAGCAGTCGTAATTAAGTTGATACATACGACTCGAGTCACTCTAAACACGGTATTGAAATGTTGGGTTAATATTGTGTAAAAAAACGGACACTTTGGATGTTAAAAACATTTGGAATACCGTATTTACCGTATATTTCCGGACACTTTTAATTAATTACTTTTGTCAGTGTCCGAATAATTAGGAATATTAATTAATTCATTAAAAAGTGGTGTCCGAAAATTTAGGTTTTATTTTGCCAAAATGGACGATCTTTTTTTTTCTTTTTTTCTTTTTTTATGGACCCATAGCCTCCTTTTATCTCACCGATGTGATTGTGCAGCTGATCACGTTTGCACATTTCGTAAATTAATCCGAGCAAACTGGGAATAACATCAATTATTGGTCCCAGTAACAAAGCAGTGCTAATTGTTATGTGCTCGATTTAATTGTTCCGGCATGCGTTTCGCGCTCACCACCATTGGTGGAATATTAATTAGGTGTAAAGGCTGACCAATCGGAGATCGCGTATCAGTGGCGCGATTAACTCAACCCAGATTAACTAAATTGTTACAGCACTGCCCACGCCCCCAGCGCATGTACTCAAATGTGTACGTGACAACTGGCCGTTGTTCGCAGTCATAATTGAGCCAGTGCATGAGATAATCAACTTCATTATATAACTGAGATTTTCGCCGAGAATGATTTGACTTTTTTCTGCATATCGGAAAGTTGATAACATTTTCAGAGCAAATGCGTAATAATTACTAATTAATATTCGTCAACATTCGATATCGTTTACAGAAAATGTACACTATTATCGGATTCATCTTCGTCGAAAATCTCACGTGATAAGCCTGATTACCTCATGAACTGGCGCAATATTATAACACGTCGGGCAAAACATGTCTATACAGGTCTGTGGTGTTGAAAGGGGGTGAAAACTCTGTGCGTACTCAAACCCACAGGTGGAATAGTCGGACGTGTGACACAAAGAAAATGACCCTTACAAAAATATCCACTTGATCCCGTTCTATTATTAACGTCATGTACAGTACGATACCAGGTGGGTGGGATAATGGGATTTTTTAAATAGGTAATTTGAATTTTGGTGTTGATGGGTCCGAGTCTTCCACCTGTGCTCACCATATGAGTAAACACACAGTTTTCAACGCACGAGCTTGTCACGTGACGTTGCAGCTGATGGAACAGGATATCTTGGTCATTGGGTCATTGCGTCATCGAATGAGGTGTGACCTTTAGGCTATGTTTTGAAATGTTACTGATTGGTCAACACGCCTTTTGATGTCCCACAGACGTCGCGAAAGTGCGACTTTCGTCATCGCATCACGGGAAAATCATGCAGTAACCCATTTCATGCTCAGGATACGCTTATGTTTGCGGACAAATATTTTCCTTCTATGCACTCAGAAGTATATCCTGCCGCGACCCACCATTTATTTCCAATCCGTCTCGTCGAGACGGTTCAAATGAGTGGTCACATCGTATACTTCATTGAGAAATAACAAAAATAAATTATCTTTTTTTTAATAATTTCATACCCGTAAATGTGTATTTCCGAAAGGAATGGATTAAAAAAAATCTGGATTATATGCAGATCTGTCGCCATATTTCGCCGATATTGATTTCCAAAATATTTTCCGTAAATGGTGTTGAAAAGTTGGCACAAAATTCAGAGTTCATGCGGAATTGTCGGTGGGATTATGCTTTCAAATTCGAATAAATTAATCTAATCAGGGTCACAGCTAGTATATCACTTTTCTTGCTATATACACAGTATAGCAGCTTCTGTGTAAGTGTGTATCGCCACAGGGAAGCCGACACACGCCCTAGGCGTTATCGATCGATGAAATGTTACAATTTAGGATTAGTCTAGTGAAGAAAACAGGCGGATATAGCACGGTTCGGATAAGCAACACGGAAGGTTGTATGTCGCCGGACTTCCGTGTACTAACGGGGTCGCGCTGTACTATAACATAACGTAACATAGTAAAAAAACTTTAATTAAAAATGTTTTTATTATACCATTCTGGCCTATACGGTGCCGCGGAAAGTAAGCGCGAAACAGGAAATGTCAATTTGAGCTACAACAACAACAAATTTTATGGGCGCACTTGCCTATTTTCGTGTCCGAAAATTTACGATTTGAGAATATTATCAAATGTTTAGCTTGTCCGAAAATTAAGAGTACATGAAAATAATTAATTTTCTACAAAATGAGCTTGTCCGAAAATAAAGGGTGTCCGGAAATTTACGGTAAATACGGTAGTTACAATTTCCGTAAAAATGTATTTTTGAATAATTTGAGGGCATCTACCTTTAAACTTGTAACTGAAATCATAGAGCCGGGAATACACTTGTATGGGAATAAAATTCAAATCAAGCTCTTTACAATATCTCAATCTGCTCTACACCAAAATCGGTTTAGTCCCTCCTCAATTTAATGGGGAGGAAAACACGATAAGGCCGAGGTTTCATTCTTTCTGCACAAAAGTTAATCAAAATCTGCATTAGCATTTATCAATGTCTTACCCAGGGCTGTGTGCCATCACGTGCAATAGTAGGAAACTTCTGGATCATAGCCTGGCCCACTTTTCGATAGTCGCCAGAGCTGTTGTTCAGGCCCATCTCTGGGTAGTTAATGAGGTAGTAATGGGCAGCCTCTCCAATCATTTTCGACCATACAAGATGGCTGTCACCCGCTCAAAATTCTTTTGCAGTAACATAGTCGCTGAAGGTCGGCAATGCTGGTCCATTCACACTGGTTGAAGTCCGGGTAGAAGCTGGTGACTGAACTGTCTGTGCCTGGGAGCTCGTTGATGGCTTTGCGGCAGGTGACGGTGTTATACCTATCATATATAAGCATATAATACTAACTAAAAGGTACAATCTGTTGACAATTTATTATAAAAGTTAGTCGCATAACTACTGCCAGGGCCAGTTGGATGCACATCGTACAACTGTAACTGACTGTCTGTATGCTTCTTATAACTGTACATGATTGTATTGGCAATTAACTAGGGATGGCATTGAATGGTAAAAATGGTATTCGAATATTCGGAACCACCCATCATCTAAATCTCCTCAGTCACTATTACGGAATTGAAACCGGTAACATGTCTCGGATAAATTGAGTTCCCACGTGCTTCAAATAATAATCGTTGCCATCCCTACAATTAACACAATAAAACACAAATATTATTAAAAATAAGGAAATTAAGTAGTAGAAATGTAATAAATAGGATAATTAATAGGATAATTGTATCCCCCAGACTACCGTCGGGGGATACTATGGATTTGACAGCGCGCCGCGTCCGCGTCCGCCGCAGACACTTCTTGTCCGGAGCATAACTCGAACACCCTTTGGAATATTTTCATGAAACTTCACACATGCATAGACCACGACCCGAAGGTGTGTCGCGCACAAGAATGACAACTCTTGCATAGCTAATTTTTGAGTTATCTCCCTTTTTTGTTTCTCGCACTGATTTCGTGTCCGGAGCATAACTCCACCACCCTTTCGAATATTTTCATGAAACTTCACACATGCATAGACCACGACCCGAAGGTGTGTCGCGCACAAGAATGACAACTCTTGCATAGCTAATTTTTGAGTTATCTCCCTTTTTTGTTTCGCGCACTGATTGACAATAACTCGACCACCCTTTGGAATATTTTTATGAAACTTAACACATTCAATTAGACCACGAACCGAAGGTGTGTCGTGCACAAGAATGACAACTCTTGCATAGCTAATTTTTGAGTTATCTCCCTTTTTTGTTTTCGCTCACTGATTTCCTGTCCGGAGCATAACTCGACCACCCTTTGGAATATTTTCATGAAACTTCACACATGCATAGACCACGACCCGGAGGTGTGTCACGCACAAGAATGACAACTCTTGCGTAGCTAATTTTTCAGTTATCTCTCCCTTTTTTGTTTTTGCGCACTCTACAAACTGGACAATAATGCATGAAGACCTGTTTTCTCGTCTGCTCTGTATACCTTTTCTCGTGTGCTCTGTACACCTTACCTGTAGAGAGAACAATAGAAACGGGGAGAAACCATGTGCTAAGCATGGGCTAGCATGGTGCAGATGTCCACTGCTTGACCACTGCTTGACCAGTAATTTATACAGGTAAATCACTACATTGGGTACTGTGTTGAAAATATTGTGGCATTATGTGGACCTCTGCAGATATATGTAGATAAATATAGGACTATTAAAAAAAAATCTGGTCTCCAATAGCAAGCATTATTATTTTTAAACTTTTTTTTGTCATTTTTTTATTATTTTTTTTTCATTATTTTTTTTCATTTTTTTTTTTCATTTTTTTTTCTTCAAATTATTTTTCAATTTGACTGGAAAAAAAATCTGGGCTCCAGTAGCAAGCATTATTATTTTTAAACTTTTTTTTTCCATTTTTTTTTTTTTTTTTTTTTCATTTTTTTTCTTCAAATTATTTTTCAATTTTTGTCCAGTAGCAGAAGGTCGTAAGTGCTATATACAGACTATTCACCTGTGCTAGCATGTGCAACTGACCACTGACCACTTACAGGTAATTTATACAGGTAAATGATTATATTACATTTCCGTAAACTGTGTTGAAAATATTGTGGCATTATGTGGACCTGTGCAGATATATGTAGATAAATATAGGACTATTAAAAAAAATTTGGGCTCCAGTAGCAAGCATTATTATTTTTAATTTTTAAACTTTTTTTCCATTTTTTTTTTTCATTTTTTTTTTTTTCAAATTCTTTTTCAATTTTTGTCTAGTAGCATAAGGTCGTAAGTGCTATATACAGACTATTATCATATAATAAAACAATTATTGACTAGTGAGCCATAGAATATAATCTGATATTCTATGGTTCACTAGTCAATAATTGTATAATATCGTTCGGGCCAGTGAAAATTGCTTTCGGGCCCAGGCTCGAGGTCAAGGTGGGACAAGGCGAGGCATTCTGATTCCGCGGAATTCTGTTTACTTATCTCCCTTTGTTGTTTCGTGCTCTGATTTTGTATCCAAAGCATAACTTGAACACGCATATACGCATTGCTCTAATGGTCCTCTACCGCCCTGTGCCAAATCCACGTTCGTTCTGCCCCCGTCAAGCCCACGGTCAAGGTCACATACTTAGTGCTTCAAAAACATTAACGCTTGGGTAAATATCTTATACTTTCTGTTTTCTTTCATGGATCATGGATCATCTTCATATTTCATATACGCATTGCTCTAATGGTCCTCTACCGCCCTGTGCCAAATCCACGTTCGTCCTGCCCCACCAATCCCAGGGTCAAGGTCACATACTTGGTGCTTCAAAAACTTTAACGCTCAGGTAAATATCTTATAATTTTTATTTCCATTCACGGATCAACTTCATATTTCATATACGCGTTGCTCTAATGGTCGTCTACCGCCCTGTGCCAAATCCACGTTCGTCCTGCCCCCGCCAAGCCCAGGGTCAAGGTCACATACTTTGCTTCAAAAACTTTAACGCTCAGGTAAATATCTTATAATTTCTGTTTTCTTTCATGGATCATCTTCATATTTCATATACGCATTGCTCTAATGGTCCTCTACCGCCCTGTGCCAAATCCACGTTCGTCCTGCCCCCGCCAATCCCAGGGTCAAGGTCACATACTTGGTGCTTCAAAAACTTTAATGCTCAGGTAAATATCTTATAATTTTTCTTTCCATTCACGGATCAACTTCATATTTCATATATGCGTTGCTCTAATGGTCCTCTACCGCCCTGTGCCAAATCCACGTTCGTCCCGCCCCCGCCAAGCCCAGGGTTAACATCATATACTTAGTGCTTCAAAAACTTTAACGCTCAGGTAAATATCTTATAATTTCTGTTTTCTTTCACGGATCAGCTTCATATTTCATATATGCATTGCTCTAATGGTCCTCTACCGCCCTGTGCCAAATCCACGTTTGTCCTGCCCCCGCCAAGCCCAGGGTGAAGGTCACATACTTGGTGCTTCAAAAACTTTAACGCTCAGGTAAAAGAAAATTTTGACTTGCAATTTGCCTCATTTATTATCAAAGCGATATGTGGGACATCCGTGTTCTATGAACACATTTTCTAGTTTATTAAACTTCACACATGCATAGAAGACGACCCAAAGGTGTGTCGCACGTAAGAATGACAACTCTTGCGTCGTTAATTTCTTAGTTATCTCCCTTTGTTGTTTTCGTGCACTGATTTCGTGTCTGGAGCATAACTCGAACACCCTTTGGAATATTTTCATGAAACTTCACACATGCATAGACCACGACCCTAAAGGTGTGTCCCGCAAGAATGACAACTCTTGCATCACTAATTCTTTAGTTATCTCCCTTTGTTTTTCCGTCACTGATTTTGTCTCCGGAGCATAACTCGAACACCCTTTTTTTCAAACTTACTTGTTGGTATCTGGGGAGGGGGATACACCATTGCGGCTTGTCGACAAGCGGTTCCATTTCTAGTTAATCATTCAGGATTGAATAGCATGAAATAATACACTCATGTTCGTCGGTTCCGCGTAAACAAGCTACGCGAACTTGTTTACGCGGAGACCGACGAACACTCGTGTACGAGATGTCTTGGGGTCAAGATGTCTGACAGGCAATCGAACTAGGCCGGCCAAACATTATATATATAGGGGGAGAAACGACCCGGGGCGAACGGGAATAAGGGCGAAACGACCCGGGATGCAAACGGGATTATGGGCGAAACGACCCGGGACGAATCGAACTAGGCCGAATCGCTGGATTGCAAGAACGACAACACTTAATAACTTCCGCTAAACGTTGACCAGTGAACATTCAATGTTCTCTATATCTGGCATGTACGACGACACTTATGGAAAATAACCACCCACCAACATCATAGGGGAACTTAACCCCCCACCACCAGAAAGGATAAAAAGTTCAGAACTGAATATTTACAATAACAAAAATATATATCAGTGTTCTGCCAAGAAATCGGAGAAAAAAAAGTGGGGACATTTTCAAAAATGATGGGGTCACACATGGTTTTTTGAAGAAAAACACTGCTTCGAACTATTAAATATCAGCAATTAAAGTAATTAATAGTTTGAAATAGTGTTTTGCTGAGCCCGACAATGGACTTGTAATAATTAATTCATGTAAATTTTCAGCATGTTGTGATTGTGAAAAAAACATGGAAATAAAACATTAAAACATGATCATGATGTATTTGTAGTTCTTTTATCATTCCATCGGCTCCCAGACAATACGCGCATTTCAAACGGCTTTTCTAATTGGCGGACCAAAATAGTTTGCTTTATACTTGTATCACTGTTGTGAAATAGCCCGAGTGGTGGGATATTATATTATGGTCAGTTTAGGTACACGACAGTCTGTTGCAGTTGCCTGTGGTTATTACTAGTGTATTACTGTAAGAGACAGATATATCACATGTGCTCATGATGTAAATAAACCGCTCGTGCGTAACGAAATCCGGTAAAAGCTGGTTCCGTCGTGTGTTGTGTAATTATGTTATGTCATTTGGCCAGAACCGGGAAACAGGGGAGATAAGATACGTAATGGTTAAAATGCGCAAAGTATCACCACAACATGTAAATATACCATCCAATGAAAACCGTTGATAGATGTATAGCTAAGCGCTGTTGCTATGCGAATTTTACATTTCCGGTACATTTCACGAGCGCCCCTAACACAGTTTTTAATTTCGCAACCCGCGAACTCGGACCGAATATGTAATGCGCCCGTTGGCCCATCGTTAATTTTTTTCTTGCGCCATTGACAATTTTTTCGCGCCAGCGTCCTTGGCAGAACACTGTATATACAGCCCTGCAATCAGAATAATCCTGATCTGATGCCAGGTCTTCGCCACACCAGAATCACTTGGCCGCACCCAAAAGCAGTAGGACCAGTAATAATCGGCAAGGGATCAAAATGTACCTGTTTCACTTATGGATGCTTCAGTTCTGGGTGGTTCACTGGGTGCTTCAGTTCTGGGTGGTTCAGTATACACGTTGACAACCGTCTCAACTGGGGTACACTCCGACCAATTCTCTGATGATGTCAGTACCATAATAACATCATCTTTGGTGATGAATGCCAATGTGTCATCATCTTCAATATCCGTCCCGTCCTTCTCAAACACTAGTCTGATATCAGACACCTCCTGTGAGAGCAAGCTTTCCACGAGCTGAATGAACATAAGAAGTCTTATGAAACAACAGTTTCATTACAACAACAGTTTCATTACACAGTGTACACTACAAGCAATATTGTATCCCCTCATGTAAACCTTGAGCTAAAGAGCTAAAACAAGAATTCTGTGGAATCATATGCCTGTCGTGGGTCACAATGTGAGATTGTGAGCCTGCCCCCACCCCACCCCCAAAAACTCGGAATTGTGCTCAACTTGGAATCGTATTTAACACAAATTGCATTTGTTGAAAAATGATTTTTAATGTGTTTAGGAACATAATGCCATTGCAAGAGGTTATAATAATATTCAGAAGACACAACACATATTCATGCTCAGCTCAAACAAGTATAAGTTAGACATATTGAGCATAGTTCTGAGTTGAGTACAGAAAATTATTCGTAACATCGGGCCCAGGTAAAAGTAATATTAAAGTTATATGATAATGATTGATTTTTCGTGTTTAACGGCATATCAACAGCTAATGTCATTTAAGGCCAGGCCAACGGGTTGGACTATCCCGTATTCAACCTGTCCATAATGAGGGAAATGCCCAACATCAGAGCTCAATATTTACAGAAAATATATTCAGGCCGAAAATTAGCATATCCTGACCTGGTGCCAGGTCCATGCCACACTAGTCATGTGGCTCCAACCCCAAAAGTAATATGATTAGCTCTAATCTTATTAATTTTTCAATGGGGAATAACAGGATTTACCTCTCAAGAATCAGGCCCAAAATGTACAAATGCCAAACCATGCAAGTCGGCATTCTGAGAAGGATGAACCCTGATCGTTAAATTACCCTTCGCATGCTCCCGACGTACAACCCACCTATATAAGAAACTTGTACAAAGTTTTAGTGAGTGAGTGAATAGGGTTTAACGTCCGCTTTTCTGACATAGAGGTACAAGCCTCAGGAGTCTACACACAGACGGGTCAACGGGGTCGAGTCCCGTATCCACCTGTCCGAGGGGGGAATAAATCCCAACTTCAGAACTCAATATTTACAATCAAAATATATATTCAGTCCTGAAATTAGAACAACCTGATCTGGTGCCAGGCCCTCGCCACACCAGCATCATTTATCCCAACCCATCCCTAAAAGTAATAGGATTAGCGCTAATCTTACTTTTATATATGGGGCATAGTCTGACTCAACTCTCACATACAAGAAAGCCAAAAATGTACATGAGGGCCAAATCCGGTATAGTGGGTTCCGGAAAGTATGAACACAATCGTTAAGCCAGTTTAGTCGCCTTTTACGACAAGCAATGGCTACTGCACAAAGTTTTAGATGCGAAAAAATGAAATGGCTAAGCGTGTCCGCAACAATGTCAAGGTCAAAACAGGTCAAGGTCATATCAATGGCGGTAAGAGTGTTCCAAATGCACATGTATCAAGTATCCAAATATTGAAGCAGCCGTAAACAATTTATTAAAGTTATACCATGATGAAGAAACTTTTGGACATTTTTTACGTGAACGACAGAAAAAGCGCGACTATCTGCTAAAATAGGTGCAACAATAAATAATCTGCTTCTGAAAATTAATGTCGACCCCATTTTAACCTGCTGCATGGGGGGAAAACGGAATATTTACATCAAGAACAAATATATTCAGCCCTGAAATTAGAATAACCTGACCTGGTGCCAGGTCCATACCACACCAAAGTCACTTGGCCCCTTCCCCTAAAATAGGATTACGAATAATCGTAATACTCACATAAGGGGTATAACCAGATTCAACCGTCACATACAAAATGCCAAAGACGTATGTGAGGGCCAAACCAGGTCTCCAGTCGGGATTCCGGTAAGGATGAACCCCGATCGTTAACTTACCCACGCTTGCACCCACCTTCCACCCACACTCAATGTTGTAAGTTATAGTTCATATATATTGAACTTTTAATAAATTAATTTTGTAGCGTGCGAAAGCTTGGTTTATTGAAAATGCAATATGTGAACTATACCTTACTTATTGTTTGCCACACCCTATCATGAAGAAATGTTACGTGATTGGTGGTTTTAATTTGTTGCATTGATCTTGCACATGGTGACATGGGTCACGTCGCAGGAAATAATGAGTTACTGCAATATTTATTAATGTTTAGTTTAATGTAATCAATATTGACGAAAGCGTCGCAATATATATGTGATTGATATGAAGTGCTATTTTCATTGGTCGAGAAATTAAGGCAAATAATAAATGAAGTTTCAACACCAGTACAGACTAGTTCAATATGTTAGTAACTTTCCAAGGAAACAGATGCATACTTACATTTGAATAGTATCTCCTCCAGTGATCGTGCCACGACAACCTTCTTCATTGTCCTTGTTCCGTTCCAAATTTTATACATTATACATGTTTAAACTCATCATGTGGCTTTATAAGATGTACTAGGCTATAAGTGGTAACACGGTGTAAATAATGTCTAATAGGCTAAACTGTTGCAGAAAACATATTGGTTATTGGTTACTGAAAAATTTAAATATCTTCACTGAAGAAACAGTATTTATCTAAAACAACAGTATATCCATCATATGTGTGCATGGACAACGGCCAAACAAATTTCAAATCAGCGAATTTCAGACAGATTTTTGTGCTTGATCTCGTAACTTGGTAATACAATGTATGAGAGTCAAAGGAGTCAATGTCGAGTTGATCTACAACAAACACTTTTTCTTGGGATGTTACAAACAGCTGGTCAACAACACCAAACGTTGGAAGATTGTTTACATAATCTAATACAATGGACACATCCAATTTTGTACCGGTGACCTTTAATTTCAAATTCAGCTGCTGAGAATAGAGGACTCGAATGCAAATTGGAAGCCACAAGATAGTCACGAACCTCAACATCAGTCTGATTGATGTTTGAAACCTGCAATTTGGTCACAATGTCTCCACTGTACAGGAAATTTTCAGAAGGCTTTCCATTTACACCTAATTGCCGCCAACACATCCAAAGTTGATGTCTCATCGAAAGACTCAATGCTATGTTTTTGAAACATTTCCATTTAATGTTTTTTAAAGAATAGTTATTTGCCCTCGAATCTCATGACCCATTGATTTCTTCCTGACCAAATCTAAGTAATTGCCTTGGAATGTGTACCAAGAAATGAAACTTTGGAGTTATGTGTGATTTCGGGTATTCAATTTTGAACTCTTGATGGTGTGTGTATATCAACTGCTCCAAGTTTGACGGAGTATCTCCGGTCGCGTATGGGCTTGTGGCAAGCAGTGATATCTGAATCATTCGGAGAAAATTGTCCACTTGCCATCACTTGCCTGCCGGTACTTTTGGCCCCAGAACTAATGGTAGGATACAACACAGATTCATCATCGTTGCGGCTGTCTGCTTTAATTTACCATTTGAAATCTCATCTATGGTGATAATCTGTGGCTTATTCTTTTCTTCTAAGTAGGAAAAACTGAAACTAGCCAGGGAATTGTTCAAAAATGACAATGTGAAGTATTTTCTGACTTTGACAAAGTCATACAACATCAGACATAGTTCTTTGCCAAGCAGACCCTCACTCAAAATGTGCATCGGATCGTGAACGAGACAATCTGACAAATCTATGTCAACAATTTCCAATAATGGAATTGATGCCCCAGGTTTTACTCCAATATGTACGTGCATTTGTACTCATTTCTTCCATGCGTGCCAGTCTTTCCACATGCTCTGTTGAAGTTCTTTTCCGAAAATCCCTGTCAATGAATTTCCCTTTTATTTCCATTTTGGAAACATTGCATGTTCGACAAAGTTTGTTTGCAAACCCAACACCCTCCTTGAAACCACCTAAAAACTGAGCCGCTGGCGTATCGGCTGGGGCAATAACTAACGAGCCCTTCACAGTCACATTGCGATTGTCAACAGTCACCATTATTCCCTCAGCTTTCAACTGATTCATTGACTGAATGAAGTCCGTCAAAACATTTTCCAGACCGAACGATTTCACGTCTAAACTCTTGACCACAGCCAGCAACTGAATGGATTCAAACTTCGAACGAAATTCCGGAGGTATATTTGCTAATGTAAAATATATCATGGTTACTTTATGCTTTTTCACATGACTTCCAATTGGGTTCACAATTTCGATATCATCCATGTACAGAATCAATTCAAGATATATTTCATTCACACCTAATTCTACTATCATCTCTCGCATGTGAGACCCGTCGCAAATATCTCGCATGATACCATCTCTGCTTCGGTGCGACCGAGTCAGAAAATGCCACACCTCAGGCATAGATATAAGCTTTGTCAAATTTGCATGAAAAGGAACAATGTACGCAAATTTTTTCACAGCCCGAACATTACCTCGGATTAAACAAAGTTTTTCCCCCAGCAGTACAGGAATACTCCGGACAAGCCCACAATTTTTTTCCAAAAATTTATAATGCTTGTGTTTTGTAATCTGCTCTAATGAATTTCCACCAGTTGGAATGTCAATAAGAAAATCTGTATTATGTCCGTGAACTGCGAGAACATTCTTGATCTGTTCTCTGTATGCAATCAAGTGATTTGAAACAAGGTCTGTAGTATTGACAACAATGGACTCGACACCTCGGTCCGATAAATGATGGTCAACCTTCAATGCCAGCAAAAATTTTGCATCAATAAAATTTTGTTCAAGAGCAGTATGAATTTCTTCCCCATCGGCATTATCGTCATCATCAACAGTGCCTAGATCCACATTATCATGGACGCCTTCGACATTAGAATCATCTATGTCCACTTCTCTGTCAGTGTGCACTCTAGACACGTGCATTTTATAAGCATTCCAGCTCTTGCTTACATACTGACACTCGCTAACACAACAGTTCACAATAAAGTTTGTATCATTTCTATGGTATCTGATGATATGTCTGTTGCAACTTTCAATATTTGCACTAGTAAAACTACACATACTACAGAAAAACATTTTATTTTAAAATGAAATACAAGCTTCTCAGCTTGTAAATTGTTCCACTTGATAAAGAATGCAATAAAATATGGCATGAACACAAAATAATTATATGCCATGCGACAGCGAGAGAGTGACCAATAACAGCGACTAATATTACCGGTAAAGAAGTTGGTCAATAGTTTATGATGGAACAGTTCTTATTAAACACATTGTATAGATAATTAATACATATTATTTACGCACAAAATCCCAGCCAGATGTGTTACAGTGCAGTATGAAAAGATAGAATGACGAGTGTTAGCTAGTCTACCAATGAGAAAGACCGTAATTTGAGAAAGTACATACAACAGAGGCATAATATGCCATATTCAAGTCCACAAATGAAATAAATTTGCCACATCTGTGATATCTAGTACTTGATCATAGCGGTAAAAAAAAATGTTAAAAAAGTGGGTGGGGAACGTTACTGTGCATGCACGGTGGAATTTGTTCAGCGAAATTCTAAAGCGGCAGTCTAAATAATAAAGCAGTTACATTCAAATCAGGTTACCCCTAACACAATGGATATACCGTTCAATAAACACAAAATACTGTACTTCAGCAAAGTATTTTAAACTTTTGTTCAAAGAAACTCCGTTATCAGCAACAATTCGCGCCATCTAATTTAGAGATTAACATAAATATTACTTTATTATATTTTATATATGCTGTGTGCCCTCGTGTTTTTAATATCTAGTCCAAATAAGTATCTAATATTATTCTCATAATTATTATATAAAGCAGTTTACATCAATGAACTGATTCAATTAATATTCCTCTTTTATTTTAATGTAGAGATTATTTCTATTTTTAGCTGGCTCACGATAAAGGCACGTTCAATTTGCACACGTTTGAAAACGGCGGCGTTTTCGGACGTCGCTCTGGAGAATCACAACAATATTGAGGCGTGCAAATGCAAAACGGGTGGCGTTTTAAACAAAAAGTGAAAACACGTTAAACACCATGAAAACGGCGACGTTTTGAAAATACACGCCTTTATGATATTCAATAGCTGAGACAGGAACACGTAAGGCGTTCCAGACGTGTTCCGATTTTTTACAGTGTACCAACTTGGTATTCTCTATATTAAGTTGATCAGGTTCTGCTCGGAAACCGCAGGAATTCCTACATATTAGTTTCTTAAACTTTCTTTTGATATCAAGTTTATCAGGCTCGGCTCGGAAACGGTAGTAATTGCTTGGCGAGCCTCAGAAGTCCTTCGCCTTCAGAGCTCCAGATAAGTTTTGTATGCCAGATTTCTAATTCAATGCATATTTTACTTTTACAAATGTATTATTTGATTGTCTTCCTTATCAAATATGGAACAAATGTTAAAACATAAAACAAATTTAAACATTCACTGCTTTTTGCAGCTCAACTTAAAGTACATTTTCAACTTTATTACAGTATTTTCACTACTCGATTTGAAATGAATGCGTATTTTCGCATTGCTGTGAGTATTTTGTACTCCCACTTTTGTTAATCAATCTGTATTCTGCTAAATTAAGTGCGTAAAATACGTCAATACGCACCTTATCTAGAGCTCTGCTAGCCTTACCTGATAAACTTGATATCAAATGTGGCTGTGACTGGAGAAATGGGGTTTATGGGTTTTGCGACCAGTGTAGATCCAGATCAGCCTGTGCATCCGCACAGTCTGATCAAGATCTGGACTGTTTGCCATTACATCAATGAAATATCTGCATTGCTTCAAACATCGCTATCAGGTGTGTGCTATTTGATATGGAGCTACACTGGTCACAAAACCCATAAGCCCCATTTCTCCAGTCACAGTCACAAATGACACCAACCTGGAATTCTCCATGCAGGCCGATAAGCTGAGTGACATGCCGTACCTGGTTGACGTAATCACGGACTTGTCGGCGGGAATCTTCGTGATCAAAGGCCCCACGACGTATGTGATGGATGCTCACGATTGCCTCCATCATAGACTGAGAGACATGGAGAAGCAAGCACAACGCGTCAAGGAAGCTGACACCCTGTACAAGGTCAGTCAAGGTCGCTAATCCCATCTGTTCAGGGTCCGTCAACGTCTTTCTTGGTTAGTCATCTTTCTTGGTTAGTCAATGTCGCAAATCCAATCTGTACAAGTTCAGTCAAGATCACAAATTCCATCTGTTCAGGGTCAGTCAAGGTCACAAATCCCATCATTCAAGGTCAGTCGAGGTCACAAATCCAATCTGTTCAAGGTCAGTCAAGGTCAGTCAAGGTCACAAATCCCATCTGTACAAGGTCGGTCCAGTCACACATCCCATCATTCAAGGTCAATCAAGGTCACAAATCCCATCTGTCCATGGTCAGTCAAGGTCACAAATCCCATCTTTCAAGGTCAGTCGAGGTCACAAATCCCATCTTTACAAGGTCAGTCAAGGTCACAAATCCCTTCTGTTCATGGTCAGTCAAGGTCACAAATCCCATCTGTTCATGGTCAGTCAAGGTCACAAATCCCTTCTGTTCATGGTCAGTCAAGGTCACAAATCCCATCTTTCAAGGTCAGTCAAGGGCACTAATCCCATCTGTACAAGGTATGTCAAGGTCACAAATCCAATCTTTACAAGGTCAGTCAAGGTTACAAATCCCTTCCGTTCATGGTCAGTCAAGGTCACAAATCCCATCCATTCATGGTCAGTCAAGGTCACAAATCCCATCTGTTCATGGTCAGTCAAGATCACAAATCCCTTCTGTTCAAGGTAAGTCAAGGTCACAAATCCCATCTTTCAAGGTCAGTCAAGGTCACAAATCCCATCTGTACAAGGTAAAATTCTCCCCAATAAAATATAACTTCCTTCCTACTTTTGTACACATTATTATTTGTGGCTGTGACTGGAGAAATGGGAAATGTGACCAGTGTAGGTCCTGATCAAATAGCATTCTGCTGTAGCCTGATAATGATCTACAACAAAGAGACTAGAGTACTGTAATAACCCTAAATATTCTGGCACAATTATTTTGGGAAACCCCTATTAAATAAGGGCTTCCCAAAACAAATTGTATCCAAATACATTGTTATTGTGATGAAACCAATACTGCCATACCAACTCTAAATATTGGCGCGCTCTGTCTTTTGTAGGGAAACCATATATTTGTATGTGTTTCCCCAAATAAATGGTGTACGAATACGGTATTTAGGGTTATTACGATATGACACAAAATATGTAATAAGTATTTGTAACTGTGTTTGTATATGTAGGTGATAATTTGGCACCACGAGAATATACAGGCGAGCGGCATAGATCACGTGCCCTACGATAAGATGACAAACCTAACGATTGAAAAGGCGTACAAAGACAACCTAGGCTACATGGAGCTGTTGGACAGCAACACGGGAAATGTCTACGTGATTGACTTTGGTTCGCTAGTGGAATACCCGAAAGATGATCAAACAGATATGTTGAAGGTGTTGAGGAAAAACATCCTCTCGTGTAAGTACAGTCAAACCTGTGAATAAAGGCACAGCCATGGAAAGAGAAAATCTGGCCTTTGTTCACAGGTGGTCTTTATTAGCAGGGTCATTTATGTGGTAGTTTAGTAATTGGGAAAGCAAAAGTGTGTCTTGCTATAGCACAGGTTCAACTGTAAATATAATCTGAAATCTCCAAAATAATTAAATTTGGTTTAAACAATATTTATTTCAAGAGAGAAAAGTAATATACATACATGTAATATATGCAGTTTGAAACAGGATTAGAAAACAAGTGTTTACGCTTGCGTAAATTCTTCTCCTAGACAAGTTCAAGCAAAATTTAAATTCATTATATTTATGTTGTACTGGTATAATTTCACTATGACTTTTTGTGGCTGTGACTGAAGAAATGGAACTGCCATGCTTATGACCCGTGTAGATCCAGATCAGCCTGTGCATCTTCACAGTCTGATCAGGATCTGCACTGTTCGCCATTCCATCAATGAAAGGCCCGCCATGCTTCTTATCTACCAAGCAATATTTATATCCTTATCAAGCTACACGAGTGTGCTATTTGATCAGGAACTTCACTGGTTACACATCCCATAAGCCCCGTTTCTCCAGTCACAGCCACTTTTCTTACAGCCATGACCCTGCCACTACCAGATACGTGGGTCAAGATGGCTGACAATGAACACATCAAGGTCATAACCTTGCAGCCAACGGATGCAGAGTATAAATCTGTGGAGGCTGTATTTCTTAAGGACGTGACCACCGGCCAATTCAGTGCCAGATACACTCATTCCAACCTTAAAGTGACCAAGGTACGTAATCATTCAAACCTTAAAGTGACCAAGATACGTAATTATTCCAACCTTAAAGTTACCTAAGGTACGTAATTATTCCAGCCTTAAAGTGACCAAGGTACGTAATTATTCCAGCCTTAAAGTGACCAAGGTACGTAATCATTCCAACCTTAAAGTGACCCAGGTACGTAATCATTCCAGCCTTGAAGTGACCCAGGTACGTAATCCTTCCAACCTTAAAGTGACCCAGGTACGTAATTATTCCAACCTTGAAGTAACAAACCAAGGTACATAATTATTCCAACCTTAAAGTGATCCAGGTAAGTAACAAAGGTACGTAATCATTCCAACCTTAAGTGACCAAGGTATGTAATTATTCCAACCTTAAAGTGACCCAGGTACGTAATTATTCCAGCCTGACCAAGGTAAGTAATTATTCCAGCCTTGAAGTGACCAAGGTACATAATCATTCCAACCTTAAAGTGACCAAGGTACGTAATCATTCCAACCTTAAAGTGACCAAGGTATGTAATTATTCCAACCTTAAAGTGACCAAGGTACGTAATCATTCCAGCCTTGAAGTCACCAAGGTACGTAATCATACCAACCTTAAATTGCCAAGTATGTAATCATTCCACCTTAAAGTGACCAAGGTACTAATCAATTCTTAAAGTTGCCAAGATGTAATTATTCCAACCTTAAAGTGACCAAGGTACATAATCATTCCAACCTTAAAGTGACCCAGGTACGTAATCATTCCAACCTTAAAGTGACCAAGGTATGTAATTATTCCAACCTTAAAGTGACCAAGGTACGTAATCATTCCAGCCTTGAAGTCACCAAGGTACGTAATCATTCCAACCTTAAAGTGACCAAGGTACGTAATCATACCAACCTTAAAGTGACCCAGGTACGTAATCATTCAAACTTTAAAGTTACCATGGTACATAATCATTCCAGCCTTAAAGTGACCAAGGTACGTACCTAAAGGTACGTAATTATTCCAACCTTAAAGTGACCAAGGTACGTAATTATTCCAACCTGAAAGTGACCAAGGTACCCAGGTACATAATTATTCCACCTTAAAGTGACCCAGGTACGTAATCATTCCAACCTTAAAGTGATCAAGGTACTTAATCATTCCAACCTTAAAGAGACCCAGGTATGTAATTATTCCAACCTTAAAGTTATCCAGGTAAGTGACCAAGGTACATAATTATTCCAACCTTAAAGAGACCAAGGTACATACGTAATCATACCAACCTGAAAGTGACCCGGGTATGTAATTATTCCAACCTTAAAGTGACCAAGGTACGTAAAATAACCCAGGTACGTAATCATTCCTACCTTAAAGTAACCCAGGTACGTAATCATTCCAACCTTAAAGTGACCAAGGTACGTAATCATTCAAACCTTAAAGTAACCCAGGTACGTAATTATTCCAACCTTAAAGTGACCAAGGTACGTAATCATTCCAACCTTAAAATGATCAAGGTACGTAATTATTCCAACCTTGAAGTAACAAACCAAGGTACATAATCATTCCAACCTTAAACTGATCCAGGTAAGTGACCAAGGTACGTAATCATTCCAACCTTAAAGTGACCAACCAAGGTACATAATCGTACCAACCTTGAAGTGAGCCAGGTACGTAATTATTCCAATCTTAAAGTGACCAAGGTATGTAATTATTCCAACCTTAAAGTGACCAAGGTACGTAATCCTAACAACCTTAAAGTGACCAAGGTTCGTAATCATTCCAACCTTGGGAGCATACGATGGGTAATTTAACGATCGGGATTCATCCTTACCTGAAAATCCTGACCGGAGACCTGGTTATGGACCTGGCATCAGGTCAGGTTATTCGAATTTCAGGGCTGAATATATATTTAATTCTATGTAAATATTCCGTTCTGACTTTGGGTTAACCCCCCACCCCCCAGTGCAGCAGGTTAAAAAATTCAGGATCAAACCCATTGGCCCAGCCTTAAATGACATTATACAATTATTGTCTTTTGGTGTACATGAGATTTACAGGTGAACATCACTTTTCTCAAGTCCGTAAATCTCATGTACTCCGACTCAAAAGACTATGATTGTTTTATTATGACACTTTTTCAAAATATCCGGCCGAAAAAAAATTTGTTCACTTTTTTTGGTTTCACACAATTTTCAATAATTATTTAAAAAAAATGTTTTTTAAATTTTAAAATATTTTTTTCAAAAAACCTCTAAGGAGGTGAACAATAGGTTTGTTTACATGAATAAACACATCTCGGACCGGTCTCGCGGTCCACGAGTGCTTATTCTTGTAAACAAACCGTTCAGAGGTCTACATTCAATTTGTATATAATGACGTGGTCGTGTTTCGGCCAATGAGAATGACTGAAATAATTATAGAAACGCCCATTTAACGTACAGTCGAACCTGTGTTAACGACCACCTGTGAGTAGCGACCACCTGTCCACAACGGCCAGTTAAAACCCCCCCCGTCCAATTTGTTCTTTAAAAGACCTTGGAATAACGACCACCTCCGAACAACGACCAGCGACCAGCGATTTTCGTTCCCACGCGGCATTTTTTACTGCAAACAGCGACCATTAGCGACCATTAGCGACCAAGTCATGTTTTGTCGGCAAAAAAAAATAACATCGCAATCGCCGATTTTCCTTTCATCACAAAACTCGGCGACATTTTTCAATGATAAAAATATTGCATAGCTCCATTAACGGTAATTCCCGATATGTATTCCGTGTCGTGTATTTCCAATAGGCATAATCCAATTCTGCGCAAGTCTAAAACTCGATCATTAGCTGGTAAACGTGTTTACACGATGCTGATCGTCTACAGTGACAAACTAAGACTTTCAAACACATGGCGCGTGTCGAGTGTAAATTTCACACATCGGGGCACAAGACCATATCAAAGATCAATACACGCGGTTGCTGACATCAGTCACGTAGTCCACACTAGACTGGTACCCTGTCTGATGCTCAGCATATATAGCGTTATTCCTAGCGACCGGGTACCAGTCTAAAGTGAATTTATATGAATTGGGTCTCGATCTCCGACAAATCCCGGCTTATTGCATTAGCGACCAGACCAGGCAGTGGATTCGCGTAGTCTGCCCGTGGTTTACATGGTTTACAGTGCTGGCGAATCTCTAATTAAAAACATCAGTAATTACGTCAGCGGACATTGCCAATTCGTCATAGGCTGCTTAAATATTCGGGCTTGACCAGGATAGTATACAGTACATTGGACAGAAAGCAAATAAGCCTGGTGTTCTCTCCTGATTTGGACACCTAGCTCGTGTGGGTTACTGGACTTGACGCATTCAATGAAATATTTTTTGTTACAAAAAAACTCGCGGTTTTCACAGGCCGCGCCACATAGGCTATCGTTTTAATACAGACTATATGACCGTTATTAATTTCAACTGGTGGTGTGAAATACTAATGGTCATGCTAAATTAAACCACTTGCATGTAATTACGACAAGCTATTAAATGGTGCACCAAAGCGGGCCGCGAGATATACTTATCGTGAAGATAATTACTCCCCTTTGTATATATATATAATTTCCAAAGCGAGGCTGGGTTCAGAACACTAACAACAAGATGACAAAACAAAATAAAATGACTATTTTAGCCATTTTCGTGCAATTTTTAATTGATGAAAAGCATGCATATATATTACAATAGAATGCTAAAGACATGGCCGACTTTGTTGTGAAACTGGGTAAATGTTCGACCCTTGGAACAACGACCACCTGTCAACAACGACCACTTTGGCCACTTCCCTTTGCCGGTCGTTGTTCACAGTTTCGACTGTATTGTGTTTATATCCCAGTACATTACATTAGCCCCACGTGATGTTGCGCGACGTTGTTGATGCGTTTGTTTGACGTCATTCAAATACATGACGTTCATCGTCGTTGTCAATAACGTCACGACACGCTATTGACCGGAAAACTTTGCTATTCCAGCAATTGCGACAAAATGACGTAAAACAAGATTATTTTTAATTTTAACGCCATATTTGCTTATTTACATTTTTGAATCAATCAGAAAATACAGTCTAAATATAAATAATAAAAGCATGGTCTGTTGTGTTTACTGTGGTGTAAAATTGCTCAGTATGTCCATTTTGTCACCCACTGTCGCATTTCAGTATGTAGTTTGTAACTAGGTCATTCTTATATTTTTACAGTACAGTACAGTCCCATATATTTATATCAGCGGTCTAATAGACTGGAGTTCTAAGTAGTCTGTTGAACTATTATGTGTAATAATCGTATTATGCATACATTTCGGAAGTACTACTGATACATCATATACCCACGTGACCGCAAAGGGAAATAACTGTGGTAAGCAAAATAAGGGGAAGTTAGTCATGCAGTGACGGCTGGAAAAACTGGCTGTCCGGAATATGAAATCCGTAAAAGAACGGCACATACTGGTCGGATTACTGTAAAATTTGTTTTATTTGATATATAAATGATGAATACATAAGCGTATCGCGAAAACAAAAGCTTGTTATATCTCGTTTAAATGTAAGTACTTTTTCAAAAATAACAAAAAAGTCACCATCCCCAAAAAATGTTGTTTGATGAAATTCGATGAAATATTGATGTTATAGCGAAAAACAATTTTCCTATGGGAATTTAACATGGGGGAAAAGAGGTGGAAGAGCTGTCTAGATAGGTTGGAAATGATGTAACTAAGAAAACAAAAGTAAGATTTTTAAAATCGGTCCACAAATAAAAAATTATTAAGAAAATATTTTGTTTAGCCCCCATCATGGCCCATGTTAAATTCCCATAAGAAAATAGTTTTTTTCGCAATAAAATCAATATTTGACGGAATTTCATCAAATAATTTTTTTTTGGGGAGGGTTACTTTTTTGTTATTGATGAAAAAGTACTTGCATTTAAATATCTTTTGGTCGAATGACATCACGTGACGTTACCGAATGATGTCAGTGTAATGACGCAACGTAAACGAGTCCGCGTTCTGTCAATAGATGATGACGTCATCTGTGGTAATTTTCGAGCATAAAACGTTACCAGATAAATAGAATATCAGGCTCCTGTCTTTTGATATCAAGTTGATCAGGCTCGGCTCGGAAACGGTAGGAATTCTTGGCAAGCCTCGGAATTCCTACGCATTTCCTAGCCTTACCTGATAAACGTGATATCAAAAGACACTAGCCTGGTATCCTCTATATGTTCGTGTTTGTAGATCGACCGAATACAGAACCGCACACTGTACCAGCAGTATGCTGCCCAGAAAATACAACTGACAAACGCGAAGACGAAACCCTCGGCAAACAGGCCGATAGAACGCACTGTGTGGCACGGCACGAAGCAAGACGTGCTCACCAGCATCATTATGCATGGCTTCAACAGGAGCTACTGCGAGGCCAACACGAGTAGGTTTCCGGCAAACAGTGTAGACCCTGATCACACTGCCGGCTCTCATTACAACACTTGTGAAACATCAAATGTGCATCCTGATGCTCATGGGGCCGTTTCACTAAACTTTGTACGACTAAAATGTTTGTAAGTGCAAATTTAGCATCGTCTGGAAATTTCAGTTGATGGATTTACATTTATTGAGAATATGCAGTCTATGCTCAATACATGTAAATCCAATAATTGTTTACAAGAAAACATTGTTAATGTGAAATTCACAGACTATCATACATTTGCATAAATACTTTTAGTCGTACAAAGTTTAGTGAAACAGCCCCCAAGTGTGCATCCTGATGCTCATATGTGGCTGTGGCTGGATAAATGGGGCTTATAGGTTTTGCAATCAGTAGATCCAGATCATCCTGTGCATTTGCAGTCTGATGAGGCTCTGTTGTGTTCCGCCTTTCCATCAATGTAGATCGTTATCAGGCTACAGGAGTGTGCTATTTGACCAGGAGCTACACTGGTCACAATTTCCATAAGCCTCATTTCTCTAGTCACAGCGGACTTGAGAAATGGCGCTTATGGGGTTTGTGGATATTTAAACTTCAGTCCTCCACCGCACTCTTGAAGCCTGATAATGATCAAAGCTATAAATTAGGAAGCTTTTACGCAATATAGAAAATAGTAGGTTGGTGCCGTGAAAATAGTAGGTTGGTGCCGTGAATGGGAAAAAATATCTGGCAGAGCCTCGCCCATCCCGTTTCCGTGCCGCGCCCGATGTTATTTCCCATTCACGGCACTAACCTGCTATTCTATTTATCCCGTCAACTCTACAAATAGCTTTAAAATGCAAAAAAATAACTGCAGCCGCATTCTCAAAATCGGAGAATCGACTATTATGACAAATGCACATATTCATACGCAGTGATTAGGTCGTATTTACAGGATATCAAAAATGTTTCACGGCACATACGCACTGTGTTGTGGGTTCCTGGTTTTTGCAGAATTGTTCAACATATAAATAAGAAGCATTACTGGTGTTTCATTGACTGAATGACGATCAGTGCAGGCCCTGATCAGACTGTGTGGATGCTGATCTGGGGCTACGTTGGTCGCATAACCCATAATCCCCATTTCTCCGGTCACAGCCACACATAGTAACTGTTTGTTCCACACTGTTATGCCCCACTATGATAGTGGCGGGGGCATTTAGTGTTACTCTTGTCCATCCGTTTGTCCGTTCGTCCCATCCCAACGTTTTTTAGCTCGCCTGCACGAAGTGCAGAAGAGCTTATGGCATACCCCCGGCATCGTCGGCGTCCACAAACTTAACGTTGGGGTAAATGTCTTATAACTTTTGTTTCCTTTCATGGAACACCTTGTTATTTCATACATGCATTCCTCAGATGACCCTCTATCATGCTGTAGCAAATCCATGACCACCACCCAACCCTTACACCAAGGTCAAGGTCACAAACTTAGCACATTCATAAACTTAACGTTGGGGTAAATTTTTTTATAACATCTGTTTCCTTTCATGGAACGCCTTGATATTTCATACATGCATTCCTCAGATGACCCTCTATCATGCTGTAGCAAATCCATGATCCACCCCCCAACCCTACCCCAAGGTCAAGGTCACAAACTTAGCACATTCATAAACTTAACATTGGGGTAAATGTTGTGTAACTTCTGTTTATTTACAGGGAACACTTTGATATTTCATACATGCATTCAATTGATGATCTTCTATTGTGCTACAGCAAATCCATGACCCCCCCCCCCCACCCTTACCCTAAGGTCAAGGTCACAAACTTAGCATGTTCATAAACTTAACGTTGGGTTAAATGTTGTGTAACTTCTGTTTATTTACAGGGAACGCCTTCATATTTCATACATGGATTCATCTGATGATACTCTATCGTGCTATATCAATCCATGACACACCGCCCATCCCTTACCCCAAGGTCAAGGTCACAAACTTCATAAACTTAACGTTGGGGTAAATGTCTTATAACATCTGTTTTCTTTCATGGAACGCCTTGATATTTCATACATGCATTCTTCAGATGACCCTCTATCATGCTGTAGCAAATCCACGACCCACCACCCAACCCTTACCCCATGGTCAAGGTCACAAACCTAGCACATTCATAAACTTAACGTTGGGGTAAATGTTGTGTAACTTCTGTTTATTTACAGGGAATACCTTCATATTTCATACATGACCCACCTTGCACCACTGATCCCAATGTCAAGGTCCACCGCACGCCCCTTAACCCAACGTCAAGTTATATAATATTCATGTTTTTTTATGCAACTGTGCCAAGTTTGAGTGAAGGCTGCCAACAGGCGAGCTTCGTTGTCTTCTGACAACTCTTGTTGTTTTTGTTTTAGCTTGTATCCTTCAATAGCATTAGGTCTATAGCCACCATACTTGCACACTATCATAAGCCAGTGATGTGCACTGCAACCCACTGTGTATCAAATGACCTTTGTGTGACCTTGACCTACAATTTCTATATTTACATAGTTATTTCCATTGGTTAAACTTTTTTGTCTCGCCCACGATAGTGGAAAGTGAGACATAGCGGTCATGGGTAATTTAACGATTGGGGCTCATCGAAGACCTGGTTTGGCCCTCATGTACGTCTTTTGCTTTCTTGTTTGTGAGAGTTGAATCTGGGTATACCTCTTATATGAGTAATATGATTATTTGTCATACTTTTAGGGGAAGGGGCTTTGGTGTGATATGGACCTGGCACCAGTAGCCTATTTCACCAACATTGTAAAGTATACTTTGAGGGAGTAATCATTTATTTTTCCCGAAATGCATTATTTCATATAGAGCAGAATTATTATACTGAATTTATAACATTATCACAACCAAATGCCTGTGATAATGTAATAAATTCAGTATAATAAAAAATCATAAATTTCTCCTCAAATTGAAAATTTCTCCCTCAAAGTGTACTTAGCAAGAAAAGTATACTTTGCATTTTTGGTGAAATAGGCTACTGGTCAGGTTATTCTAATTTCAGGGCTGAATAAATGTTTATGCCCCCTGTCTCGGTACAGCCGGATGCATATAGTGTTTGGACTGTGTGTCGTAGCATCCGGCACATTTCTTCACAACTTTTAAACTTTTTTCCACATTAAGAAGTTCGCCGGAGTTTCGCAGTTCTGTCATAACTTCTATATTCCTTGAAGGATTATTTAAATATTTCAACACAGCATACTTGTGAACAAATGCCACACATCCATGCTGCCCTTAATATGACCTTGACCTTTTGACCTTCAGAACTTTGAACTTTTTTCCACATTAAGAAGTTTGCCGGAGTTTCTCAATTCTGTCATAACTTCTATATCCCTTGAAGGATTGCTTAAATATTTTAACACAGCATACTTGTGGACAAATACCACACATCCATGCTTCCCTTAATATGACCTTGACCTTTTGACCTTCATAACTTTGATTTTTTTCCACATTAAGAAGTTTGTCGGAGTTTCTCAATTATGTCATAACTTCTATATTCCTTGAAGGATTGCTTAAATATGTCCACACAACATACGTGTGGACAAATGCCACACATTGATGCTGCCCTTAATATGACCTTGACCGTTTGACCTTCACAACTTTTAACTTTTTCACACACTAAGAACTTTGCCGGAGTTTCTCAATTCTGTCATATCTTCTATAGCCCTTGAAGGATTAGTTTAATAATTTTTATGCCACCGGGTTTCGAAGAAACGGGTGGCATATAGTGTTTGGACCGTCCGTCTGTCCGTCTGTCCGTCTGTCCGTCTGTCCGTCTGTCTGTCTGTCTGTCTGTCCGTCCGTCCGTCCGTCCGTCCGTCCGTCCGTCCGTCCGTCCGTCCGTCCGTCCGTCCGTCCGTCCGTCCGTCCGTCCGTCCGTCCGTCCGTCCACTTTTCGGTTAACCGCTTTGTCACAGTTTCTCAAATATGCTGCAGGTGGCATTCGCGTTCGACAGACGCATTTCTTGTTTTCAATACATCATACTTGTGCACAAATGTCACACAATCATGCTGCCCTTAATATGACAGTTTCTTCTGTCTGCCACCAGGGGCATTCGTGTGCCGACAGGCCTCATTTTCTTGTTTTCAATGTAAATATTCTGTTCTGATTTTGGGAATTCCCAAACACCAACAACAAACAAACATGCAGGTGACCTTGACGTTCACCTTGTGACATTAATCGTTGTGTCAATAATTCTGGATGTCATGAAACATTAGTCGGATGTTCCTTTCATTGATTCCCAACCACCCTGTGTCGATCATTAAAGTGACCTTGACGTTCACCTTGTGACATTAATCGTTGTGTCAATAATTCTGGATGTCATGAAACATTAGTCGGATGTTCCTTTCATTGATTCCCAACCACCCTGTGTCGATCATTAAAGTGACCATGACCTACTTTTGTCTCACCCACGATAGTGTAAAGTGAAACATAGCGTCACAATTCCGCCGCCGTCGTCAACAATTTTGGACATAAATTTTAGACATCAGTCTAAATAGCGTATATCTCTTCATCTGTTAGTCGGATAATTAGCAAACATCCGTTTGTTGGGTGTGCACAAACTTATTCATTAATTTTCTTACATTGATATCCAGCCACCCTAGGTCATTCGGGTGACCTTGACCTACTTTTACAGAAATACAAGATGTGTCCGTCAAAACATGGATGTACATCCAAATTTTGTATATCTCCTGATACGTTAGTCGGATGTTCGTAGCTTCCTTACATTGATACCTAAGCATCCTGGGTCATTTGGGGGACGTTGACTTACTTTTATCAAAATATAGGTCACGTCCGTTAAAATTTGGACGTACTTGATCAGTTGCTTGCTTACATTGATACCTAACCACCCTGGGTCATTTAAGTGACCTTGACCTACTTTTTGTCTCGCCCATGATGGTGGAAAAATCGCACATGTTCTTAGGTACAAAATCAAACAGCGTGTCTCAGCTGTTGCTGGGACATTCAGGCTTTCAAGCGTTCCTACTTTTTCCTACTTTTTCCTACTTTTTTTTATGCCACCAGGTTTCGAAGAAACGGGTGGCATATAGTGTTTGGACCGTCCGTCTGTCCGTCCGTCTGTCCGTCCGTCCGTCCGTCTTGCCGTCTGTCTGTCCGTCCGTCACACTTTTCGGTTAACCACTTTGTCACAGTTTCTCAAACTGGCCATAGCATCTACATAAGTTGCTTAATCGTTTCAATACTTCAACACTTCATTCATTGGTATGTGTGCCACACCTGCCTTTTCATAATTTATATGACCTTCGCCTTTTGACCTTCACCAGGTTACTTAAATGACTTAACCACTTTGTCACAGTTTCTCAAATATGCTGCAGGTGGCATCCGCGTTCGACAGACGCAGTTCTTGTTTATTCCTACTTTTTCCTACTATTTCATCAAAATTCCCAAAATTCCTACTTTTTCATTTGAAAAGCTAAAAAAAATTAAAAACTATGCTGTTCTGATCTGTTATGAGATTTATTTACAGAAAAAAGCTGTGCATGTTATATGGAGTGCTCTCGGGTGTCTTCTTCTTGTGGCCTTGATGTTTGTGATACCTCAGATGCCTGCCAGTTCGGAACAGCATACAGTATTCTCAGGTGAGTGTTGTAATATACTCTTGCTAAGTGATTTTACCCCCAGGTATACAGCCTTTTCTTTGAACATTTATGTGCCAGATTAACTGATCCAAACAATTGTGCTGCAGTAGCCCCTGCTTCTCATAAATGATGAGTTAAAGGGGATGGCATTTTCCCTGTGTGCCACAGCATCAGGCACCAGATTAGGATAGTGAGAAAGCTCCTTCGTACCTGCTCTGGGACTTCTGCCAACCTACGACGTCACTTGCACACATTATATACAGATACAGTGACGCATGCCATCGCAGGCTACTTATAACGCTCGACACTGCCAACTTCAGACAATGGTCATACTATTTTGATACATCTTTAAACGATTTCACTCTGACTATTTATGTTTATAGCGAAAAACATTGTACATATTTAATGTTTAATGCTAATACATAATATTGTATATTGTATTGTATACTTTCTAATTAGGAATTAAAATCTGTGTGTAAAAGATAAACACTGTGATGTTTATATGAGTGTTGCATTGCGAATTTTGATTCAGTATATTGAGGAACAAATTATATTTCAAATAGACGTGCATGCATTTCAAACTGCTGCTGTTTCAATACTAAATTGATTTGAATTAAACAACCAAGTTAAATGTGCAATAAATTTATGCAATTTAAAATACTTTTTTACATTGAAGTTTTCTGAAGTAGTTTATAATATGCACATGTTTGAACTTGATGTTGGCATTTTGCGTCACTTTTCATATGACATCGCCATTAACATCAATTGAAAATCCATGTTTAGGGACTGGCACATCTCATGAATGGATGAGTCGAACAAGACGAGATAGCTCAAATTATTCAGCAGTTGCAACTACATTTCTGAAGCTACCTTGCACAGTCCCCTTGGTAAATAAATTAAAACAAAATATGAAAATACATGATAGTCTATGGGAAATGTATTTTGTCCTTTAAATACATGGCACATTGATAGATTTCTAGTCTTCATAGGCTACACATTAGTATATTAAGTAAATTGGGCCATCAACTGAGAAAATGGACCTTATAACTTTTCCATCCAGCTGAGCATACACATGTGTAGTTTGATCAGACTCAACACTGCTTGCCAGACCCATATCTTAGCACGTGTAATGCATGCCAAACAGTGTACACTGAGATCAGACCTCATAACCTCAGGCATACAGCGCATGGATACAGTGCAGGGGGTCCAGGACATACGATCTCCGCGAAAAAAAAAGGAAAAAAAGAAAAAAAAAAAGAAGAAAATCTACAATACTCGAATAGTTGGATGACTTTTTTCGTGGCCTAGGTGTCAGGAAATCGCATCTGCGGCGATCTGGCATTTAAACATTTCCTGGGGGAGGACCCCCAGACCCCCACCCCCAACTTTACGATTTCGCGCGCGCGACGGTCAGGTACCCGAAATTTTAATTACAGACCCCCACCCCGCCCCCCCCCCCCCCCCCCCCCCCCCCCCCCCATGCAATTATTTCTGTATCCGCGCCTGCTCATACCTGCTGATATGCTGGTTGAGAACCATAAAAGGCATGCTCTTAGTTGGTGTCCATATTGCTGTAAAATGTTAGTTCAAAGAATAAATATTTTTTTTTCAGACTGGCAGCATCCGTAATGTTGAAGACACAAGGCCACAACAAGAAGACATCACTGAAACACCATGTTCCGAGTAACCGTGAGTACAAGAAATGTTCAAAGTAAAAGTCAAAGGTAAGAAAATATGAACAAATGTTCCTACTTTTTTATCATAAATTCCTACTTTTTCCTACTTTTTTCCTACTTTTTGCGAAAAAAATTCCTACTTTTTTTCCTACTTTTTCACAAAAAGTCACCAGAGAGCCTGGACATTGATCCAATTCACTGGTCTGGTTGTACATGTTACAGATACAAACTACTACGGACTGGGCGCCTACTTCGCTGCGGACGCGTCATACTCGGCCCGATCTTGGCTCTCGGCCGGCACAAAGAACCCACAGGCCTCGGGGTTCAAAGGCTACATGTTCATGGTGAAGGCCTTGACTGGAGAATACTGCCAGGGCACAAAGGATATGAGATACCTACCCCCAAAGAACACAAGTAACCCAATGGAGAAGTATGATTCGGCCGTTGATAGCCTGACCAATCCGATGGAGTTTGTTATATTTCACGACTCTGCTGCTTACCCCGAGTATGCGATAACATTCAACATGTAGTGACAAAGCACATAACCCTTCAGTGAAATATCTCACAAAACCTGGTTTGCTGCCACGTGACAATCAGAGATGATTTATATTTCACGACTCTGCTGCTTACCAAAGTATGCAATAACGTTCAACGTGTAGTGACAGAGCGTGTGTGAAATTGTTGTTTGCTCTATTTTCTTATTTTTAATATTTTTCAACATAACGTGGTTTGACGACTAGTGAAATTGGCGCATGCTCTGTTTTCCTATTTTCAGTATTTCTGAATTCAATATTTCTCAACATATTAACGTGGTTTGACGACTGGTGAAATTGGCGCATGCTCTATTTTCTTATTTTCAATATTTCTCAACAAAACCTGGTTTGATGACTACTGTCTGTTCCACATTTTGCTGCTGATGAACTTTTAGTTATTAAACACATTAAATCTGAAAAAGCTTTAAATGTAAGTACTTTTTCATCAATAACAAAAAAGGTACCCTCCCTAAAAAAATGATTAGATGAAATTCCATCAAATATTGATTTTATTGCGAAAAAAATGAATTTCCTATGTGAATTTAACATGGGGCGAAAAGGAGGAGACAGATGATCAGGAGGGTCGAAAAATTAAAGATTTTGAAAACTCACTCCGAAACCTGGGGAGATAGCTTAGAAATGATGTAAATAAGAAAAGAAGTTATGTTTTGAAAATCAGTCCACAAATAAAAAATTAATTTAAAAAAAAATCTATTTTCAGCCTCCATGTTAAAGTCCCATATGAAAATATTTTTTTCGCAATAAAATATTTTTTTTTTTGTGGGGTGGGGGGGGGGGGGGGGGGGGGGGGGGTGAGATGACTTTTTTTTATTGATGAAAAAGTACTTGCTTTTCAATATTTTTTAGATGTTATGTGTTTAATGGCCAAAAGTTTGTCGGCAGGTGCCGTCTGCTCTATTTTTTTATTTTCAATATTTCTCAACAAAACCTGGTGTGGCGCCACATGACGGTGATGTATTGTATGTGCTCATGTTCCTGCTGAAGCATGTTTGTGTTTGAAATAAGATCAAATAAGATAAATAATCCCACACTGTTATGCGTGATGGACTGTTAAAATGACAATGCAGTATTACTTGTACTCTAGTTTAACCCAGTTATCCCTTAGAATGCGGAAACGAACATTCTCATCTGCTGTTTTGTCATTTTCTCTCAATGAAGACATGGTTTGGCAGAACTTTATCATTTCAGTCCGTCCGTCACCAACCTTATTATGTAAGTCGTAAAACGTTTAAACCGTACTAGCTACAGCCCTGAAACTTAGTATGTAGCGTCCTTATAATGAATAGATGCGCAAAGTTTATGTCAATTTTTACTTTAACCCCGGGGTCATGGATTATCTCACCCTTTTCGACTTGGAATTTTCCAATTTTGACTTGTAAGTCGTAAAACTTTTAAACCCTAATAGCTACAAATCTGAAACATGATATGTAGCTTCCTTATGATGAGTAGATGCGCAAAGTTTATTTAGATTTTTGATTTGACCCTCGTGTCATGGATTAACTCCCCCTTTTTAGCTCACCTGAGCGAACCTCATGTGAGCTATTGTTACCGCAATGTGTCCGTCCGTCCGTCCGTCCGTCCGTCCGTCCGTCCGGGCACACATTAGGGTACTTATGGGGTAGGGGGCGTGGTCTAAGACAATGGGTTAGGGTTAGAACACAATGGAACTTAATCCGTACCCCGTAAGCCTATTGTGTCTTACGGGGTATTTCCTTTGATCTTTTATATAGCAAGTACCCCCTAAGGTCCGAAATGTAAGTTCGTCCGTCCGTCCGTCCGTCCGTCGTCCGTGAACATTTTCAAACGTCTTCTCCTCAGTAACCATTGGGCCTATAGTCACCAAACTTCATGGTCATTAGGTTGGGGGATTACAAAATTGTTAAAATGACGTCATTGCGTAATCCAAGATGGCCGACATCTAAAGATATCACAAATTCTTAAAAAATCTTCTTCTCAAAAACCGCCAACCGGATTTCGACAATACGACGAATGATCGATGTACAATGCTCTTTCAAACTTGTTAAAATGGTGACCCCGTGGTCAAAAATGGGTGTGGCCTGTGGGGTCAAATTGGGGTCAAATTTTATTTTTGACCGAATATGGTCATGTCCAGGGCTTCTAAAATTTTCAGTTTGTCGGTTCGGGACCGAATTTTGAAATCTCAGACCGATTGAGATTTGCAAACTATGCTTAAAATTTGGTCTGGCTGCTATTTCTCAATCCACGCTCCGACTGCCCAAAATAATACACAACATCTCACTGGTTTATTGGTGTGACGTGTGAAGTTACACACCTCGATAACCATGATAATGGATATTCAGATTAGCGGCGCAACCACGTGTTACCAGATATTGATTTTCTAGCCACACACGCCAATGTGACGTATTGTGTGGGTCAATTAGGGTCTTGCGTCACCAAATATTTATCGATCGTATTTAAAAAGGCACAAAGCGAAACAAAATAACATGATGTAAAAATCACACTGTTTAGTTTGGTTATACATTTACTGTATAGAACCAAGAGCTATACTGGTCACAATTCCTATAAGCCCTATTTCTCCAGTCACAGCCACAAATAAGAAAAACACTGCACACATTACCAGTCATTTCAGACTCCCAAAATCAAACATTGTCCGGTCATTAACCTGATCAGCTGGCAATTGCCAGGTAACGGCTGTTCCATTTACCTCTTTATAGTTGTGGCTAGTTGATATTATCATTATTTACTTGACAAAAATACAATTATCTTGCTTCCCTAACAGTTAATAATTGGTTGTGTATGCTGGTACACCAGAAGTATGGTAAAACATTACCATTTTAAAACTTGATTAAACTATTTTATGTTGTGTGTCCAATTGATGTAACAGCCGATATATGACATCGCATCGAAGAGCCTGTGTGTATTAAATGTTTCAAACACGACTTTTACATTACAAAAATCGATAAATATAGTACATTGACTATAAAAGATATATTTTCTATGTTTACACAAAGTGTCTTCGCTTCAGATAAACTGCAGAAAGCACAAAACTTAGCCAAGCTATGGAGGCGAGATGTAACCTAATTTCGTCTGCACCCAACAGCCGACACATTTTCAGTTTCTGAAGACGTGTAGTCGACAAAACGGGGGGGGGGGGCTCAAATCGTACCGGCTCCTTTGGGCCGACAATTACGTCTGGACCGATTGGAATTCTGAAATTTTAGACGCCCTGGTCATGTCATATATCAAATCGAAGGTATCACTCTGGTGCATTTTTCGAAATCGGATGGTTATGTCATCCAAGATGGCCGCCGAAGTATCAAAAGGTCGTTCTTTTATTAGAGATTTAAAAATTCTTCTTCACATGAACCGCTTGGCCCATGGTAGTCAAACTTAAAAGTTATGGTCCATGGGTGAAGCCTTTTCAGATTTGTTAAAATGGAGGTCATCGCTAATCCAAGATAGCCACCATCTAAAAATAGCATGAATTCTTCAAAAATCTTCTGCTCATGAACTGCTAGCCGGATTTCGACAAAACTTGGTAGGAATGATCGATGTACAATGCTCTTTCAAAGTTGTTAAAATGGTGACCCCATGGGGTCAAATTGGGCCCAAATTTTATTTTTGACCGAATATGGTCATGTCTATATCAAATCGAAGGTATCAAAGAGGCGATCGCCTTGGTAAATTGTTTGTCGAAATCGGATGGTCATGTCATCCAAGATGGCCGCCGAAAGGTCAAAAGGTCGTTCTTTTAATAAAGATTTCAAACGTCTTTTTCTCGTGAACCGCTTGGCCGATATTGGCCAAACTTCACGGTAATGGTTATTGGGTCAAGCCTTTTCATTTTTGTTTAAATGGTGGTCATCGCGAAATCAAAGATGGCCGCTGTTGAAAAGTAGGTCAAATTCTTAAAAAATCTTCTCGCGAACTGCCAGGCCCATTTTTACGAAACTTGGTATGAATGATCGATAGTTAACGCTGGTTCAGATTCCTTCAAATGGTGGACCCCGGGTCCAAAATAGTCAGGCAGGAGGGGTCAAGTAGGGGTCAAATGTCACATTTGACCGAATATGGTCATGTCATATATCAAATCGAAGGTATCGACGAGACGGTCACTCTGGAGCTTTTTTTTGTCGAAATCAGGTCATTACGTCATCCGAGATGGCCGCCGAAAGGTCAAAAGGTCGTTCTTTCAATATAGATTACAAACGTCTTCTTCTCGTGAACCACGTGGCCAATATTGGCCAAACTTCACAATAATGGTGAGTGGGTCAAGCCTTTTCAGTTTTGTTAAAATGATGGTCATCGCGAAATCCAAGATGGCCGCCTTTGAAAAGGAGGTCAAATTCTCAAAAAAAATTCTTCTCACGAACCGCCAGGCCGATTTCAACGAAGCTTGATTTGAATGATCGATAGTTAAAGATGTTTCAGATTCCTTCAAATGGTGACCCCCGGGTCAAAAATGGGCGGGGCTGGAGGGGTCAAGTAGGGGTAAAATTTCACATTTGACCGAATATGGTCATGTCATATATCAATTGGAAGGCATGGACGAAACAATCATTTATGAGCATTTTTTGTCGAAATCAGATGATTATATCATCCAAGATGGCCGCCGAAAGGTCAAAAGGTCATGCTTTTATTACAGATTTCGAACGTCTTCTTCATACAAACTGCTTGGCCATTGGTAGCAAACTTCGCAAACTGGTCCATTGGTAAATCCAATGACTAAAATGTTCGTAAGTGCAAATTTAGGATCGTCTGTACATTTCAATTGATGGATTTACATTTATTGAGCATAGGCTGCATAAGCAGCCTATGCTCAATAAATGTAAATCCAATAATTGTTTACAAGAAAACATTGTTAATGTGAAATTTACAGACTATGATAATTTTGCACTTACGGTACGAACATTTTAGTCATACAAAGTTTAGCGAAACAGACCCCTTATCTAAGCTGTAGCCTATTTCACCATAATTGTAAAGTACAGTCAAACCTGTGCTAAAGACCACCTCCGAATGGCAATCATCTGGCTGTAAAGGTCACAATTGTGTTGTCCCAATGACACAATTACTATATAAATGACCCTGCAAATGAAGACCAGCTGTGAACAAAGGCCATATTTTTCACTTCCCATGGCTGGCCTTTATTCACAGGTTTGACTGTATACTTATCTTGCTAAGTACACTTTGAGGATGAAATTTTCAATTTAAGGATAAATTTATTAATTTTTAGACAGTTTTTTGGAAAAAAAATCCAGGCTATTGGATTGGCGAAAGCGCGGGCGGCGGGCGGCGGCGGCGGGCGCGGCGGCGGCGGCGGCGTCCACAATCAATGTTAAGTTTTTGTGTTTGAGTCCATTTCTTTGTTACTGTACCACCTAGGACCACCAAACTTTCACAGCTTCATAATCAAGGGGTGCCCACCATATATCACTATCCAACATGGTACTTTTTTTTTAACTTTTACATGGTACCATTTTTTCCGCGCAGTCGACTTAGCCATTTTCAATGTTAAGTTTTCGCGTTTACAATGTTAAGTTTTCGTGTTTAAGTCCATTTCTTTGGTACTGTACCACCTAGGACCACCAAACTTTCACAGCTTCATAACCAAGGGGTGCCTACCACATACAACTATCCAACATGACCTTCTGACATTTTTTTTACCTTCACTATTATTTCTACGTAATTGACTTAGCCATTTTTCAACGTTAACTTTTTAACGTACGTCTGGTTAAAGTTTTTTGGTTAAAACTTTTTCGTTATACTATATCTCTGCAACTGCTTCGCCCGTTACCTTGAAACTTCACATGGGTGTTTATCATCATCCATATTTTCATTCTAACCCCCAACCGTGCGGCCCCTGTGCCCAATGTCAAGGTCAAATTACTTTGAATTTTTTTGTTAAAGTTTTTTCGTGTACTATATCTCTGTAACTGCTTCACCCATTACCTTGATACTTCACATGGGTGTTTATCATCATTGTCGCACCCGCTTGCGGAAAGCGCGATATCGTCGGCATTTTGGCATACGTCCGTCCTTCCGTCCTTCCGTCCTTCCGTCCGTATGTCCGTGTGTCCGGTTAAAGTTTTTTCTTTAAAGTTTTTCCATCTACTATATCTATTTTTTTAGTGTCCATTCCTCGCCCCAAGGCGTGACATGCAGGCCACAGCCATCTAGTCTACAAAAAGTGGGTATAATTATGTTATCCAAGTGTCTATGCTTGGAAAAAACCTGGCCTTCGTGGCTTTGCCTCGTTTCTTGTTATTATACTGAATTTATTACATTATCACAGTCATTTTGGCTGTGATAATGTAATAAATTCATTATAATAATTCTGCATACTTTTAATCATCAAATATATGCAGTCGTTAGTTCTATATCATGACATAATGCATTTGGTAAAAATAAAATATTACTCTCTCAAAATGTACTTACCTCGATAAGTATACTTAGCAATTTTGGTGAAATCAGCTACTGGTCCAATGTCAATAAGGCCAGTTTTTGTCGCGCCCACTTGTGGACAGCACGATATAGTCAGCACATTGGCATACGTATGTCCGTCCGTACGTGCGTCCAGGTTAAAGTTTTTGGTTAAAGTTTTTGGCTAAAGTTTTTTTTCAGTATACTATCAAAGCATCGGCGGACGCGACATGCGGGCCGCGGCCATCTGGTTTCAAATTGTAGCTTAATTCAAAGTCATTTCTGATATGTGGCTGTGACTGGAGAAATGGGCCTCATGGGATTTGTGACTAGTCTAGCTCCTAAATAGCACACACCTGTAGCCTAATAACGACCTTTAGTGCGTGTTAGAAGGATGACGGGTGTTCCATTGGTAGAATGGTGAACAGTGCAGATCCTGATCAGATTGTGCAGATGCAAAACCATACGCCCCATTTATCCTGTCACAGCCACAAATATGTTTAACACAAAGAGACAAAAGGTTTAATTATGCCCCCTATGCGATATCAAAGGGGGCGGGTATACTGCTTTGCTCTTCAGGTTTCGTCTGCCTACATCCGTGGGTGGCAGGTGGGAGCATGTGATAGGTAATTTAACGATCGGAGTTAATCCATACCGAAATTCCAACTGAAGATCAATCTTGTTTGGCCCTCACATACGTCTTTGGTATTTTGTATGTGACAGTTGAATACCTCTTATGTGAGTATTACGGATATTTGTAATCCTATTTTAGGGGAAGGGGCCAAGTGACTTTGGTGCGGTATGGACCTGGCACCAGGTCAGGTTATTCTAATTTCAGGGCTGAACGTATTTTTTCTCGATGTAAATATTCCGTTCTGATTTTGGGATTTCCCCCCCACTGCAGCAGGTTAAAATGGGATCGAACCCATTTGCCCGACCTTACATGACCTTAGCTGTTGATATGCCGTTAAACACCAATAAAGAAACAAACAATCCGACCTACATTCGTCCATTGTCGTTTGCGTCAAATAGATTTGTAAGACCTTCTCCTTCATGCCATAATTTCGATATTTAAGGACTCCTCACAAACTTTAAACAGAACAAATGTTGTTATATTTCAAAAATGTAAATAACCAAATACGGTGTTGAAATCATATTTCTTTACGTCATTTTGTCGCAATTCATAGAAAGCGATGTTGCCGGACAGTGTAAATATTAGGCCATAAAACAAATATGTTGGTTCCCAGATATCGCCACGTCAGAACAATCCCTGCACGTCAGGGCATTTTATCGTCATGGATAAATAAAAACATTGTAAATTCGCCACATGATCGACCAGAAACACTACCCTGCAAAGGTATGTTAAATCCAATCAGTTTAAAGTCATAGTAGCTTTAGTAAGCATATATGTGAACACTACGGAGCCCCACAGGGGACGCGGTATTTTTTTATTAATTAGTTCCCACGAAATAACAATTCAATTCGTTCACTTAAATTAACAATTTGTTCCCATGATATAACAATTCGTTCCCGTGGGAACAAATTGTTTATTTGAGGGAACACATTGTTATTTCGTGGGAACGAATTAATAAAAAAAAGTAATTCTACGTCCCCTGCGGGGCTCCGTAGAACACCATGTTTAATTGACAAAAGAAAATTAGAGACAAAAATAATATATATTAAAAAAATTCTCCCTTCCGCATCACATTTCACAAACCCCGTGTCTGAGAACGAACATAATTGCTTGGCCTTCCTGGATAATATTTGCACAGTTGATACATGTGGACATGCAACACACTCGTGCAACCATTAACATGACCTTTACCTTTCTGACTTTCGCACTGTCGCTGAAATATTTAGCCATTTTAGAGTCAAGTATGCCACCGGGGCATATCCATGTGTTACAAACATAATATCTAGTTCTGCCCCCAATGCAATAGCAAGGGGGGCATACTATGTTGCTCTTGAGGTTCTGTCTGTTTTTGTACATTTACGTCGAAAAGTCGAAAAGTTTGTAAGTGTTTCTCCAGTTAGAGTCCAGTATGCCACGTGGGCATATCCATGTTTTACAAACATAGTGTCTAGTTTTATTTTTCCCTACATGATGTGCCATAGTAACTAATGATGATTTGTCACAAAATACAGAAACATTTATATGTGTACAGCTTGTAGTGTGATAAATGACACACAATCTAGCGAAACTAGTGCCTTTGAAACTTTTCCATGTGCAGTCTGATCAGTGTTTGCAGTGTACGCCAATTGATCAAGAAAAAGTTTATTTAGCCACTAATAATTCCAGCACAAAAATATTTACACAATTCCCTAACATTTGATTGTCCCGTACCAAGTCTCTATCCAAAATTTATATCCCAGTAAACTCCCACGCCGAACTACTTTCCGTAACCCTGAGGCGCAGTTAAAATAATTCTTAAGAAAACGGAAAATAAACACATTTTCTTGATTAATTTATTTAAAATGCTGGAATTATAAGGAATGAATGGCCTTTTTGTGGAATTTATCGGGGATATAAACTTGGAAAAGTCGCAGGAATACTGGACGAGGCCTTCGTCCAGTATTCCCGCGACTATACCCCGATAAATTCCACAAAAAGGCCATTCATTCCTATAGTGAAAACGTGGTCGTGACACGGGGCTTATGGGTTTTGTGACAAGTCTAGATCTTAATCCGCTAGCACACTCTTGTAGCTTTATGCTGATCCATATTGTTTGCTAGAGGCTGACTGAATGGCGAACAAGGTAGACCCTGATCAGGCTGATCTCGGACTACACTGGTTGCTTAGCCCATAAGCCCCATTTCTCTAGTCACAGTCACAAATGTGAATGACCACCGGTGTGTTAACCCTTACAGTGCTGAATAAAATTCTGGTGTCTGCTGCTTATTTTCTATATTTTTTTTCTCCAAAAATATGCTTCGACAACACTTTAGAATTATTTCTAATGGAAATGATTCTAAAGTGCAGTCAAACCATGTTTTATGGAGAAAGAAGACAAAATAAAGACAGCAGACGCAATTTTCATTTCCCGCATTCTAAGGGTTGATGTTTATTGTAGTGTTTTATCGGAATGTGGTGTAAATACATGTATGTTGTTATGGTAGACTTGGTCTTGTTTGCACATTGTATATGTTGTAGTGATTGGAGAAATGAGGTTTTGTGACCAGTGTAGATCCAGATCAGCCTGTGCATCCGCACTGTTGTCAACATTTTGTCAACGAAACATCCATCATGCTTCTAACAAGTAATATAGATCGGCATCAGTCTACAGGAGTGTGCTATTTGATCTGGATCTACACTGGCCACAAATCCCATAAGCTCTATTTCTCCAATGACAGCCACATGTATCTTGTTCATATGTAGCACATATGTAATTGTTTTATGTGTTCATATGTAGCACATATGTAATTGTTTTATGTGTTCATATGTAGCACATCTGTAATTGTTTTATGTGTCATATGTAGCAAATATGTAATTGTTTTTATGTATGTGTCATATGTATGGTGGGAGGCAGGTGGGAGCATGCGATGGGTAATTTAACGATCGGGGTTCATCCTTACTGGAATCCCGACTGGAGACCTTGTTTGACCCTCACATACGTCTTTGGAATTTTGTATGCGACAGTCGAATCTGGTTATACCCCTTATGGGAGTATTACGATTATTCGTAATCCTATTTTAGGGGAAGGGGCCAAGTGACTTTGGTGTGGTATGAACCTGGCACCAGGTCGGGTTATTCTAATTTCGGGACTGAATATATTTGTTCTTGATGTAAGTATTCCGTTCTGCTTTTGGGATTTTCCCCCCAATGCAGCAGGTTAAAACGGGACAAAACCCGGTTGCCTGGCCTTACATGACCTTAGCTGTTGATAGGCCGTTAAACACCAATAAACAAACAAACAAACAAAAACACATCTGTAATTGTTGTATGTGTTCATATGTAACACATATGTAATTGTTTTATGTGTTCATATGTAGCACATCTGTAATTGTTTTATGTGTCATATGTAGCACATATGTACATTGTAATTGTTTAATGTGTCCTATATAGCACATAATGTAAAGTGTTTTATGTGTCCTATGTAGCACATATATAATTATTGTATATGTCATATGTAGCGCATCTGTAATTGTTTAATGTGTCATAAGTAGTACTTCTATACTTAATTGTTTAATAATTTGTGATATGTCTAATTATATAATATTGGGATGTCTAATTCCTGACTGATGATTGTGCTGTCTAAATCCAGTTTGGATATGTCATCTTGGAGTATCTAATTCCTGACTGGTGAATTTGCTGTCTAAATCCAGTTTTTAATATCTGAGTTTATGGTGTCTAATTTCTAATTTTGATGTCTAAATCCATGTAAGTGCAGGGCTGTACAAATTGGAACGCCCGACGCCCGGGACAAGTCGGTTTTAATCTCGCGCAAGTGCCTCTATGCTGGAATTTAGTCCCGGGCAAGTCACTATTTTTATTAGAACGTCCCGCCACAAGCCTGTTTCTTGGAACCGGACTGTCATAAACTTAATCTCAAAACTGACCACTTTATCGAGCGATAACGCCGCGGGCGTCCTGGAGATTCGCAGCTACTGTGTTACACAGTACCTGTGTATCGCAAGAAAGTGATATAGCAATCTACAGCGACCCTGATTATATTAATTTAATCGAATTTGAAAGTAATTAGCGAATTAGCGAAAATAGTCTGCGGCGATCGATGGTTATTGATTTATTTTATGTATGTTAACGTTTTCGTCTGACTGCGTCGACAGGCCAAGACACCTAACTTTAGAGAAATAAATGCATGTTCCTTCACTGGGTTGAAATGGAATTTAAGGTTCTTAATTATCGTTTCTACGCGGCATATAAACGAAGGAAAAAGTGAAATTGAATGGGATGGACATACTATGAAGGTATTTTTGATTCCCAAGGTGATGTTTGAACCCACAACCTCCAGATTGGAAGTCGGTGTTCTAACCCCTGGTCCACAACCCATACCTTATAAACGAAGGAAAGAAATGCTCCTAACGAGAGACTATATGTACTTAGAATAACAGCTGAACGCGCGGTAAACTAAAATGGCCTAAATGACAATTGACGTTTACGTTCCAACAAGATTTTCACGGTGTGTAATCGATCGTATTTCCTCGCCACCATATGGCATATGAAACCCGACTCGAGAAACACAAATTTAGTTGTAGATTTCTGAATTTATCAATTGTTTGTATACGGTCTAAGAAATCAAACAAATGTGACAATTCTTTTTACAAAATATTAGAATCATCTAAGGAGATTCTCATGTGTTGCCAAAACATGTTTTATTAAGACATCGGACAAATGTGAAAAGAAAACCCGAATACATTAAACATATTTTGACAAAATTTGAGAATCGTCTTAGGAAACAATTCTCATGTGCTGCCAAATCTTGGTTTTATCAAGAAATCAAACAAATGTGAAAATGCACAAGCTAATACCGGTACGTAATTATCAATTCATCGGCGATGCGATGACGTGAGCGACTACATAGCGTGGTTTTGGTATGTTTGTTTCCACCGAATTCTAAAGGTCAGTCACACTTTGCACGTGAAACTGGATTACCGACTGATGATTGTAAACACCATCAGGTGTGCAGCTAGACCGAAAATGATATGTCGCAAATGTGCTAATTGGGGATGGGTGGGTACGGCCATATTTTTTTTTATGCTACAATCTCGCGTTTTTGCGATCTCGATCTCGCCTTCCGCTTTTGGAAATACGATTTGCCCATGCATGTGTAGACAGCATGCGTGTTGGATTTGCGTTCTACGTATGTACATGCATATAAAGCATGCTAGTTCGAATTGCATTATACGTACATACGTGCATGTAATGTATGCGCAAAACTCAATTTCAACACGCATGCATTCTACACACACATAATGGCATGAACAAACGTATTTCCAAAAGCGGAAGGCGACATCGTGAAAAGGCTGAGGCGAAAACGCGACATCGCTGTCTCGAAAACGCGAGATAGCCAGGCGAAAACGCGATAATGAATACAATAGAATCTCACGTTTTCGCCTCGCGATTTGGTCTTGCGTTTTCACGATCTTGTGTATAGGTCGACGATGCGATGCAGTAGCCTAACCAATAACACGTATCGAAATAAGTTTTTTTTGCTCAATAAACGTGTATTGGCAGCACATTAGAATCGTCTCCTAAGACGAGTATAATTTTTTGTCAAATTATGTTTTTGTTGTCAAGAAATATAGATGTTTGTCCACATTTGTTCTGTGTCTTAATAAAAACATATTTTTGCAGCACATGAGAATCGTCTCCTAAGACAATGTTTACGTGTCCTATTAGGGACATGTGGCAACCTCGCGTTTTCGAGCTTTCGAAACGAAAACGCGAAATTCTATCATATTCAATCTCGCTTTTTGCAAATACGCCGCACATGCATGAGCAAAACTAATACAAATTTTTCAAAAGCGGAAGGCGAGATCGCGAAAACGTGAGACGATTCTCATTATTTTAGGAAACCATTTTTATGTTTTATTATTGTGTTTTGAGTATGCACTCGTCGCAACGTTATGTCCGCAGTGGCACAGTGACAAAATACCACAAGAAAAAATATGTACGATACAATGTTTATTATTATAGATATTTAATATAATATGTATATGTGCCAAGTGCTCAATTGTATTATATTTAACAACTATGATAATAGTTTTTGTTTTGGGACAGTTTCGTATAAGAAATCTTACGAGGACAAGTCACTTTTTCAAAATTACTTGCCCTGAAAATTATATTTTCCAGGACAAGTCGGGGCAAGTCACTTTTTCAAGTCATTTTTCTGGGACAAGTGGCTAAAAAATCAATTTGTACAGCCCTGATGTGCTGCAGAAAAGACACCATCAGTGTATAATGAGAATGTGGTAAATATGTACATGTACATGTATATAGAATGTACAATGTAGCTGTGACTGGAGAAATGGGGCTTATGGGTTTTGCAACCAGTGTAGATTCAGACCAGTCTGTGCGTCCACAGTCTGATCAGAATTTGCACAGTTCCATCAATTAACCTGGCCTAACATGACCGTAGCTGTTCACAGGCCGTTAAACACAATTAAATAAAATCAAATCCAACAACGAAACACCGCTATGTTTCTCACAAGCAACATAGATCATTACCAGGCTACAGGTGTGTGCTATTTGATCAGGAGCTACACTGGTCACAAGTCATATAAGCGGAATTTCTCCAGTCACTCAGCCACAAGTATGAATGGTATAAGCCTGTGATCATAAGTATACGTAGAATAAAACATAATAATTATAAGAAAATACTGTCTTGTCTTGAATTAGCCCGTTTTTGTCAAGTTCTGAGACAGATGTTAACCCTTTCAACACTACAACCCTCTATAACGGTGTTTGCAAACAGTGTAGCTCCAGATGAGCCGGCTCGTGACGAGCCGTCTCATCAGGATCTGCACTTTTTGCAAGTAACTTTCATATTTTTTAGAAGAAAAAAAAAATTCACAATTGGAATATTCTGAAAATCATTTTGTGACGATTGGATTGGTCGGAAAATGAACATGTCAAACACTATTCCAGCTATTTAGGGGTGAAAGGGTTAATAGCCCCTCGATTCACTAAACTTCCTACAAATAAAATGTTTTGTAAATGCAAAAGTCTGTAAACAATGTTGTCATTACTAAATCGAATTATTTTAGTCGTACGAAGTTTAGTGTTGGCACTTTTGTTGAATTGGGCTATTGCCCATTATAAAAGTAGTAAGATTATTACTGATCCTACTACATTTGGGAGGGGCCAAGTGATTCTGGTGTAGTGAGGACTTGGCATTGGATCAGGATTATTCTGATTTCAGGGCTGAATGTATATTTTTTTATTGTAAATATTCAGTTGTACAGGTAATATATGGGATTTAGTACTAAACCCATTGACCCGGCCTTAACTGACCTTAGCTGTTGATAGGCCGTTAAACCCCAACAAACAAACAAAGTTTAGTGAAACCGGCCCCAGGTTTCCAGTATATGAACTATTCAATGATGTGATTCAGTTGTGGGGGTTAGTTGAAATAGCAGAGTGTTAGGATCATTTTAGCAGTGTGTATTACTAGTAAAAGTGTTTAAACGTTATAGAAATAGCTTGTTGCCGCTATGTCAGAGCTATGCTGTTTCCATAATTGTCTGGAGCTCCATTCACTTGATGAATTTAAGTCACAAATTGACAGGAACAATAGTGAAGTATAAAACCTTATTTCGTTATTATAGAACGTTGCATAAACAAGTGTCATTCTAGTAGGTACATGTAGTATGCAAACAAGGCCATTCTCCCATGGATGGTCATATAGTTATCACACATATTATGTCCTTGGAAAAATTGTCTTCCCTTCAATGCATGAAGTGGCTGCGACGGCTTCTGCATATCATGCACCGTTCATGTTGGGGAACGCTGTCGTCGAACGGAGCACTAAACATACTACCAGGTGCACGTAAACTGTAATATAGTAATGCTATAAACCATGTATGCAACATATCAAATTAAATATTATTTGGATCACACCGAATTATACAAATGGCAACGTAGTACGCTCACAAATCCTTGAATATCTAAATGAGAAACAAGCCATATCGACACGCAATAATGACTATCCATCTGCATGTAACTTTGCCGGTGATGCTGTTAATCGATATGTTTCAATGAGTCGTTATCGTCAAGATCGCAATGCAATAGTTTGCAGGTAATTCAGCATGATCTTTGTTTTGATATTGAAAACATACTTCTGTTCTTTGTTGGGTATAATTGTGTGAGATATAATTGTAAGATTCTCTGTTAAATGAACATGACTTCATTTTAATAACAAGTTAATGTTTGTTGGACAGTACAGTTATTGTAATGTTCGAATAAGAATGAATCGACATGCGAACAGTATAAGCCATGACGGAAGGTACATTGAGCAAATCAACATGATAATGCAGTTACCACCTATGGAATTAGAGGTTCGGCCTATGTGTAATGAGACTAATTTTGTGCACGTATTCCAAAAGTATATGTGTCTAATCCATATGAGTGTGGTCACAGTGTTTGTTTCTATACATACGTCATATTGGGTATCTGGTTATCTAATACTGTCCCGATCATTCTGATGGTGAACACATTGGTAGGTGAATAACTGAGTTGTTGTTAGCAAATGATTCAACGACTTTTTCACAATTCTGGTCTGATAACTATATGCAAGATACATGCAAATGTCTCTAACCATAGTACGTCGTGAAAATGAGTTACTGTGTTTGCTTCTTTGAAAATCAAATGTAGTTTGGGGTACTACCTCGATCATGGGCAGATTTGCTGATCAAACACAATGACCCATATTGTCCCATAATAGTACACACAGCTTGAACTACACGTGTTTCACATTACATGTACACATGTACATCCCAGAAAATATCACAATGAAACATTTAACCCAGGGCTCCAGATAAGCTGCGTATTTGCGTAAATACCCAATTAAAATTGCCAAAAACCCAATTGAAATCAGAAGTAGCGAGTATCAAAAAGCAATCACAAATTTGCGGCACCTTTATCATGCTACATTAAACAATAAACAGACCACAAATATAGCATATTGTTCTTATTGTATCCCCCAGACTCCGTCGGGGGATACTATGGATTTGACAGCGCGCCGCGTCCGCCGCAGACACTTCTTGTCCGGAGCATAACTCGAACATCCTTTGGAATATTTTCATGAAACTTCACACATGCATAGACCACGACCCGAAGGTGTGTCGCGCACAAGAATGACAACTCTTGCATAGCTAATTTTTTAGTTATCTCTCTTTTTTGTTTCTCAAACTGATTTCGTGCCCGGAGCATAACTCCACCACCCTTTGGAATATTTTCATGAAACTTCACACATGCATAGACAACGACCCGAAGGTGTGTCGCGCACAAGAATGACAACTCTTGCATAGCTAATTTTTTAGTTATCTCCCTTTTTTGTTTCGCGCACTGATTGACCATAACTCGACCACCCTTTGGAATATTTTTATGAAACTTCACATATTAAATTAGACCACGAACCGAAGGCGTGTCGTGCACAAGAATGACAACTCTTGCATAGCTAATTTTTTAGTTATCTCCCTTTTTTGTTTTCGCGCACTGATTTCCTGTCCGAAGCATAACTCGACCACCCTTTGGAATATTTTCATGAAACTTCACACATGCATAGACCACGACCCGGAGGTGTGTTGCGCACAATAATGACAACTCTTGCGTAGCTAATTTTTTAGTGATCTCCCTTTTTAGCTCGACTATTCGAAGAATAAGTAGAGCTTATGTTGTCACCCCGGCGTCGGTGTCGGCGTCGGCGTCGGCGTCGGCGTCGGCGTCACGCCTTGGTTAAGGTTTTTAGTCAAGCTTGTATATGGAATACTACTGGCCCTACACCCACCATACTTGGACAACTTCATCTCCTAGTGATGTACATCAATAACCCCTGATCTATATTTGACCTTGACCTACATTTCCTCTTGAATTACTTGGTTAATTCCCCTTGGTTAAGGTTTTTAGTCAACCTTGGTTAAGGTTTTTAGTCAAGCTTGTATATGCAATACTACTGGCCCTACACCCAGCATACTTGGACAACTTCATCTCCTAGTGATGCACATCAATAACCCCTCATCTATATTTGACCTTCACCTACATTTCCTCTTGAATTACTTACCTAATTCCCCTTGGTTAAGGTTTTTAGTCAACCTTGGTTAACGTTTTTTTTCAAGCTTGTACATTGATTACTATTGTGCATCCAGACACCATACTTCGACAACCTTTTCTCATAGGTATGTACATCAATAACCCCTGATCTATATTTGACCTTGACCTACATTTCCTCTTCAATTACTTAATTCATTTTGGTTAAGGTTTTTAGTCAACCTTCTATATGGAATACTACTGGCCCTACACCCACCATACTTGGACAACTTCATCTCCTAGTGATGTACATCAACAACCCCTGATCTATATTTGACCTTGACCTACATTTCCTCTTGAATTACTTACTTAATTCCCCTTGGTTAACGTTTTAGTCAAGCTTGTAGATGGAATACTCCTGGCCCTACACCAACCATACTTGGACAACTTCATCTCCTAGTGATGTACATCAACAACCCCTGACCTATATTTGTCCTTGACCTACATTTAATCTTTAATTACTTAGTTAATTCCCCTTGGTTAAGGTTTTTACTCGACCTTGGTTAAGCTTTTTACTCAAGCTTGTACATGGAATACTATTGTGCATACAGACACCATACTTGGACAACCTTTTGTCATAGTGATGTACATCAATAACCCCTGTTATTTGACTTTGACCTTACCTACATTTCCTCTTGAATTACTTACTTAATTCTCTTGGTTAAGGTTTTTAGTCAAGCTTGTAGATGGAATACTCATGGCCCTACACCAACCATACTTGCACAACTTCATCTCCTAGTGATGTACATCAATAATCCCTGACCTATATTTGACATTGACCTACTTTTAACCTTGAATTACTTAGTTATTTCCCCTGGGTAAGGTTTTTAGTCAAGCTTGTATATGGAATACTCCTGGCCCTACACCAACCATACTTGGACAACTTCATCTCCTAGTGATGTACATCAACAACCCCTGATCCTATATTTGACCGTGACCTACATTTTAACCTTGAATTACTTAGTTAATTCCCCTTGGTTAAGGGTTTTTACTCGACCTTGGTTAAGCTTTTTACTCAAGCTTGTACATGGAATACTATTGTGCATACAGCACCATACTTGGACAACCTTTTGTCATAGTGATGTACATCAACCCCAACTGATCTATATTTCACCTTGACCTACATTTCCTTTTGAATTACTTACTTAATTCTCTTTGGTTAACGTTTTTAGTCAAGCTTGTAGATGGAATACTCATGGCCCTACAACAACCATACTTGGACAACTTAATCTCCTAGTGATGTACATCAACAACCCCTGACCTATATTTGACCTTGACCTACATTTAACCTTAAATTACTTACTTAATTCCTTTGTCACGCCCGCTTGCGGAAAGCGCGATATAGTCGGCACTTTGGCGTGCGTGCGTGCGTGCGTGCGTGGCGTGCGTGCGTGCGTGCGTGCGTGCGTGCGAGCGTGCGTGCGTGCGTGCGTGCGTGCGTACGTATGTTCGTGTGTCCGGTTAAAGTTTTTGGTTAAGTTGTTCGGTTAAGTTTTTTGGTTAAAGTTTTTGGTTAAGTTCTTTGGTTAAAGTTTTTGGTTAAGTCTTTTGGTTAAAGTTTTTGGTTAAAGTTTTTCGTTATACTATATCTCTGCAACTGCTTTGCCCATTACCTTGAAACTTCATATGGGTGTTTATCATCATCTATATTTTCATTCTATCCCCCTCCCGTGCGGCCCCTGTGCCCAATGTCAAGGTCAAATTACTTTGAAGTTTTTGGTTAAGTTCTTTGGTTAAAGTTTTTGGTTAATTTTTTGTTTTTTGGTTAAGTTTTTTGGTTAAAGTTTTTCGTTATACTATATCTCTGCAACTGCTTTGCCCATTACCTTGAAACTTCACATGGGTGTTTATCATCATCTATATTTTCATTCTACCACCCTCCCATGCGGCCCTCTGTGCCCAATGTCAAGGTCAAATTACTTTGAAGTTTTTGGTTAAAGTTTTTGGTTAAGTTTTTTGGTTAAAGTGTTTCGTTATACTATATCTCTGCAACTGCTTTGCCCATTACCTTGAAAACTTCACATGGGTGTTTATCATCATCTATATTTTCATTCTACCCCCTCCCGTGCGGCCCCTGTGCCCAATGTCAAGGTCAAATTACTTTGAAGTTTTTGGTTAAGTTTTTTGGTTAAAGTTTTTGGTTAAGTTTTTTGGTTAAAGTTTTTCGTTATACTATATCTCTGCAACTGCTTTGCCCATTACCTTGAAAATTTCACATGGGTGTTTATCATCATCTATATTTACATTCTACCCCCTCCCGTGCGGCCCCTGTGCCCAATGTCAAGGTCAAATTGCTTTGAAGTTTTTTAAGTTTTTTGGTTAAAAGTTTTTGGTTAAGTTCTTTGGTTAAAGTTTTTGGTTAAGTTCTTTGGTTAAGTTTTTTGGTTAAAGTTTTTGGTTAAAGTCGTTATACTATATCTCTGCAACTGCTTTGCCCATTACCTTGAAACTTCATGGGTGTTTATCATCATCTATATTTTCATTCTACCCCCCTTCCCGTGCGGCCCCTGTCCCAATGTCAAGGTCAAATTACTTTGAAGTTTTTGGTTAAGTTCTTTGGTTAAAGTTTTTGGTTAAGTTTTTTGGTTAAGTTTTTTGGTTAAAGTTTTTCGTTATACTATATCTCTGCAACTGCTTTGCCCATTACCTTGAAACTTCACATGGGTGTTTATCATCATCTATATTTTCATTCTACCCGCCTCCCGTGCGGCCCCTGTGCCCAATGTCAAGGTCAAATTACTTTGAAGTTTTTGGTTAAGTTTTTTGGTTAAAAGTTTTTGGTTAAGTTTTTTGGTTAAGTTTTTTGGTTAAGTTTTTTGGTTAAAGTTTTTGGTTAAGTTTTTTGGTTAAAGTTTTTCCTTATACTATATCTCTGCAACTGCTTTGCCCATTAACTTGAAAACTTCACATGGGTGTTTATCATCATCTATATTTTCATTCTACCCCCCTCCCGTGCGGCCCCTGTGCCCAATGTCAAGGTCAAATTACTTTGAAGTTTTTGGTAAATTTTTTTGGTTAAAAGTTTTTGGTTAAGTTTTTTGGTTAAGTTTTTTGGTTAAGTTTTTTGGTTAAGTTTTTTGGTTAAAGTTTTTGGTTAAGTTTTTTGGTTAAATTTTTTGGTTAAATTTTTTCGTTATACTATATCTCTGCAACTGCTTTGCCCATTACCTTGAAACTTCACATGGGTGTTTATCATCATCTATATTTTCATTCTACCCCATTCCCGTGCGGCCCCTGTGCCCAATGTGAAGGTCAAATTACTTTGAAGTTTTTGTTAAAGTTTTTTTCGCGCCTGCTTGCGGAAAGCGCGATATAGTCGGCACTTTGTCGTACGTACGTATGTACGTACGTACGTGTGTCCGGTTAAAGTTTTTGCTTAAGTTTTTTGGTTAAAGTTTTTCGTTATACTATATCTTTTTTGTTAGTGTCCATGCCTCGCCACAAGGCGCGACATAATTTTTAGTCAAGCTTGTATATGGAATACTCCTGGGCCTACAGCAACCATACTTGGAAAACATTATCTCCTAGTGACGTACATCAATAATCCCTTGGTTAATGTTTTTAGTCAACCTTGGTTAAGGTTTTTATGCAGGCCGCAGCCACCTTCTTTGTCAAGCTATGTGTACATCGACAACCCTCGTAGTCGAGCTATGCTGTTCTCCTACAGCTCTTGTTTGTTTTGCGCACTCTACAAACTGGACAATATTTTCTCGTCTGCTCTGTACACCTTTTCTCGTGTACTGTGTACACCTTACCTGTAGAGAGAACAATAGAGACTGGGAGAACCATTCACCTGTCCATGTGCTAGCACATGCTAGCATGTGCAAATGTCTTAGTCCGTGACGCTTAGTCGCTATTATTTCACTTAGCGGTGTCATATTTGATTCCATTTCTGGCTCATTTAGTTGCACTGGTCTCCTATTTGGTGATATTTTGTCTTGTCTTATAAGAGTTATTTTTGGTATATTGTTGTTGTTTTGTTTCTGCTGTGAGTCTTTGCCTGTCTTTATTATTGGTCCATGTTTTTGTTTCCCTACGTTTGCCTTTTTTATTTTTATTACTTCGTCTCCATCTTTAGACGCTTTATTGGTCTTTGGAAGATCCACAGTGTTAGGGGCTAACTTTTGTATATTATGTGTTATTTTATGTACTGTTTTTACTGGACTTGCCGCTGGGCTAACATTGGGTGTGGATGTTGTGACCTTATTGTTTGTTTCATTTTTGTTTTTAGCAGTGATCGTCTGGCAATTCTGAACGTCGCTGATATTTTTAGGGTTAATGTTATTGCTTGAACTATTGTTAGATATGTCAGACAGACCAAGCCCAGAACCCGGTGAGTCGCGGGTGTCCCGCATGGGCTGTGACGATTTTGGTGATTTGGTTATCAGGAGCGAGTCCATACTTGGAGGATTAGAAGGCATCTCCTCTTCACAGATACCTATGCCTATGCCTATTACTTCATCCACACTATCTATAATGTTAATAGGTATTCCACTACTGTTTGCTATTGCTGGATGCGGATGGTTGTTATCTGATATGTAAGTGCTAAATAGGCTTTTCGCCGCTGTTGTGTTGCAGTTATTCTTTCTTATTTTTGTGGGTGGGTAGTATGTAGGTATCTCCTTCCTTACTGTTTCAATGATTATGTCATCACCGGTATCGGTGGCAACATTATTATGTACGTTGGGAGGCTCAGTATTTAAATGTGAGCTGGTTATCTGACCTATAATTCCATTAGTTTGGATACCTAATTGTCTTTCGAGTGTTAGTTCGATTGCTGACACGAGGTAAAAAACTTGCTGTTTAGTAATATATAGTCCTGCATTGATTGTTTGTTAATATTATTAGTGGAAGTTTGGTAATCTTTGTAAGATGTTTCATGGGCTCTCTTTCGTTTATTAGTTTTAGGTGTAGCTGGTATATGAGTTTTCTCTGGCGTTTGCTTGTTATAGTCTGTTTGCGGAAACTTATTCTTAATTTGTCCCTGATTCACGTTAATATTTGGGGTTTGAAGTTGTTCTTTTAGTGCGTTTCTAGTGCGCTGTCTAGTGTTGTTTTTTTTGGGTGAGTTGTTCTTTGTATCTGAGAAACATAGGACAGTATTGATCACTAGCCCTATGCCCACATTCATGTTGTTGAGTCACGTAGCAGTTGTTGCAAAAGTTTTGAGCTCGTATATGTTTGTATGTGCACGCCGTGTAAGTGTGCGAGTAGCCACAGATGGGACATACTGTTTTATTGTTTTTGCAATTGTTTTGCTTATGACCGAATTGTTGGCATTTGTTACATCTAATGGGACGTGATATCGTGATGCCTATGTTGATGTCATTTCCGCAATGGATGTAGCTAGCAGGTGATATGGTGAATGGTAGAGTGGGTGAGTTGAATTTAATTAGAAGTGTTGATTTGTTTTTGCCTATGGGATGCGCTTCAGTTATTTAGTTTTTTCCAGCGTCTTGTGCTGTCATTAGTTCTTCTTTGTTAAGTCGTGTGAATTCTGGATGATATGCAATCCCCATAGTGACTGTTTGGTTTGGTTGTTGTTTAGTGGATGGATGTTGTCTGTTTGTGTTTTGGTGCGACAAGTGTCTGAACTCAACTCAAGTCATGCCAACTGGGGTTGTGAAGCGTTTTCCTTTGTTAGTGTAGCGATTCGGTAGTTTAATTTTGAAGATGTCTGGTGCATCCATGCCACAGCTGATTTCGGCTTGACTTATATGGCCTCCTACATAGGACAGGAAAGCCAGAACAAACTGTGGAATAGTTACTGACCTACGTCTGGGGCCCTCTATTTTGAAATGTAAAGTGTCCGTCCATGTTCCTGATTGGTTTGCCTGTCTGTTCTGTGTGTATTGATGTGCCTGTCGGGGCGGTGGTGTGAGTGAATTATGTGCTAGTCTGTTGTTGGCTATATATAATGTAGCTTCGGGTGATTTGCTATCAGGTGACAATGTCGAGTTGTCTTCCCTGGCGCGTTTTCTGGTGCTTTTGGAGATGGGAGTAGACATTTCAGCCATGTTTAAGTTTTTGTTTTGGTTGTTGGTTTGTTTTGGTTGTTGTTGTTTTGTTTTTTTTTAGTTTATATTTACTGAGGAAGGGAAATAGAAACAGTCGATCAACACTATTATATCTATATAGTATATCTTATTGTTATTTTTATTTGTATTATGTTTTATCTCCGTTTGCCATTTTAAGTGCTATATCAAGTGCTATATTAAGTGCTATATCAAGTGTTAAATATTACCTGATTTGTTGCTGTCAGAAAAACTTCTATGTTCTGTAGCTGTATGCTGCTTGCTTCATCGTTCTTTACCGTTCTTTACCGTTTGCCACGAAAATATCACGAAAATGTCCGTATATGGAGATCTGATTGAATGATTAACTTAACTTAACTTAACGCATGTGACGTAACGTAATGAAGTTATACATTTAATTTAGCGTATTAATTGTTTGTTACGACTGTATCTTAAACGGTTGATTATGAGATGATATAACCGGTTTCGGTGTAAGATTTTCAAGTGATTTATGTTTAGAAGGCTTTGGAATGAAGACTTTTATTTTTACTACAGACCCTCGTCTAAGTCAAGATGCGACATATTGTGTAAAGTTTATTTCCAATACAACATACAACACTACACACACTAGTCGAGAGTACAAGTATATTGAATGATTTACACAAATACATATACTCATTGAATCAATCTATACATCCCGTGACTGACCAATCATTGTTTGTATTGTACTCTGCAGGAGGTGTGATAATTCTGTTTAATATGTCTATTCAAATGTTTGTACAGTACACTAAGTCGCTAATAAGAATGAGTTTAATGGGGAATCCAGTCATTTCGTAACCGTGCCATTTCGTAACCGCCATTTTCTGGTCATTTCGTAACCGTTTTGTCAGTCATTTCGTAACCGCCCAAAATCGGTCCCTTGAACAAAAAGTCATTTCGTAACCGCCGGTATTTTAGCGGCATTCGGCATTTTATGACTTAAAATCATATTTGCTCTTTGCCGACACTATTGATACATCAATGGTGATTATGAATTGTTGCCGTTGATTAGTTAATTATAGACGATTTGTGGTTGTTTGCAATTATTCCACTGTTTGATACGCCGACATTAATCTTCATTATTGGTAATTGGATTTGAAACTGTTGTCGGTCAAATCACTCATTAAATTTAATCTCCATTTGATTTGATAAGTGGGACAATTAACAAACAGAACATAATCCTTTAACCAATTAACCTACCAGTGAACATATAAATACTGCCGTGAAAACTTGATAATATATTAGTCGTTCGTTACTCATACTAACGTGACGGTAAGTTATTCTTAAATACTGGATAAATTATTACAAAGTTATTTCTATTTTATTATGTTGATAATAGTCGGATATTTCAATATTAATTTGCTTACTCATTCGCAAGTACTGAATACATTTATAATTACAAAGTATTTTTTATATTTTATTCGGTAATACTTCGATGTTTCAATATACCCATTCGAAAGTACTGGATATATTTATAGAAGTTTTTTTCTGTTTTATTTTATAATAGTCCGATATTTCTATATCAACATAATACAATTCCGACAGAATCAGCGACCAGATGACCCGCGCACCATGGACTTCGAGGTAATTACTGAAATGGATAAAATGTACATACATGTAATTTTTATATAATATAACGTAAAGACATAATTATATGACTTGTCCCGGGATGAATTAGCTATATATTGTAATTTTATATATATGTATGTGTGTGTGTGTGTATATTTGTAGCTTGCCGAAGACCACATCCCCGACGGATTCTTCCAGAAGGACGTGATGGTGGATGGAGCCCGCCACGTCATATTCGCCACACCAGAGCAGCTACAACTACTGGCCGGGGCGAAGACCTGGTATCTAGACGGCACGTTCAAGGTGATCCGCTCCACAGACGTGTTCGATCAACTGTTCGGTGTCCACGCGTTTGTAAAGAAGGACGACTGCGTCAAACAGGTTCCACTCGCTTTCGTTTTCATGACACGAGACGGAAGAAGGACTACAAGAAAGTCTTGAAGGTATATATTAGTACCAAACAATTTCTGCAATATTACATATGAAATTATCATACAAAATCAAAGTCGAATATAGTGTTAAATGTATGTATTTAATGAGCAACATGATTTTCGTGGAATGATGTATGCGGATCTATTTCAGAAACTCAAGAACATTCTTCCCTCGGAACCATGTGTGACCACATTCGTTCTCGACTTCGAGGCGGCAGTGTGGAAGGCCATCCAGTCGGTGTTTCCAGAGGCGCGGGTTTATGGATGCGCATTCCATTGGACCCAGGCTGTCTGGAAGCGAGTTCAGGTAAATATAATAAATAAATCTATTGGCGTATTGGCGTTTTAATGTATATAATAATGAACCGTTATATATAATCAAATGTGTACAATATAAAACTATAAATAAATCTATTGGCGTTTTAATGTATGTAATAATGAACCGTTGCTATAATATAACCTAATGTATTATCTTTTACAGGCATGTGGCCTCTCGACTGCCTACACGCTGGTGGCGACGTCCAGAAAGTGGTCCGACGGCTCCTGGCGCTGCCGCTACTTCCAGCCCAACACATCCGGCCCGTGTTCCACGACCAGCGCGAGAAGGCGTCTCCGAACCCGGAACTCACGAACGTCTTCACCTACGTACAGGACCAGTGGATCGACAACGCGATGTGGGAGCCAGAGGACTGGTCCGTGTACGGCCAGCACATCCGGACCAACACCGACTGTGAGGGGTGGCATCGGCGTATCAACTCCCGCACCCAGACGGCACCACCCTTCTACGCCCTCGTGAACATGCTGCACCAGGAAGCCCGGTACGTGGAGACGCAGGTGAAGCTCGTGTCCACGAAGAAGCTGACGAAGCGACAGCGCAAGGGTGCAAGGGACCAACCAGGCGAAGATCACCGCGACCTGGTCCGACTACGCGGAGGGCGGGATGTCGGCCGACAAGCTGCTGCGTACGCTGGCACGTGTATATTCGAAGTAGTTTCGTGTACATATTAACACTGTGTTCAATGAACTTGATTGCTTGCGACATCGAATGGTTAGTGTTTTGTGCTGTGGTTGTTTGTCTGTTTCACAAAGTGTTAATATTGTGTTCTCATTACTCGAACCGTCATATAAATACGGCGAGAAGCACGTTACCACTTTCATTACCACATGTATATATGTAAATAGATAGTTGAATGATGAGCTGTAGTTGTTATTGCTGTCTTTGTCCATGAAAAACATCTCCCGTTACACAATCATATGATAAATATAATTAATTGGTCATTTCGTAACCGCCTGCCGGCGTAAAACATCGGCGGTTACGAAATGACTTTTTTTTCAAGGGACCGATTTTGGGCGGTTACGAAATGACTGACAAAACGGTTACGAAATGACCAGAAAATGGCGGTTACGAAATGGCATGGTTACGAATTGACTGGTTTAATGGTAGCTAGTCTACACCAGTATAGATAGTTGTTTTCCAATTTTGACTTCTTTTGATATGCACTGTCTGGTCACTCTCTGATGGGATCTGGAATAATACTATAGTACAGTGTAGTATAGAGTGGGATGAGCTATCAACCTAATATACAGGATCTATTAGCTTAAATGTAGTGTAACATAACACTTGCATAAAAATGGAAATCCTAATTTTCGACAAAAAACAATGCATAAATTTCAGTTATTTTAGATGATATATAGCAAAATGTTTACCTGGTTTTCCAGTAGACTCCGGTAGACTCAGCTCGTTGTCAGTATCTTCACAATACACAACATAAATACTTATACTAATACTACACACATACTACACAAATACTTACTAACTTGATGTAGGAGTGAAATATGATATCAAATCTCAGTGATATTGTTATGGTCAGAGCAAATATTATAATACGTTCGTTCACCTTGAGTGTCCATTCGATTATGACAAATTGACAATAAGCATCCGGGTATTACGTATACACCTTGGTACAATTAAGCAATAAATGCTAAAGTGTGATAAACGGAACCTCATAAACAAAACTCGAACGTGTTAATTAATTAAACAGATATGCATATACATTTGTTGTTTATTCCTCAATGAAAGTATTTTGATAAATCTCTACAGTTTGCTATTAAGAAAGATAAGTTCAATATCCTGTGGTGGTGGCCGAAAAAGTCAGCGACTAGAATTGAAACTTATGTCGAAATGGTGTGGGTACGAATTAACCAGGCGCCATAGAAAATTGGAAATTGCGTCACGCGAAAAGCTGGGAACCACAACATCTTTACAACAACAACAACAACAACAACAACATCAGAGACAGAACTTCAAACATGGACAGAATAGGGTTTGGACGTGTGCCTGCATGGTGGCTGATAATATTATGGTGCATACACGAAGGTAATTACGCTTGAATAAATCTGACATGAATATTTTAATGTCATTTCGTCCCCGTCACATTTCAAATTCATGCTACGATGTATGGCCGTGACGCCAGTTTTCGGGGTACAGTTCTTTAGGGTATAGCGGATTTTAGGGTATAGCGGATAGGTATATACTTTTTAACACAATATTTTTTTATATTGTACATTTAAAATAAATAAAATATTACCGTTAGGAACAGTGATCCATCCCCCACACAATGACATGTTTACTTTGATATAGCAGTTTCCATGCCGTGGGTAAAGCTTCAAGAAACACAATGACGTAACCGGAAGTTTACACCAGGTAAAGCGAAAGTAAGTTGCTCCAGAGTAATTTCACTGAAAATGTATAAACAGTTAGTTTTGAAGAAACAAACTCTGTGAATAATATGATGTATAATCATGTCCTCTATAACTGGAAAGAAGCTTGGTTCATAAATCACACCATGTCACTGAACACAGACGTCAATAATAACGCACGTGCTTCCGGCAGTAACGGATCATCCTAATTTGCGTACAAATCAGATTTGCGGGATCGTCTCAAAATCAATATGACCTGCGAACGATATATCAAATGTTTTTGTTATGCCACCGGAGACGGGTGGCACACAGTGTTCGGACGTCCGTCGATCCGTTCGTCCGTCTGTCCGTCCGTATGTCAGTCAGTCCGTCACACGTTTTGGTTAACCAGGTCGTAACAGTTTCTCAAACTGGCCATAGCATCTACATACGTTTGCTTTTATTATTATACATGTATGTAGCTTCATTCTATCTTCATAAAAGAGGGGGTGTTTCATTGTAGAGAGATCAACACCACAGGGATTGAAAATTCTAATTGACATTGACAACTACAATTTTAAAATTTGTGGATATTTATTTTAAAGGCATTAATTTTCTAAATAAAAATAATACTGGTCAGGGCCGTAGCCAGGATGAGGCAGACGAGGCAGCCGCCTTGTCTCAGATTTTGCGTATCAGAGGCCATATACTACTTTTTATGATTTTTACACTCGATCGTTTTGCGGTATGTTTGAATTTCTGTAAAAAGTTGAGGCGAACTGTCGGCGCATGCTGGGTTGTTGACTTAGTGTTTTTTTTTCACTCGACGCCAATATGCATTGTTGCTGGAAAAAATAACAATAGCACACCTCCCCTCGACATTTTTTTTCTGGGGTGACTTTGTTGTTTTTTTTTACTTCCAACCCCAATGTTGCTGGAAAAAATAACAAAATCTCATGTGTGCCCACCTCCTCTCGCCAATTTTTTTCTGGGGTGTTGACTTTGTTTTTATTTCTCTTCCAGCCCGAATGTTGCTGGAAAAAATAACAAAATCACAGGTGTTCCCACCTCCCTTCGCCAATTTTTTTTCTGGGGTGTTGACTTAGTGTTTTTTTTCACTACGCCAATGCTGCTGGAAAAATAACAAAAGCACATGTGTGCCCACCTCCCGTCGCCAATTTTTTTTCTGGGGTGTTGACTTTGTTTTATTTTCACTACGCCAATGTTGCTGGAAAAAATATGCGATTTCAGGGCATTATATTTAATGCCGTATCCGGTGGTTCATGTTTCATGATCAGTTTTCTTATCAGATTTTGGCGCTAAACAAAAAATATGTGGCAAACAGTGCAGATCTTGATCAGTGCAGATCAGTGCATCTGGAAAAAATGTACACTGTTTTTTTTTTTTTTTTTTTTTTGTTCAATACCACTATACATGCATGCGAGGTTTAAAGGGTTAATATTACATGTACATTCGTGAAGTTATAGTCTGATTTATTAATTACTAATTACAGGGTGATGGTGTATATTGATAGACCAGCCCGTCGGTGCCTTGCGGTTTTGCGGGGCTCCGACGGGCGGGTCCATCAATAGACACCATCACCAATTACAGTTAATATACGGTTTACCACTACCTCGGCCCACCCTTCATAGGACTTGAATCATTGTCGGGACTCAAATATAAAACATGTGTATCAAACAGTGCAGATCCTGATGAGAACGGCTCGTTAAGAGCCGGCTCATCTGGATGTACACTGTTTGCCAACACCACTATATAGGCCTGTAAGGTTAAAAGGGTTTTATATTACATGTACATTTGTGATATTATAGTCTATGATTTATTAATTACTAATTACAGGGTGATGGTGTATATTGATGGACCAGCCCGTCGGTGCCTCGCGGATTGACGGAATGAGCCAATCTGATTGGTTCATTCCATCATTTTGCGGGGGTCCGACGGGCGGGTCCATCAATGGACACCATCACCAATCACAGTTAATACACTGTTTACGGCCACCACCTCGGCCCAACCCTTCACAGGATTCGAATCATTGCCGGGACTCGTAGAAAATGTGTGGCAAACAGTGCAGATCCTGATGAGACGTTTTGATCATTAAGAGCCGCCTCATCTGCATGTACACTGTTTGCCACTACCACTATACTTGACTGAGGTTAAAAGGGTAATGTTACATGTACATTTGTGAAGTTATTCTCTATGATTTATTAATAATTACAGTTAATACACGGTTTACCACCATGTATGTATTCAGTATGTGTCGCCGGGAATCGGCGCACCACTGCCCCCCCCCCCCCCCCCCCCCCCCCCCCGCATCACCCTATATTTTTAATTCAGTCTCATAACGACATTTATTTGTTTTTATGCCAAATTATAGGCACCACCCATCACATTGCTTCAAGAAAATATTGGGATGAAAAAAAAGTTTAAGCAGTGTAAATATTTTTTTTATTTTTCAGTTACACATGTACACATTACATGATGAAACATATTTAATCAGTGTTAATGTGATACATATGCATGTAAGCATGTTTCCTAGTAATTTACAAAACAAATATATGATTTGGAATGTTTTGAGACACCCCCTCAGCAACTGTCGCACACGTATCCGATAAACACCAAAGCTATCCGTTACTGACTAATTCAGTGCGTTAGGTAAACAAGGAATTATGCGAGGAAAACATTGGAATAAACTAAAAAAGTAACCCAATTTGGAAAGAAGACACTTTTTCCTGTCTATTGGTACCAGGTACTTGTCCAAAGGTTCTACTTTAAAGACGTATGCAGCAATAATCTTCTTAGCTATCCGCTAAACACTAAAGAACTGTAGTCGGGAGTTTTCGGGGTATTCACATATTTTTTAATTTGTAGACATGTGTGCAGCCGCGATGTGCTTTACGTCAGGTGATTAAAATAAGCATGACATTACCTATATTAAGTTCTTAAAAATGCCACCAAATCCAGTGTTTGGACTGAATACTGGTAATTTTTGCCATTTAGGTCATTTTGTTCACGAACCTACCGTGATTTTTGTGATTTTCTGCGTCCGCCATTAATCTGCTCTTTAATATTGTTAAAATCATAATCAATAGAACAGTTTCATGTTTTCCTTCACTGTAGCACTGTGCCTCATTCATCTGCGAGATGATATAACATCAATGAAAACTCGGGACACTTTCAGAATTAACTTACCCCGAAAACTCCAACCATAAGTCAATATTCAAGATGGCTGACTTGTGTGTTGCTAAGCGTGCTAACGCGAATTTTAATCACACAACAATCTTATTTTGAAGGCAAGAAACATTGAAAGAAATGTTTATCATTCTATTGAACTGACAATTTAGCTCATATGTTATGTTTTATAAAAATCGCTAGTTGATGAACTTGTTAATACCCCGAAAACTAGACCCACCATCATACACAAACTAATTCAGTATATCAGTGATTCTGTATTGTAATTTGTATGTAGCCTCGATCAATTAGTTTCGGGATTAGTGCTTCCTTCATTCAGTGGAACAGCAAATTTCAAACAAAATAAATCAATAACGAAGGAAAACTATACAATTAAGATAAAAACATACCATAGGAATTAAAAATTTCCGATTATTTATATTTTTTCCAGACGCTAAAGTTATGGACGTCACTAACTCGTTACGTTACCCAGTCTAATGGGTTTCGGAATGATTTGGCTATTCCAGTATTACTCCCGGGTACCAGACCCGATGTCGTCGAAACCATGCACTCGTACTGCAGATGTTATTCAACATATAAAATCACCTTAAACATGTTAATTGGGTATATTTAAATATAACAGTGTATTCTTAAATATGCTTCTATAATTATTTTCATCAATTCCTTTGCTCATTACATTTGTGTCTGCCTTGGTCATGCTGGTATGTGAATACGGCCGATACACGTTCCTCTGTTTAGTTAGTGCTGACTACAAGTGTTTGTCACATTGTTTCTTACATAAACAGTTGCATATTGCATATATTATTCAGACAAATTTACTTTAAAACACCATTATGCCATAAATATCGTGTGCTCAAATTCTACACATCCCAGTTGGTTTGTTTTTAAAAACTAACTAACTTGAGTAGCATACAAACCAATCAAATTTAACCCGACCTCGAAACTAGGTCATGTAATGTTTACTGCAGCAGCCGCAATATACGCAATATACAGCTGTGAAAGCTATCAACAGTTTTAATGATAAAATTTAGTTTAGCTGACCTTATAAGGGTGACGACAAAAGGTAATTAGTTTTTTGGACATATTTAACCCCCATGAACACAAACAAAGGATAAATCACATTTTGGATGTTGACTTTCCACGTTTTTTCTGTGGTAAATGAACTTCTGTGTTTTCCAGAGTTACCCCATCGAAAACTGCGGTAAAATTCGTGAAATCAAGCGCGCTATGCATTATATCCGGTGGTGTTCCGAAACACATTGTGTTCCATTTCACATTGATTGACGATACATCTGTAGCCTATTTCATCAATATTGCAAAGTATACTTATCTAGCAAAGTATCCTTTGAGGGAGAAATTTTCAATTTAAGGATAAATTTATAATTTTTTATTATACTGAATTTATTACATCATCACAGCCATTTTGGCTGTGATAATGTAATAAATTCCGTATAATAATTCTGCATACTTTTAATCAAATATATGCAGTGGTTAGTTCTATATGAAATAATGAATTGTGGGAAAAATAAATGATTACTCCCTTGATGATGAAATCAGCTACAGGTGTCCCGGTGTAATTTACTGACAAATCACACAATTTATAAGGAAAATTATTATTTTTTTCAGTAAATAAACTATGTATAATACCAATCCATTAAGAAAACAGTATTTACAATTCTTGTTATGTGTGTTTAGTTATTATTTTCTGTTGTTGGCATACGTGTGGTGCACCAAATGGCGGTAACTGGAATTACCGGAAACCTCTTATTTACCGAAAACCACCGAAATACCGGAAACTGCTGTAAATCACTATATAATAAACATAAATAAGTGTTTGTTGTGTGATAAATTGTTTGTTTACTATATTAGGAGATATATATGCACTAATTACAAACTATTTGTGTGAAATGAAATGAGTTTGGATCATATTGTTTGGTATTTAATTCCAAATTCCAAGGGACTACTGTGATATTTACCGGAAAACACTTGCACTTAATAATCAATGATAATGGACAGTACTAATAGTCTGTTCCTCACAAATAATAGATAATAATAGTATCTTAGGCATGGTATAATAATTATTATAATTACTATAATGATTAAATATTGTGTTTCAAATATGATGCTGTCGGATGTAGATAGTGTTATTATTCAAGATTCCAGATTAGCGTGATTATTATATATTACCGGAAAACACCTTCGCTGACTCGATGTCCGTGATTTACCGGAAAACACGTGTGTATGTATGCAAGACGTCGTAATCGGCTACTCAGACTCATCAGGGGATATACCGAAAACCATTTTGTTTAAAATTCTGTTTGTAACGAGATGTCAGTGATTTACAGGAAAAACACATGTGTACAGTATATGTATGCAAGGCGTCGTAATCGGCCAGTCAGACTCGTCAGGGGGATATACCAAAAAACATTTTTAATATACTAGATGTTTGTATATGGCATTATATCAGTGATTTACCGGAAAACACGTGTAAGGCATTTCACATGCATGCCAATTTTCACAAAATCTTAGTTATAATTAAATGTTAATTAAATTTCACAATGATATCATTTATGTAATGCAATTAATTAATAGCATCGCCGACTAAAGGTGTAATTCCGTATATCAGTGTAGATCATGATCAGCTTGTGACCAGTGTAGATCATGATCATTGATATACACTGTTCACTAGCGTATGGAGTGCTATCAGCAGAAAGGGTGCATCTAAAATACAACAAATCACATGGAATATAATTAACAACATATCCAGTCCCTAGCTATAAGAAACAAGCACGAATGGCATAGAACAGTTTCTCCAGTCCCTTGTTATTGAAATGTACCATGTCCTTGTCGTAGTCCTTGGGAAAACGTATCCGGTTTAAGTTAATATTATGCACTTTCAGCTTACCAATAAGTTTGTTAATTTTATGTCGCTGTGCATTGAACGACTTCTGTGTTAGGTGGCAGTCTTTGATGAAACGTCCACGTTCGCTTATTGACACACAGTAAATCGCAGTACAACCGGTACTCTCAATTGTTGATATAATGTCTTCTAACCACCTTGCGATTTCTTTTGGCGAAGATGCTGAATGTATGTTGTTTCCACCAAGGTTTATGATGACGATGTCTGGTCGAAATCGTAGTAGTTGGTCGAGAAGTCCACTGTCGTATCTCTCCGCTGTCATGCCCCCTTTACCAAAGAACCTCGTGTTTCCTGGAACCTGAAATTAATAAATAATATCTTCATATGAAACGTGAAATAATGTACATGTTGCATTGTGCACCACATTCTATATTTGTGTATTTATACCCCCACAAACAAAGTTTGTTGGGGGTATATACATGTAGGAGTCAGTTTGTCGGTCGGTCGGTCTGTTGGAAATTCCCTTCCGCTCTATATCTTCTACACCCATGCATGGATTATCAAATGGCTTGGCACAAATGTTTATCATGATGAGAAGGTGTGTCGCGATCAATAACCACGCACCTACGTCCAAGGTCACAGTTGAAGGTCAAAGGTCAAACCTATTGAAATTCCCTTCCGCTCTATATCTTCTACACCGATGCATGGATTATCAAATGGCTTGGCAAAAATGTTTCTCATGATGAGAAGGTGTGTCGCGATCAATAACCACGCACCTACGTCCAAGGTCACAGTTGAAGGTCAAAGGTCAAACCTATTGAAATTCCTTTCCGCTCTATATCTTCTACACCGATGCATGGATTATCAAATGGCTTGGCACAAATGTTTCTCATGATGAGAAGGTGTGTCGCGATCAATAACCACGCACCTACGTCCAAGGTCAAGGTCACAGTTGAAGGTCAAACCTATCGAAATTCCCTTCCGCTCTATATCTTCTACACCGATGCATGGATTATCAAATGGCTTGGCACAAATGTTTCTCATGATGAGAAGGTGTGTCGCGATCAATAACCACGCACCTACGTCCAAGGTCACCGTTGAAGGTCAAAGGTCAAACCTATTGAAATTCCCTTTCGCTCTATTTATCTTCTTACACCGGATGCATGGAGTTATCAATAAATGGCTTGCAACCAAATGTTTCTCCATGGATGAGAAGGTGGTGGTCGCGATCAATAAAACCCACGCACCTACGTCCAAGGTCACAGTTTGAAGGTGGGCTTTAAAGGTCAAACCTATTGAAATTTCCCTTCCGCTCGATAGCTTCTACATCGATGCAAGGATTAATCAAATGGCTTGGCACAAATGTTTTCTCATGATGAGAAGGTGGTGTGTCACGATCAATAACCACGCACCTACGTCCAAGGTCACCGTTGACGGTCCAAAGGTCAAACCTTATTGAAATTCCCTTCCGCTCTATATCTTCTACAACGATGCATGGATTATCAAATGGCTTGGCACAAATGTTCTCATGATGAGAAGGTGTGTCGTGATCAATAACCACGCACCTACGTCCAAGGTCACAGTTGAAGGTCAAAACCTATTGAAATTCCCTTCCGCTCTATATCTTCTACAACCGATGCATGGATTATCAAATGGCTTGGCACAAAAATGTTTCTCATGATGAGAAGGTGTGTCGCGATCAATAACCACGTACCTACGTCCAAGGTCACAGTTGAAGGTCAAAGGTCAAACCTATTGAAATTCCCTTCCGCTCTATATCTTCTACACCGATGCATGGATTATCACACTATGCCCAGGGTCAAGGTCACAGACTTGATGCGTAACGCTCGGCTAAATGGCTTATAATCAAAAATGCCTCGTTTTCTTTGGCTGCCAGTGGGGGTATTCGTGTGCCGACAGGCCACATTTCTTGTTGTATTTATTTTACAACTATTACAAACAAGCGATAGTTAAAAAGGTTATAAAGCTACATTTAATTAATAGCACAGCCTCCAAAAACGGAAATGATTTATGTAACGGTAATGACAAAACGTAACGGTAATGACTCTCCATTTATTTAAAATACTAATACAGCATATATAGCAAACATATTTATACTTTGCATATGCTGTACAATATAACTTCAAGTTAATGTTTACTTTTAATGTGATTGCCAACAGAAACCCACACTCCTCGAAGCTGTGTCTGTTTTTTGTTGTTCCAGATCTTTTACTAATTAAATCCTGATATATAAATGTTGTAGGTCTGAATAAATGTGCCATTACTGACGGAAAACTGATGGGACATGGTTTATATCTAATTGACGCATGAACTGACTGGTTAGTATGGTAATTATACCCCCACAAACAAAGTTTTAGGGGGTATATAGGAGTCAGCTTGTCGGTCGGTCTGCCGGTCTGTTGGAAATTCCCTTCCGCTCTATATCTTCTACACCCATGCATGGATTATCAAATGGCTTGGCACAAATGTTTCTCATGATGAGAAGGTGTGTCGCGATCAATAACCACGCACCTACGTCCAAGGTCACAGTTGAAGGTCAAAGGTCAAACCTATCGAAATTCCCTTCCGCTCTATATCTTCTACACCGATGCATGGATTATCAAATGGCTTGGCACAAATGTTTCTCATGATGAGAAGGTGTGTCGCGATCAATCACCATGCACCTACGTCCAAGGTCAAGATCACAGTTGAAGGTCAAAGGTCAAACCTATTGAAATTCCTTTCCGCTCTATATCTTCTACACCGATGCATGGATTATCAAATGGCTTGGCACAAATGTTTCTCATGATGAGAAGGTGTGTCGCGATCAATAACCACGCACCTACATCCAAGGTCAAGGTCACAGTTGAAGGTCAACGGTCAAACCTATTGAAATTCCCTTCCGCTCTATATCTTCTACACCGATGCATGGATTATCACACTATGCCCAGGGTCAAGGTCACAGACTTGATGCGTTTGAAACCTTAACGCTCGGCTAAATGGCTTATAATGAAAAATGCCTCGTTTTCTTCGGCTGCCAGTGGGGGTATTCGTGTGCCGACAGGCCACATTTCTAGTTTATCATTGCTGTTACACGATCGTCATTACCGTTACACAATTTCGTAACGGAAATGACCGTAACGGTAATGATTTTTCTTTAAAAACTTTCACCCCTCTGTATACCGCATCATGAAGGTAGAAGATGCAAATACAACATTGTAAGTGTGTTTATCCACCCATTTTGGTTTCAGCCGACCTACATACATATGGACGTGTATAAACCCCGAACGGTAATGATGCATGTAATGTGTAACCTTAAAATTATGAATACAGACCGGCCTCGTTCTCAGCAATGACTTAAGTTGTGTTACCACCGTGTTTATTTATAAATTGCGCGCGCATAAACAGTGTTCAATGCATTTGTAGCTGAGAGTAGGAAAGGGAGATTACTCTGATTTTTATACGACCGTTTTTAAAAAACGGTACGTATTATGTTTTACCGCATGGCGGGCGGCGGCTGAAGAAAAAGCGCATAGTTCGTGTACACAACTCCTCCGAAACCGTTCAGTCGATCGATCTGAAACTATACACACGTCTTCTACACATATTGAAGATATGCCGAAAAAATATTTTTTAACAATAATATCGTCTTTTTAACTTAGCCATTTTTTCTTCATTTTTCTATACATTTCTATACACCTATATACGGTACAGAGTTTGTGTACACAACTCCTCTGAAACCTTTCAGTCGATCGATCTGAAACTATGCACACGTCTTCTACACATATTGAAGATGTGCACCTTGGTGTTTTTATGCCGAATAAATATTTGTTAACAAAAATATCGCCTTTTTAACTTAGCCATTTTTTCTACATTTTTCTATGCAATTCAATATACAATACAGAGTTTGTGTACACAACTCCTCCGAAACTGTTCAGTCGATCGTTCTGAAACTATACACACGTCTTCTACACATATTGAAGATGTGCACCATGGTGTTTTTATGCCGAAAAAATATTTTTTAGCAAAAATATGACCTTTTTAACTTAGCCATTCTTTCTGCATTATTGTATCCAATTCCCTATCATTTCTACTTTACACTCTACTTTTCTATCTCTGCCTAAATTAGTATACATGTTTAGCACAACGAGATGAAGAAATAATGCTATAGACTCAAATTCTCATTAATGTTTCTTGCCTTGGTGACAGCTTCACATTTCTGCATCTTCGCTGTCTGGCCCATATTCGACGGGCGTATTTTGTGACTTGCGGCACTCTTGTTCATTTTTTGTTCAGCGTAACGGTAATGATTCGATTTCTCGGGACAGATAATTTAACGTCAGTATTTTTCACAACAAAAGGCAAATTTATTGCAGAATAAGTTTAATGTAAATGTTAAACTATTTTAATTCAGATGCAATGTATAGTAAAGTACAAATGGACAAGATTTGAGAATTACGGGCTTGTATAAACTGTGCTGATTGATGACCGGGACATGCCCATTTGGTGCACCACACGTATGCCAACAACAGAAAATAATAACTAAACACACATAACAAGAATTGTAAATACTGTTTTCTTAATGGATTGGTATTATACATAGTTTCTTTACTGAAAAATTTCTTTTTTTCCTTATAAATTGTGTGATTTGTCAGTAAATTACACCGGGACACCAGTAGCCTATTTCATTAACATTGAAAAGTATACTTTACTAGCAAAGTATACTTTGAGGGAGTAATCATTTATTTTTCCTGAAATGCATTATTTCATATAGAACTAACAAATGCATGTATTTCATGATTAAAAGTATGCAGAATTATTATACTGAATTTATTACATTATCACAGCCATAATGGCTGTGATAATGTAATAAATTCAGTACAATAAAAATTAATAAATTTATCATAAAATTGAAAATTTCTCCCTCAAAGTATACTTTGCTACTAAAGTATACTTTGCAATGTTGGTGAAATAGGCTACAGATGTACATAAAATATAGAATCACTGATATACTATATGGTCATGGCGCCAGTTTTCAGGGTAGTCAGAGTTTTCGGGGTATTCACATATTTTGTAATTTGTAGACATGTGTGCAGCCACGATGTGCTTTACGTCAGGTAATTAAAATAACCATGACATTACCTATACCTAATAAGTTCTTAAAAAATGCCACCAAATCCAGTGTTTGGACCAAATACTGGTAATTTTTGCCAATTAGGTCATTTTTTTCACGAACCTACCGTGATTTTCTGCGTCCGCCATTAATCTGCTCATTAATATTGTTAAAATCAGATTAAATAAAAAAGTTTCAAGTGTTCTTTCACTGTGCCTAATTAATCTGCGAGATGATCTTATATAGCCAATGAAAACTCGGGTCGAATTAGCAAATTTATTGACCCTTTCGGAACATACCCCGAAAGCTCCAACCATAAGTCAATATTCAAAATGGCTTGACTCATGTGTTGTTAATCGCGCTAACGTGAGTTTTAATCTAACAACAATCTGATTTTGAAGGCAAGAAACATTGAAAGAAATGTTTATCATTCTATTGAACTGACAATTTAGCTCATAAAACCGCTAGTTGATGAACTTGTTAATACCCCGAAAACTAGACCCACCATCATACAGTGGATACACCGAGAAATGGAGGCTCAATTCCTTTATTTTTCAACCTGGCAAGTTTTGCTCTCATAAATACAAGGTGAGTGTCTTTTTATACGACCGGGCGGGCGGCTGACAGAAAAAGTGCATAGTTCGTGTACATAACTCCTCCAAAACCGTTCAGTCAATCGATCTGAAACTATACACACGTCTTCTACACATATTGAAGATGCGCACCTTGGTGTTTTTATGCCGAACAAAATATTTTTTAACAAAAATATCACCTTTTTAACTTAGCAATTTTTTCTACATTTTTCTATATAATTCTATATACGGTACAGAGTTTGTGTACACAACTCCTCCGAAACCGTTCAGTCGATCGTTCTGAAACTATACACACGTCTTCTACACATATTGAAGACCTTGGTGTTTTTATGCCGAACAAAATAATTTTTAACAAAAATATCGCCTTTTTAACTTAGCCATTTGTTCTACATTTTTCTATACAATTCTATATACGGTACAGAGTTTGTGTACACAACTCCTCTGAAACCGTTCAGTCGATCGTTCTGAAACTATACACACATCTTCTACACATATTGAAGATGTGCACCGTGGTCAGTTTTATGGCGTAAAAATATTTTTTAACAAAAATATCACCTTTTTAACTTCGCTATTTGTTCTACATTATTGTATCCAATTCCCTATCATTTCTACTTTACACTCTACTTTTCTATCTCTGCCTAAATTAGTATACATGTTTAGCACAACGAGATGAAGAAATAATGCTATAGACTTTCAAATTCTCATTAATGTGTCTTGCCTTTTTTTTTGTGACAGCTTCACATTTCTGCATCTTCGCTGTCTGGCCCATATTCGACGGGCGTATTTTGTGACTTGCGGCACTCTTGTTTTATGATGACATCCAGCAAGCAGTTCGATGCTAGAAAAATGTTGAAAATCTGATCGCATGTGACATTTTAACATTGCAACCCTGCATTCAACTCTTGATTTAGGGCTATTACTTCATTATAGGACCGAATTTCAAAAAATAAAAAGATGGCTCGTCGCTAAATTTTGCTGAAAAATGATTTTATGCCAAAAAATAAGACTTAGGGTGTTTAAATAGGTGTAAAAGTTGGGCAGGTTAACGTGAAACAGACAGTAGGTTCTGGATAATAAGCCTTCGTTGGCCAGTTACTAGAGCTATAAGCAAATAAAAACAATTGTTCAAACCTTTTTAAAACAATAAACTTATCGTAAAAGTGCTGTGAAACCAGATTTATCTGAAAGTCCTGCTTGTTTCCATGTCGTCCATTTTGTTAACGTATCATCCAGGCGCTTGTAGAAAATAGAATGTGACCTTAGACTCTGGATTTTTGTTGTTGGGTTATTCTCACCCTGTATTGCGGCGCACCATCGGGTCATAAATGACAATAATATTATCACAAGGCTAATAATCATAATGCAAGATGCTTTCAGATCACGTTTAATTTTCAGTTGTGGTACATGCTATTTTACCATGTTCATTATGGTGCACACTACAGGCTGGATTTATACCAACAACAAGATAATAACAATCTGCAAACTGTAGCATATTATTCTGAGCATTTTTATAATCAACAGAACAGTCAATTCTACTAAAAGGACAGAGTTTATATCTACATCTGTGTAATCAAATATAATTCTGTGTTAGTTTTTTTTATTGTTTTTCATATAAGACCCCCCAGTATAATGAGAAGCTCTATTCTGGTAATTTGACAGCTACCAGTCTGTGTTTACATGACCTTGACTTCTCAAAATGGCTAAAGAATCCAGTGACACAGACTGACAGAACCATGCTTTGTAAATCTTTTTCAATAATGATGTTTATGAGTCCATGGACAAAAGTGGGAATAGCTGAAATACAACATTTTGAAGGTATTCTAACAATTTTGATTAAAACCTTACATGACCAAGGGCGATGTGGAATATTTTTCTCCATTTGACAGATAGGTGTCTTCTGCAAAAAATGTCCGGGAAACTGACCGTGAAAATTCCTGATGCGGGGGTAATCCCGACAAATGGTTATGCTACTATGACCACTAACCTGCAGTGACGGAAAGCATCCAGTAATCGACATGCTACGCAGCACGTATTGTACTTGCATACAATCAGCCAAACACTCAATCAACCAATCAATTCAGTTTCCAGTTTTTGGGCCAGGGATTTTGCAGCATGTACATGTAATGTCATTTCGGCTAATTATGCGCATCGGCTAATGCTCAATTCACGTCAAATTTAGCCTTGCGTACGTCATAAAGTTAATAAAATATGTGGATTTTGGAATAAACAAGCTGATTTATTGCTACACTGTGGCACAATTTTATCACATTCCGAGAGTTTTGTAAAAGGTTATTCAGAATATAGTCAAAATGTGTAAAATCCTCAGACCCTGCTTGTGGAATAGCTGTCTGATTTATAGCTTAGAAAATCTCAGCTCTATGGATGTGTTTTACTATTTCATCTGTCTTTTATATTTTCTGTATCTGTGAGAGCTGAGACCCTTACAGTGTAAATTTTAGTCACAATAACAGCCCAATTTAGCCTAGTGTTTTGCTACACAAATGGGAATAAAAGGACAGCATGAGACAGGGTGATTTTACAGTTGGTTTACAAAAATGGGAATAAAAGGATAACCAATGTCAAAGTATGTATACTTACATGTGTATTATTGGTCTATGAATGTTTTTAGCATTAAACTTCTCACTCGTCAGACTGTGTAGCAAAACGCCAGGACAAATTGGGCTGTTATTGTGACTAAATTTTACACTGTAAGGGTCTCAGCTCTCACAGATACAGAAAATATAAAAGACAGATGAAATAGTAAAACACATCCTTAGAGCTGAGATTTTCTAAGCTAATTTACTAAATTAACTGTTCAACTAAGAAACTAACCTGTCCTGTCATGATGTCACTGGATAGTTATGCTTCAAGTTTAATACCAATTTTGTTATGCTGATCCAGTATGATGTTCGCCATTTTTGCTTACACTACCAGATGTGTAGCATTAGCAGAAAACAATGTGACGTTTCAAACACGCATGTGATGTCATGCATCACAAATTTACGTGACTTACTGACGTCAGAATGTTACGACATTTGACCTGCACAGACTTCTTTGAACTTCGTTGAATATTCAGGTTTTTTTTACTGAATATGGGAATGTTAATGACATTTAAATTTGTTTGGAAAGCATTTGTTTGGAAAGCCATGGGTGCGAACAGTGCTCCAGATAAGGTGCGTATTTTACGCAATTATTTTAGCTGAATACGCATTGATTATCAAAAGTGGGAGTACACAATACGGACAGCCATGTGAAAATACCCACTGATTTTCAAATTAAGTAGTGAAAATACTGTGATATAGTTGAAAATTCACTTAGTTGAGCTGCACAAATGTTTGCTTTTTGCAACTCAAATAAGTGAATGTTTAAATTTGTTATATATTTGTTTATCCTTTGTTCCCTATTTTAGTAATGCAGAAAATCAATAATTCATTTTAAAAGTAAAATACGCAATGATTTCGAAATCAGGGGGTGTAGTACGCTTTAGACACCAAAGCTTATCTGGAGCGCTGTGCGAAGTATTAGCCGACACATTGTACATACCATTATGTTGAATGGGCTCTTCTTGAAAGTTCAGGGATTCCTCTTACAAAACAGGGCCTCGGGATCTCAGGACACTGCGAGTCAACCAACCATTGAATCAACCAATTAACCCTTTCAACACCACAGACCTCTATAGAGACAATGTTTGCAAACAGTGGAGATCCAGATGAGCCGGCTCGTAACGAGCCGTCTCATCAGGATCTCCACTGTTTGTTAATAGTTATCAAATTTGAAAAAATTACCCTTTCTGAAGAATGGAATAGCCTGAAAATTTGAATGGACCAATGAAATAGCATGAAACAGTGGCATGGAACAGCCCATTAAGTTACTTGGTGTTGAAAGGGTTAATGACAATTAATCAATCTCCATCCGTGTTGCAGGTGAGCTACTCCAGTACATGTATGGGGGTGTGTTGAAACAGGATGTACACACACCAGATACAGATCTATCCCGACTCACAAAGGTACTTGTACTTGCAAGCACAGGTGAATGACATGACTAGCAGGGATGGTAAAATAGTTAAAAATTCCCTAATTATGTTTAACCCTTTCAACACCAAGTAACTTAATAGGATGTTCCATGCCAATGTTTCACGCTATTTCATTAATTTTGTTCATTCACATTATCCCATTCTTCTAAAAGGGTAATCTGTACGACGTTTAAAATTATTATTAACAAACAGTGGAGATCCTGATGAGACGGCTCGTTATGAGCCGGCTCATCTGGATCTGCACTGTTTGCAAACATTGTCTCTATAGAGGTCTGTGGTGTTGAAAGGATTAAGTTAAGAAATCAACAGAAAGTCAGAAGAATACAAATTGCCATGAAAATTCAAAAGCCGCCACTGAAGGCCTAGCTATGAGGCCTATTAATATTATTAGGTCTTAACTAGGGATGGCAACGAATATTCGAATATTTGTTTATTGATGTTTGGTATTCGAATGGAAAACTAATTCAAGGTATTGTTTGGTTTACTTATTTCTCACCGTCGCACTTACAGCAATTGATCCCGGCACGTGTCAAAGTTTGTATTGTCTGTTATCGACGATTAATACGGTATCGCGTCAAAGTTTGTTTGTCCGTAATATCGACAATTAATAACACGGTATTGTTTTCACAGCCTGAAGGCTTGCAGGTGTTTAATCCGTACCTTAATAAAGTTTAATTGCATTAAATAGCGTAATTGTTTATCCTTGGTAAAGAACTCCCGCTTCTTTGTCGGTACACGGTGTTTCGTGGTGGTATAATTATGTGTTTATTGAAGCACGTGGGAACTCAATTATCCGAGACGTGTTACCGGTGTAAATTCCGTAATAGTGAGGAGATTTAGAGATTGGGTGGTTCCGAATATTCGAATATATAATCGAATAGCTAATCGAATATTCGAATACCATTTTTACCATTCGATGCCATCCCTAGTCTTAACGGTAACCCTTTCAATCCTAATCAACTGGAATGGATACTGATATGTTAACTTTACCACCAATCCAATCATCACTCAATAATTTTCAGACTAGTCTATTTATGAAAAGGGTGTGTTTTTTTTTAAAAAAGAAAAGTACAGACGTTATTTGCAAAAAAAAAGTGCCGATCCTGATGAGACGGCTCGTCACGAACAGGCTCATCTGGATCTACACTGTTTGGAAAAATCGCTATAGAGATCTGTAGTGTCACGGTTGAAAGGGTTAATTGGCGGTTTCAGGTTTTCCTGGTAATATTTATTTTTCTGACATTCTGCAGGTTTCTAAAGATAATTTAAATTATGGAATTTAACTCTTCGCATGCTAGCGGCGAAAATATCCGCCAAACGAATTAGGAGTATATGTTTTATTTCTCTCTGTAAATATGTCTTGAAATTTCATTAGAATTGTGTCCCAAGACATATTCATGACATTTATAAGGAGAAATGAAAGAAAATATAATGAATTGTCATCTGTTATTTTTGAACTATTTATAGCCCACACATTTCCAGTATGCAAAGAGTTAAACCATTTTACAATCCCTGCAGAGCTCCAGGTAAGGTGCGTATTGGCGTATTTTACGCAACTATTTTTGATGAATGCGCATTGCATGATTATTAAAAGTGGGAGTACAAAATACGCACAGCAATGTGAAAATACGCATTAATTTTCAAATTGAGTAGTGAAAATACTGTCATTAATTTTCAAATTCACTTAGTTGAGCTGCAAAAAGCAAACAGTGTGCTTTTTGCAGCTCGAATAAGTGAATGTTTAAATTTGTTATATTTTTTATCATTTTATCATTTAGAAGCAGGACAAGTGTTTCGTTGATGGAATGGCAAACACTGTGAAACAGTGCAGATCCTGATCAAACTGTGCCAAAAGGTGACAAAATTTAAAGCAAATGCATTACTTTGTTCAGCATTTGCTCTGAAGATTTTGTCACATATTTAACATCATTCATGGAAAATATTGTGTATCTGTTTTGTAAATAGTTTTCACGAGATATCACAAGATAATGAGCCGGTTCCCATGTGCAGCTGGGTGGATTGAAGCAATGTGAAATAAGTGTCTTGCTCAAGGACACAACGCATTGTCACTGGTGAGGCTCAAACCTACGATAGTGAGTAGGATCAGCTGTCAAACGCTGTAGACGATTTCATCAAGATTACAAAGTATACTTATCTAGTATACTTTGAGGGAGTAATCATTTATTTTTCCTGAAATGCATTATTTCATATAGAACTAACAACTGCATATATTTGATGATCATAAGTATACATGCAGAATTATTATACTGAATTTATTACATTATCACAGCCAAAATGGCTGTGATAATGTAATAAATTCAGTATAATAAAAATTTATAAATTTATCCTTAAATTTAAAATTTCTCCCTCAAAGTATACTTTGCTAGATAAGTCTACTTTGCAAATGTTGGTGAAATCGTCTACTGAAGTACAAAATCATATGGCTTATCTGTTATGACCTTGCTGTTGAACTGATGTAAAACTCATATCAATCAACCAATCAATCTATCAAACTGAACCAGTAGCCTATTTCACCAACATTGCAAAGTATACTTTTCTAACAAAGTATACTTTAAGGGCGAAATTTTCAATTTTAGGATAAATTTTTATTATACTGAATTTATTACATTATCACAGAAATGGCTGTGATAATGTAATAAATTCAGTATAATAATTTTGCATACTTTTAATAATCAGATATATGCAGTTGTTAGTTTTATATGAAATAATGCATTTCAGGAAAAATAAATGATTACTCCCTCAAAGTATATTTTGCTAGAAAAGTATACTTTGCAATGTTGGTGAAATCGACTACTGAGCTCCACATAAGGTGCGTATTGACGTATTTTACGCGCTTATTTCAGCTAAATACGCATTTTCAAATTGCGTAGTGAAAATACTGTAATAAAGTTGAAAATATACTTAGTTGAGCTGCAAAAAGCAAACACCTCAACTAAGTAAATGTTCAATTGTATTACAATAATCCAGTTATAAAAATAAAATACGCGTTTAATTTGACATCAGGGGGTACAATACTATTTAGACACACAGCTTATCTGGAGCTCTGCCAAACTGTTGTGTTTCAGTTTGCCCAGACCTTTGCTGGGAAGAGGTTCCCCTGGGCCATTCCCAACAAGAAACCTGCCACTGTCCCACAGGTGGCTGACGTTAGTAAAGTGGTAAGTTTTCCCTGCCACAGACATCGGTGGTAGGACAATACGTCAATAGTGCACGCGCTAAATGATTCCCACTCAATTGCCTCCCCCACCCCTGCTAGAAACGTAAAAGTGCCACATCCTGTTACAAGATCTTATATGTGAGCAATTATTTTTTGCACAAAGATAAATGGAGTGAATCTGGAATCATTAGCAAGTACGCGATGATGTAGTCAGGGATTCCGCTGGCGATCGCCAATTTCGCAATTGGCGATAAAAATAAACAATTGGCGATAAAAAATTAGTTTTTGAAAAAAATTGTTTATTTTTATCCTATTGGTTATTCCTTTTTTTTTTGATTTTTTTTATTCTTTTTTTTTTTTTTTGAAGTGGCGATTTTTTTAGCTCACCTGAGCGAAGCTCATGTGAGCTATTGTTACCGCAATGTGTCCGTTAAAAATAAACAATTGGCGATAAAAAATTAGTTTTTGAAAAATAAATATTTGTATTTTTTCGAAAATTGTAATTTTTTATCGCCAACTGTTTATTTTTATCCTATTGGTTATTCCTTTTTTTTTTTTTTTTTTTTATTCTTTTTTTTTTCTTTTTTGAAGTGGCGATTTTTTTAGCTCACCTGAGCAAAGCTCATGTGAGCTATTGTTACCGCAATGTGTCCGTCGTCGTCCGGCGTCCGTCGTCCGTGAACATTTTCAAACGTCTTCTCCTCGGTAACCATTGGGCCTATTGTCATCAAACTTCATGGTCATGGTCCTTAGGTAGGGGGATTACAAAATTGTTAAAATGACGTCTTCACGTAATCCAAGATGGCCGCCATCTAAAAATAGCACAAATTCTTCAAAAATCTTCTTCTCAAGAACCGCCTACCGGATTTCGACAAAACTTGGTATGAATGATCGATGTACAATGCTCTTTCAAAGTTGTTAAAATGGTGACCCCGGGGTCAAAAATGGGCGTGGCCCGTGGGGTCAAATTTTATTTTTGACCGAATATGGTCATGTCTATATCAAATCGAAGGTATCAAAGAGGCGATCGCTCTGGTACATTATTTTATCGAAATTGGATGGTCATGTCATCCAAGAATGCCGCCGAAAGGTCAAAAGGTCGTTCTTTAAATATTGAGATTTCAAAATTCTTCTTCACACAAACCGCTTGGCCCATGGTGGCCAAACTTCACAGGTATGGTCCATGGGTGAAACCTTTTAAGATTTGTTAAAAAACGGAGGTTGTCGCTAATCCAAGATGGCCGCCATCTAAAAATGCACAAATTCTTAAAAAATCTTCTTCTCATGAACTGCCAGCCGGATTTCGACGAAACTTGGTAGGAATGATCGACGTAGAATGCTCTTTCAAAGGTATTAAAATGGTAACCCCGGGGTCAAAAATGGGCGTGGCCCGTGGGGTCAAATTTTATTTTGGACCAAATAAGCTCATGTCATATATCAAATTGAAGGTATCGATGTGGCGATTGCTCTGGTGCAATATTTGTCGGAATCGGATTATTATGTCATCCATAATGGCCTCCAAAATGTCCATTTATTCAAGATTTTGAACGTCTTTTTCTCAGGAACCACATGGCCGATGCTGGCCAAACTTCATAGTAAGTTAAGATCCTTGGGTGAAGCATTTTCAGATTTGGTAAAATGAGTCATCGCTTAATCCCAGATGACCGCCATCTAAAAATAGCACAATTTTTTAAAACACATGAACTCGATGTCACATTCTCCTCTGGTGTTCATGGAGTCAGGTGAGCCAATTAGGGCCATCATGGCCCTCTTGTTATTTTCCCCAGCGGAATCCCTGTGTAGTATCCTACCATTGGACATTCCAGGGTGGAAACGCAGTGGAACGTTTCGGAACTATACATCCTGACAAGGCCCAGATATAATGCCGTAATATTATACACAAGGTTCAAGCTAGCCCTTCAAAATAGGGAGAAGTTTTCATTAAAAAATGGAGAAAATTGGCCATTTTTTTCCAAAATTTCTGTTTTACATCATGTATATAGTGAAAAACCTTTCCCTCAACTCAAATAGGCCCTGTAAACTGATCCCTGAAACCAGAAATATAGCAGTATCGTCAGGGTGGCTGGCTGATTTGACGTTTTGGATATGATACAAACATCATAAACCTTGCTATATGTGGCTGTGACTGGAGAAATGCGGCTTATGGGATTTGTCACAAGTGTAGCTCCGGATCAAATACACTCCAGGGGCCCGTTTCACTAACCTTCGTACAACTAAAATGTTCGTAAGTGCAAAATTAGGATTGTCTGTAAATTTCACATTAACATTGTTTTCTTGTAAACAATTGTTGGATTTACATTTATTGAGCATAGGCTGCATATGCAGCCTATGCTCAATAAATGTAAATCCATCAATTGAAATTTCTAGACGATCCTAAATTTGCAATTACGAACATTTTAGTCTTACAAACTTTAGTGAAACGGGCCCCAGGCCTTTAGCCTAACAATTGCTAGTTAGAAGCATAACGGGTGTTTAATTGAAGGGATGGTGAACAGTGTAGATCCTGATCAGACTGTGGATGCACATGCTGATCTGGATATACACTGGTCACAATACCTATAAGCCCCATTTCTCCAGTCACAGCCAAGTATAATGGCATAATCATATACCAGAAACACAGCGGTATCCGCAGGGTGACTGGTTGATTGGACATTTTGGACAGCTTACACGTACATGTATCAGAACTCAAAGCAAGTATTGCTATATTTGCTGAGCTTTGTTTCAGAAACATCCATTGACCAGATGTCTGGTTTTGCATTCTTGTATGTGAGAGTTGAATCTGGTTTTCCCCTTATAAGTGTAATACGATTATTCATCAACGAGTTGTGGGTGGGCGGTGTATATGGAGTCAGGTTGTCCGTCCGTCCGTCACTAAACTTAACATCAAAGAAATATGTTATAACTTCTACTTCCTTCATCGAAAATTCTTAATATTTCACCCATGCATTCCATGCTGTGACAAATCCACGACCTTCCAACCCACACTGATCCCGAGGTCAAGTTCACATGCTTAGTCTCTTTACAAAACTTAACATCAGAGAAATATGTTATAACTTCTATTTCCTTCATCAAAAATTCTTAATATTTCACCCATGCATTCTTCTAAGGCTCTACTATCATGCTGTGACAAATCCACTACCGTCCAACCCCCGCTGATCCCGAGGTCAAGGTCACATGCTTAGTCTCTTTACAAAACTTAACATAGAGAAATTGGTTATAACTTCTATTTCCTTGCTTGGATCTGCTTCACATTTCACACATGCATTGCTCCAATGGACCTCTACCACCCTGTGACAAATTCACGTTCGTGCCGCCCCCGCAAAGCCCAGAGTCAAGGTCACAAGCCGACACATTTGGATTTTTTAGGGGTACCTGGGCCCACGCTTACTGACTAATCTAGTTCTAAATGGGCTAAATTATATTTTTGCAGGTCTGAATTATATTTATTTTTTTTTCGATGTAAATATTCCGTTCTGCTTTTGGGAACCTCCCTCACCCCCAATGCTTTCAGTTAAATGCGGGATCAAACCTGTTAGCCCAGACTTATATGACCTTAGCTGTTAGATAGTTAGATAGGCTGTGAAACACCAATAAATCAAATAAATTCAGCCTTGTTCTCTCTGGTTTCAGAACCTTGTGTACACACACGACAATACTATTCCACTGTATGTTGAGGATGAGGTAGTAGATAAACATGGTCGCCGACACAAAATCACCAGCCTCCTAATACTGGGAGCTATTTATAGGTTTTTGCTTATCTGGAAGAGCAACAGATTACATTATATTCATAATTTCACTGTGTTAGAATATCCCAATGATGTATTTAATATTTATTCACACACATTTTATATTGAAAATTTAAACACTACTTACGAAAAGCCAGATCGATATTTATTTTCCAGAAAACAAAATCTGAGGATTTTAGATAGCGTTTCTAATAAGGTTACCTACGTTGATGAAATAGGTTCAGCGAATGAAGTTATATTCGGCAAACATAAGCAACATGAAGTTGAAATACTTGAACCTGATTTAGACCAATCAAGATTGAAAACCGGCCATTTGGACCAATCAGGTTTACAAACCGGCCATTTGGACCAATCAGATTTGAAAACCGGTCACGTAGCTACCGGTAACCATTTAGACCAATCAGATACAAGGCAGTGTGAAGCAGGTGGTTGTGAGGGAGACGACGTAGACAGAGATTCAGGAAGGATGAAGTATGTGCGCCGGGGCGGGCGAACGTTCACGGTGATGTCGTACAACATTTGGAACTTCAATGCCAACTCCAGCAAGTATGGTGGCTACACAAATAGGATGGAACGTCTGAAACAGGTACCAGGCATTGCAAAAAGTGCAGATCCTGATGAGACGGCTCGTCACGATCCGGCTCGTCTGGATCTACACTGTTTGGCAATACCACTATACAGGTCTATGGTGGCTACACAAATAGGATGGAACGTCTGAAACACGTACCAGGCATTGCAAAAATGCAGATCCTGATGAGACGGCTCGTCACGAGCTGGCTCGTCTGGATCTACACTGTTTGGCAATACCACTATAAAGGTCTATGGTGGCTACACAAATAGGATAGAACGTCTGAAACACGTACCAGGCATTGCAAAAATTCAGATCCTGATGAGACGGCTCGTCACGAGCCGGCTCGTCTGGATCTACACTGTTTGACAATACCACTATACAGGTCTGTGGTGTTGAAAGGGTTAAGAACCAGTCCAATCATCACATAATGATTTCAGATTACTCCATTTATGAAAAGGGATGGGTTGTGGCCTAGCGGTTAGAACACCTGACTTCCAATCCGCAGGTCGTGGGTTCAAACGTCGCCTAGGGCATCAAAAAATACTTTCATAGTATTTCCATCTCACTGGTCTGTTGGATGAGACTTTAAACTGTGGTCCCGTCTCTATATGACCTTAGCTGTTGCTGAGATGTTAAACCCTTTTTTTTGGGGTGTATTTTATTCTAAAAAATATGAAAATTACTTGTGAAATGTGCAAATCTTGACGAGTCAGATTGTTACCAAACGGCTCATCTTGATCTACACTGTTTGCAAACACCGCTATAGAGGGCTGTAGTGTTGAAAGGGTTAAAGGCACTGGGTCTCAGATATGCATAGAAAGTGGTGAAACAGAATAGTAAAAATAATACAATGTAGTTTAATTGTAGATTAGTTTGTATTTTTTTAGCACAATTTTACAACTAAGTCGCTTGTAAAAAATCTGGGATTGTTAAAAAAAAAGTTAAACATTTAGAAACTAGCGTTCATGGAAATATTAGGGAATTTGTTATTAAAAATTTGGTGGCTCTCCTTGTTCAACATGTACGGAGCCCCGCAGGGGACATGGATTTTCTTTTTATTGATTCGTTCCCACGAAATAACAATTTCTTCCCTCAATTTAACCATTTGTCACCTTGAATTAACAATTCGTTCCCACGATATAACAATTTGTTCCCTCCAATTAACAATTCATTCCCACGAAATGACAATTTGTTCCCTCAATTTAACAATTCGTTCACACGATATAACAATTCGTTCCCTCGAATTAACAATTTATTCCCACGAAATGACCTTTTGTTCCCTCAATTTAACAATTCGTTCCCTCAAATTAACAATTCGTTCCCACGATTGACAATTCGTTCACGTGGGAACGAACTGTTATTTTGTGGGAACAAATTGTTAAATTGAGGTAACAAATTGTTAATTCGTGGGAACGAATTGTTAATTTGTGGGAACGAATTGTTATGTCGTGGGAACGAATTAATAAAAAAAGAATTCTACGTCCCCTGCAGGGCTCCGTAAACATGTCATTGACTGGTTTTAACAGACCTGTTCATGTTTTTTCCAGACAATACTGTCCAGCGATCCAGACATTGTTGGACTACAGGAGGTGCGGTATGAGGAACAAAAGGGGGAATCTCTGGGCCCCAGTCAGATACACACCCTGTCTGGGGGCCTTCCACAGTACCAGGTCAGTTACAGGGGACACAAGGGGGAATATTTTGGTCCCAGTGAGATACACACCCTGTATGGGGGCCTCCCACAGTACCAGGTGATACATGTCAGTCTCCGCGAAACTGCGAAACTGGTAAACTTGACATCATGCTTTTATCCCTTATCAGGCCTCGGGGAGTGCGCTAGAAGATCAGTATTTTGATTATATCTGCAAATCCCATAAGCTTCATTTCTCCAGTCACGGCCACATACGAGTGGTCTTGCGACCATTGTAGAACCTGATCAGCCTGTGCGTGCATCCGTAGTCGAATCAGGATCCGCACTGTTCGCCATTCCATCAATGAAACACCCATCATGCTTCTAACAAGGAATATAGATCGTTGTCGGGCTACAGGCATGAGATATTTGACCAGGAGCTAGACTTGTTACAAATTCCATAAGCCCCATTTCTCCTGACTCCAGTCGATGACTGCTACCGCGCAGTCTGATCAGGGCCTGAACTGTTCCTAATGTAGTCAATGATACACGCATCATGCTTTTAACCCTTATCATGCATCAGGACTGCGCGAGAAGATAAGAAATTTTGATAATATCCGCAAATCCCATAAGCCTCATTTCTCCAGTCAGCCACATACGAGTGGTCTTGCGACCAGTGTAGAACCAGATCGGCCTGTGCATGCATCCACACAGTCTGATCAGGATCTGCAATGTTTACCATGTTATCAATGAAACACCCATCATGATTCTAACAAGCAATATAGATAGTTATCAGGGGACCGTTTCACTAAACTTTGTACGACTAAAATGTTCGTAAGTGCAAATTTAGGATCGTCTGGAAATTTCAATTGATGGATTTACATTAAAGAAAACATTGTTGATGTGAAATTTACAGAACATATTTTTGCACTCACGAACATTTTAGTCGTACGAAGTTTCGTGAAACGGCCCCCTGGTTACACGAATGTGCTATTTCATCAGGAGCTACACTGATCACAAACCCCATAGGCCCCATTTCTCGTGTCACAGCCAGATTTCTGACACATTTCAGTTTGTGTACGAGCCGGCCCAGATGCAGCCCAACTCGCTGTATGAGGGTCGGACGGAGGAGGGCGTCGCCATTCTCTCGAAGTTCCCCATACTTGCTCACAACCACGTCCTCTTGTTCATGAACTCCAGTAACAGTGCGGATACACACCAGCGCATCCTGCTATATGCGCAGGTGCTTGTTCCGCTTCTCGGACGGATCCACGTGTTCACGACGCACCTTTCGTTGAGCCACGAAGCGAGGGAAGAGTCGGTATTCCAGATCTGGCATCAAATGAAGACGCAGAAAGGCGCGGCGATTTTTCTTGGCGATTTAAACGCGGAGCCGAATGAACGGGCGATACAATACATCAGCGGTAAGGATGTCTTAGAAACGGACGATCTGTCACAGTTAATAGACGTCTGGCGGGAGACCCACGAAGATGAAGATCAGGGTTATACCTTCAACACATTGGAGAAGCAGCTCGGTAAGAGGATCGATTATATGTTCATGAAGCGCGGGGACGGTTGTTGCCGAGTGGAGAGTTGCGAGGTGGTGGATGACGGAACGCGAGGTCGCCACGCTGCCTCAGACCATCTTCCTCTCGTCGCCACTTTTGCGTTTGACGACCACTTCCAGTATAGATAGTGTCAGTAATATGGCGCTTTGTGGGAATCTTCACGACGGGTGTTTCATTGATGGAATGGCAAACAGTACAGATCCTAATCAGACTGCGGATGCACAGGCTGATCTGGATCTACAGTGGTCGCAAACCCCACAAGTCCTATTTCTCCTGTCACAGCCACATATTATCACTATTGGGTCGATAGTACGAAAGCACAATTGCACGATAACGAATGCACGCCATCGTAGAATTGTACTATCGTCAGCGTACTGTCGTGATAGCATACCCAGAGCTCCAGTTAAGGTACGTAATTTGACCAACTTGGGGTGAAACTTTGTTATTTCTTCATCAAAAATGGCAAGTTGGGAGTCCTTTAGAATCATCTCATTGAGACGATTCTAAAGCACTCCCAACTTGCCATTTTTGATGGAGAAATAAGAAATTTACCTCCAAATTACGCACCTTAACTGGAGCTCTGATACGGTCATCTTAGTATCGTCATCGGGCTATCACACTATTGCACAGTCGTAGCATCAACACAATAACGATATTATTATGGCTGAACACAGTTTCATATGGCGTTAGTCCATACATACATGTACCGGTATATGTAAATGCGTCAGAATAGTGGGGTTTTTTTTGTGCAATATCTTCCTGATCTGATTTTGATTATACAATCATGTACTTATTTGACAACAATGTGCGTCTAGACATGCGGCTTTGTTGTGTATAGCCCCTCCCCCATGTTGTTGTTTGTTTATTGATGTTTAACTGCCTATCAACAGCAATGGTCATGTCAGGCCGGGCAAATGGGTTTGATCCTGTTTTAACCTGCTGCATTGGGGGAGGGGGGTGGGGGGTGGGGGGGGGGTCCCAAAATCAGAACAGAATATTTACATCGAGATAAATATGTATTCAGCCCTGAAATTAGAATAACCTGACCTGGTGCCAGGTCCATACCACACCAGTCACTTGGCCCCTTTCCCTAAAATAGGATTACGAATAATCGTAATACAGTGCGACCCCGTTAGTACACGCTTCACTATAACACGATTTCGGTTAGTACACGGTTGTGCCTTGGCTCCCGAATTTTTTGCCTATTTGTATATCAAAATCGTGTTAAATTTGTAACACGACTATTGTCAGAAATCGTGTTAAATTTGCGATTCTTTTCCAAATTGGACCCAAATTGGACCCAAAATGGACGATTTTTTTTTATTTATTTTTTTATGGACGCATAGCCTCCTTTTATCTCACCGATGTGAATGTGCAGCTGATCACGTTTGCACATTTCGTAAATTAATCCGAGCAAACTGGGAATAAGATCAATTATTGGTCCCAGTAACACAGCAGTGCTAATTGTTATGTGCTCGATTTCATTTTTCCAGAATGCGTTCGCGCTCACCATTGGTGGAATATTAATTAGGTGTAAAGGCTGACCAATCGGAGATCGTGTATCAGTCACGCAGATTAACTCGACCCAGATTAACTAAATTGTTACAGCACTGCCCACGCCCCCGGCGCATGTACACAAATGTGTACGCGACAACTGGCCTTGTTTCGCTACATCATAATTGAGCCAGTGCATGAGATAATCAACTTTATTATATAACTGAGATTTTCGCCGAGAATGATTTGACTTTTTTCTGCAAATATATCGGAAAGTTGATAACATTTTCAGAGCAAATGCGTAATAATTACTAATTTAATATTCGTCAACATTCGATATCGTTTACAGAAAATGTACACTATTATCAGATTCATCTTCGTCGAAAATCTCACGTGATAAGCCTGATTACCTCGTGAACTGGGTCAATATTATAACACGTCGGGCAAAACATGTCTATACAGGTCTGTGGTGTTGAAAGGGTTAACTCTGTGCGTACCCAAACCCACAGGTGGAATAGTCGGACGTGTGACACAAAGAAAATGACCATTACAAAAATATCCATTACCCCACCCACTTGATCTCGTTCTATTATGTACAGTACGATACCAGGTGGGTGGGATAATGGGATTTTTTTAATAGGCATTTATTTTGGTGTCACAGGTCCGAGTCTTCCACCTGTGCTCACCATACGAGTAAACACAGATTGCAATGCACGAGCTTTTCATGTGACGTTGCAGCTGATGGAACAGGATATCGGTCATTGGGTCCTTGCGTCTTCGAATGCACGCGTTTACAATAATCGATTGCACGGACCTGCGTAGATCTACATTCTACATGAACATGATGAATAAATAAAACATGACGTTAACAATTCTTGGATTCAATATATATACAGTGAAAACTTATGGCATATTATAGGCATTGGCGACGTCGTTCATTCGCAGTCACAGTGTGTGTACATGTATTTTTTGTTGACATTATGATGCGTCTTGGGCGAGAACGGATATAGCACGGTTCGGATAAGCAACACGGAAGGTTGTATGTCGCCGGACTTCCGTGTACTAACGGGGTCGCACTGTACTCACATATTAAGGAGTATAACCAGATTCAACTGTCACATACAAAATGCCAAAGACTTATGTGAGGGCCAAACCAGGTCTCCAGTTGGAATTCCAGTAAGGATGAACCCCGATCGTTAAATTACCCATCACATGCTCCCACCTGCCACCCACCCCATGTTGTTGACAGTTTGTTTGTTTGTTGGGGTTTAACGACCTATCAACAGCTAAGGTCATTTAAGGCCAGTTCAATGAGTTTAGTACTAAATCCTATATATTACCTGTACAAGTACATGTACATTTCAAGTACATGTACAAATGGGGGGAAAATCCCAAAATCAGAACTGAATATTTACAATAACAAAACTATATATTCAGCCCTGAAATCAGAATAATCCTGATCTGATCTGATGCCAAGTCCTCGCCACACCAGAATCACTTGGCCCCTCCCAAAAGCAGTAGGATCAGTAATAATCTTAGTACTTTGTACTATAATGGGCAATAACCCAATTCATCTCCCAGGTAACAAGAGCCAAAGATAAAAACGTACCGGAGGGACAAACCAGGCAAATCGTGATTCCTATAAGGGGACAGAATGCTCAAGGTCACTAACTTGTATTTGCTGCGTTGGTTAATTTTGCAGCAACTTTTCAATCCATTGACTCATTTCAATACAATATTTCTTAACCATTTCAACACCACATACCTGTATAGTGGTATTGGCAAAAACTGTAGATCCAGAGGAGCCGGCTCGTGACTAGACTTTTGCAAGTAATTTTCATTTTTGAGAGCAAAAACACCCCCTTTTCATAAATGGACTTTTAAAGTCATTTTGTGACGATTGCATTGGTTGCAAAATTAACATATCAAAATCCATTCCAGTTACTTAGGGGTGAAAGGGTTAACGGTGTATGTCTAGACATGCTGCTTTGTTGTGCATACAGTCCATTTCCAAGGTGCATGGTCATGTGTTTACAACAACGACAACAATGGCTGAAAATGTTGAAAGCGTGCCCACTCCAAAGTATTATTTGATTTTTTCCTTATTAGGCAACGGATTTTGATCAAATATGGTGCAGCAAACACGTCTTCACGAGCTGCATTTGGTGGTCCAGGGAGTTCGGCACATACTTGTCGTTTTTCCGATGAATCGATTTCCGTGTCGGTAGACACGGAAATCAATTCTTTGCAAAAAAGACAAAAGTTTGGGCCAAAGTACCGAGATCACCAATTGCAGTTTAACAAGACGCGTTTGATGCGCCATACTTCATCAAAATCCGTTACATAATAAGGACCAAATAAAAGAATACATATTTAGCATCGGAGAGCTTCTGGAGTTTCAGTACTTGTTGTTGTTGTTGAAACCACATGATCATACACCTTGATTTCTGAATGCCCAAGGTCAAGAGTCGTCATGTTCACCGTGGGTTTAGCAAGTTCAGGAGGTTTCCGAGAACACGATTTAATTGGTCGAAGGAAAAACGTTATTGAATTTATCCAAAAATGGCAAACACAAGAGTGGCTGGTGTAAACTGCTATCACTACAGAACCGAGTGGTGTAATTCACCGTTATATTTCATAAAAATAAGCATCTGAAATGTCGAGCCATCCAAACTTGGTTGTGGAGATACTTGGTACATAACAATTTGACCTAGACCTTGGATACGGGTGCCACGCGGGCGGGCTATATAGAATGAAAATCTGGATGACAAATTGAAAAATCGTAATGTAATTAAAATTGTTTTTAATACTTTATACTCTAGATAAGCGACAGTGTTACAAAGGAAAACAAATACGTGTTTATATAGTAGACATGCCATGAGATTTTGTACCTAAGAACATATGTGATATTTTGTTACAAAATTTATGATAATTTCCGTAAATGATGTCGAAATTTTCATAGCAAATGCGTATTTGCTCCGACTAATTCGGCATCTTTTGACGTCATTTACAAAAATATCAGTTTCTGTAAATCTATTTCATGAAAAATCGCTCTTGTTCTTCGGTACAATATCACATGTCGTGTCTCATATACAGAGAGAAACAGAACAACATGAAAGAGAAGGTAGGAGCAGAAAGTAAATACAGCTTATATAATTGTGGCTGTTAATGGAGAAATGGGGCTTATGGGTTTTGCGACCAGTGTAGATCCAGATCAGCCTGTGCATCCGCAGTCTGATCAGGATCTGCACCGTTCGCCATGCCATCAATGAAACACTTTCGTGTTTCTAACAAGCGATATTGATCGTTATCAGGCTACAGCAGTGTGCTATTTGACCAGGAGATACGCTGGTCACAAATCCCATAAGACGCATTTCTCCATCAACAGCCACACTTAATGAAACAAAATATACAATTTGATTTGGTTCTCAGAGCTCCAGATAAGCTGTGTATTTGCTTAAATACCCAATTAAAATTGCCAAAAACCCAATTGAAATCAGAAGTAGTGAGTATCAAAAAGCAATACATTTTTTGTGGTACCTTTACCATGCTGCAGAAAAAAACACAGCAGTGTGATTTTATTTTACCCATTTAAAATTTTGAAATACCCAATTGCTTCAGAAATGATGGAGTGACACTACTCAATTACTAATTCCTTATCTGGAGCCCTGGGTTCCACCTAAAGAAGACAAATGTAAATGACATTGAAAGTGGACAAAATGTTCATAGCAGTTCGTCAACTTTTGACATCATTTACAGAAAATAACAAATTTTGTAAACATTTCTCGTGAGATATCGCATATCTTCTTAAGTATTCAGAACTGGTTATTTTATATATTTTCCTGGTGCCAGGTCATTTAGCTTCACTCCCTAAAGGTAATATGATTAGTACTAATCTTACTACTTTTATAATGGGTATAACCGGATTCAACTCTCAAGTGACAAGAAAGCCACAAATGTACCTGAGGGTCGGGTCAAACCAGGTCTCCGGTAGGGATTCCCGATCATTAAATAACCCATCACATGCGCCCAACCAAGCACCACATTACCAAAACAGAACACAGATCCTACAGACCAGACCGCAAGCACAAATATGCATAAATACACAAACTACGAATATATACTTCTCTGCATTTAAATAAATTACACATGTACATTGGTTGCTATTATTAAGGCAATAGCCCTGATTTTGTGATTGTAACCATTATATACGAGGGGTGTTAAAATATGCCTGGACAAATCTTGTATTTTATTGCAATCTCAAACCAAATTTAGTTATCTCGGAGCGTGTTCAATTGTCTTTTTTCCGCCAGCATTTCTAAAAATAATGCTCATGGCTTGTGCATGTTACAGAGGAATCCCTCTAAAGCGGACACTCGGGAAAATATATATGTTTATCTCAGATGTGTTTCGCTGTTGTGTATCTCTGATTACAATTTCTTTTCATGACTGCAACACTAGAATGTGTCATGAAGTTTGATTTACAGTGGAACATCTCCCAGGCATGGGAGTGGAACTCTATCCCCAATCCTGAAAATTTATTTGAGCAGCAGATTGCGCTGTGATTTGCTAGGGTCTGGGGGTATGCCCATATAACCACACTAACATTTGGTCGCACAATGCGTGATGACGTTGCAGTGTTAACACGCCATTGGCGTTATTTTTTCATGAATGGCCCAAAATATATTATGCCAATGCGCTCCGACGGCGCACATAAATTCACCTAATTACGCAACATGTTTACTAAACCGCGGCGAGGCCGCCATATACACCTGGCCGTGAAATCAGAATAACCGTGTCGGAACATCAGAACATCAGAACATCCAATCAAGCAACGCATGTAGCAACATGCATGTAGCGACGTGTTATCGATTTTCATTAGTCAGCACTGTTGGTTACAGTAATTAGATATGCAAGCGGTGATTTCATTGGTCAACCTTGCAAACACAATCCGAGAAATCTTTACCAAAACGTAAAAGCGTATGATTCCGAAGATCGTGACAGTAGCGCCATGCCTAGCATTGCTTCTCAACCTTCCATTGACAAATCCCATTCTCTGGAAACAGAGGATGTGATCACCTGTTCACTGTGTTTGGCGGAAGAAACTGTTGGTCACCAAACGGACCGAAACTGAACATTTACCTTTTGCTACTGCCTCTATTTTTCCAGAATGGCTCCCCAAAAAGTACCTCTGTGGGCCATATGGCCCCTTCACTTTTCATCCTAGAATGAACACATACAGTGTACGTTGTGTTGATAACGGTAGAATTTTATGCAGATATTTTATCGTAGGTTGTAAATATTGAGCCAATGTAAAACTGGCCGATAATCAATTCAGGTAGCACCACAGAAAGGGATTTTCCATCATCAGTTGTCCATATATTTATGAACACCCCTCGTATAGACAGTTGCATGTTGGTCTACAACGTGAGATCGCGTGCCGTTGTCGAGACAAATCCCTCCTCCATACATGTATACAGGAACATATATATATATGTGTATATATATATACATCAACATATATGTGGCTATAACTGGAGAAATGGGGCTTATGGTTTTTGTGACCAGTGTAGATCCAGATCAGCCTGTGCATCCTCAGTCTGATCAGGATCTACACTGTTCACCATTCCAGTTCCATCAATGAAACACCATGATGCTTGTAACAAGTAATATAGATCGTTATCAGGCTACGGGAGTGTGCTATTTGACCTGGAGCTACCCTGGTCACAAATCCCATAAGCCCCTTTTCTCCAGTCACAGCCACATATAGCTGTGATGGAAACTGTTGGCTACATTATATTTTTCCCAATTTATTTTCAACAAAAAGGCACACAAGTCATCTTTTTGTAGAAAGAGAAAATCCAAGTGATACAAATGCAGGCTGGAGAAATGGGGCTTATGCCAATTGTGATCGGTCTTGCATATGATTTGCTAGAAGAAAAAAAAGTGAAAGGGTTTATTGTTTGTTTGTTTATTGGTGTTTAACGTCCCAGCAACAGCTAAGGTCATATAGAGACGGGACCACAGTTTAAAGTCTCATCCGACCGACCAGTGGGATGGAAATACTATGAAAGTATTTTTTGATGCCCTATGCGAGGTTTGAACCCGCAACCTCCGGATGGGAAATCAGGTGTTGTAACCCCTAGGTCACAACCCATCCCTAAGAAAGAGAAAAATCCAGCCGACACAAGTGCGGACATGTAAATCCAATAATTGTTTACAAGAAAACTTTGCTAATGTGAAATTTACACTCATAATTTTGCACTTACGAACATTTTAGTCGTACGAAGTTTAATAGTGAAACGGGCCCCTGTAACCCAACAGATTTATAATACTGTTATAATAATGGGAAGCATGAGAAGCATGGTGGCCGTTTCTCAGACTTGATGGCGCACAGTGCGGGCCCTGATCGGGAGCTACACTGGTTACAAGTCATAAACCCCAGTTTTCCAGTCGCAGCCCAAGGCCATTGAGAATAAGTACTGTGGTTCTTTTATTTTTTATTTGTTTCTGATGATCGTCTCTGATTTTCTTCATCTGGGAACTTGAAAAAAATCAGAGACGATCATCTGAAACCAAAAGATATGTTCCATAAAGTTACTATAACCTCTTTAGACATGAAAAATCACAAGATTTTCATCAGACATGATTGGATTGAACATATTTTGCATGGTAGTGTTTTTTATTGATCATGTGGTGAATTTATTGTAAATTTATGATAAAATGCTCAACGCGCATGGGATATTCAGACACGGCGATAACCGAGAACCAAAGTAGATTTTTTTAATGGCCTAATATTCTGCCTGTTGCTGATAACCATGCATGGTCCGTGTTCGTGTCGATATATTGTTACTCGAGCACAAATGTGGCTGACTGGACAAATGGGGCTTATGGGTTTTGCGACCAGTGTAGATACAGATCAGCCTGTGCATCTGATCAGGATCTGCACTGTTCGTCGTTCCATCAATGAAAACTCCCGTCATGGTTCTAACAAGGAATATAGATTGTTATCAGGCTACAGGAGTGTGCTATTTGTTTAAGAGCTACACTGGTCACAAATCCCACAAGCACAATTTCTCCAGTCACGGCCAAGCACACATATCGTTCGTGGCAACATTGCACCGGTCCACAGGCAGTGTTTGTGACAACCGTTGTGTTGTGTGACACCTGAAGCGAATGGCTGAATGCCAAGTGGTGGTCTCTGTATCGGTCGGTCGGTGGCCTAGATGGTACACGGACATCGACGAATTGCGCGGCTCACCGCTTGCTGTCCCGTCACCGGGTCAGCGTCCAGCTATGGTCATCCGTCGGCGTCCGACAACAGTCACTCACTGACCAGTGGAAGCCAGCAGTTTGTCACAGATGTCCGTCAGCTGTTTGTTCTGTTCCGCCTGGAGGTAAAAAACAACAACTCAGCCAATCAGAAAATTCAAAGGACAATAACTCTGAAACTGGTCACGTGACATGCACGGTTTAGGAACTCCTCCGAGTTATCAATATAAGCATGCTGACAAAGTTTGGTGGAAATCAGACTTAAAAACTGTCAACCCTAAGTAACTGGAATGGACTGATATGCTATTTATTTTTACCAATCCAATCGTTACAAAATGATTTCCAGACTAGTCAATTTATGAAAAAGGGGTGTTTTTGTTTTAAAAATATGAAAATAAATTGCAAAAAATGTAGATCCTGATGAGACGGCTCGGCTCATCTGGATCTACACTTTTTGCCAATACCACTATCCATGCCTGTGGTTTTGAAAGGGTTGAGGAATGAGACGGTATGAGACCCTCGTTTCTGACAACATATTCTGACACTCGGGTGGAATATCGTTTTCTCGCATACCCATTGTCCATTTCAATGTTATTTCCGAAGCCACGCCCATGTGGGATTTTTCTGTCTCACACGGCTATCTCACACGGCCGACCTGTCACACACTGCCGGAACTACTTTTTGTGTATTAGCTTCCAAACGTCGTCTGGATTGTTTACAAACACACGCTCTCTACACAGTACTGTCAGTAGACAACAATGTAAACAACGTCGCTCTGGATTTGTTATGTAGGCTATTATTTATTTCATGTTTTATCCAGTTTTATCAAATTTGCGTAAATTTGTGGGACGAGTTGTCTGTAAATCAGTTGGCCGAATACTGAATACATGATTATTATTAAAAAAGACACATGTAATGGACAGCAAACTATTTACCTCGTATGTTGTTGATTCTTCCCCAAACATGTGTGTAGTGACAGTTGATTGTGGTTGGAATATTTGTTTAATAATCCAGTGAGCAAGAATTTCTTGAAAACGGCAACGTGTTGAAATGACAAATGTCCGTCGGAGTGAAATTTCGGCGGACTGATATTTGCGTAATTGAAGACAGCGTCTCGGAATTGCAATAAATACTCCAAATAAAAACATGAAATGATTCTGTAAACATAACTGCACAAATTTGAATCGAGGATATATGGTCTATTTTCAATATTTATCCGAGTTTGTCTCGTACTGCGTCCTATTTACTTTGTGTATGTAGTAATTGGGTTTACACATCATGTCATGGGCGTCTCCGACCGTATTTTTATTGGGCCGTTATGTGTTAAATGTTTCGATCCAATGTAGGAGACTCTTTGTTTACACCCATTTGTTGATATGGGTAATGCGATCGAGTGGTTGTATTGGAGATAGCATATAAAGAAAAAAAGTTAGTATTATACCATGGTGGTTCGTTGATGGCATACTATGGCTAAACATGATTCTGGGCTTAGTAGGTATGCGAGAAAAAGTATTCCAGATATACTCCGGTGTGTGACTAAGGATATTCCACCCTCGTGGTCAGAATATGTCGTCAGAAACTCGGCAAAGCCTCGTTTCTGACAACATATTCTGACCACTCGGGTGGAATATCCTTGTCACACACCGGAGTATATATGGAATACTCTTAGTCCCACACCAGTGCTCTGATGCAGGGATTCCGCTGGCGATCGCCACTTTCGCAGTTGACGATAAAAATAAACAATTGGCGATAAAATTTAATTTTCGGAAAATAAATAAAATATTTTTTATTTTTTTTTCTCTCTCGAAAATTGTAATTTTTTATCGCCAATTGTTATATTTTTTTTGAAGTGCCGATTTTTTTATTTTCCCCAGCGGAATCCCTGCTGATGGATGCTCTTATTCCGAGAGGAGAAAAGTCATTCAGACTAATCTACCCATCATTGGTATCAAGCCTCCATAACTCGTGGCTTTTTAAAGTTTTAGGAGTTACAATAATTTCTCATTGCAAAATTGTAAATACAGACGGGGAGATGGCAGACACATGATCCAGGCACAGATGGAAGACTCGGCCCGTGATATAAAAACGCCCATAAAACTAGACATTATGTTTGTAAAACATGGTTATGCCCTCGTGGCATACTGGGGCCCGTTTCACTGAACTTTATACGACTAAAATGTTTGTAACTGCAAAATTATGATAGTCTGTAAATTTCACATCAACAAAGTTTGCTTGTAAATAATTATTGGATTTACATTTATTGAGCATAGGCTGCATATGCAGCCTATGCTCAATAAATGTAAATCCATAAATTGAAATTTCCAGACGATCCTAAATTTGCACTTGCGAACATTTTAGTCGTAAGAAGTTTAGTGAAACGGCCCCCTGGACTCTAACTGGAGAAACTTACAAATTTTTTGACGTAAATGTACACGGATGGATGGACGTACGGGATCTCAAGAGCAACGCAATACGCCCCCTTGCTATCGCATAGGGGGCACAAAAACATCCCATAACAATGGCGATGTGAGCACCTACAGTGGAAACTCTAAACCGGACACCCTGGGAGGTCCCCAGTGTGTACAGTGGAACCTCTCTCAACCTGACACCCTGGGGACCTCCCAGGGTGTCCGGTTTAGAGATTTCACTGTAATTAAGCACTCCATGAACAAATTTTGTCCTTTTCAATCACGAACAGACACGACAATGAAATAAATTACAGTGAAACTCGGCTAAAGTAAAAACAATGATGTTCTCATGGTGTCCGGTTCAGAGAGGTTTTACAGTATTTACTCGTCTACCTTTTGTTCGAGGTTCAGGGTGAGGATTTTGATCTGTGCCGTCAGCTTCTCGTGTTCTGCGTCCTTCTGGTGTTTCACTTTCTCGCACTCCTGGCCCACCCTAGAATGGTCGGCACACAAACCCTGATCCATGCTGTCATCTGATGTTTATTTCGTTGAAATATGTGGTTTAAAAGTATTACGATCGATTGATTATTGGTATTTAACGGCCTTTCTAATGCACTCTATAAATATCACGCAATCTGATTGGCTGATGGTCATACATTACAGGTATATCATTGTTGATGAACGGTCGCAAATTATTTCAATATGTATTCCTACAGCAGTAGTAAAGGAGTGCATTAGAAATAGGTTAACCGCATTGTAATTTTGAAATTTGCGGCGTATATCAGAAAATGATAGGTCGGAAAACATGTTTAATGGCTCCGCTAGCGCGCGTCGCCATTAAACAGATTTGCCGACCTATCATTTTCTGATATACGCCCCAAATTTCAAACCCTATAATCAACAGCTTAAAGGTCATTTAAGGCCAGCCAAAGGATTGGACTATCCCGTATGGATGAAAATTCCCAAAATCAGAACTCAATATATATTCAGCCCTGAAATTAGAATATCCTGACCTGGTGCCAGGTCCATTCCACACCAAAGTCACGTAGCTCCAACCCCAAAAGTAATATGATCAGCACTAATCTTATTAGTTTTTAATGAGGTATAATAGGATTTAACTCTCAAGTATGCCAAAAATGTACATGTGGGCCAAACCATCTAAACCGGCATTGCAGTAAGTATGAACCCGTGATCGTTAAATTACCCCTCACATGTTCCCGACCAACCACCCACCAAAAGTATTACGAGTTACAAGGTTTCTGTTTGTGATGGGCCGGACGGAAGGAGGCGGCCGTGTTTAGGCTGTAACCCTTCGAATGCAGGAACCAAAAATTGTCATCTGCTGTTGTTTCGTATATTTTCTTTTCACTTGGTAAAAACCTGGTTTGCCAGCATGTTTCGAGTGGAAATGATTTTAAATTTCTGTCAAACCATGTTTTTGATGAGAAACATGGAAAATAAAAAATAAACAGCAAAAGACGACAATATTTAATTTAGCACTGTAAGGGTTAAACAAATAATAGGTGTGTTTCCTGTTGCTGGGTGGGGGAAAAAAAGGGTCGGTTGGTTGGCTTTTTTCATGTTTTTTATTTTTGTATTGCGATATTTCTGTTGACATTGTGTTAAAAATAAAGCGTTCAGGATGTTGTCGTTGTACCACCGGTAATGGCACAAGACACGTTGCTTCCAATGAGTGGTAACAACATATACTTTTATGGAGAAATGAACAAAATACTCAGATTGTTTAATAAAAAGTATTGTAACCATAAACTTCAATGAGTTTACAACTTACGCGGATATCTTTTTCTCTGCAGTTTTCTTCAAATCGAGCAATGTGTCTGCCGTCTTCTTCTGTTTTCCCCGGGCTTCTGTTAATGTGGACTTCAAGATCTCTTCATTCTGTGGTGATTTATTTATTTCATGGTGTCAACAGCTCAAGATCATTTTAGGCCAGGGTCGAATCCCATATTTCACCATTAGAACTGAATATTTACATAATATAAATAACCTGATCTGGCGCTAGGTCCACACCACACAAGTGACGTAGCCCAACTCCGTAAAAGTAATGGGATTAGTGTTGTTTGTTTGTTTATTGGTGTTTAACGGCCTATCAACAGCTAAGGTCATGTAAGGCCGGGCAAACGGATTCGATCCCGTTTTAACCTGCTGCATTGGGGGGAAAATTCCAAAATCAGAACTGAATATTTTCATCGAGAAACAATATATTCAGCCCCGAAATTAGAATAACCTGACCTGGTGGCAGGTCCATACCACACCAAAGTCACTTAGCCCCTTCCCCTAAAATAGGATTACGAATTATCGTAAAACTCACATAAGGGGCATAACCAGATTCAATTGTGTCACATACAAAATGCCAAAGACGTACGCGAGGGCCAAACCAGGTCTCCAGTCGGGATTCCGGTAAGGATGAACCCCGATCGTTAAATTACCCATCGCTTGCACCCACCTTCCACCCATGGGATTAGTACTACTTTATAACTGGATTCAACTCTCACGTACAAGAAAACCAAAAACGAATCCAAGGGCCAAACCAGGCATATTGTGATTGCGGTAAGGATGAACCCCCTCGCTAAATTACCCTTTGCATACTCCCAACCAACCGCAGCTGATTCTGTGGCAAACGCAGATTGATCGTTGTGGTTTTAATATAGGAATGAATGGCCTTTTTGTGGAATTTATCGGGGTATAAACTTGGAAAAGTCGCAGGAATACTGGACGAAGCGATAAAAAATTACAATTTTCGAAAAAAAATCACAAAAAAAGAGATTTTTTAAGGCCTTGTCCAGTATTCCCGCGACTTTTCCAAGTTTATATCCCCGATAAATTTAACAAAAAGGCCATTCATTCCTTATAATTCCAGCATTTGAAATAAATTCATCAAGAAAATGTGTTTATTTTCGGTTTTCTTAAGAATTATTTTAGAATAACCTGAACTTGTGCCAGGTCCAGACCACACCAAAGCCAATTGGCCCCTTCCCCTAAAAGTATTAAGAATACAAATAATCATATTTACTCATATAAGGGGTATAACCCGATTCAACTCTCACATACAAGAAATCCGAAGATGTACATGAGGGCCAAACACGGTCTGTTAGGGATTCCAGTAAGGAAGAATCCCGATCATTAAATTACCCATCGCATGCTAATGTGAGGGCCGTGTTTTACCTTCTGGAATCCGACAACGGCGGCCTTCAACTTCTCGTAGCGCCGGTGAAGGTCAGAGAAGGCATTCTCCACAGACTTCTCATCCTTTATCGCCTACAATGACAGTTTTGTTTGTTTAACCCTGTCACCCCTAAGTAAAATGGATTTGATTTTGATATGTTAATTTTGCAACCAATCCAATCGTCACAAAATGATTTTAGACTAGTCCATTTATGAAAAAGGGGTGTTTTTGTTCTCTCAAAAATATGAAAATTACTTGCAAAAAGTACAGATCCTGATGAGACGTCTCATCTGAATCTACACGGTTTGCCAATACCACTATACAGGTATGTAGTGTTGAAAGGGTTAATGGCACTGAATGGCATGTCAACAGCTATAGTTTTCATTTAAAAATCAGAAAAGTGAAAGGGTTTAACGTCCCAGCAACAGCTAAGGTCATATAGAGACGGGACCACAGTTTAAAGTCTCATCCAACAGATCAGTGGAATGGAAATACTATTCAAGTATTTTTCATGCCTGGGTGAAGATTGAAGTCCAATGTCATATCAAAATCAGAACAACATGTTTTCATGGAGCAAAATATATGGAAGTCCTGAAATTAAAATAACCCGACTGCAAAGTATACTTTGAGGGAGAAATTTTCAATTTTAGGATAAATTTATTATTTTTTATTATACTGAATTTATTACATTATCACAGCCATTTTGGCTGTGATAATGTAATAAATTCAGTATAATAATTATGCATACTTTTAATCATAAAATATATGCAGTCGTTAAGTTCTATATGACATAATGCATTTCAGGAAAAATAAAATGATTACTCCCTCAAAGTATACTTTGCTAGATAAGTATACTTTTCAATTTTGATGAAATCGGCTGCTGGTGCCAGGTCCTCACCACACCAGTCAATTAGCCTTGGCCCCTAAAAGTAATGTGATCAGTACTAATCTAACTAGTATTATAATGGGTATAACCGGATTCAACTCTCAAGTAGCAAGAAAGCCAAAAATAAAATGTACCGGAGGGCCAAACCAGGGATATCAGGATTCCATTAACCCTTTCACCCCTAAATAACTGGAATGAATTTTGATATGTTAATTTTGCAACCAGTCCAAACGACAAACTGATTTCCATGTCAAGACTCGTTCATTTATGAAAAGGGGTGTTTTTGTTCTCAAAAATATGAAAATTACATGCAAAATTGCATGCTCCCAACCAAGCACCCAATCAACAGCAGGAATGTACGACTATGGGCACGTTTGAATGACTGACCTGGTCCAGTTCCTGCCGCACTTTCTCTGTTTGTTTGATCGCATCATCCTTCTCCGCTACAAAACACAATGGCAGTTATATAGAGTTATAGCTTGATTGATTGGGGGTTTACGGTTCTTCATATGTCGCCGTGACAGGAGAAATGGGGCATCCGCACAGTCTGATCAGGATCTGCACTGTTCGCCATTCCATCAACGAAACACCCGCCATGTTTCTAACAGGCACTACAGATCGTTATCAGGCCACATGAGTGTGCTATTTGGTTACAAAAACCATAAGCAAATTAATAAAAATCTTCATACAAACATTTTTTATCGTACAAAGTTTAGTGAAACAGGCCCGTGGTATTTACTGTGTTGAATTTCGTAAATTGCCAGCCTCAAGCTGGTGCTGCACTTCGTGCCAGCATAAAATGTTTCAAAACAGGCGCCGGATTCCTGACGAATAGCTACAGGCAGAAGATACTGCATAAACACATTTTCATCTAATAACTGGCGCAAGAAATGTGCGCCAGTTACAAGACGAAAAATGTGTTCATGCGATAGCTCAAAGTAGAGCCGAGTGGTGTCTCATCAGGAAACCATGCAATTTTCACCCTGAAACATTTTTCGCCGGTGCAGTCAGACGTAACGATTGTACCTACCAGACATTTGTAGCACCAGTTCTTCATACATGTTAAACGCCGTCCTGAAACAAAAGTGAAATGGGTTTAACGTCCCTATAAGGAGGAACCCCTACCGTTAATTTACACCGTCGAGTTCCCCGACCAACCACCCACTCTCTCGTCTTGAAACGAGCAGCAGAAACCATTGGCTATATGTGGCCGTGATTGATTGATATGGTTCTTCATATATGGATGTGACTGGAGAAATGGGGCTTATGGGTTTTGTGACCATTGTAGATCCAGATCAGCCTGTGCATCCGCACAGTCTGATCTGGATCTGCACTGCTCGCCATTCATCCGCAGACTGATCGGGATATGTACTGTTCGCCTTTCATCCACATAGTCTGATCAGGAACTGAACTGTTCGTCATTTTATCAAAGAAACTCCTCCCATGCTTCTTGCAAGCAATATACATCGTTATCAGGCTACAGGAGTGTCCTATTTGATCAGTAGCTACACTGGTCACACATCACATAAGCTACATTTCTCCAGTTCAGTGTAGACCCTGATCAGCTTACACACAGACTTATTTCCCCGATTTGCCACAATTGTCTGATTATATTTTTGTCACTGTCAATGTATGTGCCGTATTATACATTTGATTGTATTGCTAGTAAATGAAACACATTTGCTGTTTAACCCTTACAATGTTGAATTAAATGTTGTTGCCTGTTGGGTTTTTTTAATGTCCATTTTTCTCTCATCAAAAACATGTTTTGACCACAATCCAGAATCATTTCCAATGGAAATGTTTTTATTGAGAAAAAGCGACAAATATAAAACGACAATTGACATGTCCCACATTTTTAGAGCTAGAAATTTTAATCACTGGCCAGTCTGGCTTAATCAGAGAGCACAAAAAGGTGAAAGTGACTGGGTTTAACTATGTATAAGTATTTTTGACGCCTAGGATGAAAATTGAACTCACGTAGGGAGCACAAACACACGAGCCGTAACAAGTATGCAAAGTAGCCGCATGGCTGTGATAATGTAATAAATTCAGTATAATAACAAGAAACGAGGCAAAGCCACGAAGGCCAGGTTTTTTCCAAGCATAGACACTTGGATAACATAATTATACCCACTTTTTGTAGACTAGATGGCCGTGGCCTGCATGTCGCGCCTTGGGGCGAGGCATGGACATTAAAAAAAGAGATATAGTAGATGGAAAAGCTTTAATCCAAAAACTTTAACCGGACACACGGACGTATGCCAAAATGCCGACTATATTGCGCTTTCCGCAAGCGGGCGCGACAATGATGACAAACACCCATGTAAAGTATCAAGGTAATGGGTGAAGCAGTTGCAGAGATATAGTACAGGAAAAAACTTTAACAAAAAAAAATTCAAAGTAATTTGACCTTGACATTGGGCACAGGGGCCACACGGTTGGGGGCGTAGAATGAAAATATGGACGATGATAAACACCCATGTGAAGTTTCAAGGTAATGGGCGAAGCAGTTGCAGAGATATAGTATAACAAAAAACTTTAACCAAAAAACTTTAACCAGACGTACATTAAAAATGGCTAAGTCAATTACGTAGAAATAATAGGTCAAGGTAAACAAAATGGTCACATGTTGGATAGTTGTTTGTGGTGGGCACCCCTTGGTTATGAAGCTGTGAAAGTTTGGTGGTCCTAGGTGGTACAGTACCAAAGAAATGGACTTAAACACGAAAACTTAACATTGTAAACGTGAAAAGTTAACATTGAAAATGGCTAAGTCGACTGCGCGGAAAAAATGGGTCAAGTTCAAAAAAAGGTAACATGTTGGATAGTGATATGTGGTGGGCACCCCTTGGTTATGAAGCTGTGAAAGTTTGTTGGTCCTATGTGGTACAGTAAATGGACTCAAACACGAAAACTGAACATTGATTGTGGACACCGCCCGCCCGCCCGCCCGCCCGCCCGGCTTTCACCAATCCAATAGCCTGGATTTTTTCCGAAAAGAAACCTGGCTAAAAATTAATAAATTTATCCTTCAATTGAAAATTTGTCCCTCAAAGTATACTTTGCAATGTTGGTGAAATAGGCTACTGGTACGAATATCCGGGTGACAACAAATATCGAAAACTGACATTAAACTGGTCGAACGGCGTCACATGACAATATCAAATGACGTCACGGAAAGAAGTCTGCATTCTTTTCAACACAAACAACGTCATAATTGCTCATTCTGTAGCATAAAACGTTACCTGATAAATGAAATACCAGGCTAGTGTCTTGTCTTTTAACATCAAGTTTACCAGGCATAGCTCGGAAATGGTAGGAATTCCTCGGCAAGCCTCGGAATTCCTATGCGTTTCCTGCCTAGCCTGGAATTCTCTAAGTGTCCGTACCCCATTTTCTTTTTCTCCTCCTTCTGTTCGTGTATGATCTTGTTCATCTCGTCCAGCTGCGTCATCAATCGCTCCTCCTTCCCACTCCACTCCCGCTCCTTGGCCATCACGTGACCTTGGTACTCGAGTTTCCAGGTCGCACGCAACTTACGCACGTCTGAGTCTGTGTACTTCAGCTCCTGATGCATGCATTGTTGAGATTACCATACTCAGTGCTCCAGATAAGGTGCGTATTGCCATACTGACCCTAAATACAGGCTGCACTTGTTTACTCAAAGTCCAGGACTGAGGGGGAAAATACTTGAGTTAACAAAATTTTTAGTTCACATACGAAAACATGTACTTGGAACTAAGAATTTACTGAGTTATCTGTAGTTTGACTTAAGAGAGTTTGAGGTAATAAGTGTAGCCTGTATTATAGGAATGAATGGCCTTTTTGTGGAATTTATCGGGGTATAAACTTGGAAAAGTCGCGGGAATACTGGACGAAGGCCGGGAAGGCCTCGTCCACTATTCCCGCGACTTTTCCAAGTTTATATCCCCGATAAATTCCACAAAAATGCCATTCATTCCATATAATTCCAGCATTTGAAATAAATTTATCAAGAAAATGTGTTTATTTGCCGTTTTCTTAAGAATTATTTTAACTGCGCCTCACGGTTACGGAAAGTAGTACAGCGTGGGAGTTTACTGGGATATAAATTTTGGACAGTCTTGCTACGGGCCAATCAAATGTTAGGGAATTGTGTAAATATTTTTGTGCTGGAATTATTCACAATTATTATTCTGGGAAACACAGAGCTCCAGATAAGGTGTGTATTGGCAAATTTTACGTACATATTTTAGCAGAATACACATACATTATCAAAAGTTGGAGTACAAAATACTCAAGAGCAATGTGAAAATACACATTGTTTTTCAAATTGAGTAGTGAAAATACTGTAATAAAGTTGAAACTTTACTTTAAAAATAGTTGAGATGCAAAAAGCAAACTTTTTGCAGCTCACATATTAAGTGAATTGTTTATTTTTTTTAATGTTTTTTTTATCATTTGTTCCCTATTTAGTATTTTAAAGGAACAAATTCAATAATACATTTGTGAAAGTAAAATACGCATTGAATTTGAAATATGGGGGTATAATACTCTTTAGATCCAAAACTTATCTGTAGCAGATTTCATCAAAATTGCAAAGTATACTTTCCTAGCAAAGTATACTTTGAGGGAGCAATCATTGATTTTTCCGAAATGCATTATTTCATGCAGAACTAACGATTGCATATATTTGATGATTAAAACTATGCAGACTTATTATACTGAATTTATTACATTATCACAGCCAAATTGGCTGTGATAATGTAATAAATTCAGTATAATAAAAATTAATAAATTTATCCTAAAATTGAAAATTTCTCCCTCAAGGTATACTTTGCTAGGAAAGTATACTTTGCAATGTTGATGAAATAGGCACCTGGAACACTGCATACTAACCGTAATTATATTCACAATTTGTTCTGGGAAACACAAATTAGTACATGTATATGGCTGTGACCGGAGAAAGGGGGTTTATGGGATTTGCGACACGTGTAGTTCCTCATCAAATAACACACTCCTGTAGCCTGATAATGATCTCTTTTGCTTGTTAGAAGCTACACAAGTGTTTCATTGATGGGATGGTGAACACGGAACAGTGTATTTCCTAATCAGATGCTGGTCACATAGCCCATATGCCGGTTTGAAATATGTTCAACAACATCATATACAGGCACTTCCTTTCGAGATGACAAGAGGATGGGAACTATGCGTATCGTAACGATGAATCCTCAAAAGGGCATATCAGGATTTTTTTTGAGAAAAAAATATTATAAATAAAAATGTGTTTTCATCACTGAAAGTGATGAAAACACATTTTTATTTATATTATTTTTTCTCTCAAAAATCAGTCCGTGTAAAGTGGTTTAGTTGAAGATATATGGCAATACTAGGACCGCTGGGTTGTTTCTATTTTTACCCATATAGGTACATAAATATCAGATTTCCTATCTTGTTGAACACTTTACACAGGGCCATGATGAAAACACATTTTTATTTTGTTTATAGTATTTTCCCAAAAAAACCCGATATGCACCTTTAAGGATTGATATCTAACTGGGATTCAAACTGGGGCCAAGTGACCTGGTGTAGTAGAGGTGCCTGGCACCAGATCAGGGGCCCGTTTCACTAAACTTTGTACGACAAAAATGTTCGTACAAAGATTTCTATAAATTCATTTCACACATTAACGTGGTTAATTAAATCTACCATTTTAAACCGACATGTAGGAGCCGTTCAATCTGAACAAGTCCACAAAAAACATCCCAAAATCGATTACTAATGCAAACTTTGTTGTACAATTTATTTTTGCATTTATGAACTTCTTAAGTGAAACGCTTCAGTGCTTAAGGTTTTATTGTAATTTTAGTGAAAAATGTTCGGAGCTCCACATACGGCAGTCTCCGCGAAAGTCGCCGGACATGTCCGTTAAAATTTCCGCCGGTCCGACGGTAAACCGGAAGTCGTCGGACCGAATGCCTGACTAAAAAAAACAAAAAAAAACACAATATTTTTTTTATATGAGTGAGATACTTAAAAAAGCTCTCAGATATCACACAAAATCAAATTTTTTTTTTCATAACTTTTTTTTTTTTCGGTCTGGTAAATTGTTATCCAGTCTGGTAAAAATTTCAAGTATACCAGATCGAATGTCCTGTAAAATTTTGGCAGTTTCGCAGAGACTGATACAGGTGTATTTCCATCTGTAAATGTGCCTGTGACTGGAGAAACAGGGCTTGTGGTATCTGCAACCAGCGTAGACCCAGATCAGCCTGCGCATCCGCGCAGTCTGATCTGGGTCTGCGCTGATCGCCATTCAGTCAGTGAAACCCCGGTCTACATTTCTCGCTTACCTCAAAAAGGCCGTCCCCTGAGGTTGACTCGACGTCTTGAATCAGCGAAGTGGCCATCTTCGGTCGCGGCTTGTCAACGTCGTCAACCTACACACATACAAACATGATACCGTACGTTGTTATGTCATGTGACCCGAGTGATTAAACGATTGGCAGTATTATTATTATCATACAATCAGCACCAAGTGGCGAACCATTTTTGATCGAGATTTCCAATATTTAATATGGTCTGCCAATAAAATGAGGTAAATAATTTTATTTGTTTCTGTGGTGCCTCACCACACCAGAGTCACTCCCTAAAAGCAACATGGTCAGCACAATCTTATTACTTTTATAATGGGCATAAGCGAGGTCGACTCTCACGTACCAGAAAGCCAAAAATGTACCAAACCAGGGATACCGGAATTCCATAAAGGATGAACTCCCATCGTTAAATTTACCCATCACATTTTCCCAACCAAATGTCCACTGTATTGATAAATGTAAATGCTTATATTATACGACAGCACTGGCTCGATGACCTTGCATGTTGGGACCGAATATTTAAGTCCCCGTCCGATAGGACTAGGCTAGCATGAAGTTGTCTTGCCCAAGGACACGCCGAATCGGTCATTTTCAGTGGGTCGAGGTGCGAATCAAACCCGGGGTCTCCTTATCCGCAGTACAATGCTCTATCTACTGAACTAATCCGGCCACCTTATTGGTGAGTGACCTTCACCTTTGTAGTCTCGGGACTAAGGGCGAGGAGAATATCGACGGCGCCCGGCTGAGCGTGGGCTGAATCCTTCCGCCGGTCTGTAAAGTTCATCATGTGGGACACGTTCAGGGACTGCCGCCGCCGCTTCGGGGGCGTGCCCAGCAGTAGGAGCGTCTCATCCAGCCCGCTGTAATGTCACACGGACATGGAAGATAATGTACGTGAGGAACGCATGAGGAACAGTTACCGGCGCTCCAGATAAGGTGCGTATTGGCGTATTTTACGCATTTAGTTTAGCTGAATACGCATTGATTATAAACAGTGCGAGTACAACATACTCGCAGCAATATGAAAATATGCATTCATTTTTAAACGGAGTGGTGGAAATACTGTAATAAAGTTGAAAATTGACTTAGTTGAGCTGCAAAAAGCAAACACTGTTTGCTTTTTGCAGCTCAAATAAGGGAATTTTTAAATTTGTTTTATTTTTTATCATTTGTTCCCTATTTAATAAGGAAGAAAATCAATAATACATTTGTAAAAGTAAAATACGCATTGAATTTGAAATATGGGGGTATAATACTCTTTAGACAAACAATTTATCTGGAGCTCTGGACTTGAAATCCAATCTGGAGAGGAAAATTAGGAATTTGTTGAGGTCTTATAAATAAATTGTGAGTACTCATCAGTTAGAAATAGCCAAGTTTTACTCACCGATAGTTTCAACTTTATGACAGTATAAATAAGTGAATAGGTAAAAATATAAAGTGAATGGTTACATTTTTGTTATGTTTTTTTTTTTATCATTTGTTCCTATTTACCATCAGAGGAATGTATACGTGAAATATGGAGAAGTTATGTAAAAGGAAACGGAAAGTAAGAAATTTACCCGAGACTTGAGGTTTGGAACGCACTCAGTATGTGACCTTCACCTTGGGTTTAGCAGGGACAGGAGGATCTTGTATTTGTCGCAACATGAGAGGACCATCAGAGGAATGTATGCGTGAAATATGGTGCAGTATGTGAAAGGAAACAGAAATTATCAGACATTTACCTTCAACGTTTAAGGTTTTGAATGCACTAAGTACGTAACCTAAAGCTTGGGTTTAGCGGGGACCCGAGGATAGTGAATTTGTCACAGCATGATAGTGGACCATGAGAGGAATGCATGTGTGAAATATGAAGCAGCTACATGAAAGAAAACAGAAATTATAAGTTTAGCCGAGCGCCGGTAAAACTATATGCCAACATCACTATTCAGTAAACAGTATAATAATGCCAATTAAATTAAAATAATAGAATAATATCACTTGCCGGTTGAGCGCAAGGACCCAATCACTCGTGCATTATTTGACAACAATCAGTTCACCTTGTTAAATCAACGGTATATAGCGGACTCGTGTAATTTTTAAAACTGGTGGAATAGATATACATGTACAATAAAACACTTATTAAATTGATTGACCACCCACTTTAAGGTGGCAGGAGAAATAATCTCACATTTCCTTTAGCTTCTCGAGCTGTTTGGGCCGAATACTGATTCTTCTCGGATCTGAAAACATAATAAAATTCTTATAGTATGTGGCTGTGACCGGAGAAATTAAAATGAACGAGGCTTAACATCCCAGCAACAGCTAAGGTCATATGAGACATGTCATCTGCGTAATTTCATTAAATACGTTTACAAAATTTACAATATTTATCATAAATAAAGTCAAATGTTGACATAATTTGTTAACTGTTGACGCCATTTACAAAAATATATTGTAAATTTTCATGAAATTACGCAGATGTCCAAAGGTACAAAATCGCATGGCATGTCTCATATATGGACGGGACCACAGTTTAAAGTGTCATCTGACAGACCAGTGGGATGGAAATACTATGAACATGTTTTTCATGCCCTAGGGTAGGTTTTGAACTCACAACCTTCAGTATTGAAGTCCTGTATTCTACCCAGGAGCCACAATCCATCCCGGCTGTGACTGGCGAAATGGGGCTTATTTGGTTTTGTGACCCATTTAGATCAGGGATTCCACTGGCGATCGACACTTTCGCAATTGGCGATAAAATAAACAATTGGCGATAAAAAATTACAATTTTCGAAGAAAAAAAAATTCCTTTTTTTCTTTCTCGAAAATTGTAATTTTTTAATTTTTATTTTCCCCAGCGGAATCCCTGCTAGAACCAGATCAGGGGCCCATTTCACTAAACATCGTACGACTAAAATGTTCGTAAGTGCAAATTTAGGATCGTCTGAAAAATTCAATTGATGGATTTCAATTTAATGAACATAGGCTTATGCAGCCTATGTTCAATAAATGTAAATCCATTAATTGTTTTATACAAGAAAACAGTGTTAACTTGAAATGTACAGACTATCATAATTTGGCACTTACGAACATTTTAGTCGTAAGACGTTTAGTGAAACGGTCCCCAGGATCTGCATTGTTTGACAGTCCATCAATAGAACACCTGTCATGTGTGTAACAAGCAAAATAGATATAAACTGGCTACAGTCTTGTGCTATCTGATCAGGGCTGTTCCATTAAAACATACCCGCACCCCCAAGACGGCAGTTTAAAGAAAATATATGCCAGGGTGTCTGTTTCTTTGAATTGCATACATGGGTGGGTGTGCTTGTCCGAAAATAACTTCTATGCGTGGTTGGCTGTCAGACTGGTGAGTGTCTGTTTTTCATGTCAACATGGAGTGGTTCGTATAGCGGGATATATGTATAGGCGGCGTATATTACAGAGAATTGATGTCTAACGTATATAACGCGGCCATTCGCGGCGAATTGTATTCGTAGTGCGGAGTTCCTCAGGAATATAACGTCCCAGAATATGCACAACATAATTAAATGCGTGCTGGTATCGCGACGATTTATATTCATAACGCGGCATTCCTCAGGAATATCACGTCCCAGAATATGGACAACGTAATTAAATGCACGCTGGTGGTGTATTGTATTATTATCGCACCTTCGCCAATTATAGAGTAGACGCTCGTGTATGGACTATTGGCCATCACCTGGGGCACATACAGACTGTATCGTTACACTCGCATAATGAAACCGCCAATTGACATATTGACACTTTCGCCATGCGTGATAAGGGTATCCCGTGATAATTGTCGCGTACACATAATGTCATAAACTGTCGTCTGCACATCACATTTTTCTTACGAAAAAATAAAAACATGTTTTGACAGCAAACGAGACGCGCCGCGACATATTAACATACAGTGCGACCCCGTTAGTACACGGAAGTCCGGCGACATACAACCTTCCGTGTTGCTTATCCGAACCGTGCTATATCCGTTCTCGCCCAAGACGCATCATAATGTCAACAAAAAATACATGTACACTGTACACTGTGACTGCGAATGAACGACGTCGCCAATGCCTATAATATGCCATGAGTTTTCACTGTTATCTTCGCATGTAATAAATACAGGCCACACTCACTTACTCGAATTCGAAGGGAGTTAAAAAATACTTTGAGTTAACCGTAGTTTGACGTATCCATAGTACGCAACCTGTCGGACAACAAACTATTTTATTGACAGTTAGAACCAAATGATTACTTGCTGATGTAGCCTTGAGTAGTAAATATGATTTATTTTAGCAATTAAATGTACATGGATACATGTTAAATGTTGTTTCTAAGACGAATCATATTTAAACACTTTCGGTTTGTTTACAAATACACATATGCATGTCTGTGTGTAATTAATAGATAACCCGGATGTGGCACACGTGACATGCGCATGTAGCGATATGTACATATTCAGTTCACCAATGAAATAAATAATAACAAGAACATAATATTTTATGAATTATTTTAATAAATTATACACGGAAACAACACAAAACAACAAGAAATACTGATTTGTAACGCTATTATAAATGATTATTTCTGACCAGACTTGATTGTACAAACTAATAATGTTTAGAACATAAAACTCGCCCATTCAATGTTTCGTCCCTATACTGTATAATCTGAATCCACACCAGTTTCGATTGTTGCACTGTATGTAATTACAGTTTTAAATTAAACACAAAAGCATTTAATGCCAGTCCAATTAAAATAGTTTGCCATTTATTGCTCACCACTTAATGATCACCGACGGTCATTTCGGGAGTCCTGTTTAATCAGTGTCAACGCAAACACCTTTAACTACGGTCTGAATACCCGACTGATCAGGTAAACTGCAGGTGACAAACTTCTACTTACCTCCGCAAATTGACATTTCGACTTAACGAGTGTGAAATACAGTAGATTTACGTTTTCGGGACCTAAATATACCTTCGAATAAACGGAAAATTTGAGTTATCGAAATTTGACTTAACCGAACTTAGTTAAATGGAAAATAATAGGATTTTAAACGGGACCGTGCTAGTAATTCGACGTAACCGGTGATTTCGACGTAAGCGACTTTGAGTAAACGAGCGTAGCCTGTATATTGAATCTAAGAATTGTTAACGTCATGTTTAATTTATTCATCAGTGGCGGATCCAGGATTTCACCAAGGTGGGGGGGTGGGGGGCGGGGGGAGGCGGCACATGGAACTTGAACGAGGTATGCTCGTTCGTCGACTGAGCGGTGCGAGGGAGTCGGCTAGGGGGGTCCGGGAGCATGCCCTCCGGAAATTTTTTGAATTGAGGAAGCCATTTCCTGCATTTTACGCTCAATATTTCATAAAAAGAAAATAAATAAAAAAATCGGGATATGCTCGTTCGTCGACTGAGTGGTGCGAGGGAGTTGGGTGCGAGGGCATGCCTCCCCCGGAAATTTTTTGAATTGAGGAAGCCATTTCCTGCATTCTACCTCAATATTTCGTAACAAAAAAAAATAATCTGGATTTCTGAATCCGCTACTGTTCATGTAGAATGTAGATCTACGCAGGTCCGTGCAATCCATTATTGTAAACGCGTGTAGAAACACGTGTAGCCATCATCATTCGATGACGCAATGACCGATATCCTGTTCCATCAGCTGCAACGTCACGTGACAAGCTCGTGCGTTGCAATCTGTGTTTACTCTTATGGTGAGCACAGGTGGAAGACTCGGACCTATGACACCAAAATAAATGCCTATTAAAAAAATCCCATTATCCCACCACCTGGTATCGTACTGTACATGACATAGAACGAGACCAAGTGGGTGGGGTAATGGATATTTTTGTAATGGTCATTTTCTTTGTGTCACACATCCGACTATTCCACCTGTGGGTTCGAGTACGCACAGAGTTTTAACCCTTTCAACACCACAGACCTGTATAGATATGTTTTGCCCGACGTGTTATAATATTGCACCAGTTCATGAGGTAATCAGGCTTATCACGTGAGATTTTCGACGAAGATGAATCTGATAATAGTGTACATTTTCTGTAAACGATATCGAATGTTGACGAATATTAAATTAGTAATTATTACGCATTTGCTCTGAAAATGTTTATCAACTTTCCTATATATTTGCAGAAAAAAGTCAAATCATTCTCGGCGAAAATCTCAGTTATATAATAAAGTTGATTATCTCATGCACTGGCTCAATTATGACGTAGCGAAACAAGGCCAGTTGTCACGTACACATTTGTGTACATGTGCCGGGGGCGTGGGCAGTGCTGTAACAATTTAGTTAATCTGGGTCGAGTTAATCTGCGCCACTGATACGCGATCTCCGATTGGTCAGCCTTTACACCTAATTAATATTCCACCAATGGTGAGCGCGAACGCATGCCGGAAAAATGAAATCGAGCACATAACAATTAGCACTGCTTTGTTACTGGGACCAATAATTGATGTTTTTCCCAGTTTGCTCGGATTAATTTACGAAATGTGCAAACGTGATCAGCTGCACATTCACATCGGTGAGATAAAAGGAGGATATGCGTCCATAAAAAAAATATAAAAAATCGTCCATTTTGGGTCTAATTTGGGAAAGAATCGCAAATTTAACACGATTTTGATATACAAATAGGCAAAAAATTCGGCGATTCACGTGTTCAATGCAGCTACGGCTCCTGATACATCACATTGTGCGTGAGTTTTTTGTTACAAATACGCAAATTACGTGTCCCGGAGAATTACATTGATAAAATAATGTGTTCATTTAAATTGCATATATGGGTGGGCGGTTTCCCAGGGAAATCGCATCTATGGGTGGGTGTCAAATACATTAATTTGCATCTATGGTAGGTTACCCAAATTCAAAAGTGGCGTCTTTCCCCCCCATGTATGTTTTACTGGAACAGCCCTCAGGAGATACACAAACCCTGTTTCTCCAGTCACTCAACCACACGTATCAATCCTGTTGGGTGTCAAGGTAAAAATTCAGCTTGACATACAGTTTGTTGAGTGGTTGAGCCTGAGCACAGCTCAGTTATTGTTTGCTTCAAATTTGGAAAATATAAAAAAACATTTTCTCGATGAGTGGGTAAAATTTCACAAAATTAAAAAGATATATTATGCTACATTAAAGTATAGTTGTTACCAGGTTACCATTCAGTTGAACAATCTTGAGACGGGTAAACTGAGTGGTAACAACATACACATTTAGTGAGATATAAAAACTATGCACGACAAAATGTGTGCATCTTTAGCACACAGAAGTGGAGAACATCTCTGGTACTCACTGCTACTGGGTGCGCTTGATTCCTCGACGAGCGGGTCAAATTTCACGTACAGGGACATCCGCGATAACGTCGACTCCTGGCTCTGAAAGTGAACGGGTTTTACATTTCAGCAACAGCTAAGCCCAGATAGAGACGGGATCTCGGTTTCAAAGTGAAAGTGAACGGGTATAACATCCCAGCAACAACTAAGGCCAGATAGAGACGGGATTTTGGTTTCAAAGTGAAAGTGAACGGGTTTTACGTCCCAGCAACAACTAAGCCCAGTTAGAGACGGGATTTTGGTTTCAAAGTGAAAGTGAACGGGTTTTACGTCCCAGCAACAACTAAGCCCAGTTAGAGACGGGATTTTGGTTTGAAAGTGAAAGTGAATGTGTTTTACGTCCCAGCAACAGCTAAGGCCAGATAGAGACGGGATCTTGGTTTGAAAGTGAAAGTGAATGGGTTTTACGTCCCAGCAACAGCTATGGTAATCTAGAGACGGGACCTCGGTTTAAGTCTCATCCGACAGACCAGTGGGATGGAAATACTATGGAAGCATTTTGTGATGCCCTATGCGAGGTTTGAACCCACAACCTCCGGATTGGAAGTCAGGTGTTCTAACCCCTAGGCCACAATCCATCCCCTGAAACAGCTGAAAGTGAATGGGTTGTACGTCCCAGCAACAGCTGTCAAGTGTCATCCGAAAGTGCGATGGAAATATGTGTACTAAGAAAGTATTTTTCACGCCTAAAAACCTATGCCTTTTGAACCCAAGACCTCTGGTATTCAATTTATTTATCTAACGGTGCTTAATGGCCTGTCAACAGCTATTAATGTCCATAAGGCCAGGTTAATGTGGTCGAATCCCATATTTCACCTGTACAGATGGGGCGAAAATCCCAAATTCAGAACTGAATATATAAAGAAACGATATTTATCACATGAAATCCTAGTTATGCCGGGTTTTGACCCCTTTCATAAATCTGTTATGACACACGTGTAATAACACCTGGAGCACATTTGATTAGCTGGCCGGATCACTCTAATTACGTATTCGTATTATGCGCCAACATTATGTCAAATGAATAAAACAGAGACATTCCAAATGACGTCCGTAATGGCGAGACAAAGCAATGATGTTTTGACTTTGACATCATCATGTTTTAAACTTCATTAGAAGCGTCCGTGACTCACAAAGCTAATTGCAATTGTCAGAATGAGCTCCCGCTTGGTTGTATGAAGTGTTTACAAAGAACAGGAACTTGTTATATGGTATATTTATTATAGGAATGAATGGCCTTTTTGTGGAAATTATCGGGGTATAAACTTGGAAAAGTCGCGGGAATACTGGACGAAGGCCGGAAGGCCTCGTCCAGTATTCCCGCGACTTTTCAAAGTTTATATCCCCAATAAATTCAACAAAAAGACCATTCATTCCTTATAATTCCAGCATTTGAAAATGTGTTTATTTTCCGTTTTCTTAAGAATTATTTTAACTGCGCCTGACGGTTACGGAAAGTAGGTCGGCCTGGGAGTTTACTGGCATATAAATTTTGGACAGAGACTTGCTACGGACCAATCAAATGTTAGAGAATTGTGTAAATATTTTTGTGCTGGAATTATAATAATTGTATTGTTAGGATTAAAACTATTTTTCTCCGTGAATAACCTGATCTAGTGCCAGGTCCTCACCACACCAGTCACTTAGCCCCATCGCCTAAAAGTAATAGAATAAACACAAATCTTACTGCTTTTAAAATGGGTATAACCAGATTCAATGTTCACGTACCAAAAATGTGCTGAGAGCCAAACCAATGATTTTCTGTTTGCCATTATCTTGCCATATAGCTGCAGGGCTTTTCCCCCCAATCTTCGGTGGCTTCACAATCGGAAATATGTTTTTTTTCTCCACAATTGAGAAGAAAAAAGGCCAAAGAAATAATGTTTTTGGCTTACATCATTATTACATGCACCATTCTTATTCAATTGTTCAAACACACTTGAAAGTTGCTAGAATCCATTATTGTAATTTTTAGTATCACCATGTTAATTATCTGATTTTCATTGTGGCAACTTTTCACAATTTTGGAGAAAATCATGTTTATTTTTCACAAAATCAGAAGGCCCAGGCCCCTACACTATATCTGGAAGAAAGGCACCACTTGGGTGGACATACCTCACCACTAGCTGGAGCACTTCCAAACTTCTCCAGTATCTCCCACACCCCGGGGTCGCTGAACACTGCAATACAAGATTTTCAGACTAGCCCATTTATGAAAAGGGTGTGTTTTTGTTCTCAAAAATATGAAAATTACTTGCAAACAGTGTAGATCCTGATGAGACGGCTCGCTAAGAGCCGGCTCATCTGGATCTACACTGTTTGCAAATACAGTCGAACCTGTGTTAACGACCACCTGTGAGTAGCGACCACCTGTCCACAACAGCCAGTTAAAACCCCCCTCCCCCCCCGTCCAATTTGTTCTTTAAAATACCTTGGAATAACGACCACCTCCGAACAACGACCAGCGATTTTCGTTGCCACGCGGCATATTACTGCAAACAGCGACCATTAGCGACCAAGTCATGTTTTGTCGGCCAAAAAAAAACAACATCGCAATCGCCGATTTTCCTTTCATCACAAAACGATGCTGATTCGTCTACAGTGACAAGACTAAGACTTCAAACACACGGCGCGTGTCGAGTGTAAATTTCACACATCGGGGCACAAGGCCATATCAAAGATCAATACACGCGGTTGCTGACATCAGTCACGTAGTCCACACTAGACTGGTACCCTGTTGCTCAGCATATATAGCGTTATTCCTAGCGACCGGGTACCAGTCTAAAGTGACACGACAAACGTGTTTATATGAATTGGGTCTCGATCTCCCGACAAATCCCGGCTTATTGCATTAGCGACCAGACCAGGCAGTGGATTCGCGTAGTCTGCCCGTGGTTTACATGGTTTACAGTGCTCTCGAATCTCTAATTAAAAACATCAGTAATTACGTCAGCGGACATTGCCAATTCGTCATAGGCTGCTTAAATATTCGGGCTTGACCAGGATAGTATACAGTACATTGGACAGAAAGCAAATAAGCCTGGTGTTCTCTCCTGATTTGGACACCTAGCTCGTGTGGGTTACTGACGCATTCAATGAAATATTTTTTGTTACAAAAAAACTCGCGGTTTTCACAGGCCGCGCCACATAGGCTATCGTTTTAATACAGACTATATGACCGTTATTAATTTCAACTGGTGGTGTGAAATACTAATGGTCATGCTAAATTAAACCACTTGCATGTAATTACGACAAGCTATTAAATGGTGCACCAAAGCGGGCCGCGAGATATACTTATCGTGAAGATAATTACTCCCCTTTGTATATAATTTCCAAAGCGAGGCTGGGTTCAGAACACTAACAACAAGATGACAAAACGAAATAAATTGACTATTTTAGCCATTTTCGTGCAATTTTTAATTGATGAAAAGCATGCATATATATTACAATAGAATGCTAAAGACATGGCCGACTTTGTTGTGAAACTGGGTAAATGTTCGACCCTTGAAATAATGACCACCTGTCAACAACGACCACTTTGGCCACTTCCCTTTGCCGGTCGTTGTTCACAGGTTCGACTGTACCACTATACCGGTCTGTGGTGTTGGAAGGCTTAATGGCGCTGACCAGCCTATCAACAGCCATAATTTTCATTACACTCGGTACAGATGGGGGTAAAATCAGAAAAGTGAATGGGTTTAACGTCTCAGCAACCGCTATGGTCATATAGTGACGGGCCCACAGTTAAAGTCTCAATTCGACAGACCAGTGGGATGGATATACTATACGAGTATTTTTTCACGCCCTGGTTGAGGATGGAACTCGCAACCTCAGTAGCCTATTTCATCAACATTGTAAAGTATACTTTATTAGCAAAGTATACTTTGAGGGGGAAATTTTCAATTTTATAAATTTATTAATTTTTATTATACTGAATTTATTACATTATCACAGCTGTGATAATGTAATAAATTCAGTATAATAATTCTGCATACATTTAATCATGAAATATATGCATTTGTTAGTTCTATATGAAATAATGCATTTCAGGAAAAATAAATGATTACTCCCTCAAAGTATACTTTGCTAGTAAAGTATACTTTGCAACGTTGATGAAATAGGCTACTGGTATGGAAGTCATATCCCCTAGACCATGGCCCATCCCTAATACAAGATCAGCTAGATGTGTGCCGTCGACTCAGAAAAGATACAGTAGCAGAGCTCCAGATAAGGTGCGTATTGGCGTATTTTACACATTTATTTTAGCAGGATACGCATTGTTTATCTAAATGGGAGACAAAAAATACTTGCAGCAATGTGAAAATATGCATCGATTTTCAAATTTAGTAGTGAAGATACTTTAATAAAACTAAAAATTTACTTAGTTGAGCTGCAAAAAGCAAACAGTGTTTGCTTTTTGCAGCTCAGATAAGTCAATTTTTTAATTTGTTTTATGTTCATTTGTTCCATACTTAAAGGTACATACCCACCGAGTAGCCACAAACTGTTCTTTATAGGAATTAAATAAGTTTATAATTGTGTCACTATTCCACCAGTTCTAAAGATTACAAGTGGCCGCTATACAGGTATAATCATTTAGTAATATTTATTTTACTGATAGTGACGCGCGTTGGTATCATGTTATTTTCGTATGCAAATGAGTCGTGGTATTTTTTAATTATTTATACTATTAATTAAATGAGTCACCTGCAAAAATACTATTTTCGACAGATTATAAAGTATAATAATTGCACATCAGAAAATAAATACAGAGTATAAATAGTAATGTCCGTTAACATTTTAAGGAAACATGGTTATCACCCCTGATATCAGTGTGAAAAGTTACAGCTGATATAAAATGTATAATAATGCCAATCGATACGTAGCGTAATGGTGAATGAATGTTTATTTTGCCAGAAAATGTCTCAGATGATGTCTCTGATATAAATAACATGTTGTGCCTACTGAGTGGGCATGTACCTTTAATAAGGAAGAAATTCAATAATACATTTGTAAAAGTAAAATATGCATTGAATTAGAAATCTCCTGGTATAATACTCTTTACTTGTGGCAATATGATTATGTGGCTGTTACTGGAGAAATGGAGGGTATGGGTTTTCTGACCAGTGGAGATCCCGACCAGGATCTGCACTGTTCTCCTTTCCATCAATGAAACACCCGTCATACTTCTAACAAGCAATATAGATCTATGAACGCAGTGATGGAATGGCGGCCAGTGCAGATCCTGATCAGACAGTGCAGATGCACAGGCTGATCAGGATCTACACTGCTCGCAAAACCCATAAGCCCCATTTCTCCAGTCACAGCCACAAATATCCATTTGTAAAATAATTTATCTGGAACTAGGTTGTAATTTTTTTTAAATCCTGCAGGAAGACAGCAAATGTAATTATTGTGCAGCACTGATTTGGATCTACATTTGTCGCACAACCCATATATTAAAGCCCCATTTCTCCAGTCACAGTCACAAATGTGAGTACTGCACAGTGCTGGGCTAAGCCAACTGTAGAAAACAGTAACCTACCCTGTGACGCAGGAACAAACTGCGAGTCATCAATGTCCAGGCCCTGGTCATTCTTGATGACCGCTGCGGCGGACTGGTCACCTCGCCTGGTCACACCCTGCACCTCCAACACCTCCCTGATACACAGCAACTATATCAAGTGAGGCTAGGAAACATGTGGGTATTACGAGGTTGCCGAGGAATTCCTACAGTTTCAAAGCAGAGCCTGTAATAGCTGTTTATTAGCCAGATATGGAGATATACCAGGCTAGTTTCTTTAGATATTAAATGTTACTGTTAGGCTACAGAGCTCCAGATAAGGAATTAGTAATTGAGTATTGTTACTCCATCATTTCTGAAGCAATTGGGTATTTCAAAATTTGAATTGGGTAAAATAAAATCACACTACTGTTTACACATCAACAGACCGCAATTATTGAATAGTTTGCTTCGAAATGAAAACATGTCTTGGCATTTCATTAGAATTGTCTCCTTGGAGACAATTCTAAAGAAATACCAAGATGTGTTTTCATGGAAAATAAGAAAAATATGAACTATTTGTGGTCTGTTTTTTTTATTTCTTTTTGATACTCGCTACTTCTGATTTCAATTGGGTTTTTGGCAATTTTAATTGGGTATTTAAGCAAAGACGCAGCTTATCTGGAGCCCTGAGGCTAGGAACATTACAAGGCTTTCCTACTGTTTCCGAGCTGAGCCTGTTATAGAATACCAGTCTAGAGCCGAGCCTGTTATAGAATACCAGTCTAGAGCCGAGCCTGTTATAGAATACCAGTCTAGAGCCGAGCCTGTTATAGAATACCAGTCTAGAGCCGAGCCTGTTATAGAATACCAGTCTAGTGTCTTCTGATATCAAGCTTATCATGTGAGGTTAGGAAATGTGTAGAAATTTCTACCGTTTCCGAGAAATTGCTACTGTTTCCGAGTTGAGCCTGATATAGAATAGCAGGTTAGTTTGTTATATTATCAAGTTTATCAGGCGACTTTAGGAAATAAAGCAGTTTGATTGGCTGGAACTGTGCACAGCTCAGTCTCACCCATCCAAACTTACTAATTTTGAGCACAAGATCGAGTTCATATTCGGAAAAGATAATCACAGCGGCTAATATTGCATGGCCACTTACCCATCAAAACATTTTACTCAAAATCCAGCAGTTTAATTGGCTGAAACTGAGCACAGCAAAAGTGAATGGGTTTAACGTCCAAGTAACAGCTATTAAAGGTCATATAGATATGGGTGAGCACAGCTCAGTCTCAACCAATCAATTTCCAGATTTTGAGCAGCAGATTCAGTTCAAACTCAGCAAGGTTTATAATCACAGCGCCTAATATTGCACGATCACTTACCCGTTAAAAGATTTTATTGAAAATCAAGCAGTTTGATTAGCGGAGACTGAGCACATCAATCAAATTTGCTGATTTTGAGCACGAGATCGAGTTCAGAACGTTTTAAAATCAGTGTTTTGCCACGGCCACTTACCCGTCAGGCGAAGTTGGTATCTCCGCCTTCAACAATTCAAACGGGTCCATAGTATCCATGGTAACGGCCTGGTTCCTGGTCCCTAACTTCGCGCTCGACTCACTAACACTGGTCAGGGCAGTAGAATTGGCCATCTGACACTTCGTCTTAAATGGGTCGATGTTTTCAAAATTGTCTAACAGGTCCAAGGATCCATTGGTTAAGACCTCAGATTTGTTTACCGGTTTCTCTAGCAAATTTTCAAGTTGTTTATCTAGTTCTGCGTTTTCAGCACCGTCAGTGAATTTCAGGTTTTTGACAACTGGCGAATTAACAATTTGTGTCTTCGATTTAAACGGGTCAATATCATCAAATGCACTTGCAGATTTGTCGCCTTTCCCCAAGTCGACCCCGACTGAGACAGGTGAACAGGCAATTTGTATCTTCGACTTGAAGGGATCAATGTCACCAAAGATATCATTGTCGTTAATACCTTTACCAGGCTTGCTTGCCACTGAATCACTGGACTTAGCAGGTTTTACACCACCAAGATCATTGTTCTGCGATTCATCCTTCACAGCAGGTGAATTGGCAATTTGAGATTTCGCTTTAAATGGATCAGCATTGTCAGCTATAATCTCGGAAGAACTTTTCCTAGTCGGCATCTCGGACAAACACGCGTCAATTTCAGTTTCTACAGGTTGAAATTCATCGAGTTCAGTTTCCACAGTCTTGCTCTGGTGCTGGCTGGTGTCAGCAACAGTTACCATGGTTACCGGTGAATTCAGTCCTTGTGATTTAGTCACAAATGGGTTAACGTCGTCTGTTTTAATATCCGGAGAGTTCATCATCTGAGTTTTCGGTTTGAACGGATCCAAACTATCCAGATCCAGAACTTCTATCTTCTCCACAGAATTATGAATCTGCTGTTTCGGTTGCGCTGGATCACTGGAACCAGCATTCTGCATCACGGGGGAATTCTGAATTTGTGACTTGGGGTTAAATGGATCAACGTTACTGACATCACCAGTTTTTATATCTGGAGAACTGAAAACTTGTGTTTTTGGCTTGAATGGGTCGATGCCATCTAAGTCCAATGAATCGAGATCGTATACACCGGCCTTGGGCCTGGGCAATGCTGGAGATTGCAGTTCCTGTGCTGTGTGGCTGTCACAAGTAGTGGGACGATCGTCTTGCGTCGCACCCTCAGTATTTTCCACCATACCTGTGTCTGGTACAGGAGCTGTCTCGCTAGCAGAACTTTGTTTACCGTTTTGTTCTGAAATGTCTCCGTTTCTCAAAGTTTCGACAGCAGGCGAATTCACTATCTGTGTTTTGGGTTTGAATGGATCTAAATCGTCCAATTCGTCACAAGGAAATAGTTTGTGTTTCAGTTTATCATCTCCCAAATCTTCAGTATGATCCGATTCTAGGTCTTCTAAACCGTCAAACTTTTCTTCAAAGATATCACCGGCATTTTTATCTTTCACCACCTCATCCATGACCACAGCATTGGGCGATAGTATTACACTGCTGGCAATCAGTTTGGACGGAGTCTCTCTGGAACACAGACTGCTATCCAGCTGATGGTTATTGACCCTCGAGTTTTCACTGGATGTATCAATATTGGGCACCTCGGTTGTAATGCTAGACGTCTGTTGCGGCGTGTTCATGTTGGGTTTAGTCATGTTCGCGGCATTCCCAGGGCTGTTCATCATTGAATTCTTGGACGCAAATGGGTTGACGCAATCTAGATCATCAAAATTTAAATTATATCCAACCTTAGGAGGGATCCGTTCTGGAGATTCTTGCTCTACAACGTTAGTTCTGTTTTCCTTTTTATTTGGAGTCTTGGCTTCGTCGACATCCATATCCTCATCCGCAGACATGAATTCTTCCTCAGAGGAATTTCCCCCGTCCACTTTACCTGCCTGCACTGGTAGGCCTATGTCTGTTGTAGTAGACTGTGTGATAGGTTCAGCAGAGGTGAGCTGTACATTAGTAACACTGGCATCATAACCTGTGTCCACTGGTAGCTTCGTCTCGTCTACAGCCTCAACCACCTGTTCAGGCACACGTTCAACAGGCTCTTCTTTAGTGGCATCTACTTCATGATTCTCAGTCTTCACCGCAGACACCACAACTTTGTGAATCTGTTCTGACTGGTTATTCTTTACCTCAACTTCATGTATCAGTTCTGACTGTTTAATCTCAACATTGTCATCTGTATTTGGCTGATGTGTCCCAGTAGCAGCAATGCCATCATCAGACTGACCACCGTCTACAGACACTGCCTCGTGATCAACTCCACCAGTACTGGTACTTGTATGTATGTCAGTATTGCCTGTGTCATTGTCGGCCTGTTGAACTACAGTTTGAATCATCGACTCGTCCACGTCCATTGGTTCTTCTGTGTCCATGGGCTCGTCTACAGTTGTTTGATTGGTTCCCAGACTGTCATGGGCACCGTCCGTTGGTTCCCCACATGCTGTAACCACCTCACTCTGCAGTGGACTGGTTCCCGGATTGTTGTGGACACCATCCGTTGGTTCCCCGTCCGTTGTAGCCAACACAATCTGACTTGGACTGGTTCCGGGATTGTCATGGGCACTGTCCGTTGGTTCCCCGTAGGTTGTAGTCGTCTCACTCTGCAGTGAACGCAGCAGCTCTTCAGCCTGTGCCAGGATATCCAGGGAGTATGATATACTGCTGTCTGCTCGTGGGCTCTCGTTTTCATCAGTCGCAGGCTGTAAGAAAGAAAAGTTAAAGGGTTGAATGTCCCACCAACAGCTAAGGTCATATAGAAAAGTCTCATCCGACAGACCAATGGGATGGAAATACTGTGAAAGTATTTTTGATGCCTAAGGCGAGGTTTGAACCCACAACCTCCGAATTGGAAGTCAGGTGTCTAACCCCTAGGCCACAACCCCTCCTCGCGCAGGCTGTAAGAAAGTGGTAGTGACTGGAGAAATGGGGCTTATGATATTTGTGGATATTCAAACTTCTGATCTTCTAGCGCATTTCTGAAGCCTGATAAGGATCACAACTATAAGTTGGAAACATTACGGGTGTTTCATTGACTGAACGGCGAACAGTGCAGGCCCTGATCAGGCTGCACGGGCTGATCTAGGACTACACTGGTCTGCAAAACCCATAAGCCCCACTTCTCCAGTTACAGCCACAAATAGAGAATATCAGGCCAGTGTTTATCAGGCAAGGCTAGAAAGGCGTAGGAATTCCTACAGTTTGAGCCAATCCGGAAAATACAAAGTTTGACGATGTTCAACTGTGGGTAAACGTTTGCCGTGGCACGAGGGAACTGTTTGAACCCAAAGGCCATAGGGCGCGGGTTCAAACAGTTCCGCCAGAAATATCATGCAATTTGAGAATGTATGCAGTACTTTCGGTCGGTACATTGATAATCTGCTCCATCCAAACAGCTGATTTACACATACATATTCCGGGGCCGCAGTACACATAGAGTGATGCAGCCGCATCAATTTCAAAATTTCAGTGTGACCGTTGTGAACGGGTCTGATGATGTAATGGCGCGGTCTAGTAACCTAATGAGACTCATGCACTACGTAAGTGTTGGCTTGGCCCTGAAATGAACAATGTCTACAGCCATGATCAAACAGCATGTGCTGTACGTTTGAACACGACTGATTTGTATCGAACAAAGGCAGTCATGTAACAGTAGAGAATACCAGGCTAGTGTCTTATGCCATTATGATATCAAGTTTATCAGGCACGGCCAGGAAATGCGTACAAATTCTGGAGAAATCGATATCAAAAGACACTAGCCTGGTATTCCATTAATTGAAAAGAATGTGTCTTTGTGCGGCACAACTCAGCCTCGACCAATCAAACTTCCTGATTTTGAGCATGATAAGCGAGTAGGTACTCTAAACGTTTAATATGCACATGCATTGAACCCATGATTACACAGAGCATGTTAAAATATTTACTCGAATGTCTGAGAATCGCAGCTCAGTCTCGATCAATCAAATTTCTCGATATCGAGCATGGCATTTGAAATGTGAAATTGAATGGGTTTAACATCCCAGCAACAGCGAAGGTCATTTAGAGATGGAACCTCGGTTTCAAGTCTCATCCAAAAGACAAGTGGGATGGAAATACTAGTCATTTTTTAAGTCTACAGCAAGCCACAACCCATTCGAGTTCACACTTGGAGAGCTATATAACCCTAGACGGCGACCGTTGTTGACGACGATGCGTAACACGTTACCTGGTTATCACCATCGTCTTCGGTGACCTCCATGGCCGAATCCTCCAGGATCCCACTGTCCGAGTTACTCACATCTGCGTCACTGGAACATAACACAACATGGGCCGTAGACACAATTAAAGTAAACAGTGAAAGTGAATGGGTTCTACGTTCCAGCAACAGTTAAGGTAATGTATGGACGGGACCTTGGTTTCAAGTCTCATACAAAGGACCAGAGGGATGAAATACTATGTAAGAAGTATTTACGCCTAGGGTGAGGATTGAACTCACAACCTCTGGTATTGAAGTCCAATGCCGAATCCCATAGGCAACGGCCCATCCCTAGGGTGAGGATTGAACTCACAACCTCCAGCATTGAAGTCACATGCCATATCACCTAGGCCATTGCACATCCGCATGTCACACCCGCCGAGGCTTTGATAGTATACAGAAAACATTTAACCAAAAACTTTAACCCCGACGCACGCACGTACATAAACCAATGTACCGACTACATCACGACAAACTTTAAACACACCAAATGTATTTCACTAGTAAACGCAACAGCCCATGGTTTTAGGACATATATTTACATTGCCTGCTCTGATAGTTTCAAACAAGTAAATAACCAAATACAGCGTTAAAATTAGGAATCTTACTGTTTTACATCATTTTGTCGCAATTCATAGAACAGATATTCATCATGGATATTCACAAATTCATGAAGCATAAACAATCTGATACGGAAGCTTGCTACTAAGTAAGGTGAGCTCCTACTAACTTTTAAAACAGGTACTTTCTGAAGAAGTTAGTTCCTAACTCTGTTTACTCACTGTTGCGGTGGCATAATAAAGTAATATTCACTTACTCCTTGACAGGCAGTGAGAGGACGAGATCGTGGAGAACATCCGCGGCCATCTGGCAATACTCGGTGTGGTCCTGTCTCGTCAGCACGCTTGTCCTTTCTGCCCAGCTCTCCCGGTCCTCCGCGTCTCCGATAACCCCTGGAGGTCACAATGGTGAAATATTGAAGGGTCTAAGGTCATATGAGACATGCCATGTGATTCTCTACCTTCTAACACCTGTCTAATTTCATTAAATATGTTTACAATTTTTTCCCTAAATAAAATAAAAAAGTTGACAAAATTTTCTGAGTATATGCGGAATTATATTGTGCATGTACTCTGACAATTTTGTCAACTTTTGACGCCATTTACAAAAAATATTGTAAATTCAGATATGTTTATTAGTGTTTAACGGCCTATCAACAGCTAAGGTCATGTAGTAAGGTCACGAGTTTTTAACCTGCTGCATTGGGGGGAAAATCCCAAAATCAGAACGAAATATTTACATCGAGAACAAATATATTCAGCCCTGAAATTAGAATAACCTGACCTGGTGCCAGGTCCATACCACACCAAAGTCACTTGGCCCCTTCCCCTAAAATAGGATTACGAAAATGTCCGAAGGTACAAAATCATATGGCGTGTCTCATATGTGACTATGACTGGAGAAACGGGACTTATTGGATTTGTGACAAGTGTCGCTCCTGATCAAACAGCGCACTTCTGCAGCCTTATAACGATATACTATACTGCTTGTTAGAAGCATGACGGGTGATTCATTGATTGAATGGCGAACAGTGCAGATCCTGATCAGACTGTGCGGATGCACAGGCTGATCTGGATGTGCACTGGTCGCAAAACCCACAAGCGGCAGCCCCATTTCTCCAGTCACACACAATGGAGCCTCAGTCTCTGACAGCTGAAAGGTCAGTGAGGTGGATTCAAACAGAAATGTTTGCCGACATGTTGTCTCAGATCCAAGGGGACAAACGTTGGGCTTGAGACTGCTTTCCCATTATAAATGAAGTTAGTTCAACCCATTCCTTTCAGAATACACCTTTACGGGTATGAAATTTAGAAAATATTTTATTTGTGTTAATTATAAACGAAAGTATATGTGTGACGAGACGGTTCAAATGGTGGTCGCAACATATACTTCTCAGCGCATAGAAGGAAAATATTTAGGATTTTCCGCAAGCATAATAGCATATCCTCAGCATGAACAGGGTTAAGCCACATTGGCAAGCTGAGGTCCACAAAATGCCCCCCCCCCCACCCCCTCTGTACAACACTAGTCATGGAGTACTCATATACCTGATTAAACCGGACACCCTGTGGACCTCCCAGTGTCATAGATCTGAATTACAGCAGAACCTCTCTATACCGGACACCCTGTGGACCTCCCAGTGTCATAGATCTGAATTACAGCAGAACCTCTCTATACCGGACACCCTGTGGACCTCCCAGTGTCATAGATCTGAATTACAGCAGAACCTCTCTATACCGGACACCCTGGGGACCTCCCAGTGTCATAGATCTGAATTACAGCAGAACCTCTCTATACCGGACACCCTGTGGACCTCCCAGTGTCATAGATCTGAATTACAGCAGAACCTCTCTATACCGGACACCCTGTGGACCTCCAGTGTCATAGATCTGAATTACAGCAGAACCTCTCTATACCGGACACCCTGGGGACCTCCCAGTGTCATAGATCTGAATTACAGCAGAACATCTCTATACCGGACACCCTGTGGACCTCCCAGTGTCATAGATCTGAATTACAGCAGAACCTCTCTATACCGGACACCCTGGGGACCTCCCAGTGTCATAGATCTGAATTACAGCAGAACCTCTCTATACCGGACACCCTGGGGATCACCCAGTGTCATATACCTGAATCACAGCAGAACCTCTCTATACCGGACACCCTGGGATCACCCAGTGTCATATACCTGAATTACAGCAGAACCTCTCTATACCGGACACCCTGGGGATCACCCAGCGTCATATACCTGAATTACAGCAGAACCTCTATATACCAGACACCTTGGGGACCACCCAACGTCATATAATACCTGAATTACAGCAGAACCTCTCTATACCGGACACCCTGGGATCACCCAGTGTCATATACCTGAATCACAGCAGAACCTCTCTATACCACACCCTGGGGACCACCCAGTGTCATATACCTGAATTACAGCAGAACCTCTCTATACCGGACACCCTGGGATCACCCAGTGTCATATACCTGAATCACAGCAGAACCTCTCTATACCGGACACCCTGGGATCACCCAGTGTCATATACCTGAATCACAGCAGAACCTCTCTATACCGGACACCCTGGGGATCACACAGTGTCATACCTGAATTACAGCAGAACCTCTCTATACCAGCCACCCTGGAGACCACCCAGTGTCATATACCTGAATTACAGCAGAACCTCTCTATACCGGACACCCTGGGGACCACCAAGTGTCATATACCTGAATCACAGCAGAACCTCTCTATACCGGACACCCTGGGGACCACCCAGTGTCATATACCTGAATCACAGCAGAACCTCTCTATACCGGACACCCTGGGGACCACCCAGTGTCATATACCTGAATTACAGCAGAACCTCTCTATACCGGACACCCTGGGGACCACCCAGTGCCATATACCTGAATTACAGCAGAACCTCTCTATACCGGACACCCTGGGGACCACCCAGTGTCATATACCTGAATTACAGAACCTCTCTATACCGGACACCCTGGGAATCACCCAGTGTCATATATCTGAATTACAGCATAACCTCTCTATACCGGACACCCTGGGATCACCCAGTGTCATATACCTGAATTACAGCAGAACCTCTCTATACCGGACACCCTGGGGATCACCCAGTGTCATATACCTGAATTACAGCAGAACCTCTCTATACCGGACACCCTGGGGACCACCCAGCGTCATATACCTGAATTACAGCAGAACCTCTCTATACCGGACACCCTGGGGATCACCCAGTGTCATAAACCTGAATTACAGCAGAACCTCTCTATACCGGACACCCTGGGGACCACCCAGTGTCATATACCTGAATTACAGCAGAACCTCTCTAAACCGGACACCCTGGGGATCACCCAGTGTCATATACCTGAATTACAGCAGAACCTATATATACCGGACACCCTGGGGATCACCCAGTGTCATATACCTGAATTACAGCAGAACAGCTGTGTACAGGACACCCTGGGGATCACCCAGTGTCATATACCTGAATTACAGTGGAGCATCTCTACACCGGATATCCTGGGGATCCTCCAGGGTGTCCAGTTTAGAGAGGTCCCACCGTGTTGCCATCCTCTACTTGGCATATACCAGAATGATAGTGGAACATATCTAAAATGGAAACCCTGGGGATCTCCCAGTGTCATATACCTGAAATACACCCTACGTTCCCAGGGTGTCAGGGCTTGAAAATAGCAGCTTTTACCAGTAGGTCCGATGCATTTTTTTGAAGGTCTGAGAGGATATTCGTAAGAAAAACGGTAGAAATATGTGTCTGCTTCATACTAAATGACTTGTCAGACCATGTATAAATACTTGAATATGTCACCAAAAATTATCTTATAAGACGATAATCTGAACAGATTTAGCATCGCCACTAATGATGATCGCAATTTCAATTTTATCACAGGTCCAGTGGACTTTTTACTTGAAAATACAAAGGTCCGACATTATAATTTGCAGGTCCAGGACATTACAATACCTTCATCTACTTGGCATGTAGGACCGCCTGTGGTTTTCTCTGCAATGCTATCTGCCGCAGTTTCCGCCTTTTCCCCACCACCCACTTGGGGTGTCTGTATAACACGAGGTGTGCCAAAGTGAACCTAAAAATGTAACCGTGGTAACCACTATAAATGGATTATGGTGTCTTTCTTGCCTTCACAATATATTGCTACTGTGTTTTGAATATGCAATTCAGTGCTTTCAAAATATTGAATTATTTTTTTTATTTGATTTAATGGTGGTTAACGACCTGTCAACAGCTAATAATTCCAGCACAAAAATATTTACACAATTCCCTAACATTTGATTGGTCCGTTGCAAGTCTCCGTCCAAAATTTATATCCCAGTAAACTCCATGCCGAACTACTTTCCGTAACCGTCAGGCGCAGTTAAAATAATTCTTAAGAAAACGGAAAAAAAACACATTTTCTTGATGAATTTATTTAAAATGCTGGAATTATAAGGAATGAATGGCCTTTTTGTGGAATTTATCGGGGATATAAACTTGGAAAAGTCGCGGGAATACTGGACGAGGCCTTAAAAAAAAATTACAATTTTCAAAGAAAAAAAATCAATAATAAAAAAAAATCTTTTTTCTTTCTTCGAAAATTGTAATTTTTTATCGCTTCGTCCAGTATTCCCGCGACTTTTCCAAGTTTATACCCCGATAAATTCCACAAAAAGGCCATTCACTCCTATAAGGTCATCACTACTCCTCAAAAGTAATACTAGGATTAGTACGAATCTTATTATTTTTATAGGAACATTTATAAAAAGAAAGGAAATCTACCAATTTAAGGAAACTTGTCATCATTTTCAGGGACAAGTCTTATGGAATATTTCACAAAGTTCTCATCAGAAGTATATATTGTGATCAAAACATTTACCGTCTCAATGCTAGATGTGAGACGTCTAATTTTGTCATTGTTTAACCCATACAACGCTGAATTCATTTTGGTCATTTGCCATTTATTTTTTATTTTCCTTATCAAGAACATGTTTTGACAACGCTTTAGAATAATTTCCAATGGAAATGATTCCAAAGTGCTGCTAAATCATGTTTTTATCGAGAAACGAGATAAAATATAAAACAACAGCAGACGACTATTTACATTCCCCGCATTCTAAGGATTAACTGCTAGAATGCGGGAAACGACAAATGTCGCCGGCTATTGTTTCATAATCATAGATTGCTTTTATAATCAATAAAAACATGGTTAGCAGCACTGAAGAATAATTTCCATTGGAATGCTGCTGTCAAATTACCAGGCTCTGATGTAAATAAACACTGACAGAATAAATTGAAAAACACCCAATTATATAAATTACAGGTTAGCCGAAGTTGAGCACGTTTCTGAGTTGAGAATGCATTTTTTACGCCCTGGATAACAAACCTTGAGGCGGCCTTTGTTCTTCTGTACCGGTGTGTATAGCTGTATCAGGTTGTCGCGCGTCGACTGTTTCAGTATGGAGTTGACAATCACGGACGACTGCAGCAGCCCCGGTGGCTGACTGCCCGACGTTCCCTCTATCCGATCCGGGGCTGCATTCTCATCATTCTCAAACTCTCCAGAAAAGTTCATCAAATCGTACGGTTCCGCCATCCTGGTACTGAAACATGCGTATGGGCCTGTAAACGTGTATGAAGGTTGAAGTTTTAATACATTTAGTAACATTTGAGCTAAATATTGCTAAAACACACAAATACACACATTTGAATATATACCACCAATATTTATTAACATTATAGGCAGTTGTGGCATGTGTAGTCCATGTAGACTATGGTAGTCTACAAACATGCCTACCAGGGAATCTGCCATGATTTCTTGCCATTATCTGTAGTACTCGGTCTACTGTCTGTTAGCCTTAGGAACCCGTTCACCGGTGCATTAATAATTAAATCGGTACACACTAGCCTAACAAGAAACAATTCCAAATAAATTACACACTACATTCACTTACATCTTATTGTCGTTAAAAATACGAGATATAGTGTGCGTGTGTGTATTCCACATTGTCAATATCATCCGCCACCTTGTATTGACCTACATAGCTGACTTTGATGACGCAATACCATTCACTGGTGTAATGACAAAAAATGCCCAGCTAATCATGCTAACTTAACGTGACTCCTGTAGCCTATTTCATCAACATTGCAAAGTATACTTATCTAGCAAAGTATACTTTGAGGGAGAAATTTTCAATTTAAGGATAAATTTATTAATTTTTATTATACTGAATTTATTACATTATCACAGCCATTCTGGCTGTGATAATGTCAGTATAATAAATTCAGTATAATGATTCTGCGTACTTTTAATCAAATATATGCCGTGGTTAGTTCTATATGAAATAATGCATTTCCGGAAAAATAAATGATTACTCCCTCAAAGTATAGTTTGCTAGAAAAGTATACTTTGCAATTTTGATGAAATCGGCTACAGATCTGGCTGTGGTTTCATGCAGATATATTAATATAACTTTTGCAGTACTAACAAATGTTGGTTTTAACATGTTTTTTCTTATACAAAATGTTAATTAATATAAATGGTTACTGTTATTCTATGTGGTAACTGAAAATAGAAAAGGAGGCAACATTAGCAAATTTATATGTGTATATACATGTACATTTGTAATCATCTCAGCAGCTGATCAATGTCTACAATTGTTTAAGGTAGGATTCACTGCTGACAAACAGTTCAGGTCATAATTAGTTCATTAATATATATCCTGGGGCGACTTACAGCTTTATTTAGAACATGGTATTAGAAAATTAAATTATTTGTCGACAAACTTCTATTTATTAACATCTAAACAAATATTTAACTGAAATTACTTTTTCATCAATAACAACAAAAAATCACCTTTCAATTTGTTTTATTTCATGAAATTCCATCAACTTTATTTTGCGAAAAGCAAGTTTCCTGTGTGGTTTCAAGTGGGTGGGGTAATATTCAGTGTTGACTGCGAGAACATGCATGTCTGCCATTAAAGTGTATTGTCAGCTGCGTTTAAAGGTGTAGTTAATTTCACTGATAACAAGCCACACTTGTGTCTTTGTATGCTACAATACTATTAGTACAGTAACGAATGCAGGATCGGTTAATTTCTACAATTTCTACAAACCATCAAATCTGGAATTCAAATTCCCGCTCGTTTCCGCTTGCGCATGCGCGCGATTAGAAGGGTTCGCATGGTCGGCTCTGGCCTGTTCGTACCGTTATCTGGTCCATTCGTTCTCGGGGAAATTCGTTCTCATTTTTGTAAATTCTTCATCTTCACCATGCATGATACGACATCTCCTTCACTATGTAGGTTAGACACCACCAAATAGTTTTACTATATAATTTAACCGAATGCCATGCAATAAGGCCAGTCTCTCCTACTTTCACTATTCGTATGGATGCTGTGGGACCCACTTGTACATGACCTGCAGCCAGTCTGTACTGGTTCTGCATGAACTAAACAATAGGTTCACTTACTCCTAAGAAAGAAAAATCCAACCTTGTCATATCCTCCAATATTGTGTACATTTTTTGGCCACGGAAACTCCGTTTACATGAAGTGACCAACAGTTTCAGTGTTTTCTTTTAAATGCTATAAATATGCTGAAATCTGGTGTTAAAGGCATCCCAAAATGTTCCTCAAGTGAAACTGGGTAGTAATGGGTCAAGATTGGCAAGCAAACGGTGTCTGTAACCTCAAAACACCCGCACTATTTGTTTATACCGGAATACTTTTGCATACACCCTGGGCGATTTCGCACCATTTGGTGTCTTCTAACCTGTAAGTGAGACCATATATATATAGTCAGCGCCGTAGCCACGTTGAGGCGCACCGAGGCAGTTGTTGCCTCGGTGATATTTTCCGGATTTAATTGTGGTATTATTATTGTATGCCTTCGTGATTTGACTATTCCTGACCATGTAATGGTATACCTCGGTGTTTACCCCGGGAAACAAGCTCCCGGTATCAAATATCACCACTCTCTATGATTTCAAAACGTTTCATATAAAAAGAGCAAAATGTGTTGTCGACCATATTGCCTCTAAACTACGAAGAACGCAGAGAATGCGATGTTTCAAAATCGTACAGGGGGGGGGGGGGGGGGGGGGGGGGTGGAGCTCGATCCACTCTCGAGCGACGAATGAGCGGTGTCCGTTCGACGGACCAATATGGTATTGTCTCGGGGTTTTTCATGCTCTGGCTACTCCACTGATAGTAGAAGACAATACTTAATGAAGAACATGTGGCCATAGTGGTACTTCATGCCAGCGTTTACAGAAGAACCTAAAGTAACATAAAGTAACTATGCCTGAAGATTCTGGTTATTCTCGTGGGATGCCTGAGGTACGATATCGATGATCACTGGAGTGGAATAGCGACTATGTTATTGACAAGTTTATAGAACATTATCAGACGCGTATCGCATCTGCACGCATATTATTGACTATAGGAATATAGCCGTTCGAACTTCGACTGCCCCCCCCCCCAATCGGCGAAGAAATCCTGGACCAGCCACTGTGACATGTAGATTTTGCAATGATGATTTGTGCAATGATGACACTATGCAAACCTTTTCACAACTTTGTACATATGGTGATAGTCGAATGGTGGCATATGTGAGTGAGAACATGAGAACAGCCACGGAGATAAGGGCTTTAATATATCATCAATAGTGACTTCTTCATGTACGGATGGTGATATTTGGTTCCACCGAATGGCTGTTTGAGGATAACAGCAGTATTTGTATGAATCATATAGTTGCCTGGATGCATCAGTGGATATTACTTTGGCTTGTTCTTTGGGTCGACTGAGATTAAAATGTTGATACGGGGTTGAATTGCTACTCATTGATCGAACTGCGTTTTTTTTCCTTATTAATTAGTCCGGCAGCCAAAAGTACATTTCCGGATTTTAACAACATAGTGGCTGCCAAATATATATATTGTGCCATATAATTGCATCTACAGTAGGAATACAAGATGGCCGCCATCTTTGTGACCATTTTACATAATGTCACTAGTTCGTCCTCATCATCATCATCATCATCATCGTCGTCGTCGTCGTCGTCGTCGTCGTCGAGCTAGCATTAAATAGGTATAGCTAGTATTAACTATTTATAGCTAGTATTACACATTTAGAGCTAGCATTAATTATTTGAGTGTATGTATATTTGGCGTTCATGGAATGCCAAATCTAATTAAACTCAAATCATGATTGCTAAAACTAAATAATTAGAGCTGGCATTACATATTTAGATCTAGCATTAATAATTAGAGCTAGCATTATATATTTAGAGCTAGCATTAATAATTAGAGCTAGCATTAAATATTTAGAGCTAGCTCCAAATGATTTAGCTATCTGTTCAAATGATTTGGAGCTAGCTAGATTTGGCATCCGAGATATATACACGCTATGCCCACAGGTTGAACAGGCGCGGATACAGGGGGGGGGGGGGGGGGGGGGTCCGGACCCGCCCCCCCCCCCCCCCCCCTGCTCCCGGCAAAAAAAAGAAAAGACGAAAATCTACAATACTCGAATAGTTGGATGACTTTTTTTTCGAGGCCTAGGTGTCAGGAAATCGCTCTGCGGCGATCTGGCATTTAACAATTTCCTGGGGGAGGACCCCCAGACCCCCAGACTTTACGATTTCGCGCTCGCGGAGGTCGGCTATGCCGACTTGTAATTACAGACCCCTCCCACCCCACCCCCAACCCTGCAATTATTTCTGTATCCGCGCCTGTTGAAGTAACGTACCAATGTATATAAATACGTTAAATATACCTAAAATTATCAAAACGTGGGGAAAAATAAATGGAAAACAAATTTGTTTACTCCCTGTTAGAACACAATACCATTGTGTTCTAACAGGGAGTAAACCTTTTTTTCAACTGATTGTTCCCACTTATTGATACTTTTAGGTATATTTAATGTATTTATAGACCTTGGTACGTTACTTCATCCTGTGGCTATGCCCTGTTGCACATGTCCATATAACTCATGGAACTATGCTATAGAAAGTGTAGTTCAGCATTTCAGGGCAGGGGCGTCGGAACAGGTCCGGCAGGTCCGGCAGCTGCCGGATCAATACTTTTGACATATTTGGCCTTCATCAAGTAATTGGAATTCTAATTATACAGTGGAACACAAAGAAAACACATGTGCCCTTATTTGTGTTGGTTTTTGTTTGGTCATTTATCTCAGGTGATAATTCATTATCGCATAGCACACAACTATGTTCAGAATGATCAAGTGCCAGATTTACAATGAAACTTCTCTAAGTCGGACACCCTGGGGACATGGGTTTCACTGTAGTTTAAACCCCGATAATCTCCAAAAATGCTGTTAATACTTCCCTGTTTTATCAGATTGTCGGCTGCATAGTAATGGAATAACCTCTTCATTCTAAATAATTCTAATTATTTAGAGCTAGCATTGATTATTTGAGTTTATGTAGATTTGGCGTTCCATACAAATGGGGCCAGACTAGTTTTTGTTTGACCTACTAACGGCACGCACTCGCGCGATGGATCAAATCAACAACAGACACACTACTTGTAATTCATCACCAATGTGTATTGTTTCAATATTTTCTTTTCAATATTTTGTTGTGCTATTGACCATGAGAAAAGAAACACAAGATATCAGTAACCACGGTTGACAGGTTTGATTTCTATCACAAGTAAAACATCAGTAGCCTATTTCACCAACATTGCAAAGTATACTTATCTAGAAAAGTATACTTTGAGGGAGTAATCAGTTATTGTTCCAAAAATGCATTATGTCATATAGAACCAACCACTGCATATATTTGATGATTCAAAGTATGCAGAATTATTATACTGAATTTATTATACTATACTGAATACATTATCACAGCCAAAATGGCTGTGATAATGTAATAAATTCAGTATAATAAGAATTAATAAATTTATCCTAAAATTTCTCGCCCAAAGTATACTTTGCAATGTTGGTGAAATAGACTACAGGTTTCCATAATGTGTCCGTGTCATCCAGATCTTCTTCACTTTCTTGAAACAAAAGGTCTCCAGTCGCCGAAAATCCAGTTATATTCGTAAGTTGTAAATATATAATTAAATACAATTAATACATACATATCTGTTCACAACATTTTTGACACACATTTCTGAGTTGATTCACGTACTCGAAAGATGGCCGTCCGGCTGGTCGAGGCTGAGCTATGCTCAGTCTTGAACAATTAAGCGTTTAGATTTCGAGTATGAAAATACATTTTTCTTGGATTAAGGGAGTATATTTAGGATCATGAAAATCAAGTTTAACTATACAGTGAAACATCTCTAAACCGGACACCCTGAATTTGATCACTCGGAGCCACGGATGTGTGCTATGCGATCATGAACATAAGATAAATGAAAATGAAACTCATCAAAAATAAGATCACAGATGTTTTCATGTGTTTAGTATAGAGATGATCCACTGTACTTCCATTGCCATGAACATTTTGACAATGTTTTTCCTTCTACCGCGGTGAGAAGCCAGGCGTAATATTATTGAGCGTCACAGTAATTGATTTGTGGATAAATAAGAGAAACATGAGGTTAGATTGAATTACATTTCACTTGCATCTACATTGGATTTAGCAATTCCAGAAATTCGCAAGAATAAACAAACAAGGCGATCGCCGGCGAGTGTCTCACTCAGGAAGGTCAATGTCACCCGACTGACACTCGGTTGATATAGCCAACAACGTGAGGAAGTTATTGATGAAGTTTGGTACATATCAGAATAACATATTCGGAGATTTACAACTTATGAACGTAAATCTATATATAGCTAGCTGTGACCTGTATTTAAAACGTAGGTCAAGGGTACCCGAATGACACAGGAGTGTTAGCCACAAATGTGAGGGAGCTATATATTGATGAAGTTTCCCGGAACATTTTGACATCCAAAATACGACGATGCATACACCAGAATTGTGACCACTATATCTCACTTTCCGCTAATTAGGGAATGATATTGATTGCGGAAAAAAATGTCGAAAATTGGCATACATGACTTATTAGCTCCCATGAAAATTTTGATAATTTCTAAAATAAACATCAGCGAAATACGGCGCACTATGGGCCGCCGACTCCCGTTACTCTCCCGTGAAGAATAAGAACAGAAACATAAACATGTCAGATTTATTTCAAAAAACTAATAGTCGAGTTCCACTTACGATTGTATTTTGTGAAGCAGATATCGTTGATGTCACCCTCGATGTCACCATGCAGCTCTACGCAAGAAGTTAGAAAGCGTATGTCTAATCATTATTTATGTTGGTTGTACTGTGTACTGGACAGACGAACAGTCTATAAAGCCAGTACGCTAGCAGAACGACCATACGTTAGGAGATACTATTCCGAGCACGTGTGTGTGCATAAGGGCTAGACTTTTCATCATGTGCCTTCTGTTAGCCGGCGGCAAATTTATTAGCGAGGTATTCAGTTCAAATGGTAACTAACTCAAACAGTGTTCTACCTCTGTCACGTGGACAACATATGTTCAACACTTGCACATATTTGGTTAAATTGCACAATCCGTCAACACGATAAATTCAGTATAATGCAAATTAATAAATTTATCCTTAAATTGAAAATTTCTCCCTCAAAGTGTACTTTGCAATTTTGGTGAACTAGGAACCTGGCCAGACTGCGTAAATGCGCAAGCTGATCTGCGGTTATGCTGGAACTACACGGCTCAATGTCCATTGTGTCAGGCGGTGGCACACATAATTTCTAACTTACCTAAGTGACCCGTCATCGCCAAAAGAGGGTTTACGTCAACTTCCATTTCATTTGCAGCCGTATTGGCGTTAACCACATGCTTTGTCTGATCGCCCTGACACTTGGAAGCACGAACGCCGATATCAGGCTGTGTATGGTCACTCTTGGAAGCACGACCTCCGACACGAACTTCGTTACCATGCTTTGTATGGTCGCTCTTGGAGGCGTGACCTTCGATTGCAGGTTTTACATGGACGTTATTGGAAACATGGACTTCAGACTTTGTGTGGTCGCTCTTGGCAGCATGGACTTCAGGCTTTGTGTGGCCGCTCTTGGAAGCATGAACTTCAGGCTTTGTGTGGTCGCTCTTGGAAGCATGGACTTCAGCCTTTGTGTGGCCGCTCTTGGAAGTATAAACTTCGATAGCAGGCTTTGCATGGTCGCTCTTGGAAGCATGGACGTCAGGCTCTGTATGGTCGCTCTTGTACGCATGTACCTCGATGGCAGGCTTTGTATGGACGTTCTCGGAAGCATGGACTTCAGACTTTGTGTGGCCGCTCTTGGAAGTATGAACTTCGATAGCAGGCTTTGCATGGTCGCTCTTGGAAGCATGGACGTCAGGCTCTGTATGGTCGTTCTTGGTAGTATGAACTTCGATAGCAGGCTTTGCATGGTCGCTCTTGGAAGCATGGATTTCAAGCTTTGTATGGTCGCTCATGGAAGTATGAACTTCGATAGCAGGCTTTGTATGGTGGTCGCTCTTGGAAGCATCGACTTCAAGCTTTGTATGGCCGCTCTTGGAAGTATGAACTTCGATAGCAGGCTTTGTATGGTGGTCGCTCTTGGAAGCATGGACTTCAAGCTGTGTATGGTCGCTCTTGGAAGTATGAACTTCGATAGCAGGCTTTGTATGGTGGTCGCTCTTGGAAGCATGGAATTCAAGCTTTGTATGGTCACTCTTGGAAGTATGAACTTAAATAGCAGGCTTTGTATGGTGGTGAAGCATGAACTTCGGCAGAAGGTTGTGCAAGTCCATGATGCACCTGTTCTGCGTTATCATCACGGTGACTGTGTTTCCTCGGCGACGCCTGTTGTTTGGCCTGTTGTTGCCGCCATGGCCTCCTCGTTTCAGCTGTATCCATGGACACCTGTAGGCTGTGTTCATTGCCCTCTCTGGTCCTGCTGGTCGTGTGGTCATGTTTCCCATCCCCCGCCTTCTGTGACATCCACTGCCCCCACCGTGACCGCAACAACTCGGCGTTTACCGCGATCTCCTGGTCACTCTTGGACGCACCGACTTCTCTCGCAGGCGTTGTATGAGCTTTCTCTGAAGGGCAGTCTGCGAGGGTTGACTTTTCCTGCTCAGTCAAACCCTTCTCATATATAATAAAAAACAATAAACGTATATTAATATGCGTCAATAAAAAGAAAAAAATTAAATGTGATAACATGCACTGCCACGGCAAGTATGTCGTTATCATGCATGTGTTGGTTGCCTTCTACATGCACATCAATTGATATACAATAATTGTCGCAAAACGGCTGCACACAAGAGTATTACGGATACGCGGATATTAACCATATCAACAAGTCACAATAACCACAATGTATATTTGCAGAATTGTTGAACATGTTGTATTGTTGTGGAAAGATTAATATATTTGCATAGCTAAACGAAACTGCAACATAAGTCAAATTCCAGTGTCTTCTGACTGATAAAACAGACTCAACGGTTATGGTTGTGTCTGCAATATAGTCATAACTTTCGCGACGTACTAGTAAATACATCTCCTTTCAAATTGTATACAATAATTGACAATGTACCTGGTTTGTGTGCTGACCATGCTGTTGACGCCATGACTTCATCGCCTCCGCTGTATCTTTGGCCACCCGTAGACTGTGGTCGTGACCCTCTCTCGCTCTCTTTGCCGTGCCCCCTGGCTGATTCTATATACTCCTCTGGGCCATCCATTGGCCCCATCGGGACCACAACCACACCTCAATCACCGCAATATCATGCTCACTATTGGAATCACAGACCTCTCTGGCAGGTGTCACGGGCGTTGACTTGTTATATGTTTTGACCACAAAACCCTTCTGAAATAATTAAAATGATAACAGCAAATCAATATTTGGCAATCAACATGCACACAAAAAAACTCGCAATGCGACATTTTCATGATAAATAGCATATGTCAATATAATTCAATTGTTGTTTACGCCTATAATATATGCTATAGGAATGGAACAGTAGTTGCTGCATAACAGTTGTCCATAACGTTATTGCAAACACGAATTTATTAACCATATCAAGGCATAAGAAAGACATTCAATACTTTCTACATATACAAACATTATTGGAGGAGCATAAAGGTATGCAATAATTAACAATATCAAGGCAAAAGAAACAAAATTCACATTTTCATTGCTAAATGAAATTGCAACATAACACTTACACGCAGCCGTTTGTCACGTTCCTTCTAAAACAGAGCGAACTGCTAATTTGTGCCTGCAATGCAGTTATCGTGTACTTGCGCAACTTGTATTATATTAAATTGTATACAATAATCGACAATGTACCTGGTTTGTGTGCTGACCATGCTGTTGACGCCATGACTTTCTCGCCTCCGCTGTATCTATGGCCACCCGTAGACTGTGCTCATGGCCCTCTCTCGCTCTCTTTGCAATGGTGTCTGGCTCATCCGCTCGCCTCCTCTGGGCCATCCACAGGTCCCATCGGGACCGCAACCACACCTCACTCACCGAAATATCCTGCTCACTCTTGGAAACACGGACCTCTCTGATAGGTGTCACGGGCGTTGACTTGTTATGTGGTTTTACCATAAAACCCTTCTGAAATAATGAAAATGATAAAAGCAAATACATATTTGGCAATCAACATACAAAAAGAAAACCCGCAATGCGACATTTTCAAGCTAAATAGCACATGCCAATAGTAGTCAATTATGTTTACTTCTATATGCTATATGAACAGGAATAATATTTGTTGCACAACAGCTGTCCACGATGTTATTGCAAACACGCAGTTATTAACCATATCAAGTACTTGCTCAACGCATACGATAATCGACAATGTACCTGGTTTATGTGCTGGCCATGCTTTTGACGCCATGACTTCCTCGCCTCCGCTGTATCCTTGGCCACCCGTAGACTGTTCATGGCCCTCTCTCGCTCTCGTTGCCGTGCCCCCTAGCGTATCCTCACGCCTCCTCTGAGCCATCCACTGGCCCCATCGGGACCGCAAACACTCGGCGTTTACCGCAATCTCCCGCTCACTCTTGGAAACACGGACTTTCACTTTAGCTTTTCCCTTCTCAGTGGCATTGGTCGATGGTATCTTTGCCTTGGTAGTTGGTTGTTTGTGTTTCCATATCGTGCCGTCCGATTTGGGAACGGAAGGTTTTACGGCTGCCGTTTTCACCTGAACTATTGAGAAATAAAACTATAACTATTTACCTAACGCATTCGGTTATTGATGTGGAATTATTATCACTAACAAAACATTTAGGTACCCATTCGACATTTATTGGCTATGTAATAGGGTCCGGGATATATTGTTTCCAATGTAAGCTCCCTTTGGCCGTCGGTTTGTTAAAGGAACCATACACCTGATCAGGGGCCGAGCTGGCCATACGCTATTCGCCATTCAACCTCAGAAGGAGACAATTAGCAACACGAGCCTAATCCGCGATGTGAATGTGCAAGGTTATACGTACGATCTACAATTTATTGACTACATTGTATGCATTAACACGGTTTGATAAAATTCATAATACACTAGTGTAATAAATACGCAAATTAGCTTGTTACTGAAAACAGGTGTGGTGACCAGTATAGTTTCAATGTATGATGGTGTGCTTATGCAATACATAGAAACTAACAGTGGTATCTATTAAACTAGTTGACTGAGTTCATAAAAACCTCGGCATAGCCTCGTTTATTATGAAATCAGTAAACGAGTAATAAATATCATATTAAATCATCACCCATGTAAGATCTCTATATAGCACAATTGCTGCAAGATCCCCTTGTCAGCCTGCAGCCTATATACTAGTATGGTGGCGGTTTGTGTGGATGTTTACACGTACTAAATGGATGTGGACGGACAAAATCAAGACATGTGCATATATTGTTATTTCCATTTATATACACATAATTTCCATGAAAACAAATTAAATATCCACATCCAAATAGTTTATGGTCACATGCAAGTTTTCTAAATAATAGTCTACAAGGCCACATGTTTTCATGGAATAAAGGTAAATGATACAATTAAAGAGTGAATTGAATTAGAAACAAGTTTTAAAACCAAACATATGTGAATTATGATATGTGTATGTGTGGCAATGTATGTTGAGTTAGAACCACGCTACTAACAGAGGACATAAACTTTTCCAATATGCCAATTAATAAAACATACAATATCAGCAACTAGTCATTATGAACAGTACCATTCTTCCACAGCTGAAAGTTTCGGGACCATGCCAATGAAAATGGACAATGATAACACAATTGCATTACCCCACCCACTTACACGTGTACAGTACAGTACGTTTGCAGTAATTAATGTATCATGCACTGTACAAAACTAGATGTGACTTTTTAATGTACCATGTCCAAATATATGTATTTCACTTATGCATCCTTCAGGTTTCAAGAATTTCAGTTTGAACTCATGGTGTCTGTAGAGAGAGAGAGAGAGAGAGTTCAATGTAGGCTATACTTTGTAATTAATTAATTGACAAACCTTCTGTGCAGCTGCACGTTTTCCTATCGATTTCTTCTCCTGTGTTCTTTTTTTCTTCCTTTGTTGTTTCCTCCAAGGACATTTATGTTCCTTCACAATCTTTGTAAGTTCGGCAGACTTTCGCTTCTTTCCTCCATATATTCCATCACAAACTCGTTCTCATGCTTCCTCACTTTCTTCACCATCCATTTTCCCCATCTCGATCTCAGCAAATCCGGGTTGATCGTGATTTGTCCACCCTTTCCAGTGGTAAATCATCCGATACAACAACAGCACCCTCCGATGCATCTATACCAGCTTTTTCTTCAATGGGATTCATCTTTACGCGCATATTGGCGTTTTGTATTGCTTTATCAGTAGCAGCAACTATGAATGCAGCCTCATTGTGCAAGCGGGACTTGTAGTCTGACGTTGACGTCACCTTGCAGCTATGGCAACGACGTCGTGGGTTTAATTAAATTTCTGACGTAAAAATAAAACGAAATTTAAAATAAAAGAAACTAATAAAATATTACGTCGTGCTGTCAACAAATGCTATCATACGCTACTCGTCAAGAGAAGATGATGTTATTGTGTTAACGATCAGCGTACTGTAGCCTTGGGCCTACGATATTCTCTAATACATGTGTTAGCTTGGGAGGGCGTGGGGAGACAAACAAAATAGCTCCTTGAAGTCAGGTTCAGTTAAAATGCAGTGGACTATGTTTTTAGCATACACATTAGAGCTGTACTCCGCGCAGGCGTAGAATGTTTCAAGTCGAACAATGCACCGGCTTCCTCACGAGGTGCTACTCAGCTCTACTTAGAGCTATCGCATAAATAGAGAATAGTAGGTTAGTGCCGTGAATTGAAACATATCTGGCAAGGCTCAGGAAACGGGATGGGCGAGGCTCTGTCGAGCACATCCCGTTTCCGTTTTGCGCCAGATATGTTTTCCCATTCACGGCACTACCCTACTATTCTATTTATCCCGTCAACACCTACAAATGGCTGTAAAATGCAAAAATATAACCCCAGCCAACGCACATATTCATACGCAGTGCTTAGGTCGTATTGACAGGATATCAAAAATGTTTCACGGTACCGTGTTTGACGGCACATATGTGTTGACGGGATAAATGTCCAGCAACCTGCGAAACATTCTTGTGACGGTTACTAGACCAACATGTGTTTATGAAGTATCTTCTACTACAGTGAAACCTCTCTAAACCTGGCACCCTGGGAGGTCACCAGGGTGTCCAGTTTAGACTGGTTTCACTGTAAATCAGGCATTTGATAATTATGAGCCATCTAGTTGCTAGTTGTGTGTTATACGATCATGAACAGACATTATCACCTGAGAAAAATGACGAAGAAAGCAACGAAAAATAACATCACAGATGTTTCTTGGTGTCCGGTTTAAAGAGGTTCCACTGTATCAGGACTCAACAAGATTGTTTTATTAATGTAATGGTGTTTAACGGCCTGTCAGCTAATGCCATTTTATCCCGTCAACACAGTGCGTATGTGCCGTGAAACACGGTGCCGTGAAACATTTTTGATATCCAGTCAATTTTGCATTTTACAGCCATTTGTAGGTGTTGACGGGATATATAGAATAGTAGGTTAGTGCCGTGAATGGGAAAAAATATCTGGCGCGGCACGGAAACGGGGTGTGCTCGGCAGAGCCTCGCCCATCCCGTTTCCTGAGCCTTGCCAGATATTTGTTTCCATTCACGGCACTGACCTACTATTCTCTATTTAGGCCTGGTTAACAGGGTCTAATCCCAAAATCAGAACTGCATATCTACATAAAAATATATATTCAGCCCAGAAATTAGATTAACCCCACCTGGTGTCAGGTCACTTAGCCGCACTCCCTAAAAGTAATACGACGGGTACTAATATTTATAATTTAATGTTTTTATCCTCTTTGCTACTGAATGAATGGGGTACACTGTAGACCCTGATCAGCCATAGTGATCTTGCTCTGTACAAGTTGGAATGGTCATATGTGCACTTTGTCCAGTCACACAAATATGTCCTTACCAAACTAGTCACTTGGCCCCTTCACCTAAAGGTAATACCGGTAGGATTACTCTTATAAGGGGTATGACCAGATTCAACTCTCACATACAAGACAGTATTTGTCAAAAACCGACCCATGTCCCAGATCGGATTCTTGTTGCTAAAATTAGGACCTATTGGCAGAAACTTGACTGCAAAACACTCTGTATTGTTTGCAATGGATGATACGGTGTGTTTTGCAAATTTACATGGCCACAACTATATAGGACCAATGCTACTATTACTGGTGTGAAATGACATTTTCTGTATTATACTCCGTGATAGAAGATGAACAGATAGAATGGCAGTATCAAATTACGTTAACACAGTTTAGTGCAAGGTTTTGACTGCAACTTATACAGAAAAAAAAGCAGTGCAACCTCTCTACATCAGCCACACATGGAAACCAACACTGGCTGTTGTCGGAAGGTTACTGTTGCTGGAAGTTAATTTCACTTAATGGTGTTTAACGACCGGTCAACGGCTAAGGTAATTTTAGGTCGTAACGAGGTCAAATCTCATATTTCACCTGTTGTGATGGGGGAAATCCCAAAATCAGAACTGAATGTTTCCAGAAAAATATGTATTTAGCATTGAAATTAGAATATCCTGACCTGGTGCTAGGTCCTCACCACACCAGAGTCACTTAGCCCCACTCCCAAAAAAAGTATTATGATTAGTACTAATCTTACTACTTTATAATGGGTATAACCGGATTCAACTCTCAAGTAACAGGACAGCCAAAGATGCACCTGAGGGTCAACCAGGGATATCGGGATTAGTAATGATGAAACATTTCGTATTCTCCAAACCAACCGCCCAAACGTTGACCGTTTAGAGATTGAATATTGGGAATGGCAAAATATGGCGATTGCAGAGAGGGTCTTGTTGTGTTAACTAGGTTGATTGTATTGATTGATTGGGTTTTTACATCCGTTCAAAAGCACGGTCGTATACAGGTAATGCGACGTTGTCGACGAACTTCTGGATCAGCCCTCATAAATGGAATCATTTCAATGATCCAGGATTATTTTATGTGTCTCGGATGATGAATCAGATATCCAATATGTGTTTTTTCCATTCATGCACAATGAAATTTCGTTATTTTTTGTTCTGAAAGGATTACACTATGTGGGTATATGCCACATGTAGAAAGAAGTTTCCATTTACATGCCAGTGTAATTAATTTAAATATAACCAAGGCATCATTATTTGTTTGTTTGCTTATTGGTGTTTAACGGTCTACCATGTAAGGCCGGGCCTTACAGGTTTGATCCTGTATTTAACCTACTGTATTGGGAGGGAAATCCCAAAATCAGAACGGAATATTTAGATCGAGAAAAAATATATTCAGCCCTGAAATTACAATAATCTGGCCAGGTGCCAGGTCCATACCACACCAAAGTCACTTAATGACCCATTCCCCTAAAAGTAATGGGATTATAAATAATCGTATTACTCATACAAGGGGTATAACCAGATTTAACCCTCACATACAAGAATGCCAAAGACGTACATGAGGGCCAAACCAGGTCTCCGTTCGGGATTCCGGAAAGGATGAATCCTTAAATTACCCATCGCATGCTCCCACCCACAGGGTATCGTTATTATGAAGCTAGTCCCCTCTGTGTTTTTTATAATATTTTTCTTAACATACAGTTACGGGCATAAACTTTTCACAGAACAATCCTCGGTTTTTCTTTTTTTGACTTTCTCAGCTCATGTAAATTATTTAGCAAACTGTGCCATATCTTTCTCATTTAAAATTGGGTCAGATCATCCGTCGTAAGATTGCCCCAAAATTAACATTGACAATCAGTTATCCGGACAAACGTATAATAGTCGTATAACTTCTATTCACACATTGAAATCATAAGTGTATCGCCTGTAAACCAGTGTAAACAGCATTGTGTAGTTCTTCAGAAAAATCAGTCACCCTTCGGTTCTTGGAAAACACTATATATTTTTTTTATATTTATTTTATTTTTAGTTACAAACATACATGTTACAAAATAGGAAATATATACATGTGTAGTCACTGGAGTGTGCATGACAGCAGGGCACGAGTCCTCTTTAGTTTAATTATTTTAATACAGTGGAATCTCATTATACCAAACACTACGGGTACCATCGGCGTGTTCGGTATAAAGAGGTTCAACTGTACAACTCGGGTACCTGAAAGCCCCGCTCTTCCACCAGGTCCATGCTGTGGGCCTGACAGCTGGTGATTGATTGTTTACAGTGGAAAACTCACCATACCGGACACCATGACGTTGTTCGGCAGAGGGAGGTTCCACTGTACTTGTATTTTATTGTAGCCGGCTATCATGTACACAATATATAACAGTATCATGGTATCTGTCTATAATATCAGTAACACTTACTTCAACCCCTTCAACACCAAACGCTAGTTTTAATAGTTATAACGAACAGTATTAGATAGATATGGATGAAACAACTCAATAGAATCGTCACTGATTGCAATTATTTTATTACATTGAAAGATTACATTAAATGTATCGCCAACTGTGAAATGAGAATGAGTATATTGTAACGTCCCAGCAACAGATAAGGTCATATAAGGATGGAACTAAAGTTTGACGTATCATTCGACAGACCAGTTGGATGAAAATATTACTAAAATCTTTACATGCCCTAGGGCAGGTTTTGAACTCACAACCTTCAGTAGTAAAGTCATGTACTCTGTCCCTGAGCCACTCTGTCCCTGAGTTGTATATATGAATGTAACGTTTTTTATAGGAACCAAAAAAAATGACGAAAACGTTGCTGTTGTTTTTCTTAGTATGCGTGCTTGGTCGTAAGCCAGGTCGGACAGAACAGTTCAAGAAATTGTGAACAAATGGGGGTGGAGGGTGTATCTACATGTTTCGTTAAATGATATCAATTGGCTGCGATTCGTGTGCATATAGATTCTTTAATGTGATTGTTTTTTTCAATATCGAATAGATATCTTATATCAAATTGTAACCCATTTATATTTGGGGTTATTTCTCTAATTTTACATTTATAGATATATAGTTTAGTTCGCATAAGTATTTTATTAAAAACTATTCCATATTTCATTGTTCCAAACAAAAAACTTTCAATAGTTAGTTCCACATTGTTTATACCGTTGCAGTTATCAGTAATCCATGTTTTAAAAGACGATATAAATGTTTGTATTATTGGACAGTTCCACAATAGATGTTCGATTGTTTTTACTTCTCCGTGACAATACGTGCAGGAATTGTTTTGTCTAACGCCGATTGTTTGTAAAAATGAGTTTGTGCCTAGTATTCTGTGATTTATTCTATATTAGAATAATCTCAACTGAGTGTCTAATGTGGTTCTAAACGGTAAGCGAAATGCATACGTCCAACTAAGCCAACGATATATATTAAGTTCCACTTATCAATAGCAGAGGGTTGAACTCGATTATTTATGAGTTCATTATATATATATATATATCTCTACTCCCTTTTTGACTCTTTAGTATATTTGATAGCTGAAAAGGCATACATGGTCCTATATAACTAGGCACGTCTGTTTATATTATATTTAATCTACGCATTGCAGATCTTATCGCGAGTATTATGCCATTAAATCTATAAAGTTTATGTTTAACATATTGTATTTATCAGTAAATTCTTCGTATAATAAAAACAATCCATAGGGTTTAAGCAAGTTCCGTACCAACGATATGTTATTAGAGATAAACCGTTGGTCAGCAATCGGTTCGTCTCCGACCTGGACTTTTTTATTGTAACAAATAGGTTGTGCAATGAATTCCTCGAAAGAGGTTGGTATTAGTATGTTCGAAAAATCAGCGTAAGATTTATAAACGTCTTTCCAAAAGGCATTATTTATTCTATATATATTTCTATAAATATAATTCGGTCTATACTTCATAACATTTTTCATAAAAGGGCAAACATGTAGGTGCAGCTGTAACCATTTAGTATCTTTGTTTGAAATTCTTCTTATCCACGATACTTTCCTTGCCGATATCAAAGATCTGACATCGAGCATTTTCAGCCCACCAAGTTGGTACGGTTTAATAACCACATCCCGTTTGATCATGTCTATGGGACCATTCCATAGATAATTGAAAAACAATTTATTTAGTTGTTTGATTACATTCTCGTTATGACTTGGTCAGCTTAAAAATAGATGGTTCACTTTAGATATTGCGTGGGCGGAACGCCAGAACGCAGGAAATGCGATGTAGATTTCAAAAAAATTCAGGGAGGAATGCCCCCGGACCCCCCTAGCGCTATCCCGAGCTCTGCTCGGTCTACAAACGAGCGTAGGAGCTCGTTCGATAATATAGTCAAGTATTGCAAAATAGATACGCCCCCCCCCACTAACCCGAAATCCTGGATCCGCGCCTGTATTGCTAGTGTCTTAATGACGGTTATTCGTCCTAATTGTGTTAAATTACGCTTTGACCACTGCGCCAGCAGGGCCCTTATTTTTTTAATCTTAGCGGTGTAATTTAGATCAATAAGTCTGCTGAGATCGGTTGAAAAACGTACGCCTATCACTATAAAGGTATCTTGGTCCCAGCATAATGGTGTCTCATTGCATATCGTATTAGTACTACCAGATTTCGATCCAACCCATATCAATCTAGTTTTATCGACATTGAGTACAAGGCCGGAGATTTTCGCATACAATTTTAACACTAATAAAGTATGTTCTAAAGAACAAGTTGAGCTATCTAAGAACATGGATGTGTCGTCAGCGTATTGTGATAAAAGGAAAGTGTTTCCATGTATACTGATACCTTTACTATTCCGCATTAGATGAGCCCGTATTTCGGCGCATATTACAAATATGTATGGTGATAGGGGGTCACCTTGTCGACAGCCTCGTTCAATGGGAAGCCAGGATGATAGATGTCCATTAACTACTACTCGTGATTTGATATTATTATAGAATAGTTTGAACCCGTGACCAAAATTGAGAAAATCTAAGACGTTGTTTATAAATGACCAAGAGACTGAGTCAAACGCTTTCTCAAAGTCAATAAGCAATAGGAGACCCGGTATATAATTATTTGCTGTATAATCGAATACATTATATACCGTTCTTATATTTTCTCATATATATATGCCCGTTATAAACCCAGTCTGGTCTTCGTTTATAATAGATGGTAGGATTGTTTTTATTCGGTTAGCAATTGTTGCGGAAGCAATTTTATATGCCACATTTAATAGAGAAATCGGCCGCCAATTCTTCAAGAGTTCTTTATTTGTATTTCCTTTTGGGATACACGTTATAATTCCTTCTTTATGTGTTACAGATACTTCTCCAATAGAATAGCTATAATTCAATGATTTAATTAAAAAGTAGACAAGGTCCGTCCAAAAGAATTAAAAAAATTCAACAGAAAATCCATCCGAACCAGGGGACTTTCCATTAGACATGTTTTTCAAAGCAAAAGCTGCTTCTGACAACTTAATTTGACCTTCCATGTTATTTGTATGTTCTTCTGACAATTTTGGAATTTCCATACTGTTAAATAGTGTGTTTAAATCGACATTACTAGTTTCTTTGACGGAATAAAGTTTGTGGTAAAATGTCCTAGTTTCTTCAATAATGCTATTCTGATCTGTTAATATCCATTACTTTCTTGTATGTTTGGCATTGCCTAACTAATGAAATGTCTATTTTCCAGGTTACACAAATAATTAGTTGCTTTTTCTCCGTCTTCAATCCATATTGCTCTGGAACGTATAAAGTGACCTTGCATTTTAATACGTCTTATCTCTTGCAATTCGTTTCTCTTTTCCTCAATTGTTATATGGTTTAATACGTGTTCGTTCTCCAGGGCAGAAATTTCGTTCAATAAGTTTGTTCCTCTTTTATCTGTCTGTCGTTTTTTGAAGGTCGGATATGATATTGTTTTACCCCTAATTTCCATTAAAAACATTTAAGAAAGAAGCTGGTCATTTATTGTGAAAGTAAGACTATCAATGGGTATGTCATCAATATTAGTTTCATCATCTACATTATTATCTATATATTTTATCTTAGTATCACTTATTGTCTGTTTAATAATATGGATGTAATCTGACTCTTTTAGTAGTGAATTGTTAAATTTCCAAAGTCCCCTTTCTTTTTTAAAGTTTCCAAATTCAAATTTAACCCAGACAATTGAATGATCTGTTCTATATCCAGGCACAATAGTTTTATATTGAAGGTCTGTACCAAATCTATCGGATATCAGAAAGAAATCTAATCTAGCTTGTTTATTATAATTTTTCTTATGCCATGTGTATACTAATTTAAACATATTTAGTTCCCTCCATGCATCAAATAAATTCAATTCATTCATTAAATTTAGAACTTCATCTCTGGAGTTCGGGTTATTAACATTGACATAATTAATAGTGTCTATATTTTGGTCCAGTACTAAGTTGAAATCTCCTGCAAGTATTATGTATTCATTGTTTATTTTTTCTATGTCTGAATTTAGTTCTTTATAAAAAAAACAGGTGAATCATTGTTTGGTCCATATATGGTAATTAAGGTTTTGCGGCGGCCACTTATTGTCACGTCTAGGAGTAATTTATTTCCAATATGATCCGTTATTGTATTATGAAGTGTGTATTCGAATGTATTATTACATATAATTTCCACGCACCGTGATTGGCTTGTATATGAGCTAAAAAATCAGTCATATCCCCACAATGATCTAATATAATTGTGTTCTTTTTCTGTAAAATGAGTGTCTTGCAGGAGATAAACGGAGTAATTTTTATCCTTCAAAAAATGTAATACACATCTTCGTTTTTCTAGTTGAGGCATACCCTGATAGTTCACAGAAATAAATGTGATGCTTTCCTCCATAACTATAGGGCTATGTTATCAGACTAGCTGGCGCACAAGTATGGTGATATTTAGTCATAGTGAAACATGTAGACACCGCATATATATGGTCAGCAAAAATCCTATCATAGTTGGGGCTTACTGAATTGTGTATTTTCCCAGATACTGGCTTAAATGAACATCACAAATTATATACATATCAAAGAAAAACAACGCGGGAAGTAGCATGGAAAACTGGTATCAGAAAAAAAATGTCTGGCCATAGCCTAACAAGTCACATGACGATAATGCTACATGCATCAACATAGTAACCAATACATACTTACAATAAAATGTAAAAAAGAAAACATTATAGGCATAGTGAGACATAATCGGCCAGTTTACAATACAACCAATACACACATAATTGGCACAGAGCTACGTATCCATAAGGAAATTCCCGATGGACGGTCACTTTACTAGTGCCTGTGGGCCGTTGGCTGGTGAACAGGTCATTACAGCACCATATTTATATAATTTATTGTATTTATATAACAACTCGGCAATGACGTAATGGGCGCACTCGATTGTACGGGGCGCCAAGTGGGACATGGCTCAATTTTGTCAACAAAATTCATTTTTGTGCCACAAAATTCAATTCTGTGTCACAAAATTCACTATTGTGCCACAAAATTCAATTCTGTGTAACAAAATTCAATTCTGTGTCACAACATTCAATTCTGTGCCACAGAATTCAATTCTGAAAATTCAATTCTGTGTCACAAAATTCACTTTTGTACCACAAAATTCAATTCTGTGTCACAAAATTCAATTCTGTCAATTCTGCACACGCATGTAAGAAGGACTACCATTGGTCAGAAACTGCACTGGAGAAATGGGTCACGGTCGCCGATCTATACATTCAATGTCGATGATTCATTTCTCATTCTGCCGATGATTCATTTCTCATTCTGCCATTTTGCTTCAACTATCTCCAAACAGTCAAACGTTGACAAACCCATTCGTATTTAAACTCATTTGCGTTATAAGTGTACACATAATTCATGTACATGTAAATCTCCCGCGAGTACTGACGTCATTTATTGTGTATCGCAAGGTACATCTGCCCCAGTTAAATCAATAATACACGCGCTGTGGCCTGTGTTCTGACTGCTGTCTGTGTTTATAAAACAGAATGTGTGTATTGGGCCATTTGAGGAAACCATTTGTAGTATTTGTGTAGATACCATGGATACTAAGATGGTGTATACTGTAAATAATGCATGTAGACACATAGTTGCGAACACGTAACTTCGCAACTAGTAGACACAGATCCAATACCATTTGTTGCACAAGGTTAGATCTACTGTTAGAATACGACGTCATCTAATGTCATTTTCGAGCATAAAACGTTACCTGATAAATAGAATACCAGGCTAGTGTATTTTAATATCAAGTTTATCAGGCTCGGCTCGGAAACGGTAGGAATTCCTAGGCAAGCCTTGGAATTCCTACGCGTTTCCTAGCCTTGCCTGATAAACTTGATATCAAAATACACTAGCCTGGTATTCTCTATATATGGGCATGCTCTCAGGTCTAGCTATGTCCCGGCTACTTTATGTTTGACCCTGTTTACATAATTGAGGGAAAATTCTGAATATTTTTCTTATTTCTCCTTCAAAGTATATATGCTTATATGGTGTGACAACTCATTTGTAATCATAATATAACCAAAATAACTGTCCATAAAGAAGTATAATATTTATATATTGGGTTATATTTTCGCATTGAAATATTTAAACCTGCAAGTGTACTCCACCATCTAGTAAAATGGACTAAGACCGATCTCAACCAATCAACGTAGAGATGACATAGACTATCCTACGCAAACTAATTGTTGTGGACAAAAATGAATTCTGTCCCACAAAACTGAATTTTCTTCACAAAACTCAATTCTGTCTTACAAAATTGAATCCTTTATAACAAAAATGAATTTTGTATACGAAACGTATGCAGAATTGAATTTTGTGACACAGAATTGAATTTTGTGACACAGAATTGACAGAATTGAATTTTGTGATACAGAATTGAATTTTGTGACACAGAATTGAATTTTATGATTTTTAGTGTTACAAAACTCAATTTTGTACACATAATTAACCTGTCCTGCATGGCACCCCGTAGATTGTGCTCTCACCCCGCGACTTTTGATGTAAACAACTTGTAAACAACTTGTGGACAGAGTTGGGGAATGTTTTCAGCACATTTTACTAAATGTTCACCTTGGCGATATATTCTTCACACTGGCATGGAAACAGAAAGCAGCTGCGTGACTTATATGTATTCGTTGCAATAGCGGGTCAAAAGAATGCGCTTAATTAACAGGTATTTTCATTTGTCCGATAAATTGATTGTCCAGATAACTGGTATGACGTCGCCCGTCATAGGTAGTGCCTATTTCATATTAGCTGCTGTATTCATACGCACGAAACGTCTTGATTCGTATTTTCAAGAATTAAACTGATAAACTGAGAAACCCAAAAACTGTGAAAACTATAGAGAATATTATATGTAGAGTGTTAGATACAAAGCAAGATTCGCCGGACCAATCTTATAATGCTTCCGGCGCTGGTAATACAAGGGCGTCGTCAGGGGAGGTTCGAACCCCCACCCCTTTTTTTTGTGGGGGGGGGGGGGTGGGCAAGCAGGATTTTGTTTGTATAATTTAGGTATTTTCAGTGCATGAATGATCAGACATTATAGTATTCAAATGGCCTACTAACAAAATACAGTCAAGCGACGCCAAACGTATTGCAATATGCTAATTTACAGAAATACGCTTCTTAAATGGACTCAAAACTGTTAGGATCTACATGTTCCGCTAGTATTTTAATGAGTTGTTATATTCAGAAATTCTTTGTTCTAGTACCTACATATAACGTTAGTATTGTTTGTATATGTTCCCTTTTTTCCAGGTAACCCATAGTGTAATAGACTGTATAATTACGTTAAAAAAACGATGCAAACTGATGTGCTCACATTTCATCTTCAATCAATCGAGACACGTCATATCATTTTGCGATATCTCACGATTATCATTTTGCGATATCTCACGATAAGTGTATACACCAGTAGCCGATTTCATGAAAATTGCAAAGTATACTTATCTAGCAAAGTGTACTTTGAGGAAGTAATCATTTATTTTTCCCGAAATGCATATTTCAAAGTATACTTTGCTAGATAAGTATACTTTGCAATGTTGATGGAATAGGCTACAGTAACTCCATTTTCCGTAAATGACGTCACAATTTGACGCCACATTCAGAGCAAATTAAAATTTCGTCAACTTTCCATCTCCATTATCTCATTTACTGAAAATATCCCAGTTTCTGTAAATATGTTACAGAGCTCCAGATAAGCTGCATATTTGCTTAAATACCCAATTAAAATTGCCAAAAAAACACACAATTAAAATCAGAAGTAGCGGGTATCAAAAAGCAATGACAAAATGGTGGTACCTTTATCATGCTACAGAAAACATTGTTATAAATATTAGAGGTACACTAAATCGGAATTTAATTCCGCGTTTTAAATATTAACAATTTCAACCCTGAATATCAGACATTGGTTTTTCATAATACTTTTATGGCTATTCCATTAAAGGAAAAATGTGGATTTCTTTAATGGTGAATAATAGTGGCAAATGAGACAGATCTGATTGGCTCATCAGGATCTACAGTGTTTGGGCATCTTCACTTTCTGACACGTAGGGTTGAAAGCGTTAGAGAAGTAGATGTGAGATTGTCACAACGTTGTCTTGTATGTCCATCCACATAGCACGTCCAGGTTTAAATAACGACCGTTGATGTCAGAAGTAGGATGGCAAACAGAACTGAAACCAGAAACATCAATACGTAATGAGATGATCTCAAACGAGTTTCCATTGATACGAGATTTATTAAATGAGATGGGCAAAATAAATGCAACGAGCCTCTGGCAATGTGAATAAACTCACCGACGAATTTATTAACTATCGAGTCTTTCCGCATTTGCTCTGAATATTTCGTCCACCTTCGAAGTCTTTAAAGAAAATATCGTAACTTTTGTAGCTCAATGTGCTGGAAAGTATGTACGATCAGACGTCTGTGCAAACTGACCTGGGATTATTTGCCCTGGCTGGCGTCTTATACAAGTATTAACTTATTGTCATATTAGCTAGTATATTTACCATGGTGCGGCGAAGAATGTGTCGTCAGCTCAGGTTTTGACAAGAGAGCGAGCAAGCAACTAAACAAGAAAATGCAATTAAGCTGTCTTTCCCACGACATGTCAGATCGATCGATTTTAGATGCCCTTTGCAGGCAAAGAGCAATCAGGGTATTTTTGTTCTGCTTACCAATGTCGAGGTATACTCGATTACTCGTGTCCCGTATTGGAAGGTCTGAAAGATGCACAACAAATGGAAAATTTTAAGTATGTCCATGCAGTCATGTGATTTTTATTATAAATACATGCCATTAATAAAGAATACATATATGCGGTTGTGATTGGAGAAATTGCGAACAGTGTAGATCCAGATCAGGCTATGCATCCGCACTGTCTGATCATGATATGCACTGAAACACCCGCCACGCTTCTAACAAGCAATACAGATCGTTATCAGGCTACACTAGTATGCTATTTGATCTGGTGCTACATATGTCGCAAACGCCATAAATCCCACGTCTCCAGTCACAACCACATACAGGCTACGCTCGTTTACTCAAAGTCGCTTACGTCGAAATCACCGGTTACGTCGAATTACTAGCACGGTCCCGTTTAAAATCCTATTATTTTCCATATAACTAAGTTCGGTTAAGTCAAATTTCGATAACTCAAATTTTCCGTTTATTCGAAGGTATATTTAGGTCCCGAAAACGTAAATCTACTGTATTTCACACTCGTTAAGTCGAACTGTCAATTTGCGGAGGTAAGTAGAAGTTTGTCACCTTGCAGTTTACCTGATCAAAGTCGGGTATTCAGACCGTAGTTAAAGGTGTTTGCGTTGACACTGATTAAACAGGACTCCGGAAATGACCGTCGGTGATCATTAAGTGGTGAGCAATAAATGGCAACTATTTTAATTGGACTGGCATTAAATGCTTTTGTGTTTAATTTAAAACTGTAATTACATACAGTGCAACAATCGAAACTGGTGTGGATTCAGATTATACAGTATAGGGACGAAACATTGAATGGGCGAGTTTCATGTTCTAAACATTATTAGTTTATACAATCAAGTCTGGTCAGAAATAATCATTTATAATAGTGTTACAAATCAGTATTTCTTGTTGTTTTGTGTTGTTTCCACGTATAATTTATTAAAATAATTCATAAAATATGTTCTTGTTATTATTTATTTCATTGGTGAACTGAATACGTACATATCGCTACATGCGCATGTCACGTGTGCCACATCCGGGTTATCTCTATTAATTACACACAGACATGCATATGTACCGTATTTGTAAACAAACCGAAAGTGTTTAAATATGATTTGTCTTAGAAACAGCATTTAACATGTATCCATGTACATTTAATTGCTAAAATAAATCATATTTACTACTCAAGGCTACATCAGCAAGTAATCATTTGGTTCTAACTGTCAATAAAATAGTTTGTTGTCCGACAGGTTGCGTACTACGGATACGTCAAACTACGGTTAACTCAAAGTATTTTTTTATCTCCCTTATAATTCGAGTAAGTGAGTGTGGCCTGTATGTGTAAGATTTAAGCAGCCACAAGGTTGTACTTGTAATACATGTCATCTAACTATTGTAGCAGACACCCTGTCGCCATTGTACATGCTTATGCCATGAAAATCAAAATGTACTAATATACTGCATGTTGCGGTCTGAGATTTGCAAAATAAAGATATGTTCTGTTCTGTTCTGTAAAAGTACTCATCAATAGCCGATGAAGTTAACCACATGCATCAAAGAATGTGCATTACTTCATTACATTCTCTGGTGCTGGTCAATGTGTATCCGTATTTATAATTCGTCCTATACTTTCTAAGCTAATCGCTGGCCCGTATCGCACTCCACTGACTTCACTTGTTGCAATATTTAACCCCAATATGTTACATACAAATGTAGATGTATTACTAACTACGATGTTTTATTTCTATCAGAAACGTGGTTATCAGACAAAGATACGTCAAACACAAACATACAAGGGTACGAGTGTGATCACATGTTCGGAAATAAAGCAATAAACACTAATAAAGGACGGTACAGTGGTGGAATATCCCTATACTATAAAAACTGATATTAAATCTCAAATAACTGTGGTACACAAAAATCAATGCGGTATTATGTGGGTCAGATTGTCACGTGATTTGTTTGTATGTAAACAAGACATGTATGTATGCCATGTGTATATCCCCCGACAGGTTCACGAGTACTAGACCATATGGATATTGACTTGTTTGATGCTGTAGAGAATGGTATAGAACAATATAGCAACCGTGGCAAAATACTTATTACAGGTGACATGAATAGTAGAACGTCAGATATATGCGAGGTACTAGACTTTGATAGGTATTAGATGATGAAAAACCAGGATATCTCCGTAACATGCTATATTTCCCCCGCGCGTAAACAAAGATCACGTGACAGACAGGAGAGGGTGGAGTCTAATTAACATGTGTATAGTCACTGGTCGAATAATAGCCAATGGACGTCTACATAAACGATTCAAATATAGGTCAATATACATATTGTTCGCACAACGGCCTTAGTGTAGTTGATTACCTGTTGATAAAATACGCCGATAGACACTACAGTTTCCGACTTTGACGTACTACCATTCAACGAATTCTCGGACACGCGCCATTAATTGTAAGCTTTACAAAAAGTGAATCAACAAATCATAATCCACACACGCCGCGCACGAATACAACGCGTAGAATTATGTGGGACGAGTCGAAGGTTCCTATATTTAGAGAAAAATGCTTATGAATAAACATGAGGTATTGCAACGCTTGACTGATAGTTTGAACGAATCGCACGTGAACTCGGCCGTCTCGAAGAATTTTCAACCTGTATATATGAAATCGGTCTTACTGTATTCGGGAGGGAAAAAAACGTCCCAGCACAAGAAACAAAACATGAATACACACAAACCATGGTATGACCAGGATTGCATACGCGCCAAATGTGACTTTAAAAGGGCTAGGAACAAATTCATAAAACATACTTCGGACGAAAATAGAAAATTATTTAACACAAACGCGAACAATGTATAATCGAACAAAACGAAAGGCGAAATATAAACATAAACTTAGCGAGGGGGCCCGATTATGCAAAATAGCAAACAAACAGCCAAAACAGTTTTGGAAAGAAATTAAGAAATTATATACTGACCAAAAAACATCACGCTCGGAAGATCTGACAATTAGCGATCATATGACCATTTCAAAAACTTATATGGGGAATTAGGCAATCAAAATTTTTACACCGCCGGTAAACACTAAAACATTAGACACGGAATTAGACACGGACATTACCGAAAATGAGTTAAGAACATCTATATTCTCACAAAACAACGGAAAATGTGCAGGGCTAGACTCACTAAATGCGGAAATTTTCAAGTCATCTTTCGACATCGTATGCCCGTTTCTCATTAAATTATACAACACAATATTTAATAGTGGCGAATACCAAAAAATGTGGGGCGAGGGCATGATCGTACCAATTTTCAAGGGTGGAAACGCAGACGAGGCGAAACATTATAGGGGAATTACTCTAATTAACATACTAGGTAAGATATACTCTCAGCTATTACTAAACAGACTTACAAAATGGACTGAAACTCACCAAGTTATCTCAAACAATCAATTTGGCTTCAAAAGGGGAAATCGACAGTTGTGACGCTATTTTTATACTACACTCTATATCACAAAAACACTAAATGCAGGAGAGAAACTATACTGCGCTTTTATAGATTTTGAAAAAGCTTTTGACAAAATTGACAGGTAATTTTTTATGGGCTAAACTACTATCCGAAAATGTCAGTTCCAAAATGGTAAACACTCTAAAATCAATGTATGCTGTAGTAAAGTCTTGTATACGATATAATTCGGTAAAATCTGATTTTTATTGACTCGCACATGGGCGTAAAGCAGGGGATCCTGGGTCAGCTCTGATGTTCATGAATGTTTATAAACGATATCTCGCATAATATTAACACAGATATGGAGGGTATATTCTCTAGCAATGAGCTGACGCTTGTTCCTCATACTTTACGCCGATGACCAAGTACTTTACGCAAAAAAACCCGAAACACTACAATCAATGCTAAATGATGTAGGTCAATACTGCCAAACATGGGGCCTCAAAATTAATACCACCAAAACCAAAACAATGATTTTCGAAAAAGGTAGACATACACGGTTCGATTTCCATCTGGGGAACACTATATTAGAAACAGTCACCACATTTAAGTACCTTGGAATTCACCTGTTTAAAAACGGGAATTGGTTCAGAACTCAAAAAATAATTGCACAACACGCTTCACTAGCACTTCACAATTTATTCAAAATTCTAAACGAAACAGAGCTAAACACCACAGAAAAATGTAAATTATTCGACAGTCTAGTGCTTTCACGATTAAATTATGGGTCAGAAATATGGGGAATGCATGATGGGTAAAACATAGAATTAATACACACTAAATTTTGCAGAAGAGTTTTGGGAGTTAAGAAAATCAACAAATTTGGAGGGACTTTATGGGGAATTAGGTAGGGTACCGCTACATATCAATCGTAAACTAAACATGCTTAAATACTGGATCAAAATACTCAAACTGGGCCACACGTCTTTACCAGCACAGGCATATACAATGTTAAAAATAGATGCAGACCAAAATATTTCATATAATGGGACTAACTGGGCATATCAAATTAAACAATTTCTATATACACACGGGTTGGCAAATTTATGGGATTCACAAACTGAAATTGACATATCTTTCATAAGCATCAAACAGCGTATACTCGACATACCACCAAACATGGCACGCACACATTACCCAATCGAATAGACTAGAATCATACGTCCGTTTTAAACACGAATTTGGCCTCGAAACATATCTAGATAACATAAATGAAAGTAAATATCGCACCGCATTAAGCCGATTCAGACTATCATCTCATAAATTAGCAATAGAGCAGGGACGATATACAAATACACCACGAAACGAACGAATATGCACCCATTGCACCCAAAACGTAATTGAAAACGAATACCATGTACTTCTCGTATGTCCACTATACCGCGAACTAAGAAAAAAATATTTTAAACCGTATTATTGTAGATGGCCCACTGTACGCAAATTCAATTCACTAATGTCATCACAATCAAAACCCGTTCTTATAAATCTTTCGAAATATATTTACTTCGCGATGAATCTACGAAACTAAACTAAAACACAAGACCTAAATTATTTATGCATACAAGCGGCATACTCACTATAAACTTCAAATGGAAGGATTCAAATGAACCGCGAATCATATGGATAAACAAAAAATACACGCCACTGGACATATGCCGCTGTATGCGGCTAACTAAATCTACCTGCATTGGGACGATTATAATTACCCGCATACCGACACATCACATATTTAAACTCCATATTCGCTAACATAGAATGCTACCTGTATGCACTAAAATAGATAACCGGACCATGATTGCTGTGTGTGGGTCGTGTCGTGGCAAAACCGGCGTACCGGCTTGGTGCGGTGTGCCGGTTTTGACAGGACATGACACATACATCACAATTAAGTTCATTTACGCCATGTATATCATTATCCGATAATCTGTATGAACCACTCCAGGAAACCATGTTTTTCACCACCATAAACAAGAAATATGTAGGCTATAAGCATGTATATGTTTAATGCTGAATAAAATATTTGTATTTGTATTTGTATTATTACCAGATTTAATGACTACCTGCTCGACAAGGAATGGAAACTCAATACTCAGATGGGAGAATACAATACAAAACTGGCTAACTGTATGTCAGGGGCGGATCCAGCATACGGGAGCAATTGCAACAGTTACCGTTCGCAAATACGGGATGGTCCTATTTTGGAGCTCTTCGAAATGCACTTTCTTGTGTTTTGCGGCATTTAAATTTAGACTCCAACTGGTGGTAAACTGTGTAAACTCCGTGGCTAAACGCGCGGGGGGGGGGGGGGGGGGGGGGGGGGGGGGGGGGGGGGGGGGGGGGGGGGGGGGGGTGGGGGGGGGGGGGGGGGGGGGGAATAGAAAATATTCAGTAGACGACCAAAACAAATAAGTTAGCGGTCTAAGGGTTAAGTACGATTTTAGTACATTTTTATCTCGTCTTGACGAATTATAAGTACAATTAAGACGACTTTTAAGACGCAATACTTATGTAATTAAGACAACTCATAAAGCTTATCACGTTATGTGGCTAGCAGAAAATAAATATGCCACCATATCAATCATTACTAAATATACTAGTACATGTATACGTTTTTGCCAGCTGTACTTACCGGAAGGGAATATCTCTGACACTTTTACCTCAGTCGCTAAAGAGCTCGTCATGGTAGATAATACATCTGAGGGAAGTAATATATAACTTATAACTGGACTATAGAAAACGTTCACTTACCTGTGTCCGTGACCTTCACCTTGATGATAGATACCGTTCCGCTTGAACTGCCGCTAACTAACAGTATCGGTTCACTGATCGGACTTTCGTCAGCCGGCACAAACCTGCAAACGGACCGCCGCCTTATAAACACGTGTGACCAGCGTAGATACTGATCAGCAAACGGAATTATATGTGGCTGTGACTGGGGAATTGGGGCTTGTGGGAATTGTGACCAGTGTAGCTCCAGATCGAACAGCGCACTACTGTATTAATTGCTTGTTAGAAGCATGGCGACGTGTTGATGGAATTGCGAACAGTGCAGCTCCTGATCAGGTTGTGCGGATGAACAGACTGATCTGGATCTACACTGGTCGCAAAACCCGTAAGCCACATTTCTCCAGTCACAGCCATATATACATTAAGTGTATGGTGATATGTTGTGCCATCTACTTAACGAGTTAGCGAAGTCGGCTTAACCCTTAGAATGCTCAGTGAACATGAAATTGTCGTCTGCTGTTGCTATATATTTTGCCTTCTTTCTCAATAAAAACATGGTTTCATAGGTAAGCGTCGTCAGTTTTTTTTCCAGTGGGGAAATAGAGAAATGGAAAATAGAAAATATACAGCCGACTACAAAATGTAAGGGTTAGTGCTCAGGCCTAAAAAAAAATTGTTTGTTTCTGGTAACCCATCCAAAAAAGTTAGTAGCGGCATTTTTTTTATATTTATTTTTAATCAATTTGTTGTTTTTCAGTAACTTATATTGCATAAACATGACTGATTTTATTTTTTCCCAGGAAAAGTCTAAAAATATGTAGGGTATCAGGGGCGTAGCTAGCCAATTTGAATCTGCAGGCCCGGTTGACGACTTCGAACACCGTTGGTGCGAGTATGCTAGGGAGTCTGGGGGCATGCACCCCCCGAAAAAAAAATCGAAACTAGAAGGTAAATGATGCACTCTGGCGCATTATTTTTTCGATTTTATCGAAAATTCTGCAGGCCCGGGCCTGCAGTGCCTTAATGCAGCTACGCGCCTGGGTAGGTGTCACATAGAAATACAAATGTATATAGCGATCTAGGTAAGGATCATAATTCAGCAATAGTATATATGTAATGAGAATGGGAGATAGGTGCTGTAGGATTAGCTTACAAGGTACAACAGGAGCCTGGGGGTAAATGACCAATTTTGATTGAAGTGAAATCTTTTGTTATTGGTCAAGGATAATCCGTGGTCAGTGAGCTATTTTAGTACTTGGATGTTTGTGAGAGATGGTTGTGTGAATAGGCATATCTGGCAGCTTGGTCAGAGAGAGAGGGAGAAATACATAAAATCTCATTGGATTATTTCATGCTGATGGAAGATGATCAGGTATGTTTAATTAGATAGTAAATAGGTACTCTGTGTTTTATACGCGTGGAATATTGTGCGTCGCATGGAATTTAGTAGAGATGCAGATGGGATATCCGGCTTGTTCTGTAATTTCAGCGTATGGACGATCCAGAGGGCATTTTAGTAGTTAGAGCGGGATCAATAGATGTAGTCGATAGAAGAGTCGGGAAGGTGGCGGATATTCGAGATAGCGGTCTACGATGCACGCGGATGCATCGCCTATCTACATTTGAATATATTTATTGAGGTTTCCTGACGTGACTCTCGCGAAGAACGGCATTATAGGGACGTCAGCGGTGATATATATAGACATATAGACAGCAGTGAACTAAATATTGGTGACTGCTGGGGTATACTTATACTTCAGTCATTGAAGCACATGTATGTAAAACATTTACTTCGGACGTGGACTTGGACGTATGTGGGACATTTAACGGTGGTGATAGGTGGTGCTAGTAGTAAGGGGGTTCACTTTGGGTACAATGTAACGTATATAAAACATTCAAAGGAAACGTAACTTGTGCGTGATTAAATTACATGTATTTTGATATATAGTGTTACCATGTGGCAATACCAATTTCAATGAGCATTACTTGTGACAATAGTGAAGCATAAACAAACTAATTTGTATTATATCTGTGATATGGATGTATGATATGTATGAATGGTGTGTATGTGTGTGTGAATTCTGTATTGTGTAATACATGCTGTAAATAACATAATTGTACATAAATACATGAAGAAGAAAACATTGGCTCAATATCCTAAATCCAATATATCCTAAATCCAATTGAATTCAGACAATGTAGAATAAGGTGATATATGATTTCGTAATTCTGTTATATGAAGTTCGTGAAGAATTCTGTGTACAAATTTACTGTTTCACTACAAATAGCATAATTCCGATTGCAGTCAACAAACACCGAGTGTGTGTATCGCATCCGGGCTCTAACATTGGTGTCAGAAGTGGGATAGTTCTCGGTTAGGTACGTATATCAAGGCTATTATAAGTAGCGGGTTACATGTGGGCTTTCGGGTGTGTTTGGTATCTAGTTAAATCTAAGGGTAGATGGTTAGGTTGACTAGTCACGTAGCTAAACCAAACACACACAACTGGACTGATATCCAGTGTCACTGATCACACGTCACGGTGAAACACCATATCACGGCTTTTTCTTCACACCACAATTCTGTCATCGTGACCATAGTATGCGATCAATTTTTGAAAGAGACAATCTAATCTAGTATAGAAATAGTTGCCAGCGACCATGTCGTCTATCCAGGAGTTGTATGCAGTGGGTAAAGGATTATGTATGGAAGGTGAAGCACTACTCACATTTATTAAAGAGGAACATGCTAGAGAGAGGCAGATTAGATTGGAGATGAGAGAAGCAGATAAAGAGGTAAGGGAAGTAGAAGAAAGGTTAAAGTTAGCTCAGATACAGGCAGAGAAGGAGGAGAGAGTAGCTAAGTTAGACGAGGAAAAGTTAAGGTTACAAGCTGACAGAGAGGCACATATGCAATCAGCCAAGGAGAAACTAGAGTTAGAAAAATTAGCTAGAACAGCAGAAAAGGAAGAACGTGATCGAGTATTAGAAAAAGAAAATATAGAGTTGCAGTTGTCTATGGAAAGGTTTCAGTATGACTGTAGAATACAGCAGTTACACAATAAGAGGGATATAGAATTAGCCAAAGCCGAAATGGGATTACCTGAGGGTGGGAACCAAATAGCGATAGAAAAATGCAGAATTAAGGGTCCTAAGCTTCCATATTTTGAGGAAACCAAAGATAGTATCGATGCTTATCTGTATCGGTTTGAAAAATATGCAGAGTTGGAGAAGTGGAACAGAGATATATGGGGAATACAACTGAGTTCATTACTAAAAGGTAAGGCACTTGAGGTGTACGCCAGGCGTCAGAGCAGTCTCTCAGTTATGACAGTTTAACAGCAGCCCTACTGAAAAGGTTTGAGGTGACCGAGGAAGCATTACGGAAGAAGGTAAAAGAAAGTAAACCAGAGAGAGGGGAGACTTTTGAGCAGTTTGGGGAGAGGTTGAAGAGCTACCATACAAAATGGTTAGACTTGGGTAAAGTAGAGCACAGTTTTGACAAATTATAGGATTTCTTGTTACGGGATCAGTTCCTACAAACATGTGGTAAGGACTTTTCTGAAAGAACGTGATATACAAAGTTTTGGTGATATGACGAGACAAGCGGACCGATATGCTGATAACAGGGGTGGGGCTTTGAACGTTGTGTCAAGAGGATCACGGGGTCACGATAACCAAAGGGTAAGTGCAAATAGAGATAGTCAGACATCACAGACGAACCAGAATACAGGTAGACCTGGTGACATAGTATGCTTTGTATCGGGACAATAGTCGAAGAGGAGGTCGAGGTGGTGTAATGGGAGCATGTATCTTAGCTCGAGGTATCTTAGGAGGGATAGCTAGTGGCCATACCATGGGAGGTCTAGTGATTAAGCCTGGATTGGTCAATGGGAGATTAGTGAATGTGTTGTCAGATTCGGGTTGTAATGGCATTGAAGTGAAACGGGAACAAGTCTACGACGATCAGATGTTAGACAAGACGGTGGAATGTAGAATGATAAACGGGCAAAGCATTGTGGTTCAGTTGTTAGAATTCACATAGATACTCCATACTTACAGGGCACTGTGGAGGCTTGGGTCATGGATAGTCCTCTTTGCGACTTGATAGTGGGTAAAGTCCCTACTGCAGTAGAGACAACAGCAAGTAGAGTTCCAGAAATAGGTGAGAAAGTAGATATACATGAATTGGAAGCAGTAACACAGGCTGTAGTTACTAGAGGACAGTACGATAAGGCGCAGAAGGAATGTCCTCAGTTGAAAGTACCAGATATTGTAGGTATGAACAAAAGTCCAGAAGAGATTAGAGAGTTACAAGGTAAGGATGAAACGTTGGACAAATGTAGAGAAAATGGAAAAAATAAAATCTAGAAACAAACAAGATCAGGTGAAACCAGTTGGACATATATAGAAGGCAAATTGTATCGGCGGTTCCAATGTAGAGATGGGCAGAAACACTGTCAGCTTGCAGTGCCAAAGACACTTAGTACTGGGGTAATGAAGTTGGGTCACGAGACAATGATGGCGGGTCACTTGGGAACACGTAAGCCCACTGATAGGATCATTTCGGAGTTTTATTGGCCAGGGTGTAAAACTGACATTAGAAGGTTCTGTCAGTCATGTAAGCCGTGTCCGTTAACAGTACCGAAGGGAAGAATTGCTAAGGTAAAGCTAGGCAGGATGCCACTCATGGACACTCAATTCAAGCGAGTGGCAGTAGATATCATATGACACATCTTCCCAGCATCAGAGAAAGGTAACCGTTTCATTTTGACTATGGTCGATTATGCAACAAGATATCCAGAGGCGGTAGCACTACCTACTATAGAAACGGAGAGGGGCGCAGAGGCAATGGTAGATATGATTAGTCGGGTAGGTGTTTCCCAGGAGGTAGGTTCACAGTTCACAGGAGGTATGATGAAAGAGGTAAATAGATTATTATGTATTCAATCGGTAACAACAACCACTTATCACCCGCAGTGCAACGGTCTAGTAGAGAAATTTAACGGGACACTGAAGAGCATGCTACGTAAGATGAGCGCAGAGAGGCCAAAGGATTGGGATAAGTATATAGGGACAGTGTTGTTCGCGTACAGAGAGGTGCCACAGGAGAGTATTGGGTTCTCACCATTTGAGTTGCTATATGGTCGGACTGTTCGTGGACCAATCACGGTGTTAAGAGAGCTATGGTCAAAACGATCGGATGATAGTGAGGTTCAGTACGTGATAGACTTGAAACAAAGGTTGGAAGACACTTGTCAGTTAGCTCAGAACAACCTACGAGATGCTGCTAAGTACTACAAAAGGTATTTTGACATTAAGGCCAAAGATAGAAAGTTCAAAGTTGGGCAGCGGGTCTTGATATTGTTACCTACTAACAACAACACATTACTGATGAAGTGGAAAGGACCGTTCACAGTGAAACAGGTAAGAAATTAGATGGATTACATTGTAAACATGAATGGAAAGGAGAAAATATTCCATGCAAACATGTTGAAGATATTCAACGAGAGGCCCGTCGAAGACCAAGAACCAGTGATAGCAGGATCAGTTGAAATGGTAAGTACAGATGTGGAGAAAGAAATGCAAGCGTGGGCAGCTGTGTTTGTAGACGTGATTGAAGAATCGGAGAAAGATTTGCAAGAAGAGGTAAGAGTAAATATGGAACAGAGGCAGGAAGAAATAGGACCATTACTGTTTCCATTGGTAGAGAAGGAATCCTATAGAGATGTAGTTGTATCGAAAGAACTTGACCAAGAGCAGAAACAGCAGGTACATGAGCTATTGAGTGATTTTAGGAATGTATTGACAGATAGGCCAGGTAGAACGGATTTACTTGAGATGGAGATCAAGGTAGAAACACCAGAGCCAGTTCGTAGTAGTAGAGGATATCCATATCATCTTAGAGAACATATAGCGCCAGAAGTCGAATAGATGGAACGGTTGGGAGTGATTGAAAAGTCGGAGTCTCCATATGCTTCTCCGTTGATGCTGGTAAAGAAGAAAGATGGAGGAATTAGAACATATGTCGATTTGAGAGCAGTGAACAGGGTAAAGGTGTTTGACTCTGAACCGATGCCAGACTTAGAAAATATCTTTGCTAAAATGGGCCAGGCAGGTAAGCAATATTTATCAAAGTTGGAATTGTCTAAAGGGTATTGGCAGATACCATTAAAAATTGAATCGAAGGAGAAGACGACCTTCACCACACCATGAGGTTTGTATCAATTCACCGTCATGTGTTTTGGATTGGTAACAGCACCAGCCGTGTTCTCCAGGATGATGCGTAAGTTGTTGTATAACTTGCAGGATGTAGACAACTTCATTGATGACATCATGATATTTTCAAACACGTGGGGTGAACACATAGACACGTTAAGAGAATTATGTACTAGACTTAGGAAACACAAACTAACCGCGAGACCAACCAAGTGCGTAATTGGGGCAGGAGCCGTTGAATGTCTGGGACACAGAGTAGGACGGAGTGGAGTGTGCATGCTACCAGACAAGGTTCAGGCGATTGTGAATGCTCCACATCCCACGACAAAGAAACAGGTACGTGCATTCCTGGGATTGGCAGCATATTACCGGAAGTTCATTCCAGACTTTTCAGCTATAGTTGTACCACTAACAGACCTGACAAGGAAAGGTAATGCAAATAAGATTGTGTGGAATGACAAGGATGAAGAGGCATTTAGAAAGCTAAAAACCGCCGTGGCGAAGGAACGAGTACTGCAAGGGGTTGATCTAGGATGTAGGTTTGTATTGCAAACAGATGCTTCAGACATAGGTGTAGGAGCAGTCCTTCTTCAACCAAGCAGGGGTAACGACAATATCCTTCATCCGGTAGCCTATGCAAGTAGGAAGCTGACACATACCGAACGTAAGTTTGCTGTAGTTGAAAGAGAGTGTTTTGCAATTGTTTGGGGCATTCTCAAATGTCAGAGATATTTGTACGGTAAACAGTTTACACTTCAAATCAACCTTTGAGGTACCTGAAAACAGCTAGACTGGCCAACAGTAGGCTGATGCATTGGTCTCTCTTGTTTCAGCCATTTAGGTTCACCATAGAAGCAATCGCGGGTAAAAGAAATGTGGGGGCAGACTATCTCAGTCGTATCGAAGTTGACTAGAGCTAGCACAGAAATAGCTAGGGAAACTATGTTTGTAGAGTGTAATACGAGACAAGGGTATTGTAGATTCTCTGTGAGTGAAACAAAAGTGTGGTACACTTTTGTCCATTGGAGGGGAGTTATGTCAGACATGTATGGTGGTATTTTGTGCCATCTACTTAACGAGATAACGAGTTAGCGAAGTCCGCTTAACCCTTAGAATGCTCAGTGAACATGAAATTGTCGTCTGCCGTTGCTATATATTTTGCCTTCTTTATCAATAAAAACATGGTTTCATAGGTAAGCGTTGTCAGTTTTTTTTCCAGTGGGGAATTAGAAAAATGGAAAATAGAAAATAAACAGCCGACTACAAAATGTAAGGGTTAGTGCTCAGGCCTAAAAAATAATTGTTTGTTTCTGGTAACCCATCCATATATTTTATTTTTAATCAATTTGTTGTTTTTCAGTAACTTATATTGCATAAAACATGACTGATTTTATTTTTTCCCAGGAACAGTCTAAAAAGATGTAGGGTAGGTGTCTTATCAATAAACTTACCCGATACAAACACTTTTATAGGCCTCAGTATTAGTCGTCTTAAGTAACTACATACTATTCACGTTGAGATAATCAGGGACATACTACGGAGAGATGGGCAACTCGCTATATAAGATTTCAATCGATTATGTTTAACTAGTCTAACTTAGCATAACTCCCTTCGATAACGAACAGATAGTCTCGTCACAAACGTGATACTTCCAGATAGTGACATCGATTGTGTGACATTTCCTCTCGCCTTGATCAATTAATAAGTCGCATTGACGCGATAGTTACATGTATGTTGTCTATAAGCCCTGTCCATGTGCCCTAATTTACTGAGTGTGTAAAATTGCATGTTATGTAATTTTACTCTCATATGTAAAAGCATATTGACATGTATGTAAATTCGTCTACTGGGGGCCGTTTCACTAAACTTCGTATGACTAAAATGTTCGTAGGTGCAACATTATGATAGTCTGTAAATTTCATTTGCGGCATAGGAGACAAATGCCATATTTTATCAGAACCGGTCTAATTATGGGACTTACAAGACAACAAAAGGTGTAGCTAGTAAAACAAAGTCAAGAGTGTGGTGGAATTCAGTGACCAAAGTGTGATATAGTGACATGGTATGCTAGTCTACAGGACGAGTTAGACAACCGAATTACGCGGTCGTGTTACCTACTGTAAGTCTTCAGGATCCAACATATTGGCGTCTCCGGCGTCCACCAGATTGTCCCACGTGTCATTTGTACGTGTCACGCCGTCGATGATCGTTTCAAACTTCGGAACTATCGGTGACTGTCTCCCGTCCACCGAGTATACAAATATGATGCCTGGTCGCTCGGTGCCCACAAATATCAGGGTCGTGTCCCCGAACTGGCCCACTGCTAATGATTCTGGTTCAGACCCCTGTGGTGTACATAGAGAATACCCGGCTAGTGTCTTTTTATATCAAGTTCATCAGGCAAGGCTTGGAAACGCGTAGGAATTCCGAGGCTTGTCGAGTAATTCCTACCGTTTCTGAGACGAGCCTTATAGATAATACCAGTCATGTGTCTTTTGATATCAAGTTTATCAGACAATGCTAGGAAAGGCATAGGAATTTCGAGGCTCTCATATTGAACATGGAATTCAGAGACGACTAAATATAGAATTCGGAGACGAATTTTAATTTGCTGAAGATGTATGTCACGGTACGTAACTCACTATGGGGAGACGGTATGCATCCGTGCTGGTTAGATCAGTCGGCCCCGGCCCGGTACACATTTTTCTCGCCCATGACATATGGCTCACCTTATTGTCTGATCTGGCGTCCATGGTTGAGGCTGCGAGCTCACCAGATTTGACGTTGTTGTTGAATAGAGCTGGTCTGTCGGCCGCGGTCCGATGGGCGATGTCACTGCCGCTGTCATACACCAGGGCGAGGGTATCCGCACGAAGAATGGAAAAACTGCGCCCACCAAACGTGTACAGCTTGTCAAATTCATCCGTTGTCTCATTCCTCCCGTCTATATTGCTTATTTCCAGTCTGCCTTAATAAAAAAATGGAATCTTAGGACGCTATAGTCCGGCAGCCAACAGCCGATTTTGGGCATAACCTTGCTTTGAATCACATTTCTTTTTATTACAGCCGGTCATCAATCGGATGCCAAAACAAGAAAGTATACACATGCGAATGTCTATACCTTCTAGTTTTGGAATCCGACTGACGATCAGCTGTCATCGTTGATCGTTTTGAGAAATCAGCATAAGTACAAGATGGCTGCCAAATAGATATATCGTGCCAACAAGTTGTATACACACAAGGAAATTAAGTAATGTAAGAGCGTGATACATGTCAACATATGCGACACATTCGTGACACCATTGCCAGGATACTGACCCTTTACCTTCTCATGGTTACTAAAACTCTTTATCCGTTTTACAGTGCCTTTTTCTGGAAATTGTGAAGCGGTCTGTGTCACTGATTTTGTGACAAATAAGCGTGATTTTTCAAAATTGTGAAAACGCGAGATTGTCGCCAAAATTGTGTAATTTTCAATGTGTTGCAAATTACACAATTGTGGCGAAAACAAAAAGTTAGATACCTGGGCCCGGTTGCTCAAAGCTTTTGTTAGCTTAACATACTGTTAAATCTTTAGCATTGCTAAGGATTTAACAGTCTGTTAAGCTAACGGAGGTTTTGAGCAACCATGCCCTGTTTATTTAACCAGTCAATCCTTCAATGCATAAACAAGTCCGTCATGACATTATATTAGGCACCTAGCGTGAAATCAACAATCACCTTCAATTATTATATGACTGACAACTTCAACCAGTGAGTGGACATATATGATATTCACCTGGATATCAGTCTCGGACTCGTCTCGTTGCGCGAGACGAGTCCGAGAATGATATTTGAAATGTAATATTCACAATTTCGAATAACACTCTCGGACTCTTCTCGCGCAACGAGACGAGTCCATTACTGATATTCACGTATAGTAGCATGCGCGTGTCACTGATCACGCAACCAAGCATGAGACATATATTGCGTTGTTGTATCATATACGTACTGTATTATGGGTCATATAATAAAATAATGATTGTCTTTTGAGTCGGTGTACACAAGATTTACGGACCTTCGAAACGTCATATTTACCTCGGTCTTCGGCCTCTGTGAATATGACGTTCCTCAAGACCGTAAATCTCGTGTACACCGACTCAAAAGACAATAATTGTATATTGTAACGCTGATGATGTCCATGAGTATTTCTTAAGGTATAGTTACTCGTGATTTCCCAAGTTAGTAGCCTATTTACAAAACAGGTGTACATGTACTGTATATATATGTAAAAGAAATGAATGATGCGGGAATGCGGACAGAGAATTGTGAACGCAATAACCACAGAGTAATATCATATCACACGGAGATTCTTACCAAGATTAGAGTCTTCTTGAAGATGCGTTCTTAGTGTTGCATTTGGTTCTACAAAATGAAAAGCCAGGAACTATATTATTTTAGTGCCGTTCTAAAATCCCCACTCACAGTGCAAGGCTTACTCGTAATAATGCTAATGATGCAGTTGATACTTATAGGGAGAAGATATAAAGTTCGTCCAATATGATAAATGCACATCTCTCCCTCTCATGTAAGTACATGTAGTTTGCTTCTCACAGGGAACCCTTACAATTCTGGAGGCCGTTTCACTAAACTTCGTACGTAAGTGCAAACTTATGATAGTCTGTACATGTCACATTACCAAGGTTTCTTGTAGACGATTATTGGATTTGCATTTATTGCGCATAGGCTACATATGCAGCCAGTGCTCAATAAAGGTAAATCCATTAATTGAAATTTCTAGACGATCCTACATTTGCACTTACGAACATCTAAGTAGTACGAAGTTTAGTGAAACGGCCCCCTGAATTTAGTTATGTCGCCTGCTGTTTATTTTTCATATTTGTCAATAAAAAAATCATGTTTTGACAGCGCACGAGAACGTCTCCAAAAGAGAGATTTTCATGTATATTGTGTAATGGTAACTGGATACATGTATTGCCTCATTTCTTAGTTTTAAATTACCAATGGAGATTAATTTGAATAATTCATGAAAAAGACTTACCAAATCTCTCCGATAAGTGCACTTTTTTTACCCGCGTTCCTTCCGAGAAATAGTCGTAGTCCTTGGAACCGCCTTCATTGGCGGTAAGCAGGTAAGCCACGCCTCCGATGGTCACGTGGTGTATGGCGTCCGGCTGATACATTCCAAATACGGGCCATGGCCGTAGGTTTATGTCTTCAAAACACACGAAATCAACATCACTCACTAACTAGTCAAGAAGAGATACTACAAGTAACTTCAACGCGAATTTGATTCCTCAAACCTTTTGTTTTCGTTGGTTTTTTTTTTCTTTTTAGGTTTGAGGCGGCTTTCAGCTTCGCCGAAAACCTATTGTATTCGTCGGTTTTTTTTTTTTTTTTTTTTTTTTTTTTTTATTCAGCCGTTCAGTCTACAGCCCAAACCGCTGGTCGGATCGACTTCAAATTTTGCATGCCGATTCGGATCAAGTGTGAGCAGAGACTCAGAGATTTTCAGAAATATCTTAATGCCACTTTCCACGAAACCGGAAGTGACGTCATATTTTCTATAACTTTCTATAACTTCCTTATTTTCCAACCGATTTCAAAAATTATTTTTGCATTGGAAAGCTGACAACATTCTCTATCTCGACTTCCCTGACAGTTCTCGGCTATCTGGTCAAATAAGAGAGCTATAAGGATTTGAAGTTGAAATATGTACATACTTTTCAACGATTTTGCCGAATTTTTGCCGAATTTCGGCTGATAACGGGTGGTCTTTGCAAACGTTTTCCAATTTGTACAGTAATGTCAGCAAACATAATTTCTTGCCGTGTGTTAGGGGAGTGTCAGGCGCATAAAAGATGAATTTAATTTTCAGAGCTCTATCTTGACTACTTCCGGTTCTATTGGATGTCAAAGATGAACGTCTTTTTTTTCAAGTTTTAACAAAATAGAGCAAACGGATGTGACGTCAGCTTCGTTATTTATCAATAGATTTCAAAATTTCTTGCTGCGGTCGATATTTCAGTCATTTAGCTAAAACTTTCCCGCTTTGTGCCCGGCCTATGGTGAAAAACAAACGAAAACTTCACTGGCGGAATATTGCACATATGTAATTTCCGTTTTATTAGGTGTATTTACAAATGGCGTAAACTGCAATTTAGGGGCGATAACTATCGAAAAATAATCATCCGCTGACTTACGGGCTCCCTCCATCTACACCAAACCGCTGGTCGGATCGACTTCAAATTTTGCATGCCGATTCGGATCAAGTGTGAGCAGAGACTCAGATATCGGTTAATGCTACTTTCCACGAAAACGGAAGTGACGTCATACTTCATATAACTTCCTTATTTTCCAACCGATTTCAAGAATTCTTTTTGCATCGGAAAGCTGACAAAATTCTCTATCTCAAACTCGCTGACAGTTTTCAGCTATCTGCTCAAATAAAAGAGCTATATGCATTTGAAGTTGAAAAATGTACATACTTTTCAACGATTTTGCCGAATTTCGGCTGATAACGGGTGGTCTTTACAAACGTTTTCCAATTTGTACAGTACTGTCAGCAACATAATTTCTTGCCAGGGTGATAGGGGAGTGTCAGCCGCATGAAAGATGATAATTTTCAGAGCTATATCTTGACTACTTACGGCTCTATTCGATGTCAAAGATGAACGTATTTTTTCAAGTTTTCAAAATAGAGCAAACGGATGTGACGTCAGCTTCGTTATTTATCATTCGATTTCAATTGTTTTTGCTGTAGTCGATATTTCTGTCCTTTAGCTAAATCTTTGGCTGAGGATCGAACCCGGTATCCCTCGCTACGAGCCCATCGCTCTACCTCTAAGCTAACCGGCCCCACATCGGTGTGATGATGCGAACACAATAATGTTGGACTGTTCATTCTAAAACTTCAGAAATTAGGTTTGAGGAATTTGATTCCTCAAACCTTTTGTTTTCGTTGGTTTTTTTTTTTTTTTTTTTTTTTTTTTTTTTTTTTTTTTTATTCAGCCGTTCAGTCTACAGCCCAAACCGCTGGTTGGATCGACTTCAAATTTTGTATACCGATTCGCATCAACAGTGAGACGAGAATAACGCAATTTTCAGAATTCTCATGACGTCACTTTCTACGAAACCGGAAGTGACGTCATATATCATATAATTCCCTATAACTTCCTTATTTTCCAACCGATTTCAAAAATTCTTTTTGAATTGTAAAGCTGCGAGAATTCTCTATCTTCGCTTCGCTGACAATGTTTGGCTATCTGCTCAAATGAGAGAGCTATAGACATGTGAAATTGAGAAAAATGAAAAAAATCAACAATTTCAGATTTTTATTTTATTTTAACGGGTGGTCTTTGAAAACAGTTTCCAATTTGTACAGTAATCTCAGCAACATAATTTTTTGACAGCGTCACGCGGGACATTCATCCGCACAGAAGATGATATTTTTCAGAGCAATGGCTTGAATAGTTCTGATTCTATTGTCTTTCAAACTTGGACGTTTTTTTTCAATTTTTCAAATTTGAAATGGTCATAACATTTTTATTATCTAACCGATTTCAAATATTTTTTTGCATTAAAAAGCCAACAAAATTCTCTATCTCCGTTTCGCTGGTAGTGTTTGGCTATCTGCCCAAATGAGAGAGTTGTAGGCATTTGAAGTTTTAAAAAAAAAATTGAAATGGTCATAACTTCCTTATTATTCAACCGATTTCAAATATTTTTTTTGCATTAAAAAGCCAATAAAATTCTCTATCTCCGGTTCACTGGTAGTTTTTAGCTATCTGCTCAAATGCGCGAGCTACATTTTTTTTTCAATTTTTCAAATTTTAAATGTGTTCATAAGTTTGTTATTATCTAACCGATTTCAAATATTTTTTTTCCATTAAAAAGCCAACACAATTCTCTATCTCCGCTTCGCTGGTAGTTTTTGGCTATCTGCCCAAATGAGAGAGTTGTAGGCATTTGAAGTTTGGTTCTTTCATTTTTTTATTTTCTTTGTTGTTCAACATAATCATGATAATTATACCGATGAAAGCCGAAACAGGCCGAATGCATTTTTCAAATTTGAAATGGTCATAACTTTTTTATTATCTAACCGATTTCAAATATTTTTTTTGCATTAAAAAGCCAATAAAATTCTCTATCTCCGGTTCGCTGGTAGTTTTTAGCTATCTGCTCAAATGCGCGAGCTACATGCATTTGAAGTTTGAGAACGAGCATATAAACTTAGCCGCCTAGAACAGTGTGTACAGCTGACAAACTTCGAGGTGGAGGCCAGACAGGTATGGTGGGCTGTATCAGACACTGGTTTTATATACGAACTGACATGCTGTGAGTGCTTTAGAATCGTCTTAACTTCAATGTCAGACAATAGGGGGTTAACGGTACACATTTCGTAGAACGTTATATAATGAAAAATGCTTAGAATAGTCAAGCGATTCTGAAAATACAAAACTTTATTTTTTCAATTTCATTGGAATTGCATCAATTTTTTTTGAGTTTCATATGTTTTCGTCATTGGCAATGTCTTCTAATCACTTTGCCAGTGTACGTTTGTCAGTACATCAAGCCTCAAACCGTTGATGCAGCTTCAGCTGCTCTAGTTATTTTCTTTGTTGTTCAACATAATCATGATAATTATACCGATGAAAGCCGAAACAGGCCGAATGCATTTTTCAAATTTGAAATGGTCATAACTTTTTATTATCTAACCGATTTCAAATATTTTTTTGCATTTAAAAGCCAACAAAATTCTCTATCTCCATTTCACTGGTAGTTTTTGGCTATCTGCCCAAATGAGAGAGTTGTAGGCATTTGAAGTTTGGTTCTTTCATTTTTTTATTTTCTTTGTTGTTCAACATAATCATGATAATTATACCGATGAAAGCCGAAACAGGCCGAATGCATTTTTCAAATTTGAAATGGTCATAACTTTTTTATTATCTAACCGATTTCAAATATTTTTTTTGCATTAAAAAGCCAACAAAATTATCTATCTCCATTTCACTGGTAGTTTTTGGCTATCTGCCCAAATGAGAGAGTTGTAGGCATTTGAAGTTTTTAAAAAAAATTGAAATGGTCATAACTTCCTTATTATTCAACCGATTTCAAATATTTTTTTTTGCATTAAAAAGCCAATAAAATTCTCTATCTCCGGTTCGCTGGTAGTTTTTAGCTATCTGCTCAAATGCGCGAGCTACATGCATTTCAAGTTTGAGAACGAGCATATAAACTTAGCCGCCTAGAACAGTGTGTACAGCTGACAAACTTCGAGGTGGAGGCCAGACAGGTATGGTGGGCTGTATCAGACACTGGTTTTATATACGAACTGACATGCTGTGAGTGCTTTAGAATCGTCTTAACTTCAATGTCAGACTAGGGGGTTAACGGTACACATTTCGTAGAACGTTATATAATGAAAAATGCTTAGGATAGTCAAGCGATTCTGAAAATACAAAACTTTATTTTTTCAATTTCATTGGAATTGCATCAATTTTTTTTGAGTTTCATATGTTTTCGTCATTGGCAATGTCTTATAATCACTTTGCCAGTGTACGTTTGTCAGTACATCACGCCTCAAACCGTTGATGCAGCTTCAGCTGCTCTAGTTTTTTTTTTTTTTTTTTTTTTTTTTTTTTTATTCAGCCGTTCAGTCTACAGCCCAAACAACTGGTCGGATCGACTTCAAATGTTGCATGCCGATTCGGATCAAGTGTGAGCAGAGACTCAGAGATTTTCAGAAATATCTTAAAGCCACTTTCCACGAAACCGGAAGTGACGTCATACTTTCTATAACTTCCTTATTTTCCAACCGATTTCAAAAGTTCTTTTTGCATTGGAAAGCTGACAAAATTCTCTATCTCGAATTCTCTGACAGTTCTCGGCTATCTGGTCAAATAAGAGAGCTATAGGCATTTGAAGTTGAAAAATGTACATACTTTTCAACGATTTTGCCGAATTTTTGCCGAATTTCGGCTGATAACGGGTGGTCTTTGCAAACGTTTTCCAATTTGTACAGTAAAGTCAGCAACATAATTTCTTGCCAGTGTGATAGGGGAGTGTCAGGCGCATAGAAGATGATAATTTTCAGAGCTCTATCTTGACTACTTCCGGTTCTATTGGATGTCAAAGATGAACGTCTTTTTTTCAAGTTTTCAAAATAGAGCAAACGGATGTGACGTCAGCTTCGTTATTTATCAATAGATTTCAAAATTTCTTGCTGCGGTCGATATTTCAGTCCTTTAGCTAAAACTTTCCCGCTTTGTGCCCGGCGTATGGTGAAAAACAAACGAAAACTTCACTGGCGGAATATTGCACATATGTAATTTCCGTTTTGTTAGGTGTATTTACAAATGGCGTAAACTGCAATTTAGGGGCGATAACTATCGAAAAATAATCATCCGCTGACTTACAGGCTCCCTCCATCTACACCAAACTGCTGGTCGGATCGACTTCAAATTTTGCATGCCGATTTGGATCAAGTGTGAGCAGAGACTCAGATATCAGTTAATGCTACTTTCCACGAAAACGGAAGTGACGTCATACTTCATATAACTTCCTTATTTTCCAACCGATTTCAAGAATTCTTTTTGCATCGGAAAGCTGACAAAATTCTCTATCTCAAACTCGCTGACAGTTTTCAGCTATCTGCTCAAATAAAAGAGCTATATGCATTTGAAGTTGAAAAATGTACATACTTTTCAACGATTTTGCCGAATTTCGGCTGATAACGGGTGGTCTTTACAAACGTTTTCCAATTTGTACAGTACTGTCAGCAACATAATTTCTTGTCATGGTGATAGGGGAGTGTCAGCCGCATGAAAGATGATAATTTTCAGAGCTATATCTTGACTACTTACGGCTCTATTCGATGTCAAAGATGAACGTATTTTTTCAAGTTTTCAAAATAGAACAAACGGATGTGACGTCAGCTTCGTTATTTATCATTCGATTTCAATTGTTTTTGCTGTAGTCGATATTTCTGTCCTTTAGCTAAAACTTTGGCTGAGGATCGAACCCGGTATCCCTCGCTCCGAGCCCATCGCTCTAGCTCTAAGCTAACCGGCCCCACATCGGTGTGATGATGCGAACACAATAATGTTGGACTGTTCATTCTAAAACTTCAGAAATTCTTTTTGCAACCGATAGTTTACACATTGGGCTAAAGCTTAGTTACACATGAAATCAATGTTTGAGGCTCAAACCGTTGATGCAGCTCAAGCTGCTCTAGTTCAATTTGATTTAGCGATTGGAATTTAGTTGTTTGAAGTGTTACACTAACTACAACCCTTTGCGCCTCCGATATGAGTATCATCGCGAGGGATGGAGCTGGCCGGGTAGCAATTTTGTTTTTAGGATTACGCGAGCGGCGGTCTAGAGAACCAACTATTGTTCATCACCCCTAGTGTAACCAAGGTTACACTAGGGGTGCGGGAAAAGTAGGTGTGTGTGTGGGGTGGGGCGGGGGTGTCTCCATAGCACAGACATCTGACTATCTACGGGTTGATTGATTGGGGTTTAGACGTCCGTTCAACAGAAACATCGTATACATACGGGTATGTATCTATATTGGGGGATTGGGGTTTAACGTCCGTTTAGTAACAGCGGGGGTTCTACTGGGCTATTTCTTACCACTGTCCCTATCGCTAACGTCGAGGCCAATGGTGGACGATCCCCAGTCCTTGAAGCCAAGCCCGTGTATTGCCGCGATTTCTCCCTTCACCAGGTCCACCACCGCGATAGCGTTATTCTCCTGGAATCGAAATTCACGTGCACGGTGGTAAATTTTGACACGAACATAATCGAAACACGCGGCGGGTAGATTAGGACACCGTAGAGCACAATCGAAACACACGGCCGGTAATTGGTATTATGGAACGCCATGACTGCCTTAACTGAACTAATATTGTTATCTTATGTGGATTCATCTTTAATTTATATGGATTTATCTTCATCTTTTGTGGCATCGTATTTATCATATGTGTATTCATCTTTATCTTATGTGGAGTCGTATTTATCTTATGTCAATTCGTATTTATCTTATGTCAATTCGTCTTTATATTATGTGGATTCGTCTTTATCTTATGTCGGTTCGTCTTTATCTTATGTCAATTCGTCTTTATATTATGTGGAGTCGTATTTATCTTACGTCGATTCGTCTTGATCGTATGTGGATTCATCTTTATATTATGTGGATTCGTATTTATCTTATGTGGATTAATCTTTATCGTATGTCAATTCGTCTTTATCTTATGTCGATTCATCTTTATCTTATGTCAGTTCATCTTTATATTATGTGGATGCGTCACGGGTGTCGACATGGTTGTTGTTGTTGTTGTTGTTGCGGCAAAGAAATAGCCGGTGTGAACACAAATATCTCTCCAATAAATAAACCCCATATTAACAATGTTCGACATAAAGACGAAACGACAGAACATAAAGAGAACTGCACTTAAGATAAGTACACATCTACATAAGATAAGAAAAACGGAAATACGAACCCACATAAGATTAAGATATACCCACAAAAAATAATGCCAACCCGACACAATATATGCCCCCTCCCCCCTCCCCTGGCTGACAAAAGGGACCTTACGACATATGCGATCAGAGTAGCCCCAGATCAGCCTGTGCTTCCGCACAGTCTTATCAGGGTCTACGTTGTTCATTATTCCATCAATGGAGTAGTATTAATAACACCAGCAAGACGATTAGAATCGAGTCATTTTCTGTGTGCGTTTGCAAAAGGAATTATATATCCAATTAGTGCCAATTATATTCAACGCCATACTGTCCCATTTCTCAGCCCGGCGGCCCATATAAAGACGAACTAACATACCACCATAAGAAAAAAAAGTTAAGAAAAAGTGAGTTGACGTAAGCTAAAGATTGATTAATTGATTATTGGTGTTTAACGACCTATCAAGTGCCAGGGTCATTTAAGGCCGGGCCAACGGGATGGATTATCCCGTATTCAACCCGTCCACAATGAGGGAAATTCCCAAAATCAGAACTCAATATTTAGAGAACTATATATTCAGTCCTGAAATTAGAATATCCTGACCTGGTGCCAGGTCCATACCACACCAGAGTCACTTAGCTCCAGCCCCAAAATCAATATGATCAGTACAGATCGTATTACTATTTAATGGGGCATAACAGGATTTAGCTCTCAAGTACCAGGGGCCAAAACGGTACATGAGGGCCAAACCATGGCCGGCATTCCAGTAAGGATAAACCCCGATCGTTAAATTACCCATCGCATGCTCCCAACCACCACCCAACGTAAGCTAAAGACAAATTGACCTAATATAAAGACGATCTTGCATAAGATACATAGATGAACTGACTTACGATAAAGACCAACTGACATAATATAAAGACGAATCCACACGAGATAAGGACGAACTGACATAATATATAGACGAAACCGCACAAGATAATGACAAACTGATATACGATAAAGATGAACTGACATAATATAAAGATGAAATGACATAAGATAAAGACGAATTGGCATAACGTAAAGATACACTGATATAAGACAAAGTCGAATGCACACAAGATAAATACGAACTGACATAAGATAAACATGCACCCACACAAGATAAAGACGAACTGACCTAATATAAACACGAATCCACACAAGATAAAGACGAACTGACATACGATAAAGACGAATCTACATGAGATAAGGACGAACTGACATAAGATAAAGATGAACTGACATAAGATAAAGACGAATTGGCCTAAAGTAATGATACACTGATATAAGACAGTCAAGATAAGAAGATAAATACGAACTGACATAAGATAAAGACGAACTGACATAACATAAACACGAATCCACACGAGATAAAGACGAACTGACATAAGATAAAGACGAATCCACACAGGATAAAGACAAATTCACATAAGATAAAATCGAACTGACATGAGATAAAGACGAATCCACACAAGATAAAGACAAACTGATATAAGACAAAGACGAACTGACATAAGATAAATACGAAACCATATAAGAGCAGTACATGTCTTCAGTTAAGGCTGTCATGGCGTTCCATACCCCTTATGTGAGTATTATGGAGCACATTTTTCTCGCCCTGTGACAAACTGGTAAATACTGCCCAAAATGTACCAAAAATATGGAATTCAGAGACGAATTAAATATAGGATTCTGGGACCAATTCCAATTTGACGGGGGAGTATGTCACGGTACGTAATTCACTGTGGGGAGGAAGTGTGTATTCGTGCCCGGTTAGCTCAGTCGGTTAGAGCGATGGTACGGTAAACCAGATGTCCTAGCAGCTTCGAGTCGGGACAGATGCGTTAGGAAGAATCGATTCCACAGACGCGATGAGCTGCGTTTACATAATAGGCCGTGAGCCAGAAATTGACTGTTTTTTATCATTATAAACAACTGATATGGCAATTTTGTATGTTTAATGATATGTTCATAACTATACAATGGAATAATGTTCATAATGTCTGCTAATTCAGATGAAGAATTTTGCACGTTTTGTTACCCCACCCAATGAATTTCAATGGCAAAAACACCTACCTTAATAACTCCATAAAAGTATTGTACTTTTGTATTTTCTTCGTGTCAATGGTACCAAGTAGTGTTAGTATTTTTCACCATTCCCCACCCACACATTTTACAATGGGAATTTTACATGTAATTTATTTCATTTATGTTATGCACTGTCACTTACTTATATATTGTTTAAATGCATATGCAACTACTTATGCACTACTGATAGCTATCCGTCCACACTTCAGATACAGTGTGTCCGAGTGTTCGTCCGTCTGTCCGTCCGCTTCGCATTTTCTTAGAGATGGTATGACACCTACGCTATATGTCTCATTATGCAAATCTCTCTTGGTGTCTTACTAATTTTATCAATGGTAATTGTACTTAATAGTGTTTGTATTAAATAGTGAATCCACATATTCTTATTACATAATGTCTACAGCAGATGATGCAATGTTAAAACAAAGTAGCTTTAACTATATATTCCCCACCCACTTAATTTACAATGACCATTTTACACGTAATATCTTTTCTTATTTTGTACGCTGCCAGATACTTATGAAAGGTTCATATGAATGTGTAGCTATTAACACCTGTATACATGTATGTGGATGTGACTGCAGAAATGGGGCTTATGGTTTTTGTGACCAGTGTCGATCCAGATAAGCCTGTGTATCCGCACAATATGTTCAGGATCTGCACTGTTCACCATTCCATCAGTGAAACACCCATCATGCTTCTAACAAGCATAATATATCGTTATCAGGGTACAGGAGTGTGCTATTTGATCAGGAGCCACACTGTTCGCAAATCCCATAAGCCCCATTTCTCCAGTCACAGCCACATATTAGTTATCCACACACATTTCAGATACAGAATGAATGTCTGTTCGTTTCTCTATATGTCCATTTCATCTTTATGCAACCAACCATGACACTTACCATGTTTACTATGTTGTGTATTCCAACATGAACGTCTCTGATACATTCATTTATTACTCTCAGTTGTTGGCAGGCCTTTAAACACCATTAAGTAAAATAAGTAAATAAATATAATTATTACTGTCAATAGTATAGGTCGTAGGTACTAATTTGCAAGTTGGATATAGCAAATATACATTTTCTACCATGCTGAATGGATGATTTGTAGCACATATTCACAGTAAATACAAAAATACAGAACACTTAAGATAGCTGTAAATAATACAAGCAAGCTAAGCTGGAGTAAAACAGGACAAATATATTGTTATGCACTTTCAAGATGACAGCCAGCAAACAATGAGTTTGTGTGATATAAAAATAAAATTATGTAGTAGAACCATTGAAATTGAGATATATCCCAGTTCAACATAATGTACACACTATTTATTGTGCATTCCAATACCATTCACTCAACCCATTCCGAGTCATCAACAGGAACAGGATTATAATGTGTAGTTAGCACATGTACTTATAAAATCATATAGTAACAAGAGCTGTAGGAGAACAGCATAGCTCGACTACGAGGGTTGTCGATGTACACCTAGCTTGACAAACAAGGTGGCCGCGGCCTGCATACAAACCTTAACCAAGGTTGACTAAAAACCTTAACCAAGGGAAATTAAGTAAGTAATTCAAGGTTAAATGTAGGTCAATGTCAGATATAGGTCAGGGGTTATTGATGTACATCACTAGGAGATGAAGTTTTCCAGGTATGGTTGCTGTAGGCCCAGGAGTATTCCATATACAAGCTTGACTAAAAACCTCAACCAAGGGGAAATAACTAAGTAATCCAAGGGTAAATGTAGGTCAAAGTCAAATATAGGTCAGGGATTATTGATGTACATCACTAGGAGATGAAGTTGTCTAAGTATGGTGTTTGTATGCACAACAGTATTCCATCTACAAGCTTGACTAAAAACCTTAACCAAGGGGAAATAACTAAGTCATTCAATGTTAAATGTAGGTCAAGGTCAACTATAGGTCAGAGGTTGTTGATGTACACCACTAGGAGATGAAGTTGTCCAAGTATGGTGGATGTAGGGCCAGGAGTATTCCATATACAAGCTTGACTAAAAATCTTAACCAGTGCGTGACGGTGACGCCGACGCCGACGTCGACGCCGGGGTGACTACATAAGCTCTAACTATTCTTCGAATAGTCGAGCTAAAAATGTATAGCTTGTATAACTACTGAAATACAGTATGTGTCTGTTCCAATGTGTATAACTGTCATCCATTACCAGTGTAAGTACACACTAGTGCATGCATCATGGCCATTGCCTAATACATGCAGGTATGTTGCTCCATTAGTCTTATTTGAGAGGCACCCATGGCGATATTGTATTTTGTAAGTGAGGCATTGTAAGTAAATATTTAACCATGATTTCATAATAGTGACATTTGATAACATGTAAGGTTGATATATCATTTCATAATGTTCATATAAACAAAAATATTGAAGATGCATTATCTTTCTAAAAGCATGCATATGCTTTTCAAATATATCCACTATATTCACATAGCTGTTATGTGCGCATACATAAACTATTTTGTCCAATATGTTTCAACATTCGGTGTTCTTAATTATAGCACATGTGTTATTCTACACCTGTTCTGTCAAATTACCAATATTTACTATATATACAAACTAATATTAGTATGTATGTAGTCTAAAAAAGCCATTCCGGGGTATTGAAAAACCACACTAGTCCAGTTTAAGAAGTATGCACATCTACCACGTGTAGCCGCACACACACACACACACACACACACACACGCGCACACACACACACATACACACACACACGCACACACACACGCACGCACGCACGCACGCGCGCGCACGCACACACACACACACACACACACACACACACACACGCACACACACACACACACACACATAGCACCATCAATATGCGTTTAAATCCCCATGAATGATAATGTATCACCATATATATTATGCAATGTATCAAAATGTTCATCTAAACAATATCACATAGCCTCTATCGAGACACATTCAATTTAGGATTTTACTATGCAATTGAACTATTGTCTACATTGCATTCCAACTATTTACGCAGGCGGTAAGTATCAGGTTTGTGGAAGGCGTTTTCTGCCGCATTGTACCACAGTTGTTTATTTTGCTGGCTCTCTGGTGTCGTCGGAATATATATTTCTCTATTTGACAACAGGTAATCACGTAATGTCATTCTAATGATCAAACAACTCTATAATAATGTACCATGTGTACATTTATTTACTGAATGCAGAATTATATTTACATTGTACCTGTTTTTAGCACATACATACCACACGTAGTTTTTAGCTAATAGACATGTCTTTGCCTCCATATACCCCTATGTGGCATTGTATTCGCATAAGAATCCCTATGGTTGTCTTTCAAATTTATTACACCGCTGATGGACAATCATATTCCATTACTATAGCAACCAGGGACACGTATTCGAGTATATGCCATGGGCTAGCAGAGTTTGGTGTCATCGCAAGGTTCGGGACCTCCTCGGGCTAGGGGTATTATCAACTATTTTTAGAAATGTACGCTGTATTAAAAGTGTACATATAGATCCGTAAATATCATATCTCCTAATTGCAAAAGCGACCATGTTGATGGTCATCTTGGAACTGATCGACATTCATGGTGACACTGAATATGATTAGGTTTATCCCTACCATTAATTTACGCAGTCGCGTTCACCCGACCACCACCCATATGTGATGCAATATGGTCTATTGTACTGGTGAATATAGATTCAGACGGGCAATATGACACCAAATTGACTGTAGAATCACAATAACTTATAATATTGCTTGTTAGAAGCCTGACAGATGGAATGGCGAACAGTGCAGATCCTGATCAGACTGTACGTAAGCACAGGCTGATCAGGAGCTACACTGGTCGCAAAACCCATAAGTCCAATTTCTCCAGTCAGAACCACACAGATCCTAGCCAATACCAAGAAAGGAAGACATTATAATGGAGACTGTTGACGGTAGTGAAACGATATTTTACCAATTTGCAATTAACACCTCAGAAGAATTTAGGTGCAGATATAGATCAGCCACATATATATCGACTACTGTAGTATCATCTTCAGGTAACCTGTTATGCGAGTACACGCTGGCCAATTTTCATCTCTCTAAATTTTCATTTCCCTAAAACAATAGTTATTTTGATACTACGAGTACATATATACATACAGTTTATTAGGCTCGGATGCGTTCTTAGTCTCGCCAAATAAATATAAAATGTCACTAGCCTCGTATTTTCAATGTAAATTGAAGCTATACAGCTTTATTAGTACATTACTTCCTGATCTAATTGTGGCTTTATACGTGTTTAAATCATGTAAATTTGAAACATTAATGTCAGATGTGAATACATATGCGGGATGCTTAATGTGGGAGAAAGCCATGCATGTTTGCAATAAGCATACCCATGCCATTAATCATACCATACTACATACTGCCTTGGCCAATGATCATCATGCTCGCTTAATTGTCAGAAGTGTACTCGTTCGTTAACAATAATAACATTGTATTCCTTGTCAACAGTCAATCCATTGTAAAATGGCCGCCATTTGTTCATCCATCGGCTTTTTGAGCGCATACAACCAGGATTGATAGACAATAGGCTACTGAATCCGAAAATCATACTCACCTGCAATCCCACATGGTGGAGGGGGGGGGGGGGGGTATTGCTGCTGGCTCAAGGTCTATAACGTCTGATTTGGTATGGAGTTAGTTTCAAAGGGACGTCGCTGTGCAAACTCGGACTTTCTGTAAGTTTTTCATAGACGAGTTCATTCGTTGTAATGAATCCATGCATGCATGATCACTGTCATTATACTAGACCACATGTTGCATTTACTCAATTGTATTCGGAGTTGGGGTTCATGGGGTATTGTGTCTCTTATTCAGCATATGTAGGTACACCACATACGCATTGGTTTCTTGTGTATGGGCCACGTACGTACCTGTAGGAATACATACGCCTTTGCCATTATTGTGTATGCGCCACGTACGTACCTGTAGGCATACATACGCATTGGTTTCATCTGCATTGACGGCGATGTATTCCGGCTCCACGTCGTTAGAGAATGTGTTGTTGTTGCCTCTGTATATGAATCGTACACCCTGGCGCTCGAGGTCACCGATGCTACAACACAGGTTGAAATCAAAGGACTGAACGTCCTGAAATTATTCGCAATATGTGGCAAAATATGAAAACGATCATGGCCATTTGGTCAGTTAAAGATGTTGTCCATTTTAGCTACGGCCTGTGTGTTTTAATGGCTAATCCCCTATGTTGAATAGTTATATGCTTCAAGTACTACTTAACCACCACATGAGGTCAATTACACGCCCCATATTCGCGTTAGCCACGCATTACAGTTACCACCGTAGAGGTACCGGATGGTACCGGTCCAGGTTGGTACCGGTACCGGCTTATAGGGATCGTCCATTTCGTGTTATCACTTCCGGAATGTCGAAAAGGTCAACAGCTATTCTGAGAACATACACCGAAACCGAACATTGTATTCGTGCACTGAATCATGGAGTTACGAATCGCGAATAATCGAGTAGGGTTGTTAATCGTCGCACCATTAGACTACGGAAACATGTGCAATAACATAAATTTACTACAAAGAAACAACAACAAACAAACCATTTATCTCACTGAAATGGCGATCCAGCCTAGTTATTAGAACTATTTTTTATGGCGTAAGACCAGTGTTTTTTAAAAAGTTCAACACGCAAAATATGTGCTGCGACCGACATAAGATCATTTGCATAAAAGCTGCAAGACCTCAAATTTGGATGTTGGTTATATATTGAAGGTATGTCCACTCAGTAGGCATAAAATGTTCGTTATATGAATTAAATAAGTGTATAATTGTGTCACTATTCCACCAGTTCTAAAGATTACAAGTGCCCGCTATACACATACAATCATTTAGTAATATTTATTTTACTGATAGTGACGCGCGTTGGTATCAGGCTATTTTCATATGCAAATGAGGCATGGTATTTTTTAATTATGTATACTAATTAAATGTGTCACCTGAAATAATTTCAGATGATAAAGTATGATAATTGCAAATCAAAAAATAAATACAGAATATAAATAGTAATGTCCGTTAACATTTTAAGGAAACACGGTTATCGCCCCTGATGTCTGATATCAAATGTATAATAATGCCAATCAATACGTGGGGTAATGGTGAATGAATGTTTATTTAGCCAGAAAATGTCTCGGATGATGTCTCTGATATAAAGAAGATGTTGTGCCTACTGAGTGGGCATGTACCTTTAATTCTTCGCTGGCGCTCGAATAATAGTTGACAAAAATAAAATGCTGATACTAAGCAAACCGTTTTAGCTCACAACCTTTATGATTACCTGTTGTCAAATTGAGTAAAGTCTAGCACCTTTACATTATAATCCCCAGCTGGTGTGTCGCTAAACGTTACTATGGTAACCGATCCCGGCGGGTCGACGAGTGTTTGTGTTGAGACGTCATCGTATGGTTCGGCTTCCATGGCAACCAGGAGCTTGTCACAGTTCCGCGTCACCTTGATCATATCGGGCTGGGCACCAACTGTATGGGGCGCAGTTTTATTGTTTATTCAGAACTACTTTTTTGATATCAATAAATAGAGGATTTTACATAAGTGATGATTTAATATGATATTTATTAAATGAGTTTACTGATTTCATAAGAAACGAGGCTATGCCGTTTAACAATTTAACGACACGTTTTCTGTAGCGGGATCATTTGCATAATTATTACACAAGTGTATTATAATTTTTAATACTCAGTGTTATTGAACTGTAAAGGCCTATTTTATGCAATAATACGATAATCTGTCATATCTCAAAAATATATGCAAACACTTGGTTTGGAAACGATAGGAATTCCTCGGCGAGCCTCGGAATTCCTACACGTTTCCTAGCCTCGCTTCATAAACTTGATATCAAAAGACACTGGCCTGGTATTCTCTATATGTGGTTGTGTCTAGAGAAATGGGGCTTATGGGTTTTTGCGACCAGTGTAGATCCAGAGCAGCCTGTGCATTCGCACAGTCTGATCAGGATCTGCACTGTTCGCCATTACATCAAGGAGACATTCATCATGCTTCTAACAAGCAATATAGATCGTTATCATGCTACATTAGTGTGCTATTTGACAAGGAGCTATACTGGTCACACATCCCATAAGCCCCATTTTTCCAGTCACACCCACATAAAAACGTACCAGGAATGGCCTGTATAAGGTCCAGTGTACGAGCCTGTGTGTCGTAGGCACGGTACACGTTAATGCTGTCGTTGGCGGTCCGCGTCAGATTGTTCATGGTGACGAAGACATAGCCACCACAGTATTCCACATCGGTGACGTCAACGTTGGTGACGGAATGGTGGAACATGACTTTAGGCGACGTAACATCCGAAATATCGATGACATGGATGTTAATGTTCCCTGGAATAGTTATATAATGTGAATACCGCGATAAAATGGACCTTATACAAATGTATGTAGTAATTGAATAATTGGCAACACAAAAGCATGGCTGCTATAGACAGGTAATTGTTATTCGGAGGTGACCTTACTCACTGTAAATAACTTAATGAACTTGGAGATTCACAAGAAACTTATGAAGTATGTCTGTTTAATCTGTTCTCAATAATTTATGTTTCCTTTCACTCATCTGCTGCATATTTCATACACGCATTTCTATGATTGTCCTCTACTGCCCCGTGGCAACTCCACTTTCGTCCCGCTCCGTGTTGGACTTAGAATTCTACCTCGTTTTCTATCAAAGCGGTATGTGGGCATAGTTGCAATATCAAGATACATGGCCACGTGGTTACATTAACCACAGCAATGGATAAACGTGTTAAAGTACTCCAAAGTAAGTAGTATTTGATAGTTTCCTTAATATGCAACGGATTTTTATGAAATGGCGCAGCAAACGCGTCTGCATGAGCTGCATTTGATGGTCTCGGTACTTTGGCACGCACTTATGTCTTTTTTGCGAAGAATCTATTTCCGTGTCAGTAAACACGGAAATCGATTCATCGCAAAAACGACAGAAGTTTGGGCCAAAGTTGCGAGACCACCAAATATGGCTTTACTAGATGTCATCATAATCCATTACATAATAATGGCAATATAAAAGAATAGGTACTTTGAATCGGAGGCGCTTGTGGAAGTTTCAGTAATTGTTGTTGTTGTTGTAACCACGTGATCATGCACATTGATACATTCACATTATCAATGCCAAACAGAGGTGTGTGGCAACAGGACAGGAGACAAGCCAATGACTTCTTGGTCTCTATAACTTCACGGGTGCAGATTGGGGCAAACTCGATGGTACATCAAATTCGCGATGCATAATGTAACCCCAAGAGCGATGTTTTTGCAGCATTCGCTACATTCTGCGACGACGTACTGGATTTGCCATCATATTTGATAGGTACGAATATGTACGCACGAACCAATATATCAGCGGACATATTCGGGAGGGTCTAAGGTACGAATTCGTACCTTAGAACCCTCCCTAATATGTCCGCGGATATATTGGTCCGAATATGTCGGCGGATATATTGGTTCGTGCGGACATATTCGTACCTTTCAACATTTACCATCAACGTTTGAAAAACTCGAATTATTCATCTGCCGCATATATTCAAAAGCCACAACATGCCGGAAGATTAAAGGTACATGCCCACTCAGTAGGCACTAAATGCTCTTTATATCAGAGACATCATCTGAAACATGTTCTAGCAAAATAAACATTCATTCACAATTACCACACGTATTGATTGGCATTATTATACACCTTATATCAGACGTAATTTTCCACACTAATATCAGAGGCGATAACCGTGTTTCCTGAAAATGTTGACGGACATTACCATTTATTCTCTGTGTTTATTTTTTGATGTGCAATGTCAGTACTTTTTAATCTGTCGAAAGTAGTATTTTTCAGGTGACACATTTAATTAGTATAAATAATTAAAAAATATCATGCCTCATTTGCATATGAACATAGCCTGATACCACCGCGAGTCACTATCAGTAAAATAATATTACTAAATGATTATATATGTATGGCATATTTTTTAGAACTGGTGGAATAGTGACACAATTATACACTTATGTAATTCCTATAAAGAACCTTATGTGCCTACTGAGTGGGCATGTACCTAACATGCCCACTCAGTAAGCACAAACTGTTCTTTATAAGATTTAAATTAGTGTATAAGTGTGTCACTATTCCACCAGTTCTAAACATTACGAGTGCTCGTTATAACGAGTGCATATATAACGGACATTACTATTTATTCTCTGTATTTATTTTTTGATGTGCAATGGTCATATTTTATAAGCTGTCGAAAATATTATCTTTTCAGGTGACGCATTTTAATGAGTATACATTTTCTGTACATGACATCGACATTTAAAGATGACGGAAATGAATTCCGCATTTGCTATGACAAAAACGTCAGCTTTATACATCATTTTCAGAAACTCAGTATCGTAAATACATTTTCTTAGGTACAAAATCACATGACGTGCCTCATATAAAATTACTATATATGGATTCGGCTTACTTCGGCGTATATGCCGATCCCTGCGGTTTACACCTGTTTACGGAGCCCCGCAGAGGACGTAGAATTTATTTGTTTTATTAATTCGTTCCCACGAAATAACAAATTCGTTCTCTCAATTTAACCATTCGTTCCCACGAAATAACAATTCGTTCCCACGGGAACGAATTGTTAATTCGTGGGAACGAATTGTTATATCGTGGGAACGAATTGTTAATTCGAGGGAACGAATTGTTAATTTGAGGGAACGAATTGTCATTTCGTGGGAACGAATTGTTAATTCGTGGGAACGAATTATTAAAAAAAATAATTCTACGTCCCCTGCGTATGGAAGGTAATATCCGCCATAATTCGATTTTCTTGATGCTTTCTTGCTGATGACATTTTAAGTTATATCCGTCTTATTACAATTATATGTGGCTTGATGCTTGCTGGCTGATGACATTTTAAGTTCTATCCGTCTTATTACATTTCTATGTATGTGGCTTGATGCTTTATGCATTCGTACTGTTTCAATGCGTTTGTGTTGATTACATTCTAAATGGCTTGATGTTTCATTCTTAGTGACATCCGGAGTTCCGTTATTGAGTATTGCATCGCTGTTTTGCTATATGCTTTGTTAGCTCGCTAAGCAACGCCCATTGACAACAATAATTGCAACAGAAATTTGGGAACAACCATTATGACGCCAGGTGCGCTGCTAAAACTTAAAATAGTTCTCCCTAAAATTATTTAATATGCTGGTACCTGTCCTACAATGCATTGCTCTCTAAAGGTTAGACACCACCAAATAGTTTTACTATATAATTTAATCGAATGCCATCCAATAAGGCCAGTCTTTCCTACTTTCACTATTCGTATGGATGTTGTGGGACCCACTTGTGCATGACCTGCAGCCAGTCTGTACTGGTTCTGAATGAACTAAACAATAGGTTCACTTACTCCTAAGAAAGAAAAATCCAACCTTGTCATATCCTCCAATATTGTTTACATTTTTTTGGCCACGGAAGCTCTGTTTACATCACGTGACCAACATGTTCAGTGTTTTCTTTTAAATGCTACAAATATGCTGAAAGCTGGTGTTAAAAGCACCCCAAAATGTTCCTCAACTGAAACTGGGTAGTAATGGATCAAGATTTGCAAGCAAACGGTGTCTGTGACCTCAAAACACCCGCACTATTTGTTTATACCGGACCATTTCAGCATTTAGTTGATATAAATAATTTAAAAATACTGCATCATTTGCATATGGAACTAGCTTGATGCCACCGCGAGTATCTATAAGTACATTAAAGATTACTAAATAATTATATCTGTGTAGCTGGCAATCGTAATTTTTAAAAGTGGTGGACTAGTTGAAATTATACACTTATTTAATTTCCATAAAGAAAAAGTTGTACCTACTAGATAGGACCCCAGCTTCAACAATAATTAAATCTATATTTTAATTAGTCAAGATCCAGAGCAGAATAAGAGCAGGTTATTGGAAAATAAGTCCCACAACATCCATAAGAAAAATGAAAGTAGCAGAGAATAGCAAAATGTGTGGTAACGGGTTAGTGTTTTAGGGAAAATCAACATGATCAATGGTGATGGGTCACCTTAGGCCACCCGGATGGTTATTGGTTTGCATCGGTAACGGGCCAGTTTGATAGTCAACCTTTGCAAGTTACCATATGTGTAACTTACTATAAAAATGTGATTGTTTTCAATTACGTACATATGTAATTTAATTATGAGGATACATGTATGTATAAAACACATTAGTAAGTCAAACACCATACATACATATGCAATTCAGGGCCGTAGCCAGAGGTAAAAAATCTACCGAGGCAAATCTTATGAAACGTGTATCCAGTGGGAGCGCGTAGCGCGACTTGCATCGTACTGCCTCGGTTCGCCTCAACGTGGCTACGGCCCTGCAATTTAGTTAATTTTGAGGCCACTGACACAGTTTGCTTGCAAATCTTGATCCATTACTACCCAGTTTCACTTGAGGAACATTTGGGGATGTTGGTCATGTGATGTAAAAAGAGTTTCCGTGGCCAAACAAAAATGTAAACAATATTGGGGGACATGACGAGGTTGGATTTTTCTTTCTTATGAGTAAGTGAACCTATTGTTTAATTCATGAAGAACCAGTACAGACCGGCTGCAGGTCATGCACAAGTAGGTCCCACAGTGACAACATGCATACGAATAGTGAAAGTATGAGAGACTGGCCTTATTGGATGGGATTCGGTTAAAGTATAAAGTAAAACTAGTTGGTGTCTTCTAACCTATACTGTGATAATTTGTGGGTGAAATTTTACATCAACACCGGCATTGGAAGTGTGACTTGAACAGCCAATCAGATGTCGGACTATACTTTATTAGAGGGAGAATTACTTGAGCGGACAGCAGTGCCATCTGACGTCATAATGACGCACTACTAACCCATATATTGCTTGCATCATTCTGCTTGTGGCTTGATGCTTTCTGCTTGCGGCTTTCCGCTTCCGTACTGTGGCTTAATGCTTACTTCCTGCGGATTTGTCCTTACTGCTTTCGGCCTTATTCAAGTGCTAAATGCTTTGTTCTTACTTTCTATTGCAAATGATTAGTGCACAGGGACACGAATAAGGACGTATCAATAATTGTAATGTAAATAAGACGAATGAACAAAGCAATCAGAATGGACATGTAAGAAAGACAAATACAATTACAACAAGCAGATTTCAAATGTAATAAATACAAATGACGAATGAAATAACATGAATATAAGTTGTAATGTCATCAGCACGCAAGCATCAAGTCACATATAATTATGGCGGATATTACCTTCCATACCTGCGGGGCTCCGTAGTTTACACCTGTCGTAACATGACATGACAACACTATACTGTGATTTACTTGTCTGTCAGAAAGGAGAGCATGACGTTAAACACGTGTAAATCAACGACATAATGGAAACATATATGTAGCAATAAGCCCTGACTGGAACAATGGGGCTTACGATATTCGTGACCAGTGTAGCTCCTAATCAAACAGCACACTATTGTATACTGATCTTGATCTACACAGCATGGCAGCACAAGCCATAAGCCCAATTTCTCCAGTCACCGCCACAAAATTACACTATATTGGGCCGTTTTTCATTTTAGTCATTTTTTACAGACTGTCATATGTTGTACGCTGATTGGCCAATATTCTATCGACAATCGCCTCTAGAACGTAGGAAACGCCATTTTGAGGGTTTAACTTGATTATGTTTTCTATGAAAGGACCCCCACCTCCAACCCTACAGCAAAACGTCCACCGTGGAATTATTTTACAGACGTCTGGATATATAGAGAATATTATATTAGGTTAATGCCGTGAATAGGAAAGCGTACATGGCAAGGCTTAGGAAGCGGGATGGGCGAGGCTCTGCCGATATTTTTCCCATTCACGGCACTAACCTACTATTCTATTTATCCCGTCAACACCTACAAATAGCTTTAAAATGCCAAAACAATAATTAACCCCAGCCACATCCTCAAACTCTGAAAATCGACTAGTATGAGAACCGCACATATTCATACGCAGTGATTAGGTCGCATGGAGATGATATCAAAAGTGTTTCACGGCACCGTGTTTCAGGGCACATACGCACTGTGTTGACGGGATAAATTTATATATGGGCCGCGCTCTGTGAAAACCAGCATTAATGACAACGTCATGAAAATGACGTCGCAAAGTTACGCATAAATTTACCAACGTCACGTCGGATTTTGACACTTGGAGTTGTTGCGTTATTTTAATAAGTTGTCCTGTTTATAGCCTTACGCTTTACGGCTCACAACTATTTTAATGTTGGATATGCGTGGCAGAATTGTACAGTTGTTTTCTTAGTGGTTCAGATAGTTTATTTTTTTCTTCGGTTTCCTTCAATGAAATACGTAGTAATTGTTTCTATTATTTTTTATATAAATGGGCATATTGCATTTATCATTTTTATAATATATTATTATATGAGCGACTTGTGAAATGACATTTGAAACTAAATAACCATACGACCGGTATTTTTAGATAACACATAACAAAATCAGTATTTTGTAATCATAATGCTAATATTTCTTTTAAACTTTATTTATATATTTATATAACAATTACAACAAACAAATGCGAGAACAATTGTAGTCGGCGTAGATGGAGGCGTCTGCATGTTTCTTAATTTGGGTGGGTTGAAACCGGAATACTCAAAGAAAACAAACTTATCCTGTCTGGCAATATCTATTTTCGAAATATGTAGACACACTCGGGTAACTCTGCATTCATGACTTAATTATGTGTTACGTATATCTACATATTGCATGATCATATTTATGAAAGGTTTTGGTTTACAGATGTCGTTCTATGGAAAACGATTTAATTCGTATTTGCAATACTTCCTGCACTGTTTGTCGCAAACTTAAAACTCACGGTGAAATGAACATGTACAATATAAGATATCAACTTAGGTTTAAACGTGTTTACTGATGTGTGGCGGTTAGTACCGACGGCCGGTCAGACCCGGCCCCGCTCTACGTGAAAGTGTGCCCGCAACCGTTACTTTTATTAATGAAAATGTAAACAGTTGGCTCATTAACTGTGACACGTATTCTGGATAAAATTAGCCACGGATAGAACTGGGCCTAGGTCTTAATTCATTTGATTTACTGGTTCACCGTCGAATATTTCGAAATAATCAACATAAAATACAATTTGGAAATTGCCAGAAAAATAATCGTATCACAGATAAAAAATATGGTAGTGCTAATTACGCGGCGCATGGCATATCGCATCATGTTGACACTGGACCAAACATGTTTTTTTATTTAGTAATTATAGATTTAACAGTGATAGTGGTGCGTTTGGTTTGTTCACTACATGTACATATCATAGTTTTATTCTGTTCAATGTTTGATAGTATACGTACTAACAATTGTAGATACATTTAGTGCAACTTATCAGCAAATACTGTTTACAGCAAGCACAATCAATGAGTCTTTGAACACTCATTTCTACTGTAGGCTGTTGTGTTGCATTGTACAAACGTCAGCGTTTCAATAACGTCATTTTCTCGATGACGTTACTTTTTTTCCCTTGCGTGATTCACATGGTGCTGCAAAAAGTGAGATAAAACAAAAACTATGAAACATGTTTGCATTTTCTTTTCACCATATTGTTTTTGAAAGCATCCGCATCCGCATCGAAAAATGTAAACAAAGTGCAAATTGAAAATGTTGTCATTAAGGCTGGTTTTCACAGAGTGCGGCCCATATATATATACCATTAAAAACGTAGCCCTTTCTTCCACTGACCCCTTCATATAGTCCTATAGTTATTGTAAATGACGCAGAAAATTGCGGCGCTAAAACAAAAACTGTACTTAGCCACCGAGAATATACACAACCATCTGTGTTAATCTTGCCCTGTAGCCTATTTCACCAACATTACAAAGTATACTTATCTAGCAAAGTATACTTTGAGGGAGAACTTTTCAATTAAAGGATACATTTATTATTTTTTATTATACTGAATTTATTACATAATGTAATAAATTCAGTATAATAATGCTGTATACTTTTTATCATCAAATATATGCCGTCGTTAGTTCTATATGAAATAATGCATTTCCGGAAAAATAAATGTTTACTCCCTCAAAGTATACTTTGCTAGAAAAGTATACTTTGCAATTTTTATGAAATCGGCTACAGATGTCGACGCTTCTGAACATCTATTGACAATCTCACTTCGCAATCAAGCAGTTTGATTGGCTGAGCCTGAGCTGTATCACAGCTCAATATCAGCTAATGAAACTGCTTGATTTCAAGCCAACTATTCAAGTATTTTGAAATAAAAAAAAGAGAAACTTTGGCAAGATTACCGTAGGCAGTGGTGTAAATGTAGTTTGTTTACGTAATCATATGACGCTGAAATTTGCGAAAATAAAACAAAAACATTACATACCGACGGAGTATAGTATTTTGTTCACGTGATCATACGAGATCTGCTCAGCGGCGGCGGCGGAAATGGCATATTTTGCTGTCGGCGTATATGTGTACGGCAGTCGAACATTTGATAAGACGTCAAAACTCACGTCGAACGCGCGCACCGCGACAAAACAACAGACCGCTGTCACTAGACGAAATATATCCATTTTACTGTCCTGTTTCTTATCAGCAGTTAATTATGTGTTTTAACGGTAGCATAGGCTAGCATATAATTAACATGAGTAGTATAGAGGGAGTCAAAATGATAACAGCAACCATTATGCTGTTATTGAGAGGTATTGTAACTTCCACCACCAACAAAAAGTTGGTGGTGGTATTGAATGAGAAAGTGGTCTTGTAGTCCCAATTATATTGGAGATTGGGATATTTTATATTCCAACACCGCATTTTCCTCCTCCAATATAGCTAATTTATTCCGTAGATCAGCAACTAATTTTACCAACTCTAGTCTACCACGGTCACCTTTAGCCACCTGGCAGCGCAGTTGCTTATGTCTACAAAGAGTTTGGGCACTAACGAATTTACAAGGGCATCTGGGGCATTGGAATTGTGGGGCGACACAAGGAAATTGTCTACGTCTCGATAGATGCCTTCGTAGATAGTCTTTACACGCAAAAGTCTTACAACAAGTCACACACTCCATTAAAAATGTATATGTATATGTATATGTATATGTTTATATTCAATTGGACGTGAACAAAACATGATGTAAATTTTTCACGTCCAATTGAACAGATAAATTTCATAGGTTATAACAAAAGTATATACAGAAAATATGATAACGCCAGAAACTAGTGCAGAAATAGAAAGTTTGAGAAGAGAAGCCGAATCTCTAGGGATTACTTATGGTAAACGGTTGAGAGCTATGGGGTTGACAAAGCTGATAAACGCCATAAAGAATGAGGCGTTTGCACGTCGAGTAGGTAGGGCATACTCCAGAGGTGCCTTCACAAATACCGTCTTGGGGTCTCAGGAGTTAACCACTCAAATAGGAAAACGACTACAAGTAGAGAGTATAATTGGAATGAGAACGGCCGCCCTGCCGGCTTCCCCCGCCGTAGTTAAACCAAAGCGTAAACTTAAAACCACCCTCCTACACGCAATAGCTGACGAGGGCGAGGCTATTCTAGCGGTTAGAGACGAAGAGATGGAGAAAGTCGAGCAGGGTAGACGCACGTTCACGTTCTCATTTAGGAAACACGTAGAAAAGGAAATACCTGATAGGATAGCAGAGAAATTAACTTCTCATCTAGACAACAAACTTCCACCTAAGATATTCATACTCCTACAAACTACAACACATTGAGGAAAAAGATCACCGAGGTCGCGCAAAGACAATAATATTTAATAAGAATCTTGGGGGGAGTAGGTGGATGGACTCCTTAGGTGAAGTAGAGAAATGGGCGAAAGATAACGAGAAAAAGAGGATGGATATAGATAAAGTCGAGAGGCCCAACACGAAATGGACGTTCGTGAGGTGGGAGCAGGTTAATATACAACTAGTGCAGGGAACACGAGGAGTAGGTCTCGGGCTGACTTCCAAACACGCGGCTGGTGGACCTCTCCCAGACTGGTTGAGGAATAAGAAAGGTATGTACTCGTTAGACAAATACAACGATGAGCTGTGTCTATTCAGGTGCCTGGCCATTCACGACGGGGCTTACCCAGACAGGTGTACCGCCCAAGCCAGAGAGATGAGTGCTAAGTATTTCGGTAAGAGAGAGCCTGTGCCTATTCCGCTAAACGAGCTGAAAAAGGTTGAGGAGAAGTTTAAGGTGGGTATAGAAGTATATCAGCCAACCGAGAGTGGAATATGGTGGTTGAGGAGGTAGGTACGAAGCATATGACGATAGGCATCTACAAAAACCACGCGTTCCTGATAAAAAACCTAAAAGGTCTGTCGAAAAAGTACGCCTGTGACACTTGCAAACAGAGGTTCACGAAGGCTAGTAACGTTACTCGGCACGGACCCAAGTGCATGAAGGGTGAGACACACGCCGTATGCGAAGGGAAAGTTATCGAGCGCCCTCGCTCCGCGTTCGAGAAGGCATTCTATCCAAGGAGTGTTGGAAGCCTAGGGGCACTTGATTGGATGGCGTCTGTTGAGAGTGAGGAGAACGTGCACATCCACCACGAGCAGTGTGGGCACGGCGGGGAGAGGTGGATCTGTGGATCTCCAGTTGATGGATACTGCAAGGAAAATAACACGGTGTACCAGTATCACGGGTGTTTCTGGCACGGCTGTCCGAAACATCACCCGGCGAGATGGTACGAGTTTCGCACCAGCAACAAAGCGGGATAAAGAGATCCGTGAAGCAGGAGTTAAACCTAGTGATAATGTGGGAGTGTAAGTATAACAGAACCGGCGCTAAGATTAAGACAGATTTCCCACCACACTGTACCCGTACCAGATAGTATACGATTTTGAAGCGTATCTGAGTAAGGAAGGAGGACCGACCAAACACCAGACCTATCGTACGAGACAGAGCACGTGCCCGTAAGCGTTAGCATAGGGGACAGCCTGTCCGGAACCGTATCTCACATCTGTGACACGGATCCTGCCAAACTGGTAAGTAAGTTCATAGAAGATCTGCAGGAGAGGGGTAGGGACATTCGCGAAGAAGTGGGTCGCCGGTACAGGTTCAAGGACACGGAGCACCTCAGGCCTCGCCAAGTGGATGAGATAAACAGGTGGATAGATCAGGTCCCAGTGTTGGGTTTCAACTGCAGTAGGTATGACATCAACCTCATCAAGAAACATCTGGTGGGCAAGCTGGCAGACACGACCACGAAAGTTATGGTAGGCAAGCGGACTAACGACACCATATTCCTATTCAATCCTGAATTCAGATTCATGGACGTTCTCCTGTATCTTGGTCCGGGAGTCAGTTACGATAAGTGGATTAAGGCATACGACTGCTCATCTCAAAAGTCTTTCTTCCCGTATGAGTGGTTTGATTCTGTAGACAAGCTAGACTATCAAGGGCTCCCTGACATAGAGCACTGGTATTCCAAACTCAGATGTGAGATGCTGGTAACCGAGGAGAAGCTGGAGGAGTGCAGGAGAATTTTCGAGGAGAACGGAATGAGAACATTTAAGGACTGGGTGAGATACTACAACGATCTCGACGTATCACCTTTTCTAGAGGCATTAGGTAAGATGTGTGACTTTTACAAACATAGAGGAGTAGATATATTCAAAGACGCCGTTACCCTACCAGGAGTAGCCATCCAATATCTGATGCGAGGAACGGCGTCGGCAAGTGCTGGTATCTCAGGGCCCCAGAAAAAGAGACGTACGAGATGTTACAGGGAGCTCTAGTTGGAGGACCGTCTATCGTGTTCACCAGATACGCCGAGGCAGGTGTTTCTAAGATACGCCCAAACAGTAAGGGTGAAGGGAAACCGTGTCAGGCAGTCCTCGGGTACGACGCTAACGCCCTGTACCTGTCGACACTAACAAAAGAGATGCCGTGCGGTAAGGAAACTATACACCACAATAAGACACCCCACAACCAAAAGATCATAGACGAGTTCTGCCAACGTGTACACAGGGGAAGTGATTACTGGTTGAGGTTCGCCGAGGTGGATATAGAAGTCCCAAAAAGCCTGAGAGAAATGTTTGAAGAGATATCTCCGCTGTTCCTAAACAGGGTAGTTGAAGAGGAGGAGGTTCCGGAGCACATGCTCCAGTATCTGAAAAACACAGGCAGGAATCGAGGAGACGGAACAAAATTAGTGGGCACGCTGTCAGCAAAAAAGATGCTGCTGTATGCCCCGCTGTTGAAGTGGTATCTAGAGCACGGGCTAGTGATAACCGACCTCCACAGGATCCTAGACTACGAAGCTGGAAAACCCTTCGCGTGGTTTGTCGAAGAGGTGACTGCGGCTAGGAGGACCGGAGACGCAGATGAGTCGAAGAAGCCGATAGCTGAAATAATGAAGTTGGTTGGTAATTCGTGTTGTGGTAAGATGATTGAGGCACCAGAGAGACACCTTAACACTACGTACACTAAAAATGAGAGCTGTGTGGATAAAGCACTACGCTCAGCGTTCTTCGAAGATCTGGAAGAGATTGGAGACGCGTATGAGATATCTAGTAGGAAGGCTAAGTGTGCTGTTAAGAGACCGTTTCACTGTGGGATAGCCGTGTACCAACTAGCCAAGCTGAGAATGTTAGAGTTCTATTACGACTTCCTAGACAAGTACGTATCGAGAAAGGACTTTGAACTAATTCAGATGGATACGGACAGTATGTACATATATGTGAGTGCTAAACCGGATAGTACAGTTAACGATGAAAGCCTAGACGCGCTGGTGAAGGGCTGTTCAAGATGGAGTTCCAAGGAGATAGAGCTATAGCGCTATCCAGTAAGTGTTACTTCGTAGAAAAGCTGGCTGAGAGCGAAGACTCCAAGTGGCATCCGGCCAGGCACCAACGACGCGCGCTGGCCACACAACCAACTCCAATCGAGATTGGAATTGAAACCTCGGGCGTAGTGAAGCATTCCTCTAAGGGAATGAGTAAGAGAACCAACAGCGTGAGTTGGAATAGATATAAGAACGCGTTGGAAGGCCATAGAGACGTGGCTAAACATATAGGGTTCCGTATGAACGGTGGAGTAATGAAAACATACACCCAGAGTAAACTAGGGTTGTCGGCGTACTACGACAAGAGGAGAGTGTTGGAAGACGGGGTAAACACCGAGCCTCTAACATAGGTAAACAAAAAAAAAAGGACTCTAAAAAAAAGGGGAGAATACTAAAGACTCTGACAAACCCGCGAGATGGACCATCAGCTAAATAGTAGAGCACGGGCTCATCAGGTTTGGTAATAGATCGATCTAGATGATATACATTGAGAGACCACACGGGATCAGTCGCGCGGCGGCTGCCACCTTCGAGCTCTCCCAGTTGATAGAGGTACCGGACGTCAATATCTGATGGAAGCCGTTGCTCCTCTAAACCAAACTTGATAGCATCTACAGGCTTCTTACCTATCAATCTGGTCACCTCTCCGTTCAGTGCTGATACCACGGCGGGCAGCCTGGCCATCCACTCGGTCGATCGCGAATGAGGGTCTACAAGTTATTTGGCATATTGGTGACCGAACAGCCTCTCAACCAGGGTTCGATTGAACCGCTCCACGATCCCCTGGTCCTGGTGGATGTTCACGCGGCCGTGTCTGACAGAAACTTTGTGTTTAGACAATAGATGAGATACCGCGCCCATGAACTCGCGGCCGCGATCGACCTGGAGAAGATTCGGCCATTTGAGAGGACTCCTTTTATATATTCGGGAAAGAGCCTCGGCCACCTCCTTAGACTCTTTAGTGGCTAACGGCTCAGCCCCCTTATACCGACTCGCTACGTCAACGATTGTCAGTGCGTACTTGTACGTCTTGCGATCGACGCGATCGTGAGGGAGAAATAGGAGATCCGCTTGGTGGACTTCGTTCGGCACCGGCACGTCGAATTTCGGGCGCGGAATATTGTGAGGCGCGGGCAAATAGATCTGCCAGATGGCCTGCTTCTTAAGCCATTCCTTGGCTGCGTTTTCGGAAACCTTGGTCGCCGCCGCGAGGTTCTTGGAGGCCGCGAGCCCCTACCAGTAGCCGCGGGGGCTGTAGTATGTGTTCGCTAACTTGCGCGCTAGGCGAACTGATAGTTTGGTATTAAGTTTGCGCGTGTCCATCGTATGCGAGGTATTCTAATAGATCGGACAATCTCCAACATGCCATCGCCAGATCGTCCGGTAACTGCGTCGTAGATACTAAACCTTTGTTGGAAGTCCAATCGCGATTGGGTTGGAACAGGAGAGGGAATTCTGGGGAATTTAACTCTAACATCCGCTTTGCGAAAAGGGTGGCCGCTTTTTCGTCCTCACGCCACTTCTCGAGAGAATCTCGGGCCAGACGAATCATACTCTTTGCACTAGCTAAATGATGTTTAAGGGCCGTGTAGCCTGCATCAATCATAGCAAAATAAAGTTCGTCAACTAACATCGTTCTATATATATATATATTTATAAAAAAATGTTTTAAAATTAATTATTGCTTATTGCTTATTTCAATCTAGATTGAATATAGTAGCTGACGAGACCCGTTAAACCATTCCCACGACGATGAACACGATCTCGCGGTCTTTTTGGGCATCTGATGGTACATAGAAATCTGAAAGCTGGGGCTCGGGATCCAGCGGCGCAACACTTTTCTGCGGATATGCCCGCGCGTACTCGTGGATGGCGTCGTCAACGTTCCGGAAAGTTTGCACGGCGTGATTCTCGCGACGAAGATCTTCGTTGATCCAGTCCAGACGGGCGGTTCGTTTTTGAGACCATGCTTCCTTTGCGCTATTGAGTTGTTCTACAGCTAAATCGTGACGCTTGCGCTCCTCATCCGCGTCCGAGCTTTTCAGTTTCGAGAAGACAAAGTTGCTATCGCTGAACGCAAATGCATTCATCACCGCGCCACCTATCATCATTGCGATCGCACTAGCCATTTTATTTCCATATATCAGGAGGTAGAATTCCAGCTTTAATTAGATAATCTCGGGTCCAAATTGCGGACGCTATATTTAAGCCCACGTTTAATACATCTTTCACAGTAAAATCTAATTTGGGAGAGGGCCCTCCTATGAGCATCTTTGTTACTCGAGCATACCCGATACTGAAACCCGATATCACCACGCCGTGATAAAGCGCATTCACTATCATTTTACCATCTTTTTCAGCCATTATTGATAACTATAATTATTGCATATAAAAGGGATCGTGATTAATGTTTAAATGGGGCGCATCCAATTGCGATTGGTGTTTCGTCACTTTCTTCGGAACCACCTCCAACAGTGGTGGGGGTTGTCTCGAAATATATTTCCACACACACACGGTGCCCACAACTGCCAGACAACCACCAACAACCCACGGGATGATTTTCCAATCAGGTTCAACAATATTGAGGTAATAGGGGGTAGGAGGTATACCAATCGGGGATTGCTCTTCCAAACTGGAGCATGTTAGGGGACAAACGGCTGCCTTCGGATGTGGAACCACCGGGTGTTTTGCTGTTTCAACAGCAGGAACAAATCGACCGTTTGGCCTCTCGAAGCTCGGCGAGTATTTTATTTTGTTTAGCTTTTCGGGTGGCAGCCGCTGCCCGCCCAGCTGCCTGTCTTTTTGGGTTTTTGTGTCGTGCAACCGGAGCTTGCTCCTGTGGAGCTTGTTCATGTGGAGCTTGTTCCCCCAACGCCGTTGGAAATGCTGCAATCGGGTTCAACAGTGTTGGAGCAATCGGGGATTGCGGTTCCGTCACTCTCGCATGTGCGTCTTGTGTCATCATTTATAATATTAATATTAGGGCTTATAGTTCGTGGGCATATATGTCCAAATTGACAGTGTTTACCCGTGGTCAACTCGGTTGTCAGCGGAGCTAAGTACATTCCAAACTTGTGATAAATTGAGCAGCAGGCTGTTCTAAGAGTGTGTCCTATAAAAGGATCAGTCTCTAAATCACTAATCAACCCCGCGATGTCAGATATAGGGAGAATTGCACTGACAGCGGTAGCGTACAAATAAATAGCCGCCGCCCCAAGAGTTGTCGTCATCTCTGCCCCCAATTTAGATTCGTATCGTGCATACATTTTATCAACCTCCGCATCTGACATTTTATCCACCTGACAAACTGAGAGACGCCTACCGAAATACTGCTCCGATTGTCCTCCAGCAACCAGCGCAGCTAGCCGCTCGCGTCGCGTCATGTTTTCATTTTCTTTCGGGACCGTATCGGCAGCCGTTGTGCCGGCAGTCCGTGCTGACAGATGTTCCTACAGTTTCAGTCGTGTCGGCAGTCGGAGCGACTGTTTCTTCCATTAGCTGATCGAGAAGTTCGTCGCAGTTCATTATTTTATTTTATTTTTAATAATTAGTACTATTCTGACTAGTCTCATAAGTCTAATATAAAACTGTTTATAATTAATTATGAGTAACAGCATCAATCCAATCGCGATTGGAAGAATTGAAATTGCGAATAATTCAGTAATATTTAGTAGATATTAGTAAATATTAGTAAATATTTAGTAGATATTAATAGATATTAGTAGATATTAGTAAATATTAGTAGATATAAGTAAATATTAGTAGATATTAGTAGATATTCAGTAATTAATTGATAACTTCGTAAGCAGTTGGTTGATCAGTCTTTAACAAAAGCTTGGCGTGCTTAGTTTCCGAAAGCATCTGTCAAACCTCCAGGCGCTCCTCGCGGGTTGGGATAACGTCATTCTCTCGAAGACAGTCATCGAATGAGTCTCGGTCCTTGCAGTGAAAGAGGGCGACCCATTTTGTTTGCTCGCGTAGATCCTTGAGGACGGCGTTGTACTTTTGAGTGGAGATTCATACGCTTTGCCTCGCATGGCGGCCAGAAAATGCGAGCTCGGAGAGCATGTCCTTCTTTTTGATCATCGCCGCCTTGGCCGAGCAATCGTCAATCACGTATAGGGTGGGCTCACCCTGGAACCCTGGTATAAACCACGCAACCAATCGTGAAGCCTGTCGCCGGGGTCAATGACGTATACCTCAGGGTCGGTCCATATCCACGGGCGCCGCTGATAAGTCTCGTTGTGCCGCACAGTAGGACACAGGATCACAATGTGTCGAAAGGCATCACGGTAGGAACCCTCGAGCAAGTCGAGGATGAAAACCGTTTTTCCACATCCTGTCTGCCCACATATTATGGCAGAGTGGGCATCTCCAATCGTGAATTGGTATTGATGGCTAATTTTCTTATTTTTTTCAAAATTATTAATTAATAAATCGTTAGATGATTTTTGTATTAAATCAGTAGAGTGCTGAGACGTATCGGCCATCTTCGATGTTGAGTTGTGCGTCTGTAATTATATATAAGTACACGTTCAATGCGCCATTTCCATCCGCCTCCTTTGTTATCTGGATCGTCACACCCTCACTAGCGTTCTCAACTTGGCGTCCGCTGCCGTGTATTTGGTCGTCGTCGCTGGCTCGCATGTCTAACCATAACACGTATTTGGTATTCAGGAACTCCGCGAGGGAGACGGCCGAGAGCTGTAGGTCTTTGGCAACCGCGGCAACCTCCGGAGAGCGCTTAGAGCCGGCAGCAAACCGCTTTCTTACTTCGTCCCACTGCTGGTGCGCGCAAAGACCCGCGCTGTAGAGTTGATTGGGTACTCCCTCGATCGTCACCTCTACCTTTGTGATTTTGGAGTTATAGAATTTGGCGGTTTTTCTAGCCCCGAACGCGAACCGAGCATCCTCGAACAACATCAGTATACCTTTCATCGAGCGGGCGGGTACGTTGACATTAATATTCCACAATGTGTCGCCTTTGTCTTTCGTCATCTTGCGATGGCGAAGAACTCGGTCATAAAGTATGGCAACGCGCCCGGCGTACTGGGTTCTGATCAATCGCGCGAGTTCGGGCATCGTGACCATGTCGTACTCCAGCGAAACATTATCGATCGTATACGTCGATAACACGTCGGTGGCTATGAGAACTCGGCCGTAGTCGTTGAACGTTAGTTCGTATTCGAGGCGGTCAGCCAAAGCACTCTGATAGTAGGGCATGTGACTCTCCAGCAACTCAAAGTCGAGCGGGATGTAGAAGCGGTTGCCGTAAGCACCCGCGACCGCGTTGTCGCTCGCGTTGTTATCTGCCTTGTTACCAGCCCCGATTCTAAGTTTGGTTACGTTCTTATTTTTGCTGGTGTCAATACCCTGATAGACCGCGTTTTCGCGCTCTTGCGCCGTCTTCCACAGGTCCTGATAACAATGGTAGACGTCACTGTCATCGATCGACATCACCTCATTACCAGAAATCTTTATCATGGTCTTCTTGACGATGGCGCGACCCAGGTTCTGAACGACGGTTCGGTCCGCGTCCATCGACGTCAGCGAAATAGTGAAAGCGAGTCGAACAGTCTCCGGCACAATGACGTCGCTAGCTCCGAGGTTGGGGAAGCGGACTAACAGCTGCTGGTTCTGGTCGATCGTCGATGGGTTGTTCGTAATAACGACACTCTGTCTCACGCCTTTCGCCCCAAGGGGCTCCCGCAGTCTGCGGTATGGATCGAGTTTGCGACCGTATTGACTCGAAGACATATTTTCAGTGAAACTAAATATCTCTATTAAACCCGTATGGTTTTGTCTTTAATACATAAATAATTAAAAGATGGATGATTTTGACATGGACGCATTCAGCAGAGACGATGTTCGAAATGATGACATCGATGATGATGACATGGATGATGATAACGAAACGACCTTCATGGAAATTCCAGGAACTTCAGCCGGCGAGGAAATAGGTGGCGCTACCAGCACCACTAGTCAACGTCGGGAACTACTCGAGGGAGTAAACGACTACTACAACAGCTTGGCAGAAAACGGTGTGGTCCCATCTGTCGGCCGCGACTACTCCAAGTTCGAATTGGATCTGCGTGGTAGGTTGCGACTAAAAGCATCAAATGCCCAAATCGCTGAACACAATTGCTGGAACCCGGGGCGGTGGCGAAATCATAAAGAACGAACTAGGATTCGTAGATTGGGCTCGTGGTAAAACGATTATGCCGGCCCGCGCTGTAGCGGCCATACAGTCTACCGACGAAACTCTGGTGAAGACGGCCGCCGCGATAGAAACAGTCGAGCTCAGCGAGCTCCCTCGTGTAGCCACCGACGCTATTACCACGATGGAGACCACGTTCAGCGAGTTAGACAGCACGATGGATGACCCCCCGTTACCTCTTCGCGAACTCCGGGGACTCGATAAGGCTATGCAAACGATCCGGGGCGAACTGGTCCATAACAGCGCCAAACTCTCGGAGCTGGATAAACATATCACGCTAGAAGAAAGGAAACTGGAGGAAGCCCGTGGCGATAGAGAATCTACCGAGCGAATCACCGAACGCCTGCGGTCGTTGCGGGATGGAAGAGCAGCTCGTTTGGAGGCTGCCTCGACTAACCGTGAGGCTCTCCGCACCCAAACAAGTCGGATCCGTGAAACATTCTCGAGGGTTCTGCACGAGGACACGACACTCGGTGAGCGTCTTCGCACTCTGTTCAGAGAGCAGGGCATCACGATAGCAAGCATCCTCGCGGCTCTCGGTATGGCTATATCTACTATAGTTCTAGCTTTCACTGGCGGTGCGACTGCACCCACTCCACCACCCGCGCCAGCACCCACGCCATCCGGTGGAGCCAAGGAGTGGGTAAAAAGACAACTAAAAGCCCTCGCCAGTCTCCTGGCTAAATTAGCCGGAAAGGCGGCTGCCGCGCTGCCTGGGTTGATCGGAGGTCTCGTCTCCTTCTTGCTATCTATATTATCAAAAACAGCCGGATGGCTCGCCGAGAATGCTTGGGCCTTAATCGTGGCGATCGCCGGTCTCCTACTATTCTCCGCCCGAGAGTTCCTAAAACCAAAGCACAAATAGTCCGATCGCCACGAGGGCGACGACGATCCCTAATATTTCATCCTCGTGGGTTGTAGTTCCGAAGGAACTTGCTGGTGCATCAAGTCCTTTTGCAGCCGTTGGAACAACGGTGGAACTTGCTGTGACAATAGTTCCCGCTCCTATTCCAATTCGTGAATTGGGGGAACTTGATGAGGTACTTTGTGTTTGGGTGGGTGCTTGCTGTTTTATGAAATCAGTTTCATGCGCGGTGCGCTTGATGATATCTGCGTTCACGTTCCCGTTATGGCCGATCTTTTGTTTGACGGTGGCGATTACGATCTGATTATTGTAACCCTCAACCCGGTCGTCTCGTAGTATCATATTGCTCGGCGCCATATACACACCTATTCCAAATACATAGTCTACTGGGGTGCCGGCATACTGCAAAACATGTTGATACCGCTGGATTGCATCCGGGAGGTCCACCGGTTTGTTTATTGCGTCCTCGACATTTGCCAAGAACTGTTTTTGCGCGTCAAACGCCGTCCCGGCTCCTAGTATAGAACTGCGCGCTTGCGCCTGTGCGCCTGTGCGCCTGTGCGCCTGTGCGCCTGTGCGCCTGTGCGCCTGTGCGCCGAGGATGGCCCAGACGTACGTGCGAATGGAGTCGTTGAGGCGAGTAACTCCGGCCTGCGTGAACCCCAAACCATTATCTAACATAAATGTACCCCACGCGTCCTGTACCTCAGCAGCCTGATGTATGCAATCGACGTGAGCTCGTTTCGGAGGTAGCCAAACGCAGGATGAGACTCCGCAGTGCCGACCTCCAGACACTTCCGGCCCGAAGGTCATCGTCGTGGGGTCAAAATTCCCGGCGTTCCGACTGACGATGTGGTCGCCGGAGTGATCGTGTCTAAAATCAGTCTGCGTCCAATTCCCGGACTGGCCCCGAATGAGAACGTCCCCGATGCCAGTGCTGCTAGGAAATGCTTTCTGGTGCCAGTCCGCGTCTTTTGGGGCCCTAAATTCGTTACAAATTCTTTCGAACGCCCTACGGTCGTATGCGTTGGAAATGGGATTCCAGCCGTCGTCCTGCGGCAGAGAGATTTTCTGTTATTTGAGAATCCTCCTAATAGTGTAATACGCGTGAAAGTTGTAAACGGCCCTCAAGAAGGGATCCTCCGCGTCCAGATGGTCCTGAGAGGAAACCCCGCATCCGGCTTTTGCGCACCATACGGCGAAGTTGAGCTGATTCTGCCAAAACTGCATCGGTGTTGCTTTCCACCCGTTCACGGCCTCCATGGTAGTAATCTTAGGCAGCCTATATTGTTCAAAGATGTCGGGAAAGTTGGTTTGAGAAAGCCTTTTCCACCACTAACTTGGATAGTGGGGTGCACCAGCCGGGGAGCCTTAGTGTCATATACCCCACCGACCGCGTACTTTGCATTTGAATTAAAGCTAAATGCCTTGGTATCCTTTGAAAGATAGTATTATGTTTGCTACTATCACTAATGTTCAAAAAGAGAGTTGTGAACTTCAAAAGTCAATCGACAACTGCTGCGGGAAACGCCGGGTGGGCCTCAGATCAATCACCTTCACGGTTGGATGGCAGAATGTGGGAAAGAGTGAAGGGTTTTACTATGTGAAGGACGAACAACAATTCGGTGTAAAGCTGCCTCACGGACTGTGGGGAATAAGACAGCTAAAAGATTTTGTCAACTCAGAGCTTGACGGTATAATCAACCTCACAGTATCAAAGGCTACCGGGCTCGCAACAATGACCATCAGCCCTGATAATAAGGTAGTGGTCTCCCCGGGGTTGGTTATTCAACTCGGTTTTAGAGAGACATACTCCTCAAATAAAGGAGTGTTTACCCCGGGTGAGTACGTCGGTGATAACCCGGTGGACTTCGCCTTCACGAAATCTCTCAGGGTGCACCTGGATCGGGTGAACACATCGTACAACACGGTAGACGGATCCCCCAGCACATTACTGAAAACCGTGGAAGCCAGCGACTGTTTCGTTGGGGATACGGTGACCTTAGACTTCCCATGCCCCGAGATGAAAGTTTTGGAATCGGGACATATCCACGAATTTACGGTCTCTATTCTCGATGATCAAGCGAGAAAGTTGAATAACTATTACCCGATTTCGGTCGATCTCGAAATTTCCAATTAATTAAACGCATGTTCGTAATAGAATTATCAATATTATTGAAAATGAGTATATACGGACCAGGTAGTTCTTCCAATTCCAATCGGGATTGGGTGACAGATTCAAAGAATTTGGAACCAGCAGAAGGGGGATTCGTCCCGACAGAGAGTGACTTTTTAACTACCGGAAAAACCAAGACCCTGATCAATAAAACTATATCGAAGGCCACAAACGGGATTCACAGGAGTATAGCAGATGTTAGAGTAGAAGTGCTAACGGCGACTGCACAAGTTGGGGAAGAGGCCCGGGCGAAAATTGAGAGAGTCCGAACGGGTATTGAGAAAGAGCAGGCGGCCCTTACGGAGGCGTATAGGGTGTTGCGATCAGAGGACTCTCCCAACAGAGAAGCAGCACTTACTGAACTAGGTGAAAAAATAACCAAATTTCGAAAAGAGGCCCGGTTGGGGATTGAGGGAGTCCGAACGGGTATTGAGAAAGCCCGAGAAGACCACCAGGTGGCCCTTACGGAGGCGTATAGGGTGTTGCGCTCAGAGGACTCTCTCATCAGAGAAGCAGCACTTACTAAACAAGACGAAAAAATAACATAATTTCAAAAAGAGACCCGGTTGGGGGTTGAGGGACTCAAAGAAGACCACCAGGCGGCCCTTATGGAGGCTTATAGGGTGTTTCGCTTAGAATACTCTCTCAACAGAGAAGCAGCACTTACTGAATTAGACGAAAAAATAACAGAATTTCGGGAAGAGGCCAGGTTGGGGGTTGAGGGAGTCCGAACGGGTATTGATAAAGTCCGAGAAGACCACAAGGCGGCCCTTGCGGAGGCTTTATGGGGTGTTGCGCTTAGAGGGACTCTCTCATCAGAGAAGTGGCGGTTGCTGAACTAGACGGAAAAATAACTGAATTTCAAAAAGAGGCCCGGTTGGGTGTTGAAAAAGCCCTAGAAGACCACCAGGCGACCATTACGGAGGCTTATGGGGTGTTGCGCTCAGAGGACTCTCTCATCAGAGAAGCGGCACTTACTGAACTAGACGGGAAAATAACCGAAGTTTCCGATAAACTGAAACATGTTCGTAGAGCCGCGACCAAAGCGCTTGAGGAGGCCTCTGAAAATATTCGTGCTGAGGCCCATACCTCTATCGTGGGGCTTGCCGGATTGTTGAAAACAATGAAAACGCAAAAACGTGTCATAACAGTTTGGGCTGAGAAGCGGGGCCCATTGGTTGAGGGGCTCTCTGAATATTCGTTCGGTGCCAAAGCGAGTAATAAATATGGGGGATACACCATGACAGCTCCAGGTACACTTCTCCGAATGGCGGTCTGTTCGGTTAATGCTAATGGTAAACCTGTGGGCGCGGTCATGATAAATCTCGTACTGGATGGGGAAGAACGGGCAATTGGAGTCACTAAACTCGCTGGAGATAGTTCGTCAGTGGTTTTGTTCGCCGGTGATGATCTAATTAGACTTTCCGAAGGTAGTGTTATTAACTTTGTTACGAAAATCGCTGACGCAGCGAGTTCTTCCACTATTGTCTCATTGTTAATTGAACTTAATTTGTAAGATAATAATATATTGAAAATCATGAACGAATCACCGCTTCCAATTGTCAATACCAATCCACCAACACTGTATCCAATTGTCAATACCACTCCATCAACACTGTATCCAATTCGCGAAAGATGTTTAGATTTTAGGTTGGATAATATCGTCGTTATGCAGGATAGTTTAGTTAGCGAAGGCATCTAGTACGGTTCTGTCAAGTTTATCTGTAATGAGTGGTGCGGGGACTGCCGCAACGCTATCTACAATTGTAACAGTTCCAATTGTGGAATTACAGTTGTATCTGGAATACTTTGTATGTTAATTAGGGTGGCTGGTCGAAAACTCGAGAAAAAGTGTAGAAAACATGATAGAATATCCGTTCTCGCTAGGTCTAAGAAAAATAGCATCGACGTTATAGTGTCCAAAGCGTTGGCCGATAATGAAATATCAAATTTAGAGTTTGAATCCGTTGTGGAAGAAATGAGGAGATATGAAGAATTAAAAAATGATATTAGAATCAAAGCGCGCGCCACCATTCCCAAGATTGAGAGTACTGATTGGGATAAATTGAGGGTAAAACTTGGAGATAAAGTCGGAGGAAATGTTACAGCACCACCATCCTGGAAATTGTGATATTTTAGTAAATAATTTTTAAAAATAATTAAAAAAAATTCTTAAAATTATAAAATTAATTATATTGGTGCAGTAAACAATTTATTAATAATAATAAACAATTTAAACAATTTAAAAAAAAAAGTTTTAGGTCCCACCGAGGCTCGAACCCGCGCCAGCAAAACCCATCTGGGCCCATCCCACTAAGCCTTCGCTTTAAATCTCTTCTCTTCTCTTTTTCAGGCTTAGTGGGATGTGTCACACTCACATCTCCTCCACCCCATCATTGGACTGTTACCGCGGACCCCTCCTCCTCATTACCTCCATCCACTAGAATGCGTAGAGCAGCCAGAGTGAAATAAAGGTGGCGAAACCTGTCTCAGCGCTGAGATATTATTGCCGGCGTCCCGACACTTAACTATGTTTATTTCTCGTATATAAACCTAACTTTTGTTGGTGGAAATGTATGGTATAAGAGAGACAACTCTGAAACGCACGACCCGTTTTAGAAGTACACAGTTGTCTAACTTGGCTCTGTATTCTATAGGTGGTCCGCACTTTTTGTCTATTCAGTTTATACACAAATTTGAGGGGTGTGGGACTGTATATGGAGCGTAGGGGTGGTGTGTAGGTTGGTGGTATCAATTTAACTCACTCTTGGGAGAAAATAATTATTTTCTCCAAAACACCTATAGAAGGCGCATATTTCGTCGGGGCTAGTGCGATTTCGGCTATTTCGTTGGGTAGCTGAAACAAGGTAGCCGAAAACCTCCATACTTTTGGAACGGATTTTACACTAGTATTTGGAGCTCCGATAGGTGGGGTAGTTGAAACCCTTGCAAATCGGGGACGGATTTTAATATCCCAATCTCCAATATAATTGGGACTACAAGACCACTTTCTCATTCAAATACCACCATCAACTTTTTGTTGGTGGTGGAAGTTACAATACCTCTCAATAACAGCACAATGGTTGCTGTTATCATTTTGACTCCCTCTATACTACTACATGTATAGTTAGATCTGTCGTTAGTATAAACAAATGAGGGAACGTCAGAACACGTATATATATATGACTGTGACTGGAGACATGGGGCTTATGGGATTTGTGGCTGGTCTAGCTCCTGATCAGCTAGCAAACTACTGTAGTCTAGTAACTATTTGTACTGTTTGTTAGAAGCATGGCGGGTGTTTAATTGATTGAATGGCGACCAGTGCAGAACCTGATCAGATATGAGGCTACGCTTGTCGCATAACCAATAAGCCACAGTTCTCCAGTCACAGTCATATAGTTGATCACCCCGAATAATTATGTACGAATTACTAGTAATGAAGTATAAGGCAAATATAAGAGAAATTACCTGATAAAATGGATTTTTTTCGCATCTCATTGGTTTTTCCAAACAATGATATAAAAATATTTTATAGGGCCGAAAGATTTTTTTTTCAAAAATGTTATCAAATTGTATTAATGTTGAAGCAAATATCCCGTGAATTTCGCCAATAATTGGCACAATTTGCGAAAGAAAGAAATTCGCTACATGACATGTAGTTTCGATAAAGATTTTTTTTTGTTTGGATATGTTTCGATAAATATGATTTTGTACGAAAGTGGCTCATACTACACTGTATTGATGCCCTTCTAGACCGGCAGAAACCACGAGTGATCACGTGTGTTAAGTATACCTGTGGATTCAACTGTACCATTATACACGTAATGTATTTTGGTTATTAAACAATAATAATATTAACGATAAAATTCGATCAAATATTGATTTTATTGCAAAAGAATGATTTTCCTATGGGAATTTAACATGGGGGCTAAACATAGATTTTTGTAAAATACCTTTTTATTTGTTGACCGATTTTCAAAATCTAACTTTTGTTTCTTAGTTACATCATTTCCAAGCTTTCTAGAGAGGTTTTGGAGTCAATTTCCAAATGTTTTCGTTTTTTTACTCCTCCCCCACTGCTTCCACTTTATTAGCCGATCTGTTTATAGATCGGCTAATATATTGGTTATCCGCGATTTGTGAAAAAGTTTGTAACCACCCTTTTCTCCTAAATTCTGTAAGCTACAAACGCGAAATTTGTTGTATCACTTCCAAATTACATCAACCGGATAATATTTCATTTTTGGCCATTATCTCTGTTGAAAACTTTAAATATAGCGAAATAACACAATTTGGCTATAAATAAACGTTTTAACTACAAGAGTTCGGTAAACTGGCTATAAATAAACGTTTTAAAAATAAGTAAAAGAGTTCGGCAAACTAGCTCCGGTAGCTCCGCACACTCGCGTCTGCCACATAATTCGGACAGCACACAGTGACTACAACTTTGTGTATTGTGGAGTGTAATCTGTAGATAAATAGAGCATACAGTACAGGTTTTACGCTGGAATATTTCGCAACATAATGGTGACAACAAAACATTGCTGCTATGGCGATTCACGAACCCTGAAACTCCGTGAAGACAAATACTTTATTGGATGGATTTGGGAACGGGTTGTACAAAATCGAGAAAAATGTCAACGCTGGGTACAGAACTGTGGTTGAAAATATTTTACAATTGACAATGTTACCAGAGACACCTACATATGTTCGACGCACTTTGTGGGTGGACGAGGCCCGACAGCTGAATATCCCGACCCCATAAAATGTGGAACACAGGTACATTAGGCCTATTAATTATTGACATACATGTACATGCACAGTATGACCTATACAACTTGTAATGACGGAGGTGTGTCAGGACAGTGCAAATAACCGGATTATAATATTGGTCTGAACTGGCCGCTCAAGAGTCAGCCTGTGCATTTTGTTGAGTAATAATCGTGCATGTTGACCCTGATCTGAGTGATCAGACTGTATTGATGCACATGCTGGTTTTGCTAACACATGTCACAAAGGTCCGTATGTCCGTCTGTGTGTGGGGAGTGTGTGTATCCGTTTTTCAGTCTTTCAACTTAAATCATTGTAAAATGGGCCATACAGTTTACTGTTCATATGATCCAGTTCATATTATGCCATGCCCCTAGCCCTAAGGTCAGTCAGTCATAAGTGTACAGTCTGATCTGGGTCTATGCTGACAAAAGTCCAGATCTTGCTGATGCACCTGATAATGAGCTCAGCATGATCAGTCGGCTCATCTGGATCTATTGAAATGGTTCATAATGAAATTAATGGTATTTTTTGTACATTTTCTATTTGCAGGTCACAACTAAAAGAAGACGACCAGTTCAGCGTCATGAATATCGATCACCAAATCAAACTGGAAAGATCGGATGCAGCGCAGAGTCTACTGCTGTTGACGGATACAAATGAAAGTGATGTGGGTGTCGTGGGCTCCAGCGCACCAGAAGTTCCATCAACTTCACATACCAAGACCATTCCAGACCAGCGACAGCTCTTTATAAGGTGTTGGAACCACCTGTAAACCTTCTGTACGTGATCATGAATGTCAAACAGACAATCCACCAACAACTGAAGTAATTAAATTAAGTATACAAAATAAAATATTGGAAAACAGTGCCAAATTAAATGAAAGTGTTACACCATTTGCATTACGCAAGCCTGTGGGTAAAAAACAAACCTCGGATACATCTACTGCATTTCATGACACATTCAATGTTGACAGTGTCAAGGATGATGATAAAGCCTTTAAATTTTATATTGGATTAAGCTGTACCTGTAAAAAATGCAGCTGCACCTGTAAACATACAGCTGCTCCCGTAATTATACATCAGATTGGAGTGGAAGTAGGTATATATATAAGATTCCGGCGCCTCGTGTTAATTTATGGCACCCGGTGTTTTTATAAACTTGAATGTATCCAAAATATCCGGGTGCTATTTTTTTAAACCAGGTTCAAGGTCATTTCAAGGTCATAGAACTTTATGCTTGACAGAAGTCGAAATCTGTCAATATATGAGCCAATAGGTCATGGTCCTTAACTTGGAAATTGGTGTAACTTGTTCAAAACAAATTCTGATGGATATATTAAAGAATTTACGTAAACTACACTAATAGTCCATGAGCTAGATATTCTCCCCGAGCATCCCCCGACGAGCACCCCCCCCCCCCCCCCCCCCATGTTAACAAGGAATTAGTTGGGATGAATTAGGAATGGCTCGTTAAATTGGTTTCGTTAATAGCTCGGTCTGTCGTACACACAGAGGAATGATTTTGGTGTCTATACCAATGTTTTCAGGGTCTAGGAACATGATAATAATGTTACTAATAAGATAGGGTGATTTTGTTGAGGCAGCCATCTTCAATTTCAAAATGGCCGCCATTTTTAGTTGGATTTTTTTTAAATATTTCGTTAACGAAGCCGATAAATGTCCATGTTCATTGAAAATTTGTTGAAGTAACTTTGCAAACCATATTCTTAAGGCTATTGAACATGATTATTGTGTTTCAAACTATATTCTCTGAGGATCTGGTGAGTTTGTGTGTGCACCACATTTGACCTTGGGGTCTGCATGAAAGCATATCCATTGATCTGGAAAAGCCCAGTACGCTATGATAAACACATCGTCATGATTGGGTCGTTTCATGTAATTTGTGCATACTTGAAGATGGTTGGAAAGAAGATGAATGATACCGGCATAGCTGACATAATGACCGAAGCAGGGTTAATATCATCCGGATCACTTCAAGGTGTTTTAGCTGGAAAATACTACAACAGAGCCATGGTCTGCCACAAGACGGTGCTAGAGGCACTGGAACGGTTATTGCTGACTGTGTACCTGGCAGACAGAGAGCAGGCTACCCTGAATGAGTTCCTTAGTGAAAGTTGTGCGACACTGATGCAAGATGTATTAGAAACACCATCTGAGTTGACCGCAGATAGTGCCCTGCAAGATGACCAAATACACCGCCCTGGTTGTCGGCTACAGAGAGCTCAATGATGAAGTTCATGGAGGGAATCTCGGAATGACTGCTGAGTTGTGGCCGTCGTACATGGATCACATATGGTTGATACTGAGGCTAATCCAGGCTGTTAAGACAAACAACTTCCAATTGTACTGTACTGTGAGTGTCTGTATATGATGTCCAGTCTATTCTTCAGCTTTGATGGCCAAAATTACGCTCGATATCTGACGTTCTTCTCTGTGTTCCTGGCAAATGTGAGGACACAAATCCTGGTGCAACTACTTACCAGGAAGTCGATGTGTGGTGGACAAAACGATAGAAGAGACAGTTATGAAGCATGCAAAGTCCCATGGTGTTGCTGGTGGCTGTGGAGCTGGATTGACAGGGCTGGTTACTAACTACAACAGTCATCAACGATGGGTAAGGACGACGCATGAACGTGCACAATTTGTTGATGCCACACTATCCATGGCAGATATGTTGTCCGAGTCCAATGGAAGTAGGACGCATAAGGATCTGCGGCCTACAGAGGTGAATAAAGGCGAAAAGAAAGTACAGAGAACAATCGATGCTGTCAATAGCTTCATGAATCCGTTTGATGTTCCAGACAAGGAAAAGGTCTACAGCCTGTCGTCAGGGGCTGCTGCTCCATCAGATATCGCAGCAGATGTTATGAAAGCTGAGCGTGTAGGCACAGAAGCGAAAGAGTCATTTATCCACAAACGGTTAGAACAGAATGATAATTTCTTTGAACCTGTGAAAAGGATGAAATTGCGTACTCTATGTGATACAAGCAAATATGTCCGTGTGAAGAACACTAAGAATAAAGTAGTTGAATATAAACACCAAGGAAGCATGACACTGCAACTGTTAGTGAAGTCCCAGAAGGGTAATCAGATTGAGCTTGAAGATGTAATGAAGTATTGCCTGACACCTGTACCATACACTATTGGAACAGCCGATGGATTCATGACCGTAACTCATAAAGCCAAGGGATTCCAGCACATAACCAAATAAATAAATGATGTAACAATCCCACCACCTGATTCCACACTCATTATTGAAGATGGTAATGCACTATTCTACTGTTTACGTAAAATACCTGGACATTTCAAGGACATCAGTGACAAAGTGTTTGACATTATTCCCAAGTCATCAGACATTATCTTCAGCACTGACATGTACAAGGAGAATTCAGTGAAAGCTTTGGAGAGACTGAGGAGAGGTTGTGGTGACAAGCTCATAATCGGAGGGAAGTTAACTAAGAAACCAGCTTACTGGAAAGCATTCTTAACTAATGAAGAAAATAAAAAGCAGTTTGTGCAAATGATTCAGGACGTCTGGACTTCAAACGAATTCGCTCCACGCCTCCAAGCAAGCAAAGTGATAACTGTGTCTGAGGGACATGCATTCTTGTTGCACACCGACGATGGTCAGACCACCATGCAGACAGAGAGAGATCCCATCTCTGTTCTCGACGCAGGAAGAGACATATACTAGAGTGATTCTCTACTGTAAGTATGCACAATATCAGGGCTATGAGTATGCGAGTATACGTACACCCGACAGTGACATTTTCTTCATTCTCCTCCATCATGTACCGAGCTTCACTATCACCATCCTGTTTGACACTGGTACGGGCAACTACAAGAGAATCATAGACATCACGGAGCTGGTGGATGGTCTAACACAAGAGTACTGTACAGCACTGATGGGCCTGCATGCGTTTACCCACTGTGACACAACCAGTGTATTCAATGTATTGGGAAGGTGAAACCAATCAAAGTGATGCAGCGGCTCCCAAAGTACCAACCTATTCTGGCAAAACTTGGATGTGAGTGGACGGTCAGTGATGAATTTGTGTCTGGCTTGGAGGAGTTTACATGCGCTCTCTATGGTCGGCCAAGATTCAAGAGCATCAATTCTCTCCGGTTTGCTCTCATCAAGGAGAAGTGTGGTGATGGCGGTAAGCTACAGCTTGGCCGTAACGTTGACCTTGCTTCACTACCTCCCTGTCATGGTGTGTTGGAACAGCATATCCGCAGAGTAAACTACCAGGTTGCTGTATGGAGACGGGCAGATACTATAGCATTCATGCACAAACTGTCCGGTCTTAGAGATCCGACAACTGATTTTCTGGTTCAACGCACGATATTGGGTTGCAAAAAACAGGGCTCGACTACAGATACGAGATTGCCTATTCTGCCCCCCATGCTGCATCAGTTTGCTCGGGCATGTACAGTTTTATTCCGTCCTTTTGAAGAATGTCTGTACCGGGCCGTATTTTCGACAGCATTCTATGGGTATTTCCGAATGGGTGAGCTCATTCCAGGGCGACTTGCACAAGCACACATGGTTTTGCAACTCGGTGATATTCATATTCACACGACGCACATCATTCTCCGACTACACCACTACAAAACGAGAACATCGAATAAGCCGGTAGATGTTCTACTGTCATCTAATAGCTCAGATCACTGCCCCGTCCGGACCCTCATGAGGTACATACAGCTGTTGTAGACATTCCCTCACCAACTGATGGACATGGATGGACACTCGGCTCTGGTTAGCTGGAACCTCTGTGGGTTGACGGTCCAATTCTCCCCCAAGTTCTTGTAGATGAAGTGGAAGAACTTGGCAGTGGTGATTCGGATGATGGGTCTGGCGATGATGAATCAATCGTTTCAGTGGACAGTGGTGAAGATGATGATTATGATGACTAAACCGACCTGTGTTTGTGGACTTTATATAGTTGTGTATGCACATATCCATAAAACTAACACATATGTATTATTAATCAGTGGACCTTACATAGTTTAGTATGTGCATATCCGCATAACTAACATAGTATATGTACTGTTAAAGATATAATCATATATACGACGCGCTATGACATAACGTACCTTTGGGTATTGGGAAATTTTGCCATTAACTGATTTGAAAATTGAGCATAATTTTCGTAAAAAATATAAAAATTTCACATGAACATACTTTAGTCATATAGTAACATAGTAACACGTTTCATGGACATGCACACATTATATTCTCAAAATATACGAATAGCCATAAGAATATGTTTGAAATTATATTGTTTAATGGTGAATATTTGCCTTGTTTGAATGTGTTTGTTTTACACCTGCTCATGGTTTGGAGGCCATCATGATAATTGGGTGGGGCATATTAAGGTTTGTCAATGGCAAAGGTAAATGTATATGTTAGCTTTGACTCAACTGTATATTCATGACAGTTGCAGTTCTTTGAAGGCCAAGTCAGAGTTAAAATATTTTCCAAAATGAGTTACGTAGTCTGACGTCACATCCATATATTTGGGAGTGACACGACAATCTTTCCGTGTCAACTGCACATCATTTCTGGTCATAGAAATATAGTTTGATGCAATATAATCATATGTAATAGACTTAAGAATATGGTTTGCAAGTTATCTCAACAATGTTTCAATGGACATGGACATTTAACGGCTTCGTTTGCAAAATATTTTTTAAAAAATCAACTAAAAATAGCGGCCATTTTGAAATTTTAGATGGCTGCCTCAACCAAATCATCCTATCTTATTAGCCACATTATTATCATGTTCCTAGACCCTGAAAACATGGGTATATACACCAAAATCATTCCTCTGTGTGTACGACAGACAGAGCTATTAACGAAAGCAATTTTGGACGGCGGCCATTTTGAAAAATGGCCGCCATTCCTAGTTCATCCCAACTTATTCATTGTTAACATGTTTAATATCAATCAGATATGTCTCCTGAACAAATTGATACCACTCGCGGAGGATCTGGTGGGATGCTCAGGGGGTATATTTAGCTCATGGACTATAATATTCAGTATATAATTATCATATTTTTCAAGATGGCCGCCAAAAAATCGGGTATTTATGAGATTTCGGTTGACTTGCTACATATTTGTGTAATGCTATGCGCCTTCACCTATATTCAAAGGTTAATTCTTTCAACTGGAATAATGTTGCAGTTAACATACTCCATTGTCAGAAAACTCAAAATGGCCGCCAAGTAAATGGCAAATCCATAGTAATTTACTTTCATGAACATAGACAATTTTGACACCCACAAAAATAGGGCAGACAAAGTCTGGACGTCTGTTCTCAACACAGACGACAGTCGCAGAACATACTACACTTACAGAGCTTCAGAATATCCATCTTGAAAATGTGACCGTCAGATATGTTGAAAATCTAATCTTCCGAAAATGTTTAGTGTGTCTATTAGTCGGTTCTTCTGTGTAATTTATACCAGTTTAGGGTCATATGTATACACGACATATTGGTGTATAATTCAGGGTACACGGGCTCCAATTATGCCAAAAAGGTCAATGACCTTGAAATGACATTGAACGTGAGAAAAATGGCACCCGGATTTTTCGGAAAGCCAGACCCCAAATGTATACAAAGCCACCAAGAAACAAAAAATAACACGCGGTGCCAGAATCTCGACAATTCACCCCAAGCTATTCGTTACAAAACGTGATATTTTGTATTCGTGATTTGATTCGACCGGACCAATGTTGGCTCACCCAGCTGACCAATCAATCGAACAGCTACCGATCATGTGATCTTGATAAGCGCACATCAGCTTCATTTGCAAGAAGATACAACCATTAGATACAGGTAATTTGTTTTGCAAAGTACATTTGAGTATAAATACCGCCGAGAATATACGCTACAAACTGTTAATTAACAATATACGAGTGGGGATTGTCCCTGCAGTATATTTATACTGTACCGAGAGAAAGGTGGAGCCATTACGGCCCTTAGATGCCAGATGTTTTGGGGGAAAAACATCAACATTATTTTATGTAATGTTGGCTTATCTTTAGCGTTTTTACGTTTAACGGCGCTACAGTGGGGGATATACAATATCCATTCAACACTGAAACTACCATTTGCTGATATGGTGGCAGGTTCCCTTACCACACCAACATCACTTGGCCTAATATATATAACGGAATCTACTTATTTTGCTCAAATACACCAGCATATAGAGAAATGATTAACACATTATAATGTTTTATACACTTGTGGCTAGTTCATTTACATTTGACTACCATAAGTATTGCTATGATCAGATAGTAATGATAGCTAAATATAACTGGGAGAATTTGGTTCGGGAGGAAATCAACACTTCTCTCACTTTTCCCTGAGATTCCGTAACTACTAAAATGTGGACATATATTGAACCCTGATTTGATCGGCTAATAACATCATGCTCTGCATGACTTTTCATTTGTTTAGTAGTTATATATGTGTCTGTAGCTTGATAAATGGGGTTTGTGACCAATGTAGCTCAGGATCAGATAGCACACTCATGTAACGTGCTAAAGAGCTATAGTGCTTGTTAGGGGCATGACGGTGTGTCATTGATGGAATGGCGAACAGTGCAGCTCCTGATCAGACTGCGGATGCACAGCCTGATCCGGGGATACGCTAGTCGCAAAACACATAATCCCTTTTTCTCCAGTCACATATACGCCGGGACATAATGGCATATTCCTGCTATCCAAGTCGTCTTAAAGTCGGCGCTCCATCAAAAAGGCACAAAGTGTGTTACATGAATTAAAGAAGTGTATACGTGTTTAATTATTCCACCAGTTTTAAAAAAATAAGAGTGTCCGCTATACAGATATAATCATTTAAATTACTAATAGAGATTGTTTCAGTTCAGTATATACACAGGTAAATGCTCTTTAGTGCAGGTTCGACTGTATATGTGTCTGTGACTGGAGAAATGATTATATCTGTATAGCGTATTTTTTAGAACTGGTGGAATAGTGACACAATTATACACTTATGTAATTCCTATAAAGAACCTTCTGTGCCTACTAACATGCCCACTCAGTAAGCACAAACTGGTCTTTATAGGATTTAAATTAGTGTATAAGTGTGTCACTATTCCACCAGTTCTAAACATTACGAGTGCTCGTTATAACGAGTGCAGATATAACGGACATTACTATTTATTCTCTGTATTTATTTTTTGATGTGCAATGGTCATATTTTATAAGCTGTCGAAAATATTATCTTTTCAGGTAATGAGTATACACTTTCTGTACATGACATCGACATTTAAAGATGACGGAAATGAATTCCGCATTTGCTATGACAAAAACGTCAACTTTATACATCATTTTCAGAAACTATCGTAAATACATTTCCTGATATATCGCACATTTTCTTAGGTACAAAATCACATGGCGTGCCTCATATAAAATTACTATATATGGATTCGGCTTAATATTTCGGCGTATATGCCGATCCCTGCGGTTTACACCTGTTTACGGAGCCCCGCAGAGTACGTAGAATTTTTTTTATTTTATTAATTCGTTCCCACGAAATAACAATTCGTTCACACGAAATAACAATTCGTTCCCTCAATTTAACCATTCGTTCCCACGAAATAACAATTCGTTCCCGTGGCCACGAAATAACAATTCGTTCCCACGGGAAAGAATTGTTAAAAAAAAAGAATTCTACGTCCCCTGCAGGGCTCCGTAGTTTACACCTGTCGTAACATGACATGACAGCAATATACTGTGATTTACTTGTCTGTCAGAAAGGAGAGCATGACGTTAAACACGTGTAAATCACCGACATAATGGAAACATATATGTAGCTGTGACTGGAACAATGGGGCTTACGATATTCGTGACCAGTGTAGCTCCTAATCAAATAGCACACTCTTGTATACTGATCTGGATCTACACTGCATGGCAGCAAAAGCCATAAGTCCCATTTCTCCAGTCACAGCCACAAAATTAATTGTCGCCTGCTGTTGTGATATCACAGACGTAGTCACTGCTACGGACACTATTTTGGGCCGTTTTTCATTTTAGTCATTTTTTACAGACTGTTATATGTTGTACGCTGATTGAGCAATATTCTATCGACAATCGCCTCTAGAATGTAGGAAACGCCATTTTGGGTGTCTAACTTGATTTTGTTTTCTATGAAAGGACCCCCACCTCCAACCCTACAGCAAAAAGTCCACCGTGGAATTATTGTATAGACCTCTTCACGTCTTCTGGATATATAGAGAATATTCGGTTAATGCAGTGAATAGGAAACATATCTGGCAAGGCTTAGGAAACGGGATGGGCGAGTCTCTGTTGAACCTTATATGTCACAGAAACGAATATATCACACGTGTGAATACGTACGAATACATCACACAAATGTGTGACGTTTACGTTTGGCATCACTACCCCTTGCATCAAAAACGAATATGTCACATGTTACAAAAAAACTCGAACAAAAATTAATAAAATATTGTCCAGACGAATATGTCACATGAACATTCGAATGGGGGATAACAGTGATATAAAATAAAACAGAATAGAGCAGGCATATTCGCCGGGTTATTTGAAAGTCATGCCACGCATGCAGACAAGGTAAATGTAAATGCTTTGATTTAACGACGACACTGACTCGATGACCTTGCATGTCGATACCGACTATTTAAGTCCCCATCCGATAGGACTAGACTATTACGAATGTGTCTTGTCTTGCCCAAGGACACGCCGAATCGACCAGTGGTGGGATTCTAACTCGGGGTCTCCCGATCCGGAGTCCGATGCTCTACCCACTGAGCTATTTCAGACAGCACTAGGGGCGTATCATGTTATGGCGCTTATCGTCTGTCCGTCGGTTAGCGATTTGGTTTGCGTTCAAAATAATCTTGACATAGGATCCTCAAACATGGTATGCAGGTCAGTAACGACCAGTGTATGACCAATTTTACTTGACGACAGTGTGTCAAAGATCAAAATCGCGGTGACTTTAGACAATAAAACAGTTGCCGCTCTATAACTCGAGAACGCCATGACCTAGGATGCCCAGTATTGGTTTGTCACAGAATTGGTTCGTTATGAGCCGGCTCATCTGGATCTACACTTTTTGCAAACTCCAGTATATAGGTATGTGGTGTTGAATGAGTTAAAGGTATATTATTAAATTTTACATACAAATGTGTTAAACGTTTTTATGCCGCGTATGCGATAGCAAGGCTGGCATATTTCTTTGCTCCTGGGGTTCCGTCCGTCCGTACGTCCGTCCGTCCGTGTACATTTGCGTCGAAAACTTTGTCCCAGTTTCTCCATCATGTCATATCTTTAATATTACTTGAAGGATTCCTTCAATACTTGTACACTTGCTTTACCTGGACATCTGTGACACACTCGCTCCACCAATAACACGACATTGACCTTTGTGACATTTGTAATGTTCTTTATATGAATTAAATAACTATATAATTGTGTCACTATTCCACCATTTCTAAAAACTACGAGTGTTTTTATTATCTTAAATTTAAGGGTAGGAGTTGGCTCGAGGACCTTCCAAACCCGGGCATTTGAGCCCAAAAATGGAAGGCCAATGCCCGTTTGTTTCCGAATTTACTAATATCTGCCATACAGTCGAAAGATGTGCATTAAATGAAGGGGGCAATGAGGCGGTTAATTTAACCTAGCTAGTTCATTCTCCTATCGCACGAAACCGGTATGTAATACCGTGAAAAAGGCTGAGTGTGAGTGCCTTTTTCACGGTCTTAGATAAGTACATAAGCATATGTATCTTTTAAATGACACCCAGCTTATGATAGTGATGATGCATTCCGCAAGGTCACAGTTTAAAGGGGCATGCATGCATTCGAAGGTAAAATATGTCTGAAAATGATGCCATAATATATGTGTAAATAGTACTAAATACCCGCTCCACATTCGATAGAGGGGCTTTAAATAATTATGCTGTTAAATCCAGTAAATGTGCCGGTAAAATGCCCCGCAGTGCAGGGCCATTTGGTTGGTGAACGTCGCAGCACATTTATAGCAACAGTTAAAGAGCCTGTAATGTCACCGCAGTGCGGGACATCATCGGCGGTTAAAGCCGCGGTGTATGCCCAGTATGCCCAGATAAAGCCCCGCTACTCCCCTGGAGGGGAGTGGTGCGGGAATATACTGATGATAAAATATGCTTTTAAAATCTAAAGCTGATCTCATTTTAATCATCTAAATAGAACACCCAATGATTGGAATATTATTATATATGTGACGCGCTCTGTGAAAACCAGCCTTAATGACAACGTCATGAAAGCCTGAAAATGACGTCGCAAAGTTACGCTTAAATTTACCAACGTCACGTCGGATTTTGACACTTGAAATCGTTGCGTCATTGCAATAAGTTGTCCTATTTATAGCCGTACGCTTCACTAATTGTGGCTCTCAAATACGTTAATGTTGGATACGCGTGGCAGAATTGTACAGTTGTTTTCATAGTGCTTCAGAAAGTTGTCTTTTTTTCGGTTTCCTTCAAGGAAAGACGTAGTGATTTTGTCGATTATTTTTTTATAATATATAGACGACTTGTGCCCTGACATTATGTAACAAATAGAACTGGGCACAGGGCTTAATTCGTTTAATTTACTGTTTCGCCTGTCGAATGTTTCAAAAGTCAACATAAAAATACGATTTGGAAATTTTCAGAAAAATAAGCGTATCATAGATGTATAATTATGGTAGTGCCAAAATATACGCCGTTCCTGGCATATCGCATCATGGTGACACTGGGCCAACCATGTTTTAGTATTTAGTGTGTTGGTATTGTGTCACATGCATATTTACTGCGACACAATAATCATGATAATTGTAATACATACTTGTAGCCACCAATGACGTAGCCAACTGATTGCTATCTGTATCTGCTACCACTTCCGTGTACGGTGTCACGTAATATTTAGCGACTTTCAAAAATATCACATTGAATCAGCCGTACGATTGCCGTTTGATAACAATGTAAATATTCTTTAAAATGACCACTTGTAAACATGGTTATATGAATGTATATACGTAGTGATTTTGTCGATTATTTTTTACACAAATGTGCATATTATTACAAATGATTTTTATAATATATATGGACGATTTGTGCCCTGACATTTGAAACTAAATAACCATATGACCGGTATTTTTTAGATAACACATCACAAAATCAGTATTATGTCATCATATTACGAATATTTCTTTTAAACTTTATTTATAATTAGTTATACAACACTTACAAACAAACGCGGGAACAAGTGTAGTCGGCGTAGACGGAGGCGTCTGTATGTTTCAAATTTTGGCTTGAAACCGGAATACTCAAAGAAAACAAACGTATCCTGTCTGGCGACCACCATCAGATATACATGTACTTACAAACTAAGGATCGAACCCGGGGTGCATTTGTGCGCTCTTTGCTAATTGTGCTAAACGGTCCTGTTCAGATTAGACGTTACTTTTATTAACGAAACTGTAAACAGTTGGCTCATTAACTGGGACACCTATTCTGGATAAAAAATGGTCACGAATAGAACTGGGCACAGGGCTTAATTCGTTTAATTTATTGTTTCGCCTGTCGAATGTTTCGAAAATCAACACTATACAATTTGGAAATTTTCAGAAAAATAAGCGTATCATAGATGTAAAATTATGGTAGTGCCAAATATACACGGCTCCTGGCATATCGCATCATGGTGACACTGGGCCAAACATGTTTTAGTATTTAGTGTGTTGGTATTGTGTCAAATGCATTCTTACTGCGAACAGCCGCCAGGGACGTAGCCTACTGATTTGTATATGTATCTGCTACCACTTACATATGTACATGTACCTTAAAAAATCGACATTGAATCAGTCGTACGATTGCCGTTTGATAACAATGTAAATATTCTTTAAGATTACCACTTGTAAATATGGTTATATGAATGTATAGCAATTTTACTAGTATGTTTGCAATCATTGCAGATACTGATCAGATTGCACAGATGCACAGGTCTCCAACATTTACACATTTAAGAAGTCCGACTTTGTCAGATCGTTGTTAATTTAGTAAATACTTACTACATGTGCATTGTACTAAACAATGCACGTCTGTGTGCTTTGTTTTTTTATCAAAGGGACGATTTAGTCGGAGGCTTGTAAATAATATAAAGCAAATACACACACATTCCAGATTTGCAGATTAAAAGCGTCTAAACAAATGTCGCAGGCTGTGGAGCCTCATTCCAACGAAATCTATTTTGTGATCGGGTCAAATTTAGTGTATTAGGGCGGTTACAGTCTTCCTCTTGGCGTGCTCGGTGTAAGTGATTGCATCACGGATTACATTTTCGAGGAAAACCTGGAGGACACCACGGGTATCTTCGTAGATCAGGAGATTCGCTTCACACCACCTCGGCGCGCCAACCGGCGGATAGCTGGCTTTGTGATACCCTGGATGTTATCATTCCTGCTGGGTGTTATCACGCAACACATTCCTGTGGCGTTTAGCGCCCCCTTTCCGAGTATTTTTTCTCCCTTACATCTCCACATGTTCCCGACGTTGATGTATACATATTGCAGCTTTATGAAAAAAATAATTTTAAAATGGTGAACCCATTATCAAAAATTGAAACCCACACAAATATAAAAATACACAGTAATGGATAATTTTGCTCTGAATGTTCTGTTGACCACTTTCGATTTTAACAACTATGCATTCCATTTTCTAAATAAATACGTATGCTGTCGCGCGGATATCACTCATGAAAATAACAAATGTATGAAGGAATCTTCAAAGTACGGTTGATAAATGCGAACATAAAATTTGAAGAAAACTTACAAAAAGAAATCAGTACCGGCAGTAAATTCATAGACAGGGTCAAGACGGGTATCCCGCACAATAACTGTTTAAGAGGACACGCCCAACAATATCTTCCCTCGGTGTGTAGGTGTTGCGGGGCGGGGAGGGGGGGGTGGGGGGGGGGGGGGGGGCAGTGGCGGCGGTGGGGTCAACAGAGGGAGTGGGGGTCAGCGCATCATTTTACCATAGACCTGCTAGTACGGGGTACATGTACATTAGCCCGTCCGTCAGTCATATTGGCTACACAGGAAAACGTTCCTCCCGCTTTCTGAAATGTAAATATAATTCCGAGAGTCAGGAATGGACAGTCGATTTTCAATTTGTTTAAAAATCTCCGGGGGTGTCCGACTACCCTCTAGACCCCCCATCGGGCGCTGTTCAAAGTTGTTGATATGTGCAGCCATAGGCCTATCCAAATTCTATCCAAATTCTGGTCATTCATTTCTACAGAAAAAAGATGAATTTGTTTCAATCACCGATACGATGTGCATATAATTTACAATTTCAAACACCAGGAATGCCGTTTAGTTTTTTGGTCTTCGGTGACGTAATGTCTACATCAATAAATGACGTCACAATTAACTGTAAATGACGTCATTTATATTCTGGCCTAAATTCGGAGATAAGTGCAATGTATCTTTCTGACGACACATTTATAATATGAATCTATTATGGCGATGGTGGCAAATTACGAAGCCACAGGTCGGTTAATTATAGATTTAAAATCGATAGTGGTGCGTTTGTTTTGTTCACTACGTGTGCATATCATAGTTGTATTCTGTTCATTGTTTGATAGCATACATACTAACACTTGTAGATACATTTAGTGTAACTTATCAGCAAAGTACTGTAGGCTCTTGAGTTGCATTAAACAAACGTCGCCGTTTCAATAACGTCATTGTCTCGATGACGCTACGTTTTTTTCCGTGCGTGATTCACATGGTGCTACAAAAAGTGCTGAAACATAATTGTATTTTCTTTTCAGAATATTGTTTTTGAAAGTTGTCCGCGTCAGAAAATGTAAAAAAGTGAAACTCGAAAATGTTGTCATTAAGGCTGGTTTTCACAGAGCGCGGCCCATATGTAAAGTGCATTGGACATGTAAATATTGAACAGGCGAAACTTACGGGGCGCCAAGTGGGACATGGCTCAATTTTGTCAACAAAATTCATTTTTGTGCCACAAAATTCAATGCTGTGTCACAAAATTCACTTTTGTGCCACAGAATTCAATTCTGTGTCACAAAATTCAATTCTGTGCCACAGAATTCAATTCCGTGTCACAAAATTCAATTCTGTGTCACAAAATTCACTAATTCACTTTTGTGCCACAAAATTCAATTCTGTGTCACAAAATTCAATTCTGTGCCACAGAATTCAATTCTGTGTCACAAAATTCAATTCTGTCAATTCTGTCAATTCTGCACACGCATGTAAGAAGGACTACCATTGGTCAGAAACTGCACTGGAGAAATGGGTCACGGTCGCCGATCTACACATTCAATGTCGATGATTTATTTCTCATTCTACCGATGATTCATTTCTCATTCTGCCATTTTGCTTCAACTATCTCCAAACAGTCTAACGTTGACAAACCCATTCGTGTTTAAACTCATTTGCGTTATAATTGTACACATAATTCATGTACATGTAGATCTCCCGCGAGTACTGACGTCATTTAGTGTGTATCGCAAGGTACATTTGCCCCAGTTAAATCAATAATACACGCGCTGTGGCCTGTGTTCTGACTGCTGTCTCAGTGTCTGTGTTTATAAACAGAATGTGTGTATTGGGCCATTTGAGGAAACCATTTGTAGTATTTGTGTAGATACCATGGATACATGTACTAATATGGTGTATACTGTAAATAATGCATGTAGACACATAGTTGCGAACACGTAACTTCGCAACTAGTAGACACAGATCCAATACCATTTGTTTCACAAGGTTAGATCTACTGTTAGAATACGACGTCATATAATGTCATTTTCGAGCATAAAACGTTACCTGATAAATAGAATACCAGGCTAGTGTATTTTAATATCAAGTTTATCAGGCTCGGCTCGGAAACGGTAGAAATTCCTCGGCAAGCCTCGGAATTCCTACGCGTTTCCTAGCCTTGCCTGATAAACTTGATATTAAAATACACTAGCCTGGTATTCTATTTATCAGGTAACGTTTTATGCTCGAAAAAATACGAATGGGTTTGTCAACGTTTGACTGTTTGGAGATAGTTGAAGCAAAATGGCAGAATGAGAAATGAATCATCGGCAACATGAGAAATGAATCATCGACATTGAATGTGTAGATCGGCGACCGTGACCCATTTCTCCAGTGCAGTTTCTGACCAATGGTAGTCCTTCTTACATGCGTGTGCAGAATTGACAGAATTGACAGAATTGACAGAATTGAATTTTGTGACACAGAATTGAATTTTGTTACACAGAATTGAATTTTGTGGCACAAAAGTGAATTTTGTGACACAGAATTGAATTTTGTGGCACAAAAATGAATTTTGTTGACAAAATTGAGCCATGTCCCACTTGGCGCCCCGTACTACGGTACTGTGCCCAGTTCTATTTGTTAGATAATGTCAGGGCACAAGTCGTCGATATATTATAAACAAATAATCGACAAAATCACTACGTCTTTCCTTGAAGGAAACCGAAAAAACAGACAACTGTCTGAACCACTATGGAAACAACTGTAAAATTATGCTACGCGTATCCAACATTAAAATATTTGTGAGCCACAAATAGTAAAGCGTACGGTTATAAGTAGGACAACGTCAATTTATTGCAATGACGCAACTGTCAAAATCCGATGTGACGTTGGTAAATTTAAGCGTAACTTTGCGACGTCATTTTCAGGCTTTCATGATGTTGTCATTAAGGCTGGTTTTCACAGAGTGCGGCCCATCTATATATAATATTATGTGAACCAATTTGACAATCACAGTGTACTACATGATATGGTACTAATATCTAACTTTTCTAAAATTGTATACGCCGTCATTTGATCGATCGGTTTGCATGTACTCGTATCGCCAATAGTTTGTTTTCTGGATATTACAAGGGGTCAGTAGAAAGAGCTGCTAAGTCCATTAAAAGCGTAGCCCCTTTCTTCCACTGACCCCTTCATATAGTCCTATAGTTGTTGCAAATGACGCAGAAAATTGCGGCACTAAAAAAAAAACTGTACTTAGCCATCGAGTATATACACAACCGTCTGTGTTAATCTTGCCCATATGTCGACGCTTTTGAACATCTATTGACAATCTCAACTCGCAATCAAGCAGGTTGATTGGCTGAGCCTGAGCTGTATCACAGCTCAAGATCAGCCAATGAAACTGCTTGATTTCAAGCCAACTATTCAAGTATTTTGAAATAAAAATAAGAGAAACTTTGGCAAGATTACCGCAGGCAGTGGTGTAAATGTAGTTTGTTTACGTAATCATATGATGCTGAAATTTGCGAAAATAAAAGAAAAACATTACGTACCGACGGAGTATAGTATTTTGTTCACGTGATCATACGACATCTGCTCAGCGGCGGCGGTGTTAACGGCATATTTTGCTGTCGGCGTATATGTGTACGGCAGTCGAACATTTGATAAGACATCAAAACTCAAGTCGAACGCGCGCACCGTGACAAAACAACACACCGCTGTCACTAGACGAAATATATCCATGTTACTGTCTTTACAGCAGTTAATGGTGTGTTTTAACGGTAGCATGGGCTAGCATATATTTAACATGTCTTAGTGGAGGGGCACTTTGAACAGAAGTGGCTTAAAAACGACTTCTGTTCAACCCAAGAGAGCAAAAGCAACGACTATGCTAGATTGATACATCATACTTTCATGAACATGAATCCGGTGTCGGTCAATCAAATTAGGATGGGACAAGGTCATTTTTGGGGTAATTAAGTGCAAAGAGGTCAAACGAGTTCAAAAACATATTTTATGTCACTAGATGGACATGTACGTGCATATCATGCTTGAAATAACAGATACAGTTTTTTAAAATGTTGAGTATTCTTCCTTAGAACATATATGAAACGATTCGGTTTTATGGTAGATCAAATCGTTGTCTATTTTGTGATTTTCAAGATGGCCGCTAGGTATCAACAATTTGTCTTAAATATATTCCAACTTGATTAGTATATGGCGTTCGGCACTTACATTATGCATTTATATACATATAAGTACATTTAGGTAACTTATAAAAACAATTCACCACTGAAAAATTCATATAAATACAAGATGGCCGCCAAATATTCACACAGACGTGCAGTAAATGTGTGTGAAATAACAAAAATAAATAGCTACACTTTCACGAACTTTTATAATTCAGTTGTTTGCATTTGTTTCGGTATTATTGCATGTGTTCTTTACACAAATGAATGAGTCCATGTAATATACTTATTATTTGACCATGTTGGGATATTCAAGATGGCCGCTAAGTATCGCTTAAGCTCTTAAGCGCTGTTGGTCGACACAATAGTAAAGAAATAGAACACAATTGGAGATCATATTTGTAATATTTTAAAAATGCGAAATGCGAAATGCAAAACTGTACCGAATGATCTTTCGCCACAAACAAAGGTAAATCAAAGATGGCCGCCAACATGGATACAATTATGATACGTCTATATTAAGTAGGGTAGACATATCATATGCTACACCCTAAAATTAATGTTTCAGTGTGAATGGTAATTTAAAGATGGGGTTAATTCTTGCTGGGGAGCGCGATATCCCTGGCTTGGCCCTTAGTTGCATATTTAGCTTTCTTGCAGGCGGGAGATGAATCCGGCTAATCCCGTTATAAGAGTAATACGATCAGTGATAATCCTACTACGTTTATGGGGACTAGGGGCCTTATTTACTATTGTGTTGAAGACCTGACAGTAGATCCGGTTTGTCTAATGTCTGGGCTGGATAGGGATTGTATGCAAATATTCTCATCCAATGAGCTGTTGTTAGTACGTTTAAAGCCATTAAACATTAAACCGTTTGGGAATATATCATTTTAATTTATTAACCTGACCATGAACATCAATGTTGCATTTTATTATTGCAACAGGTCGGTAACCAGGGGGTCCATGCGGATAATGTGTTGATAATTGAACGCTAATCAATTAAGTCAATAACCAGAATTTGTGAGCCATATTCACATTACTCTATATGTCTAAGAATGCAATACATAGTGTCATCCAGGCCATTACATCTCAGCTCATAAAAGGGCATATGCTGTGTTTATTAACAATATAATCGCGTTTTGATGACCTATACTATCAAGTAGTAATATACAGGTAAGCATGGACTATGCAAATAGGATGGATTGAATGATTCAGTATTTGTTTGTCACATATGTATCGATATTAAACTATCATGCGATATCACTATGTTGTGAGTTCATGATGGAACATATGTTGAGGTCATTCATGAGATTGTTTGGTATATAGAAAGAATGAAAGTTATATAAAAGTATTATGCGGTCATAATGCAGTCTATCTTGAATGCATATGTATGTATATGTATCACAGTTATGATGGGCGCTGTTTCTGGAGAATACAATACACTTTACTCATATATGCTGTAGTCATATAATGTCCTTACATGTTATGTGTATAAGTGTCATAACGGTGTATTATAATATCACAACCATATGTGTAATATAATATATAATAGGTTACATGCATTAATAAGTTACTTTGTTTCAAATGAACATGGTTGATTAGTCTATGCTAATCTATAACTATATCAGAACGTTCCATCGTCCGTGTCTATACACACCAACATACGACATATACATAAGATTGCAAGAGACCAAACATGCACGTACTTGGGTAGTGCGTTGTTAAAGATATAGAGCATATCATTGTACCCATATCTCTCCGACAATTTTGCGATTCATGTATAACTAACGTACACAAATCAACCAAACAACCATTTTTCTGTGCATAACCGCAGCAATTCCCGTGACTCGATTTTCAACTAACCGGGTTTGAGCTAACCTGGAAGCGCAACGTATAAAGCTAAACATTGACACATACCTAATATGAGGCCTCTAAATCATGAACATTCGTTAAAACATATGCTTTATATATGTGGCACGCATAGACATGATAGACGCTGTCAATATTGATTTTGTGCAGTGCACGGGACTGGACTTTTGTCGATGAGAATATATGTTAATTGAGAATATATTTCCATTTATCAGCGATGATTAAACATTCAGTCATGCGGAGAGTTTTGCTGAAATATAATATGCTGATATGCCTTATACAGACTTATATGGGACAAGTATTAAATAGTTCAGTGTAATTTAAAGGTATGTATATGGGTATATCCACTTGTGGATGTATGGATAGACACGGAAACAGAAACTGTAATAAATACTATTTGATAATTGTTGTATTTTACATGAATTGTTTTATTGACATGTTCTATCTTGGTTATAATTAAGTCTTAAGTGATTGAACTAACATAACATACAATGCATTTAAAACAAACAGGACATATATTTTAAAATTCTGACTTTGCAACGAGTGTAAACTAATTTGATCATCACCAAGTGTATTATCAGCTACTAGTCTGAACACATTTTGTCCTATAAAGACATTTAAAAGTAAATGAAAAGAAACGCGCAATTACCAGTACCACAATATATTAGAATAGGCGACCATTTTGAATAAACAAAACTACAAATTACTTCAAAATCAAGTGTGTCCAACTTACTGATTTAACCGTTGAACAGAATGAAAAAGTATAAATAAGTAAAGCAAAAGTAAACATTGTATCCATTTTTAATTAAACACGCTCTTTAAGAAGAGGGTAAATATTGATCTATATTTTAATATCATATACAGAAATAAAACTACTTTTGTACGCCCCTCCCCCCTCGAGTTTCCATTTGATATGAGATTTATTAAACCAGTCACGCATAATAACAATTTTTAATTCGAGGAAACGAATTGTTAAATTGAGGGAACAAATTGTAATTTCATAGAAATAACAATTCGTTCCCACAAAATAACAATTTGTTCACTCAATTTAACCATTCGTTCCGACGAAATAACAATTCGTTCCCACGAAATAACAATTCTTTCTCACGATATAACAATTTGTTCCCTCGAATTAACATTGTTATATCGTAGGAATTTTTAGTTCCAGGAAACAAATTTTTAAATTGAGGGAACAAATTGTCATTTCGTGGGAACGAATTCGTTCCCACAAAATAACAATTTGTTCCCTCAATTTAACAATTCGCTCCCACAAAATACAATTCGTTCCCTCAATTTAACAATTCGTTCCCACGAAATAACAATTCGTTCCCTCAATTTAACAATTCGCTCCCACAAAATACAATTCGTTCCCTCAATTTAACAATTCGTTCCCACGAAATAACAATTCGTTCCCACGAAATAACAATTCTTTCCCACGATATAACAATTTGTTCCCTCGAATTAACATTGTAATATCGTTGGAACAAATTTTTTCATTCGAGGAAACGAATTGTTAAATTGAGGGAACGAATTGTCATTTCGTGTGAACAAAATAACAATTTAACAATTCGTTGAACCCAAAATAACAATTTAACAATTCGTTCCCACAAATTAACAATTCGTTCACCCACGAAATTACGAAATAACATTCGTTCCCACGATATAATGTGTTCCTCGAATTAACATGTTATATCGTGGGAACCCATTTTTATATCGTGGGAAAGAATTGTACATCCGAATGGCGACACTGAGCCAGACTTCGTGAACCGTGAACCCCCCCCCCCCCCCCCCCCCCCCCCCCCCCCCCCCCCCCCCCCCCCCCCCCCCCCCCACCCCCCACCCCCCCCCCCCCCCCCCCCCCCCCCCCCCCCCCCTCCCCCCACTTCGAGTTTCCATTTGATATGAGATTTTTATTAAACCAGTAGTATATAGGGTATGAGTTCATTACCGCGACTAAGGGGAAACTAATTGGAGGGTGTTTAGGTGACCACCACTACAAAACTTCATACTTTATATGGGGGGTCAACAAAAAAAATGTATCCCCACCGTCAATTGGGAATTGAATGCGGTGGAATCCCATTTTAGAATTTTTTGAGTCCAAAAAATTATAAAATGTCATTAAATGATTTTGCAAAAATTAGCTGAAACCATTACGAATTTTATATCACTTATAAAAATCCGTCATGTTGAACAAACATAACATCTCTTTATAATTAATAATAATTCCCAAGATTGGGAAAGTATATTTACTAGTATAATTATAGAAAAAAACATTATGACAGTTGCCATAAAAAATATGAGATGGATGCCGAGGAAACCGAATGTACCTCACACACTGATTAGTGAGGCAGCGATTTCCTCAGCCCAAAGAGTACAAATGAGGCAAAAATGAGGAATTAATGAAAATACTGACTTATGCGTACACATCGAGATAAAACGTCTGATGGGGAGACTAAGAAGATTACACCTTAACAATTTAACCTCGCCCGCACTATACAAAAAAAGCCAAATCTTTAGCCGGTGAGGCGGTATTGAGTACGCGCGGTAAAAATATTATGGTGCCCAAAAAACGAATTCCTAAAACCTGCCTGTTAAGGAAAATAATAAACGAAGGCGACGACATTCTGGCCGATTACATACGGACGGAGAGTAAAATAGTGAAAGGACGCCGCACAGTAACTATTACCCTAAAACGGCGCACCCAAGTAAATATAACGGAACGAATAATGGCAGAGATCATCCCAATATTAAACTGGGAGCTTCTACATACGTTATTTATTTTCATATAAATTGGCTCACATCGAGCAGACCGACACACGGGGTAGGCCGGAAACGATAATAGTCCATAAACAACTGCGCGGGAGCCCCTGATTGAGAGAATACGAGGACGCGAATGAATGGGTGCCGAACAGGAGGAAACTAGAATGAACATCGATAAAATAGACCGTCCAAGCACAAAATGGACGTTTGTTAGGTGGGCCGGCGTTACGATTAAATTAATTATTTCATCTAGCGCAGACGATGCGGGCATGAGATCTTCGAAAATGGCGGGGGGACAGCTTCCTGAATGGTTGCGATATCGGAAGGGGATACAACCGTTGGACAAATTGAACGACGATCTTTGCCTGTTCAGATGATGTATCGTTCTTCACACGACTGATCTGCGAGCAGACCGCTGTCTCACAAAAACACAAGATTTGGTCAACGAATATATCCTTTTCTGTAAAAGTAAGGGGTGGAAAAGACCAGCCGGCCCTATAATACTTGACGACATCAAAAAAGTGGAGGAATGTTTTAAACTCGGAATTGAGGTATATGAACCAGTTGAAGATGGTACATGGTATTTAAGCAAAGTGGCGGCGCATTACGAAGAAATTGGTACGAAGAAAATGAAAATCGGCATTTATAATAATCACGCGTTTCTGATCACCGACATGAACAAAACCACCAACACCCTCTGCTGCTACGGGTGCAACCAGCGATTCACTCAATCACATAGTTTAAAACGGCACGCCCTTACCTGCATGCGAGGGGAGACGAAGCTCACGTGTAAAGGCGCTCAGATCGACAGACCCACATCCGCCTACGAAAAGGCCTTTTACCCCAGATCTCACGCGAGCGCGAAGGCGAAAAGTTGGATAAAAACGTTCGAAGGGGGCGGTAAACCACATATACACACTGCACACTGCGGCCACGGCGGTGAAAGGTTGGTGGGTGGAGAGCCAGTAGACGGGTTTTGTGAGGAAACTAACACGGTTTACCAATTTCATGGATGTTATTAGCACGGGTGCCCTAAGTGCTTGTCACGGCGCGTTGAGAGGACTAGGGAACACTGGGTCTCCAAAATCATTGCGCGCGCAGCAGTAGTAGAGGCTGCCATGGTGCCGCTCACAAGGGAGGAAGAGGATGAGTTATTTGCCAACCTATTGCCGCTCTACGACGATTCGGTCGACGACGAAGGGGACCCTGGTGACCCTGATGACCGTGGTGATCCAGCCAAACGAAACCGGTCATACAGAAAAGAGGATATTATTGACCCGTCCTCCAAAGAGGGTATTATTGACCCGCGTCCCCACCGCGGTCGAGAGGAATATCGAGAAAGAGAGATCGCGGATAAATGAAAAATTCAGAAAAACTCAAGTGAGAGACGCTGCGATTGCGAAGGAGTTTACATTAGTTACTGTTTGGGAGTGCGATTATAAAGACTGGTGGAAGAAAATACCGGCCCCTCCGACAACCATGTAGCCATACCAGATTGTATACGATTTTGAAGCCTATTTATCGAAAGCTAGCGAAGGTGATAGTCGATGCAGGAGTAAGGAAGGTAATCTCGAATTTGTAAACGAGCATGTACCCATAAGCGTGAGCATCGGCGATAATTTATGTACTGAAATAACTCACATATGCGAAACAGATCCGGCCAAATTAGTTGCTCTATTTATGGAAAACATACAGGAAAGGGGGGAAGGCGATACGAGAGGCTGTAGGTAAAATATATCTTCCTACCTGTATGGACAGACTTCCCGCTACCCAACAGCGCGAGGTCACCCGATGGATTGATCAAGTTCCTGTAATTGGTTTCAACTCTAGTCGATACGATCTCAATCTGATAAAAAAAAACATTTCGTCGGTCTGTTGACCAATACGACATCGAAAGTTCTCGTCGGTAAGAAAACAAACACGACGATATTCCTATTTACCCCCGAATTCCGATTTCTCGACGTAAAATTGTATCTCATCCCAGAGACGTCCTACGACAAATGGATAAAGGCGTACGACTGCGAGGGGCAAAAGTCGTTCTTTCCATACGAGTGGTTTGATTCTATCGAGAAATTGGATTACGGAGGGTTGCCCGGAATAAAATATTGGGACAATCAACTCAACCCGAAGGAAAAAATAACCGCGACGGAATTGGCCGTATGCAATGATATTTATAAAAATAAAAATATGAAGACGTTCAGAGAGTGGTTGCGATACTACAATGATTTGGACGTGGATCCGTTTGTAGAGGCGATCGGTAAAATGTCCAGTTTTTACAAGACGAGAGGCCTTGACATGTTTAAAGTTGCGGTTACCCTGTCCGGAGTAGCGCTGCAGTACCTTCTTAGGGGAAAATAAAAGAACACGTAAAATCCTATAAAACTAAAATAAGCATAGCGGCTGCGGCCATATGTCTCCCGCTGTTCGCCCCTGATGCTGAGACGTACGACATATTGAAAGGCGCTCTGGTCGGAGAACCGTCAATCGTATTCTCTCGCTACGCGGAAGCCGGGGTCACAAAAATTAGGCCAACACCAGAAGGGGACGGTAAAAAATGTGAAGCGGGGGTGGGTCTCGACGCCAACGCGCTGTATCTGTCTACGCTAAATTAGGAGATGCCGTGCGGTAAGGGTGAGTTCTGTGCTATAACGAAAAAGTTTGATCTAAATTATATCGGCCGATCTATGAGGGCCGTTATAGCAGGCAAATTGTTCGGATTTGCCGAGGTGGATATAGAAGTTCCTTCCACATTGAAAGATAAATTTTCGGAGATGTCTCCATTATTTATCAACAGAGTAGTCGAGGAAGGGGAAGTACCCGATTACATGTTCTTGAGGAAGTTGGGGCTATCGGCCTATTACGATAAAAGAAGAATCCTTCCAGACGCTATACACACGGAACCTCTTTATCATAATTAATAATTTTAAGAAAATTAAAATCTAAAAAAAATAAAGGGGAGATATTTTGCAAAAATTAGCAAAATTTATAAAAATAAATAATCCAATATAATAATCATTTTATAATTTTCTTAAAATTAATTATATAAATTGATATTAATTATTGGATTATAACAGGATTTTTGGTACCCCGAGGGCGCTAACTGGTCTCTTCGGACCGCTAAACCCCAATTCTTCAATCAGCTCGGGAGCAGATTGGACAATTGGGGGCTCTTTTGCCCACAGATTGTCAAGCCGACGAGATCCTATATGGTATTTCCTTTTAACCCATGAGCAGGCACATTCCCCAGAGCCCCGGAATTATGTAACAGAGCGGTGCGATCAAGAACAGAATTAGGCATTTTCCGTTCCGTTCTCCAATATTCCAACACTTTCAATTCGCGAATTGAGGGTGTATATACATACGCAGATATTAATGTTCAATACTAATAATGGATCATAATTAATTTTATAATTTTCTTAAAATTAATTATAAAATATCACAATTCCCTCCAATTGTCCAACCCCAATCCATCAACACACCAATTCGCGAATTGAGGGTGGTGTTGTAACTTTTCCCCACTGTTATCCCAATAATCGATAAGGTGAAATGCACTCAGGCTACGCATCGACTGGTTAGCAAGGAATTACTCGCAAGCATTATCGTTTAGTAATAATTCAAATCAGAAAGTCAGTGAATAAACACGCCCGATATTTTATCAGCAGACGACAATGTTCCAATTACACGGTTATGTGTATTTATAGCCGAGTGTATTTCACCTTATCGAGGCCACGGTGTGTATTGATTTAATTTTAAAACACACACACAACCACCAAGACCATCCAATCTCGATTGGAGAAACATAAACCTGGAGATAAACATTACCTGTTTTGTGTATTGGTTTAACCGTATGCACCAAAGTATCGAGGCGATCTATATATGAGAGAGGTGACTGCGGCACGCGGTAACACGATTACTTCCTGGTACGAACAGTTTGCGGTTATAGAAATGTATGGTGGCCGGTGGGTGACATACTCACGGTGGAGTTGTTACTTTTGCCCCCACTTTAACTTAAATTTATCCCAATCAGTATTCTCAATCTTGGGAAGGGTGGCGCGCACCTTAGTTATAATAGTATTTTTTAAATCCTCATATCGAGACATCTCCTCTACCACCAACTCAAATTCAACGTCTGATATATTGTTATCGGTCAACTCTTTGGACACGATAACGTCGATGCTATTTTTCTTAGACTTTGCGAGAACCGATATTCTGTCATGCTTTCTACTTTTATTTTCGAATTTTCTCCCCACTACTCTAAACGTCATACATAACAACCCCGCCCCTCGGCTACCCAGCTCAAACCCCCTGCAATGGGAATTGCCACGACTGTAGACAATAATGCGGCTGTTCCGGCCCTACCCATTATAGAAATTGCTGCCAGCACTCGCCCCCTCCACTATGTTTGCCGCGCGTCTATGTTTGTTTATCATTCATTTTCCGAGTTTCCCCCTCTCGCTTTAGAATATCCTGCATCTCTACTATATTTTACAACCTAAAATCTGAACTTCTTTCGCCAAAACCTTTTAGCGTGCTCGGAAGCGGTGATTCGTTCATATTTAAATTTTACAAATTTAGTTCAATTAACAATGTCACAACAGTGGAAGAACTCGCTGGGTCAGCGATTTTCGTAGCAAAGTTAATAACACTACCTTCGGAAAATCTAATTGGATCGTCACCGGTGAACAAAACCACCGCTGAACTCCAGCGAGTTTAGTGACTCCAACCGCCCGTTCTTCCCCATCCAGTACGATATTTACGATGACCGCGCCCACAGGTTTACCCTTAGCATTAACCGAACAGACCGCCATTCGTCGAACCGTACCTGGAGATGTCATGACGTATCCCCCATATATATTGCTCGCTTTGGCACCAAACGAATATTCATAGATCCCCTCATTCAACGCGCCCCGCTTCTCAGCCCAAACTGTTATGATGGGTTTTCTGCGGCGTAATAACTTAAACTGCTCTACAGATGTGTCCAACAATGTGGCAAGCTTCTCGATAGCGGTATGGGCCTCAACACGAACCTTTTTTCAGAGGTATCTTCAAGTGCTTTGTTCGCGTATTTACGAACTCGGTTTAGTTTATCGGAAACTTCCATAAAATCTGTATGGGCCTCTTCCCGAAATTCGGTTATTTTTTCGCCTAGTTCAGTAAGTGCTGTCTGGTCCCCAGAGCGCAACATCCCATAGGCTTCCGTAAGGTCCGTCTGTGTATCTGATCGGACTTTCTCAATACCCGTCCGGACTTCCTCAATCCCCGTCCGGGCCTCTTGGTGAACTTGTGCTATAGATGTTAGGAAGTCCGTTCTCAGTTGTGTTATACTTCTACGAATGTGCTTTGTAGCTCAAGTCACAGTGTCATCAACCAGTGCTACGGTTTTCCCGGTAGTTAAAAAATCACTCTCTGTGGGGGTGAATCCACCACCTGAACCATCCTTGTATTTCGATGGGGACAACCAATCGCGATTGGAATTGGAAGAACTATCTGGCCCGTATATACTCATATTTATATGGATATCAATTTGGGTAGCTTGTGTCTAATTCTTTGAAATTTCGAGAACGACCGATATCGGATAATAGTTATTCAACTCTCTCGCTCGGTCGTCGAGGATAGAGACCTTAAATTCGTGGATGTGTCCAGATTCCAAAACTTTCATCTCGGGGGATGGGAAGTCTAATGTCACAGTCTCCCCAAAATAATAATCACTGGCGGGCACTGTTTTAAGTAGTGTGCTGGGGGCCCCATTTACCAGTTTGTACGACGTGTTCAACTGGTTCAAATGTATTTTGAGGGTTTTGGTAAAGGCTAGATCCACAGGCACATCTCCAACAAATTGTTGGCCCCGAGGGGAAACAATCTTTTTAAATGGGCGGCTGAAACCGAGGCGAATGCCTAATGGGTCTGATATAGTTATCACAGCGCCGTCGGGGGCTGTTAATGTTGCGAGTCCGGTAGCCTTCGATACTGTGAGGTTGGCTTCGCCGCCAAGCTCTATGGAAACAAAGTCTATGAGCTGTCTTGCTCCCCACAGTCCGGGAGGCAGCTTTACACTTACTTGTTGTCCATCCTTCACATAGTAAAACCCTTCATTTTGAACATTAGTGATAGTAGCAAACATAATAAACTCCGATTAACATGTCGTTGGATACCAAGGCATTTAGCTTCAATTCAAAGGCAAAGTACGCTGGGGGAGGTGTGTGCTACTTAACGGTAGGAATCTACTACTTAATTAGAAAGCTAATAAACCTAACAATAAGAGTAAACGAAAACACCGGATTTGATACAATTTTTTCAAACATATTTGATAATCATAGGCTGCCCAAAATTACTACCCAAGAAACCGTAGACGCGTGGAACGCAACACCGATGCAGTTTTGGCAGAACCAGTTAACGTTTGCAGTGTGGTGCGCCACAACCGGGTGTGGTGTCTCTTACATAAACCACATGGAGCATAATGAGAGCGCTTTCAGTGAAAGTGCTTATACTTTTCACGTCTACTACACTTTTGGGAGGATTCTCAAAGAGATGCAAGTGAAAACACACCAAGAGTGTAAATGGGACCCTCTATACAGCCCGTACGACCACAAAGCCTACGAAAGAATATGTGCCAAATTTCAGATTTCTAAAAATAACGACTGGAAACAGAAAACAGTTACTAAAAATGGTGGGTTAGGCGATGTATTTCTAAACAACAATATCGTAACCCGCAATGGGGGAAGTTTCGATTCAAACACTATGACATTCGGTGCGTCTTCAGATCCACCAGTACACTGTAATTTTGCCGGGTGTAAAGAATTTCCATCTGAAGCTGACATAACCCATATCGACAACATAGAACAAAGCGAACACGTCGAGATCGGCTGGGGGACTTTCATTTTGGATAGGGGGAAGGGGTTCACCAGGGCTGGGGTTATCCGCCTCAACGACTCCATTCGCACATACGTCTGGGCCATCCTCGGCGCACAGGCGCAAGCGCACAGTTCTATAATAGGAGACGGGAAGGCGTTGATGCGCAAAAACAGTTCTTGGCCAATGTCGAGGACACCATCTCATCTCCGGTGGACCACCCGACGGCGATCAAGCGGTATCAAGACGTTTTGCAGAATGCCAGCACCCCAGTACACAATGCATTTGGAATAGGTCTTTATATGGCGCCGAGCAATATGATACTACGAGATTACCCGGTTGACGGTTACAAAGATCAGATCGTAATCGCCACCGCCAATCAAAAAATCGGCTACAACGGTAACGTGAACACGGATATCATCAAGCGCACCCCCAATATGCTCGGGAGCGGAGTTGTAAGTGGAACCGATTTCATAAAACCCCCAATCCAATCGCGATTGGAAGAATTTGATACACCCACCCCAATCCAATCGCGATTGGAATAATTGGAAGCACCATCAAGTGCCACAAGTTCACCCAATCCAATCGCGATTGGAAGAATTGGAACAGGAGCGGGAACTACAACCCACGAGGAGGAGAAATTAGGGCTCGTCGTCGCCCTCGTGGTGATCTTACTACTCGCGCTTTGGTTTTAGGAACTCTAGGGCGGAGAATAGTAGAAGTATTTTTGGCGAGCCATCCGGCTGTTTTTGATAATATAGATAACAAGTAGGAGACGACACTCCCGATCAACCCAGGCAGCGCGGCAGCCGCCTTTCCGGCTAATTTAGCCAGGAGACTGGCTAAGGCTTTTATATGTTTTTTTGCCCACTCCTTTGCTCCGCCGGATGGCGCGGGTGCTGGCGCGGGTGCAGTCGCCGCACCGACTACAAGCAGCTCAATAGCTAGAACTATGGTTGATATAGTCATGCCGACAGCTGCGAGGATGCTTACTATTGTGACACCCTGCTCTCTGAACAGAGTGCGAATACGCTCACCGAGTGTCGTCTCCTCGTGCAGAACCCTCGAGATTGTTTCGCGGATCCGACTGATTTTGGTGCGGAGAGCCTCATGGCAAGCCGATGCAGCCTCCAAGCGAGCGGCTCTTTCATCCCGCAACGACCGCAGTCGTTCGGTGATCCGCTCGGTAGATTCTCTATCGCCACGGGCTTCCCCAAGTTTTCTTTCTTCTAGCACGATATGTTCATCCAGCGCCGTGAGTTTGGAGAGGTTAAGGACCAGTTCGCCCCGGACCGTTTGTAAAGCCTTATCGAGTCCCCGGAGCTCGCGAAGAGGTAACATCCATAGTGCTGAGTATTCCATCTATCTCGCTTTCGCTGAGCTCCATTGTGCGAATAGCGTCGGTGGCTACACGAGGGACCTCGCTGAGCTCGACAGTTTCTATCGCGGGTGCCGTCTTCACCATCGTTTCGTTGGTAGACTGTAGGGTCGCTACAGCGTGGGACGGCATAATTGTTTTACCACGCTTCCAATCTGAGAAACCTAATTCAATCTTTACGATTTCACCACCGCCCCGGTTTCCGGCAATGGTACTCAGCGATAGGGGTTTGCCGGTCCTCATGTCGACGATCGGGATATTTGATGCTTTTAGTCGCAACCTACCCTTCAGATCCAATTCGAACTTGGAGTAGTCGCGGCCGACAGATGGGACCTCACCTTTTTCTGCCAAACTGTTGTAGTAGTCGTCTACAGTTGACTTGACTAATCCCTGGCTTAGACTAACGGTGTTGGTAGCGCCACCTGTTTCCTCTAATTCACGAATTGGAACTGGAGTCTCTATGCGTTTCGTTATCGTTATAGATGTCATCATCGATGTCATCATCATCGAGGTAATAGTCTCGGCCGAATTAGTCCATGCCAATATCGTAACCAGCCATCTTTAACGATGTATTAAAGAAAAAATCATACGGGTTTAATAGAGTATTTATTTTCCATAGTCAATCCATACCGCAGACTTCGTGAGCCCCTTGGGGCGAAAGGTGTGAGACAGAGCGTCGTTATTACGAACAACCCATCGACGATCGACCAGAACCAGCAGCTCTTAGTCCGCTTCCCCAACCTCGGAGCTAGCGACGTCATTGTGCCGGGGACTGTTCGCCTCGCTTTCACTATTTCGCTGACGTCGACAGACGCGGACCGAACCGTCGTTCGGAACCTGGGTCGCGCCATCGTCAAGAAGACCATGATAAAGATTTCTGGTAATGAGGTGATGTCGATCGACGACAGCGACGTCTACCATTGTTACCAGGACCTGTGGAAGACGGCTCAATAGCTCGAAAATACGGTATATCAGGGTATTGACACCAGCAAAAATAAGAACGTTACCAGACTTAAAATCGGGGCTGATAACAAGGCAGATAACGTCGCGAGCGACAACGTGATCACGGCCGCTTAAGGCAACCGCTTCTACATCCCGCTCGACTTTGAGTTGATGCATAGTCACATGCCCTACTATCAACCGCTTCTACATCCCGCTCGACTTTGAGTTGATGGATAGTCACATGCCCTACTATCAGAGTGCTTTGGCGGACCGCCTCGAATATGAACTAACGTTCAACGACTACGGCCCAGCTCTCATAGTCACTGACATGACATCGACGTATACGATCGACAATGTGTCCCTGGAGTACGACATGGTCACCATGCCCGAACTCGCGCGATTGATCAGATCCCAGTACGCCGGGCGCGTTGCCATACTTTACGACCGAGTTCTTCGCCCCCGCAAGATGACGAAAGACAAAAGCGAAACATTGTGGAATATAAACGTCAACGTACCCGCCCGCTCGATGAAAGGTATACTGATGCTGTTCGATGAGGGTCGGTTCGCGCTCAGGGTTAGAAAAACCGACAAATTATATAACCCCAAAATCACAAAGGTAGAGATGACGATCGAGGGAGTCCCCAATCAACTCTACAGCGCGGGTCTTCGCGCGCACCAGCAGTGGGACGAAGTCAGAAAGCAGTTTGCTGCCGGCTCTAGGCGCTCCCCGGAGGTTGCCGCGGTTGCCAAAGACTTGTCGGACGTCTCCCTCGCGCAGTTCCTGACTACCAAATACGCGTTATGGCTAGACATGCGAGTCATCGGCGACGACCAAATGCACGGTAGTGGACGCCAAGTTGAGAACGCTAGCGAGGGTGTGACGATCCAGATAACCAAAGAGGCGGATGGAGCTGGCGCATTGAACGTGTATCTATATATAATCACAGACGCACAACTCAACATCGAAGATGGTCGATACGCCTCAGCACTATACTAAATCTAAAGATTTAAATACAAATAAAGTTTGTGATGCCCACTCTGCTATAATATGTGAGCAGACAGGATGCGGAAAAACGGTTTTCATCCTATACTTGCTCGAGGGCTCTTACCGCGGTGCCTTTCGACACATTGTGATCCTGTGTCCCACTGTGCGGCACAACGATACTTATCAGCGGCGCCCGTGGATATGGACTGACCATGAGGTATACGTTATTGACCCCGGTGATAGGCTTCACGATTGGCTGCGCGGCTTTTACCAAAGATTCCAGGGCGAGCCCACCCTGTACGTGATTGACGACTGCTCGGCCAAGGCGGCGATGACCAAAACGAAGGACATGCTCTCCGAGCTCGCATTTTCTGGCCGGCATGCGGGGCAAAGCATAATCAGAAGTACAACGCCGTCCTCATGGATCTGCGCGAGCAAACGAAATGGGTCGCCCTCTTTCACTGCTAGGACCGAGACTCATTCGATGACTGTCTTCGAGAGAACGACGTTATCCCAACACGCGAGGAGCGCCTGGAGGTTCAACAGATGCTTTCGGAAACTAAGTACGCCAAGATTCTGCTAAAGACTGATCAACCCACAAATTATGAAGTTATAAATTAATTACTGAATTACTGAATTACTGAGTTACTGAATTATTGAATTACTGAATATTTACTAAATAATCTACTAATATCTACTAATATCTACTAATATCTACTAAATATTTACTAAATATTACTGAATTATTACTGAATTACTGAATTATTTACTAAATAATCTACTAAATATTACTGAATTATTACTAATTAATTTTAAGAAAATTACAAACAGTTTGATGTTAAACTTATAAGACTAGTGAGAATAGTACACCCAACACTGTTGGAATAATGAACTGCGACGAACTTCTCGATCAGCTAATGGAAGAAACAGTCTCTCCGACTGCCGACAAGATATCTTTCAGGAAAGATGACATGACTGCCGACACGGTATCTTTCGTGAAAGAAAAATAAAACACGACGCGACGCGAGCGGCTGGCTGCACTGGTTGCTGGGGGGGGGGGAGGGGGGGGGGGGGGGGTGGGGGCAATCGGAGCAGTATTTCGGTAGGCGTCTCTCAGTTTGTCAGGTTGATAACATGTATGCGCGGTACGAATCTAAATTGGGGGCAGAGATGACGAAAACTCTTGGGGCGGCGGCTATTCATTTGTACGCTACCGCTGTCAGTGCAATTCTCCCTATATCTGACACCGTGGGGTTGATTAGTGATTTAGAGACTGACCTTTTTGTAGGACACACTCTTAGAACAGCCTGCTGCTCAATTTATCACAAGTTTGGAATGTACTTAGCTCCGATGACAACCGCGTTGACCACGGATAAGCACTGTCAATTTGGACATATATGCCCACGAACTATAAGCTCAGAAAATGATGATACAAGACGCACCTGCGAGAGTGACGGAACAGCCCTTAACACTGTTGAACCCGATTGCACTTCCAACTCCGATTGATCCCCCAGTTCCAATTCGTGAATTGGGGGTGCGGTTGGACGAACCCTCAACACTGTTGAACCCGATTGCACGACAGAAAAAAACAAAAAGAAAGGCAGCTGGGCGGGCAGCGGTTGCCACCCGAAAAGCTAAACAAGATAAAATACTCGTCGAGCTTCGAGAGGCCAAACAGGCGTTATTGGTTCCAGCCGCACCCCCAAGTCAATTGCAATTGGAGTTGGGGGCAGAAACAGCAAAACACCCGAAGACAGCTGCGGTTCAATCTCCAACTCAGGAGCTGGAACTGTCGGAGCAATCGTGGATTGCTGTAGCTCCTACCTGGATCATCCCGTGGGCTTTTGGTGGTGGTCTGGCAATTGTGGGCACCGTGTATGTTTGGAAATACCTTTCGAGACAATCCCAACACTGTTGGAGGCGGTTCCGAAGAAAGTTACGAAACCGATTGCGCCCCATTTAAACATTGATCGCGATCCCTTTTATATGCAATTAATATAATGGCTGAACACCAAGGTAAAATAATAGTAAATGCGGTTTATCACGCCTTGGTGATATCGGGTCTCACTATCGGGTTTGCTCGAATATCAAAGATGATCTTCGGAGGGTCCGCTCCCAAATTTGACATGACTGTGAACGACGCAGGGTTCGTCACCTTGAATGTAGCGTCCGCAATTTCGACCCGAGATTATCTAATTAAAGCTGGAATTCTACCTGCTAATATATGGAAATAAATGGCTACTGCGGTCGCAATAATGCTGGTTGGTGCAGTCGTGAGCGCAGGGGCGTTCGGCGGTAGCAACTATTTATTCTCGTTAATAGGAAAATAATCGGATGAGGAGAAAAAGCACGAGGACGAACACTCGGCCATCCTCTTCGCAAAGCGGATGTTAGATTCCTCCGAGTTCCCGCTCCTGTTCCAGAACTTAACCGGCAGCTGCAGCGAAACTTCCAACAATGGTTCTATACCGGACGATCTGGAGAGGGCATTGTGGAGATTGTTCGATCTACTAGAATACCTCGCATACGACGAACACGCTCAAGCTTGATACCAAACTATCGGTTTGCCTAACGCGCAAGGTAGCGAACACATACTACAGCCCCCACGGCTACTGGAAGAGACTCGCGGCCATCAAGAACCTCGTGGCGGCGACCAAGGTTTCTGAAAATGCCGCCAAGGAATGGCTCAAGAAGCAGGCCATCTGGCAGATCTATTTACCAGCACCTCACAATATTCCGCGGTCGAAATTCGACGTGCCGGTGCCGAACGAAGTCCACCAAGATGACCTCCTGTTTCTCCCTCACGATCACGTCGGTCGCAAGACGTACAAGTACGCACTGACAATCGTTGTCGCTGTCCACTAAAGAGTCTAAGGAGGTTCTTTCCCGAATATATAAGAGGAGTCCTCTCAAATGGCCGAATCTTCTCCAGGCCGATCCCGGCCGCGAGTTTATGGGCGCGGTCTCCCATCTATTGACTAAACACAATGTTTCTGTTAGACGCGGCCGCGTCAACATCCACCGGGACCAGGGGATCGTGGAGAGGTTCAATTGAACCCTGGCTGAGAGGGTGATCGGGCACCAATACGCCAAAGAGCTTGTAGACCCTCATTCGCGATCGACCGAGTGGGTGACCGCCGTGGTCTCCGCACTGAACGGCGAGGTGACCAGATTGATCTGTAAAAAGCCCGTAGATGCCATGAAGTCTAAAATAGTGACGCACAAACCATCCGCCGTCTCGCGCGGACGACCCGTTGGTTTAGCTGAGAAACGGCTTCCATCGGATGTTGCCGTCCGGTACCTCTATCAACCGGGAGAGCTCGAAAGTGGCCGCCGCCGCGCGACTGATCCCATGTGGTCTCTCAATGTATATCATCTGGATCGATCTATTACCAAACCCGATGAGCCCGTGCTCTACTATTTGGATGATGGTCCATCGCGCGGGTTTGTTCGCGAAGAACTTCTTGCGGTGCCTTCTGACACCCAGCTGGCGGTTAAGTTCTGAAGATTCTCATAATTTCCAAATTAAATAATTAATTAAATTTTAAAATTATTAAATAATTAATTAAATAATTAAATTTAAAAAAAAATTAAAATTATTAAATAATTACGAGTTAATCATTTTTTCGAATTTATTAGAAATTCGAAAAATTAATTCCACCCAATTCAATTCGCGAATTGAGGGTGGTGATACATTTTCTTTTTTGACCCCCATATAACATATGACCCATTTTGGTAGTGGTGGTTAACCCATTGACCGCCAATTCGTTTCCCCTTAGTCGCGGTAGCGAACTCATACCCTATATACTATTAAACCAATTACGCATAATAACAATTTTTAATTCGAGGAAACGAATTGTTAAATTGAGGGTACGAATTCGTTCCCACAAATTAACAATATTTTCCCTCAATTTAACAATTCATTCCCACGAAATGGTGTTGGAAATTGTAAATTATATTCACATCGTATCGGTGATTGAAACAAATGCACTTTATTTCTGTAGAAATGAATTACCAGAATTTGGATAGGCCTATGGCTGCACATATCAATGACTTCAGCGCCCGATGGGGTCTAGAGGGTAGTCGGACACCCCCGGGCATTTACAAACAAAATCGACTGTCCATTCCCCGACATTTTCCTGTGTAGCCAATATGACTGGCGAACGGGCTAATGTACATGTACCTCATACTAGCAGGTAGCAGGTCTATGTGGAAATGCTGCGCTGACCCCCACTCCCTCGACTGGCCACCACCGCCACTGCCGGGAAAATGTAGTGATGTAACATACATGGTTGTATAATTGTTACATGTCCCGATAAAAATACCGGCAGTATATTCTCTCGTCGGGAATAATTAATTTGAAAATGAAATGTGCAATTTAGTGTTGTTGTGTTTCAGAAAAAGTACATTCAGCGCCTTCATATCCAACTTTCGCGGCCATATTAACTGGACAAAATCCATAGTGACCACATGGTCAATTTCAGCTGACCAATACGTGATGGTCAGACGGCAATTTCCGTGCTATCGGCTTTTTCCGTAATCTCAAGGAAATCTACAGGTGTCACGTGATGTACGTAATTTTATCAATAATCCATGTACATGTAGTGTATGACGTACTAAAAGGGTCATTAATGTACTACCATGCATCATGCTGCATCATGCTACCTGCATGATGCTGCATCATGCAGCATCATGCAGGGTAGTAAATTAATGACCCTTTTAGTACGTGATACCTTCCGTACGTTAAAAGTAATTAGCATGATGCAGGGGCTTGCTAAATACCTGTACTATAAAAGTCTTTAATGTACCACCCTGCATCATGCAGCAGGGTCGTGTTTGTATGCAATACCCTGCATCATGCAGCATCATGCCATGCAGCATCATGCAGGTTCTGGTTTGTATGCAATACCCTGCATCATGCAGCATCATGCAGGGTCATCCATGTCAGGTATTTAATGCACTACCCTGCATCATGCACCATCATGCAGCATCATACATGGTCGGTTGTTATACAATACCATGCATCATGCAGCATCATGCAGCATCATGCATATGCTGCAGCATCATGCAGGGTCGGGTTTGTATACAATACCTTGCATCATGCAGCATCATGCAGCATCATACATGGCCGGTTTGTATGCAATACCCTGCATCATGCAGCATCATGCAGCATCATGCAGGTTCATCCATGGCAGGTCTTTAATGCACAACCCTGCATCATGCAGCATCATGCAGCATCATGCAGGGTCATGCATGTCAGGTCTTTAATGCACTACCCTGCATCATGCAGCATCATGCAGCATCATACAGGGTCGGTGTGTATGCAATACCCTGCATCATGCAGCATCATGCAGCATCATACAGGGTCGGTTTGTATGCAATACCCTGCATCATGCAGCATCATACAGCATCATGCAGTGTCATCCATGTCAGGTCTTTAATGCACTACCTTGCATCATGCAGCAGCCAACATCATGCAGCATCATGCAGGGTCGGGTTTGCATACAATACCATGCATCATGCAGCATCATACAGCATCATGCAGGGTCATCCATGTCAATTATTTAATGCACTACCCTGCATCATGCAGCATCATGCAGCATCATACAGGGTCGGTTTGTATGCAATACCCTGCATCATGCAGCATCATACAGCATCATGCAGGGTCATCCATGTCAGGTCTTTAATGCACTACCCTGCATCATGCAGTATCATACAGCATCATGCAGGGTCATCCATGGCAGGTCTTTAATGCACTACCCTGCATCATGCAGCATCATGCAGCAGCATGCAGGGTCATCCATGTCAGGTCTTTAATGCACTACCCTGCATCATGCAGCATCATGCAGCATCATACATGGTCGGTTGTATGCAATACCCTTCATACAGCTTCATGCAGGGTCGGGTTTGTATACAATACCCTGCATCATGCAGCATCATACAGCATCATGCAGGGTCATCCATGTTAGGTCTTTAATGCACTACCCAGCATCATACAGCATCATGCAGGGTCATCCATGGCAGGTCTTTAATGCACTACCCTGCATCATGCAGCATCATGCAGCAGCATGCAGGGTCATCCATGTCAGGTCTTTAATGCACTACCCTGCATCATGCAGCATCATGCAGCATCATACATGGTCGGTTTGTATGCAATACCCTTCATACAGCTTCATGCAGGGTCGGGTTTGTATACAATACCCTGCATCATGCAGCATCATACAGCATCATGCAGGGTCATCCATGTTAGGTCTTTAATGCACTACCCAACATCATACAGCATCATGCAGGGTCATCCATGGCAGGTCTTTAATGCACTACCCTGCATCATGCAGCATCATGCAGCAGCATGCAGGGTCATCCATGTCAGGTCTTTAATGCACTACCCTGCATCATGCAGCATCATGCAGCATCATGCAGCATCATGCAGCATCATACATGGTCGGTTCGTATGCAATACCCTTCATACAGCTTCATGCAGGGTAGGGTTTGTATACAATACCCTGCATCATGCAGCATCATACAGCATCATGCAGGGTCATCCATGTTAGGTCTTTAATGCACTACCCTGCATCATGCAGCATCATGCAGGGTCATCCATGGCAGGTCTTTAATGAACTACCCTGCATCATGCAGCATCATGCAGCAGCATGCAGGGTCATCCATGTCAGGTCTTTAATGCACTACCCTGCATCATGCAGCATCATGCAGCATCATACATGGTCGGTTTGTATGCAATACTCTGCATCATGCAGCATCATGCAGCATCATGCAGGGTCATCCATGGCAGGTATTTAATGCACAACCCTGCATCATGCAGCATCATACAGCTTCATGCAGGGTCGGGGTTGTATACAATACCCTGCATCATGCAGCATCATACAGCATCATGTAGGGTCATCCATGTTAGGTCTTTAATGCACTACCCTGCAGCATGCAGCATCATGCAGGGTCATCCATGACAGGTCTTTAATGCACTACCCTGCATCATGCAGAATCATTCAGGGTCATCGATGATCGGGTTTTTATACAATACCCTGCATCATGCAGCATCATACAGGGTCATCCATGTCAGGTCTTTAATGCACTACCCTGCATCATGCAGCATCATGCAGCATCATACATGGTCGGTTTGTAGCATCATGCAGCATCATACATGGTCGGTTTGTATGCACTACCCTGCATCATGCAGCATTATGTAACATCATACAGGGTCGGTTTGTATGCAATACCCTGCATCATGCAGCATCATACTGCATCATGCAACATCATGCAGGGTTATCCGTATCAGGTTTTTAATGCACTGCCCTGCATCATACAGCATCATGCAGCATCATACAGGGTCGGTTTGTATGCAATACCCTGCATCATGCAGCATCATGCAGCGTCATGCAGGGTCATCTATGTCAGGTATTTAATGCACTACCCTGCATCATGCAGCATCATGCAGGGTCGGGTTTGTATATAGTACCCTGCATCTTGCAGCATCATACAGCATCATGCAGGGTCATCCATGTCAGGTCTTTAATGCACTACCCTGCATCATGCAGCATCATGCAGCATCATACAGGGTCGGTTTGTATGCAATACCCTGCATCATGCAGCATCATACAGCATCATACAGCATCATGCAGGGTCATCCATGTCAGGTCTTTAATGCACTACCCTGCATCATGCATCATGCAGCAGCATCCTACAGGGTCGGTTTGTATGCAATACCCTGCATCATGCAGCATCTTACAGCATCATACAGGGTCATCCATTTCAGGTCTTTAATGCACTACCCTGCATCATGCAGCATCATACAGCATCATGCAGGGTCATCCATGGCAGGTCTTTAATGCACTACCCTGCATGATGCAGCATCATGCAGCATCATGCAGTGTCATCCATGGCAGGTCTTTAATGCACTACCCTGCATCATGCAGCATCATACAGCATCATGCATGGTCATTCATGGCAGGTATTTAATGCACTACCCTGCATCATGCAGCATTATACAGCATCATGCAGGGTCATCCATGGCAGGTCTTTAATGCAATACCCTGCATCATGCAGCATCATGCAGCATCATGTAGGGTCATCCATGGCAGGTCTTTAATGCACTATCCTGCATCATGCAGCATCATGCAGCATCATGCAGGGTCATCCATGCCAGGTCTTTAATGCACTTCCATTTTGTGTTATTTTCAAATATATACCATCACTGTGATTTAAACAGAGCATGGAATTAAATCTAGGTTGGCGCTACTGGTAGTGGGTGGGTTTGTTTGTTTATTGGTGTTTAACGGCCGATCAACAGCTAAGGTCATGTAAGGCCGGGCAAACGGGTTCAATCCCGTTTTAACCTGCTGCATTGGGGGGGAAATCCCAAAATCAGAACGGAATATTTACATCGAGAAAACATATATTCAACCCTGAAATTAGAATAACCTGACCTGATGCCAGGTCCATACCACACCAAGTCACTTGGCCCCTTCCCCTAGAAGAGGATTACGAACAATCGCAATACTCACATAAGGGGTATAACCAGATTCAACTGTTACATACAAAATGCCAAAGACGTATGTGAGTGCCAAACCAAGTCTCCTGTCAGAATTTCAGTAAGGATGAACCCCAAGTGGCAGGTGGGAGTATGCGATGGGTAATTTAACAATCGGGGTTCGGCCTTACCGGAATTTCGACCTGGTTTGGCCCTCACATACGTCTTTGGCATTTTGTATGCGACAGTTATATCTGGTTATACCCCTTACGTGATTATTCGTAATCCTCTTTTAGGGGAAGGGGCCAAGTAACTTTGGTGTGGTATGGACCTGGCAACTGGTCGGGTTATTCTAATTTGTAAATATTCCGTTCTGATTTTGCCCCCTCCCCCCCGCCAGCAGGTTAAAATGGGATCGAACCGGTTTGCCCGACCTTACATGACCTTAGCTGTTGATAGGCCGTTAAACACCAATAAACAAACAAACTAATATTTGAAAAAGTCATGTATTGGAGTAAAGACACATGGTATTGTCAGTTCATTTTGGCTACTAATTTTCATAATCTTCGTGCCAACCTAGGAATTTCCTCAACTGGCTGATTGCGACATGAAATGCCGACGTGTAAATGCCAGTTATCCTGTAAATGCATGTCTATGGAGAACGACAAGCTACGACTTGCATTATTACAGCTGAATTATTACAAAAAGATATATATATTTAACCCTGAAATAAGAATATCCTGATTTGGTGTCAGGTCCTCACCACACCAGTCACTTAGCCCCTGTCCCTACAAGTAATAGGATTAGTATTAATCTTACTATAATAATGGGCATAACCCGAGTCAACTCTCAAATAATAACAAGTAAGCCAAAATGTACCTGATGGCCAAACCAAGGATGAACGCCGTCATTAAACTAGAAATTGATGCTTGTCCACAAGCGCATGTGTATCCCCGTCCCGCCTACATGCAGTCGAGAACAAAATTCTTGAATGAGACACAACTTTGGGTAGTGGTCTATGCATGTGTGAAAATAGTCCAAAAGGTGTTCGAGTTATGCTCCGGACAATAAATCAGTGCGCAAAAAAAGCAATATGGAGAAATTTAGTGAGGCAAGAGCCGTCATTCTTGCACACGACATGCCTTGGGTCGTGGTTTATGCAAGTGTGAAGTTCAAATGTCTTATGAAATCCATAATATGGCTTTGATAGTATACAGAAAACATTTAACCAAAAACTTTAACCCCGACGCACGCAAGTACGTAAACCAATGTAACGACTACATCACGACAAACTTTAAACAGACCAAATGTATTTCACACCACAGTTAGGACATATATTTATATTGCCTGCTCTGATAGTTTCAAACATGTAAATAACCAAATACAGCGTTAAAATTAGGAATCTTAATGTTTTACATCATTTTGTCGCAATTCATAGAACAGATATTCATCATGGATATTCACAAATTCATGAAGCGTAAGCAATCTGATACGGAAACTTGCTACTAAGTAAGGTGAGCTTCTACTAACTTTTAACACAGGTACTTTCTCAAAAGTTAGTTCCTAACTCTGTTTACTCACTGTTGCGGTGGCATAATAAAGTAATATTCACTTACTCCTTGACAGGCAGTGTGAGGACGAGATCGTCAATACTCGATGTGGCAATACTCGATGTGGTCCTGTCTCGTCAGCACGCTCGTCCTTTCTGCCCAGTTTTGAATAATTATCTGTGTATGCTTATAGCTCTAGTAACTGGCCAACGAAGGCTTATTATCCAGAACCTAGGTATATCCACTATCCACAGTAAAAGAAAAATATATATTTTTAGCCCCCATGTTAAATTTCCATAGGAAAATCGTTTTTTCGCAATAAAATCAATATTTTACGGAATTTCATGTAATGTGTTTAATGTCCAAAAGTTTGTCGGCAACAAAACATGGAACAGACAGTACAGTGGATATACCTAGGTTCTGGATAATAAGCCTTCGTTGGCCAGTTACTAGAGCTATAAGCAGCTGCAGTCATACGTTTATTCAAACTATGTATAACGAGTGCATGATTTTTGAGGACTATATATATAACAAAGCTGGCCATTGGTTGTGCCAGCAGCGAGCATAAGTTTATGCTGGCTAGTATAATTTTGCCATGTATAACGAGTACGCTCATATTTGTTAGATATGTTGTAAACCATAGCTGGCCATGGGGTATGTGCCAGCAGTAAACATTGCTTTCGGCGGACTAGTATAGTTTTGCTATATGTATACATACCATTGTGATTGTCATGCAAACGGTAAAGGTACATATGCTGCGTCTTAATGTATATAGTAACGGTGAAATGCAGCAGACATGTATTTTCATTAGAAGTGGTTGTACCCTTATTGTAGGACCTCAGTTTCCTCCATATGTCCTGTCAGACATGTACAACATACTACCATGCATTGTGTTTTATGTGATTTTCAAGCCACAAAATAAACTCGGACACCTGGTACTTACCACTTCATGTTCCTAGCACAAGTTCCGGTGCCCACCGGTATTAGTGGTGGCAATATATTACTCAGGGCTCCTGCACCATCACGGACCCCCACATATCCGGGTCGGTACAGAAACCATATTATCCCAGAAAACCCCTTCATGTTGTTCCCAACACAAGATCCGGTGCACACCGGTGCTGGTGTTGGAAATATATTACTCAGGGCTCCTGCACCATCACGGACTCTAACATATCCGGGCTGGTGCAGAAACCATATTATCCCAGAAACAGGAAGCATAAAATCATTATTTTTACACAAAGTAAGAAAAATATATTTATGCTTCCTGAAGCTGAAACAACCAAATTATTGGGAGAGGCACAACTTGCCTCTAGGTAGTCATTGCAACTTCGTTCCGTACTTTAAACCAGTATTAATTATAGCATCTCTTAAAATAGATGGACTGGTTTCCAGGCACCCCATGCCGTTGCCGCATATGACCAAGCGCAACACAAAACCACAACATGGGTTCTGTTTCCAGATACCCAATTTATCATGCATAAATTAATCTTTGGAAGAGAACAGCGATTTGGTCAATAGTTTTCACGTCTATTTTCCCTATCCGCCCCACCTCCCACCTATTCCATTGGTTCTTAAGCAATTTATTTAGAGTAGCATAAGGGGGTAAAAATGATACCACCTACCCCCCCCCCCCACCCCGCTACGCGTGGTGGCTTCCATCAGGAAGGTGGTATCATCATTTTCCATCAGGAAGGTGGTATCATCATTGTGGATTCCTATATACTACTTGGATTTTTCCACCACTGTTCGGCGGGTGTGAATGAGAAGAGTGGAAACATGTTTTAGTAGTATATAAGAGTCAAAATGATACCACCACCCTCTGGAAGCCACCGGCTACACGTGGTACCTCCCACCGGGTGGTGCTATAATTAATGACTCTTATATACTACTCAGATTTTCCTCCATTTTTATGAGAATATTTATGAGAATGGGAGTAATTTTAATTTTTCAAAACACGAAGGGGGGAGTAGGCATAATTTTAATTTTTCCAAACACACATAATTTTTTTAAAAACACACCTACTGTATGAGAACATATTTTTCACCATATATTTATGACATGAGAAGATACACCCTATTAGAGATAAGAATCCCTATGTTATACTCAGTATATTACAGCAATCTGTCATACATTTATTACAAATAAACTTACACCCTATTGAAGATAAAAATCTATTGGTTATACTCAGTATAATGTCTACCATAAAGCAAATGAGAGAGCAAGCTAAGAGTTGGGGAATTTCCCTAAGAGGTTTGAGACTCAAGAAAGATATAGCAGATAGGATAAGTGACGCGCGAGCCATCGTCTACGAGGAGAGGCTGCGACGTGCGGTTTCGACCGGACGCCTGCCCGCCCGCTGACCCTGAAAAACGCTCCGAGAAATTGGAGAACGAGACGACGGCCAGTCTGCGCGCCACTGCTTACGCGCAGCGTGTAAAAGAAGATCCCAGCGCGCGTAGAAAACCACTATTCAAGGCGCACTACAATAAGATATTTATCAAGGGTTGGTTGGGAGACCTCCTAAGAGTAGGAGAGATATAGCCAGAGCTTTGGTGGAGGAGGGTCCCAGGATTCTCGCCGAAGAAGCCGAAGTTAGGGAAACTGTTGATAGGGGTAGGAGGAAGGAGTAGTATGGACTTTCGAGAGGGGGGTAGATGGGGAGATCGCTAATCGCATAATGAATAAAATTCGTCCAGAGATGACCACGGCGTGTTATCTGAGGTATTCGTGCTCGTATCGTATTAGGAACATAGAGACCGACGCTACTATGATCTATCACAAACAATCAAAGGGCAGTCCGTGGATAAACGAGATCGCCAAAGCCGAGAGTTGGATATCCGATAGAGAGAAAGGTCGAATGGACATCGAAAAAGTTGATAGACCAAACACAAAATGGACCTTCGTTCGTTGGATATCGGTCGAGGTGAAGATGATCATCGACGCTCAACAACTTCTCATGGGAGCGGGAAAACTCCCAGACTGGTTAAGACAGAAAAATGGGATGTATTCCGTCGACACGTACGACGACTACTTGTGTCTGTTTAGGTGCATAGCCATCCACCGTGGAGGGAGACCAGACCGCTGTTGTGAGAATGCACGAACTCTAGCTAACGAATATCTCGGTCACGATAACGGACCGGATAGTAAGGGAATTCCCTTGAAAGATATTAAGAAGGTCGAAGAGCACTTCAAGATGGGCATTCGTGTTTACGAGCCCACCGACGAGGGAGTGTGGTATCTCATGAAGGTTCCGGCAAATTACGATGTGGTTGGGGAGAAGACAATGACGATAGGAATGTTTGGAGGTCACTCTTTCCTCATAACGAACCTCCGCAAGATGACGAACGAGTACGGGTGCTCCGGATGCCAACAACGGTTCACAAAGTCGTGTAACATGCACAGGCACGCGACCACCTGCATGGGTGGGAAGACCGTGGTGACATGTCCAGGTAAGATCGTAGAGAGACCACAGTCTGCATACGAGAAGGCGTTCTATCCCAAGGGGTCAGCGAGCGAGAGATCGATTCAATGGTTGAGCAGAGAAGAAGAGAGATTGGGAAAGCACATACATCACGCGAGATGCGGTCACGGTGGAGAGAGGTGGGTGGCCGGCGATCCTGTAGATGGATATTGTCACGAGACCAAGACCGTGTTTCAGTTTCACGGATGCTACTGGCACGGGTGTCCGATTCATCACGGTAAGACAGCGCTGTATATGAGGTACAGGAAGACGAAAATTCGAGACGCCAAGATAAGGGAGGCGGGTTACGAGCTGGTGGTGATGTGGGAGTGCGAGTGGTTGAATGATAATTTTGATAAAATTAATACCTACTATCCACAATCACCGCGCGAGGAGGAGACGACTCTGTACCCTCACCAGATAGTCTATGACTTCGAGGCGTATCTCGACAAGTCAAAAACCACTCAACCCACCAAAGACCTGACCTTCGAGGTCGAGCACGTTCCTATATCTGTGTCTTTGGGGGATACGATGCATGAAGGGATAACCCACATCTGCGAACGAGATCCTGACACGCTAGTCGAGAAGTTCGTGACCGAGCTACAGATGAGAGGCAAGGCAATCAGGGAGGGGGTTAGGAAGAAGTATCTGCCGGCCGATATAGATATGCTATCGAAGTCTCAGCAAGCAAAGATTGTCTCTTGATTGACCAAGTCCCGTGGTGGGTTCAACTGTAGCAGGTACGACCTGAACCTCATCAAGCAGTACTTTGTCGAGAAGTTGGCGGCCACCGTGACTAAGGTGATGGTCGGAAAGAGAGCCAGCACGACGATGTTTCTGTTTACCCCAGGAGTTTAGATTTCTCGACATCATCCAGTATCTGGGACCCGGTACCACGTACGACCGGTGGGTTAAGGCGTACGACTGTAAAACGATAAAGTCTCACTTCCCGTACGAGTGGTTCGATAGCGCGGACAACCTCGACCATCCGGGGCTGCCAGACTATCCCGAGTGGTACTCGAAGTTGAAGGTGAGTTCCTACTGTCGTTGTCCGAGTGGAAAGAGTGTAAGAAGGTATTCCAAGAAAATGGGATGAAGACGTTCAAGGAATGGTTGCAACACTACAACGACTTGGATGTCGGACCGTTCCTAGAGGCTCTAAACTAAGATGACGGAGTTCTACAGAGGAAGAGGTGTGGATATACTCAAGGATGCTGTGTCTCTGCCCGGTGTTTCCTTCAGTACCTACTTCGTGGGACGATCGATGGGAAGGCGGACACACCCGAGCTGTGGTCACCGAAGTCTGAAACTTATGAGATGATGAAGCAGGGATTGGTCGGTGGTCCGTCCATAGTGTTCTCCAGATACGCAGAGGCTGGCAGGTCGACGATCAGGGTCAGGTAGGTAGTCGGGAGGAGAAGATGTGCAAGGCGGTGATGGGGTACGACGCCAATGCACTGTATCTGTCTACCTGTCGAAAGACATGCCGTGCGGGGAGGAGACGATATGGACGTGTGACGACCCGGAAAGACAGTCGTATATAGACTGTTTCGTGAGGAAGGTCAGGAGTGAAAAGTGGTTCGGATTTGCGGAGTTGGATATAGAGGTCCCGGGAACGTTGAGAGACAAGTTCTCGGAAATGTCACCGCTGTTCGTTAATCAAGAAATCGATGAGAACGATGTTCCGCAGCACATGAAGGACTACCTGGCCGGTACCGGGAGGAAAAGGGTCGAAGGACAGAGAAAGCTCGTGGGGGCAATGTCCGCCAAGAAGATGATCATATACTCCCCACTGCTAAAGTGGTATCTGGAGCACGGTCGGTGATCATCAAGGCGGTGCATAGGGTGATAGACTACACGCCCGGCAAACCGTTTCAGTGGTTTGTGGAAGAGGTCACCGCTGCCAGACGGACGGGGGACGTAGACAAGAGCAAGACGGTGTTGGCGGAGATATTCAAACTGGTTGGCAACGCGTGTTGTGGCAAGCTAATAGAGGCACAAGAGAGACACTGAACACCACATATACGAAGGATGAGAAGACTGTCGACCGGGCACTGAGGTCGGCGTGGTTCGAAGACCTGGAGGAGATTGGGGAGGCTTACGAGATATCGAGCAGGAAGACTCGAGTGGTGATCAACAGACCGTTTCAGTGTGGCATAGCGGTCTACCAGTTGGCCAAGCTCCGAATGCTGGAGTTTCTACTACGATTTCTTGGACAAGTACGTGGATCGCGGAGATTTCGAACTGATACAGATGGACACTGACAGCATGTACTTCGCGCTGTCGGAGAAGACGCTGGCGGCGGTGGTGAGAAAGAATATGAAGAGAAAGTTTAATAAGGAGAAGACCGAGTGGTTGGCGTGGGACGCGTGGAGCAACAGAACTCCGGGATTGTTCAAGCTGGAATTCGAGGGAGATAGAGCCATTGCTCTGTGTAGCAAGTGTTACTACGTGAGTGGTGATGGAAAATCTAAGCACTCGGCCAAGGGGATGTCGAAGAGATCTAACGATCTGACTTGGGGAAGGTATAAGAGTGCTCTCGAAGGGGGTAGGGATATGGCGGAGAACAGGGGATTCCGAATGATTAACGGGTGATGAAGACGTACTGTCAACAAAAATTAGGACTCTCGGCGTACTACGACAAGAGGAGAGTGATGGAAGACGGGTTGCACACAGAGCCTATAGGATAGGTAAAAAAAGAACTCTGAAAAAAGGATAGAATACTAAAGGACTCTAACGATCCGGGGGTAACTGGGTGTCAGAAGGTACCATAAGAAGTTCTTCGCGAACAAAACCGCGAGATGGACCATCAGCTAAATAATAGAGCACGGCTCATCAGGTTTTGGTAATAGATCGATCCAGATGATATACATTCATTGACCACACGGGATCAGTCGCGCGGCGGCTGCCACCTTCAAGCTCTCCCGGTTGATAGAGGTACCGGACGTCAATATCTGATGGAAGCCGCTGCTCCTCTAAACCAACGGGTCGCCCGCGCGAGACGGCAGAGGCTGCTCGTCACCTTTTAAACTTGATAGCATCTACAGGCTTCTTACCTATCAATCTGGTCACCTCTCCGTTCAGTGCGGAGACCACGGCGGGCAGTCTGGCCACCCACTCGGTCGATCGCGAATGAGGGTCTACAAGTTCTTTAGCGTATTGGTGTCCGAACAGTCTCTCAGCCAGGGTTCGATTGAAGCGTTCCACGATCCCCTGGTCCCGGTGGATGTTGACGCGGCCGCGTCTGATAGAAACCTTATGCTTAGACAATAGATGAGAGACCGCGCCCATGAACTCGCGGCCGGGATCGACTTGGAGAAGATTCGGCCATTTGAGAGGACTCCTCTTATATATTCGGGAAAGAGCCTCAGCCACTTCCTTAGACTCTTTAGTGGCCAACGGCTCAGCCCCCTTATAACGACTCGCTACGTCAACGATTGTCAGTGCGTACTTGTACGTCTTGCGACCGACGCGATCGTGAGGTAGAAACAGGAGGTCCGCTTGGTGAACTTGGTTCGGCACCGGCACGTCGAATTTCGGCCGCGGAATATTGTGAGGCGCGGGTAAATAGATCTGCCAGATGGCCTGCTTCTTGAGCCATTCCTTGACAGCGTTTTTCTGAAACCTTGGTCGTCCGCCGCGAGGTTCTTGATGGCCATGAGTCCCTTCCAGTAGCCGCGTGGGCTATAGTATGTATTCGACAGCTTGCGCGTTAGTTTGGTATCAAGTTTGCGCGTGTTCATCGTATGCGAAGTATTCTAATATATCGGACAATCTCCAACATGCCCTCGCCAGTTCGTCCGGTAACTGCGTCGTTAATAATAAACCTTTGTTGGAAGTTTCCCTGCAGACCCAGTCGCGTTTGGGTTGGAACAGGAGAGGGGAATCTAATTCATTCAATCTCGATTGGGAGTCCAATCCCCCAGGATTGGTGGAGGAATCTAACATCCGCTTTGCGAAAAGGGTGGCCTCTTTTTCGTCCTGGCGCCACGTCTCGAGAGAATCTCGGGCCAGACGAATCATACTCTTTGCACCAGGTAAACGATGTTTTTGGGCAGTGTAGCCTACATCGATCATAGCGTCATAAAGTTCGTCAACTAACATCGTTCTATATATATATATTTATAAAAAAAAATGTTTTTTTAATTAATTAATTATTTTATATAGTAGCCGACGAGACCCACCACACCCATTCCCACGACGATGAACGCGAGATCTCGCGGTCCTTTTGGGGCCTCTGACGGTACATAGAAATCTGAAAGTTGGGGCTCGGGATCCATTGGATCGAGACTTTTGTGCGGATATGCCAGCGCGTACTCGCGGTTGGCTTCTTCAACGTTCTGATAAAAGTTTGTGCGGCGTGATTTTCGCGGCGAAGCTCTTCGTTGACCAGTCCAGATGGGCGGTTCGTTTTTTTGACACGCTTCCTTTGCACTATTGAGTTGTTCTACAGCTAAATCATGACGCTTACGCTCCTCATCCACGTTCGAGCTTTTCATTTTAGAGAATATAAAGTTGCTACGCTGAACGCCAATGCGTTTACAAGCGCACCACCTACTATTACTGCGATTGAAGCCATTTATTTCCATATATTAAACTGGTAGAATTCCAGCTTTAACTAGATAATCTCGGGTCCAAACTGCGGCCGCTACATCTAAGGTCGCGAGCCCTACGTCCCTCTCACAGTAAAGTCCAATTTGGGAGCGGTTCCTCCTAGGGCCATCTTTGATAGTCGAGCATACCCGATACTGAAACCCGATATCACCACGGCGTGATAAAGCGCATTCACTAACATTTTACCATCTTGTTCAGTGTTATAATTATTGCATATAAAAGGGGTCGCGATCAATGTTTAAATGGGGCGCATCCAAATTCAACATTGTTGATTGGTGTTTAGTAACTTTCTTCTGAACACTGGCTGGTTGTTTTTTCGGGTATTTCCACACGCACAGGGCACCAACAACTGCCAGAACTACCACCAACAAAACCAACTCCAATTCGTGAATTGGGGTTCAGTCCAACTCCAACGGGAGTTGGTATTGGGTGACAAATTCAATGAATTTGGGTGTGCTTCTAATTCGTGAATTTGGGGTGAAGTTGAACCCGATTGCTCTGTCTTCAGATGTTTTGCTGTCTCCGTCCCCATCAATTCAGGAATTTGCTGCAACCCCAATCTCGATTGGAGTTTAGCCTCTCGAAGCTCGGCGAGTATTTATCTTGTTTAACTTTTCGGGTGGCAGCCGCCGCCCTCCCAGCTGCCTGTCTTTTAGGATTTTTTATATGCGGTATGTCATCCAGTGGCGGAGTAACACTCTGGTTCGATTGTGTTGGAGCAATCTGGTTCAACTCCGTCACTCTCGTGGGTGTGTCTTGTGTCATCATTTATAATATTAATATTAGAGCTTATAGTTCGTGGGCATATATGTCCAAATTGACAGTGTTTACCCGTGGTCAACGCGGTTGTCAGCGGAGCTAAGTACATTCCAAACTTGTGATAAATTGAGCAGCATGCCGTTCTAAGAGTGTGTCCTATAAAAGGGTCAGTCTCTAGATCATCAATCAACCCCGCAGTGTTTGGTATAGGGAGAAGTCTACTAACGGCGGTAGCGTACAAATGAATAGCCGCCGATCCAAGAGTTTTTGTCATCTCTGCTCCCAATTTGGATTCGTATCGCGCATACATTTTATCGATCTCCGCATCTGACATCTTATCCACCTGAAAAACTGAGAGACGCCTACCGAGATAATGCTCCGATTGTCCCCCAGCAACCAGCGCAGCTAGCCGCTCTCGTCGCGCCGCATTTTCATTTTCATTAGGAGTCGTTGCACTCAACCCAATACCAACCCCCGATTCCGATTGCTCTGTCGGATCATTATTGTTGGCAGTCGGAGTTGAGGTTTCTTCTATTAGCTGATCGAGAAGTTCGTCGCAGTTCATTTTTCTTAAAATTAATTTAACTATTCTAACAACTCTCATCACTTTAACATATTGCCAAGCGCACCACCCGATACTTATGATCACCATTATGCTCGCAACAAAGCTAGCAGCGGAGCACCAAATTGTTAACATTGTTAACCATTGTTCAGCATTTGTTCAGCATTGTTCAGCAATTGCTAAGCATTGTTCAGCAATTGCTAAGCATTGTTCAGCAATTGCTAAGCATTGCAATAGCTTATTACTTTGTAATTTTCCTAATTTTTTCAAAATTATTAATTAATTGATAACTTTATAAGCAGTTGGTTGATCAGTCTTTAGCAGAAGCTTGGCGTGCTTAGTTTCGGAAAGCATCTGTCGAACCTTCAGGCGCTCCTCGCGCGTTGGGATAACGTCATTCTCTCGAAGACAGTCATCGAATGAGTCTCGGTCCTTGCAGTGAAAGAGGGCGACCCATTTCGTTTGCTCGCGCAGATCCTTGAGGACGGCGTTGTATTTTTGAGTGGAGATCCATACGCTTTGCCTCGCATGGCGGCCAGAAAATGCGAGCTCGGAGAGCATGTCCTTCTTTTTTGGTCATCGCCGCCTTGGCCGAGCAATCGTCAATCACATATAGGGTGGGCTCACCCTGGAATCTTGGTATAAACCACGCAACCAATCGTGAAGCCTATCACCCGGTCAATAACGTATACCTCAGGGTCGGTCCATATCCACGGGCACCGCTGATAAGTATCGTTGTGCCGCACAGTGGGACATAGGATCACAATGTGACGAAAGGCATCGCGGTAGGATCCCTCGAGTAAGTCGAGGATGAAAACCGTTTTTTTCCACATCCTGTCTGCCCACATATTATGGCAGAGTGAGCATCTCCAATCGTGAATTGGTATTGATTGTTAATTTTCTTAATTAATTCTTTAGAATTATCAAAATTAGTAGATCGCTGATACGTATCGACCATCTTCGATGTTGAGTTGTGCGTCTGTAATTATATATAAGTACACGTTCAATGGCCCGGCTCCGTCCGCCTCTTTGGTTATCTGGATCGTCACACCCTCACTAGCGTTCTCAACTTGGCGTCCGCTACCGTGTATTTGGTCATCGTCGCTGGCTCGCATGTCTAGCCATAACGCGTATTTGGTATTCAGGAACTCCGCGAGGAGACGGCCGAGAGATGCAGGTCTTTGCAACTGCTGCAACCTCCGGAGAGCGCTTAGAGCCGGCAGCAAACTGCTTTCTTACTTCGTCCCACTGCTGGTGCGCGCGAAGACCCGCGCTGTAGAGTTGATTGGGGACTCCCTCGATCGTCACCTCTACCTTCGTGATTTTGGGGTTATAGAATCTGTCGGTTTTTCTAGCACCGAACGCGAACCGAGCATCCTCGAACAACATCAGTATACCTTTCATCGAGCGGGCGGGTACGTTGACGTTAATATTCCACAATGTGTCGCCTTTGTCTTTCGTCATCTTGCGATGGCGAAGAACTCGGTCGTAAAGTATGGCAACGCGCCCGGCGTACTGGGTTCTGATCAATCGTGCTAGTTCGGGCATCGTGACCATGTCGTACTCCAGCGAAACATTATCGATCGCATACGTCGATAACATGTCGCTGGCTATGATAACTCGGCCGTAGTCGTTGAACGTTAGTTCGTATTCGAGGCGGTCAGCCAAAGCGCTCTGATAGTAGGGCATGTGACTCTCCAGCAACTCAAAGTCGAGCGGGATGTAGAAGTGGTTGCCGTAAGCGCCCGCGACCGCGTTGTCACTAGAGTTGTTATCTACCTTGTTAGCAGACCCGATTCTAAGTTTGGTTACGTTCTTATTTTTGCTGGTGTCAATACCTTGATAGACAGCGTTTTCAAGCTCGTGTGACGTCTTCCACAGGTCCTGATAGCAATGGTAGACGTCGCTGTCGTCGATCGACATCACCTCATTACCAGAAATCTTTATCATGGTCTTCTTGACGATGGCGCGACCCAGGTTCTGAACGACGGTTCGGTCCGCGTCCGTCGACGTTAGCGAAATAGTGAAAGCGAGGCGAACAGTACCCGCACAATGACGTCGTTAGCTCCGAGGTTGGGGAAGCGGACGAAGAGCTGCTGGTTCTGGTCGATCGTAGATGGGTTGTTCGTAATAACGACACTCTGTCTCACGCCTTTTGCCCCGAGGGGCTCACGCAGTCTGCGGTATGGATTGAGTTTGCGACCGTATTGACTCGAAGACATAATTAATTTTTCAAAATTATTGAAACTATTAAACCCGTATGGTTTTGTCTTTAATACATAATTAATTTTGTAAACACATTATTAAAGATGGCTGATTACGATGCTGACATGGATGAAATCGGCAGAGACGATTACGTCGATGATTATGATGATAATGATGATAACTTCGAGGATTCCATCACAACCTTCGACAAAACACCCCCTCCAATCCAATCGCAATTGGGGAAAATAGGTGGCGCTACCAGCAGCGTTGGTCAAAGTCAGGAATTACTTGAGGGAGCTGTAAACGACTACTACAACAGTTTGGCAGCAGAAAAAGGTCTGGTCCCCTCTGTCGGTCGCGACTACTCCAAATTCGAATTGGATCTGAACGGTAGATTGCGACTAAAAGCATCAGATAACCCGATCGTCAACATGAAGAACGGAAAACCCCTATCGCTAAACACCATTGCCGGAAACCGGGGCGGTGGCGATATCATAAAGAACGAACTAGGATTTCCAGATTGGACGCGTGGTAAAACAATTGTGCCGGCCCGCGCTGTAGAGGCCCTACAGTCTACCGACGAAACTATGGCGAAGACGGCCACCGCGATAGAAAAGGTCGAGCTCACCGAGGTCCCTCAAATAGCCACCGACGTTATTAACACAATGGAGACCACGTTCAGTGTCCAATCGCAATTGGGGAAAATACTCAACGATGACCCACCGTTACCTCTTCGAGAACTCCGTGGACTCGATAAGGCTCTACAAAACGGTCCGGGGCGAACTGGTCCTTAACTTCTCCAAACTCACGGCGCTGGATGAACATATCGCGCTAGAAGAAAGAAAACTGGAGGAAGCCGGTGACGATAGAGAATCTACCGAGCGGATCGCCGAACGACTGCGGTCTTTGCGGGATGAAAGAGAAGCTCGCTTGGAGGCCGCCTCGGCTAACCGTGAGGCTCTCCGCACACAAATAAGTCGGATCCGTGAATCAATCTCGAGGGTCCTGCACGAGGAGACGACACTCGGTGAGCGTCTTCGCACTCTGTTCAGAGAGCAGGGCGTCACGATAGCAAGCATCCTCGTTGCTATCGGCATGACTATATCGACCATAGTTCTAGCTTTCACTGGTGGTGCGGCGCCACCACCCGCTCCAGCACCAGCACCAGCACCCGCTCCATCCGGTGGAGCCAAGGAGTGGATAAAAAAACAACTAAAAGCCCTCGCCAGTCTTCTAGCTAAATTAGCTGGAAAGGCGGCTGCCGCACTACCTGGACTGATCGGAAGTATCGTTTCTTACTTGCTATCTATATTATCAAAAACGGCCGGATGGCTAGCCAAAAATACCTGGGCTTTAATCGTGACAATCGCCGGTCTCCTACTATTCTTCGCCAGAGAGTTCCTACAACCAAAGCGTAAATAATCCGATCGCCACGAGGGCGACGACGAGCCCTAATTTCTCCTCCTCGTGTGTTGTGCTTCCAATTTCAACATTGTTGATGATTGGTGTTTCTCCAATCGCGATTGGTCTGTTGATGGAACTCGATGGTGCATCCAATTTACGAATTGGGGGTACTGGGTTCGATTTACGAATTGGGGGAGGTGTACCCCCAACCCCCCCCATTTGTGTTTTATGTTTTATGAAATCGGTTCATGTTCAAACCCCGATCATGTTGGGGGTGCGCTTGATGATATCCGTGTTCACGTTACCGTTGTGGCCGATTTTTTGATTGGCGGTGGCGATTACGATATGATTATTGTAACCGTCAACCGGGTCGTCTCGTAGTATCATATTGCTCGGCGCCATATAAAGACCTATTCCAATACATAGACTACCTGGGGTGCTGGCATTCTGTAAAACGTCTTGATAATTCTGGATCGCCTTCTCCAGGTCCACCCTAGCCGAGATGGCGTCCTCTACAAGTGCCAAGAATTGTTTTTGTGCATCAAACGCTGTTCCCATGCCCAGTATAGAACTGCGAGTTTGCTTCTGTGCGCCGAGGATGGCCCAGACGTACGTGCGAATAGATTCGTTGACGTGAGTAACCCGGCTGCGTGAACCCTATACCCTTATCTAACATAAATGTACCCCACGCGTCCTGAACCTCAGCAGCCTGCTGTATGTAATCGACGTGAGCCCGTTTCGGAGGTAACATTTTACAAGAAAACACGCCACAATGCCGACCTCCAGACACTTCTGGCCCGAAAGTCATCGTCGCGGGGTCAAAATTCCCGGCGTTCCGACTGACGATGTGGTCACCGAGTGATCGTGTCTAAAATCAGTCTGTGTCCAATTCCCGGACTGGCCGTGAATGAGAACGTCCCCGAGGCCGGTGCTGGTAGGAAATGCTTTCTGTCTCCAGTCCGCGTCTTTTGAAACGTTAAATTCGTTACACAGTCTTTCAAAGGCCATACGGTCGTATGCGTTGGAAATGGGATCCCAGGCGTCGTCTTGAGGTAGTGAAATACCTAGTTCTTTGAGAATCCTCCTAATAGTATAATACGTGTGAAAGTTGTAGACACTTCGGAGCATGACATTCTTGGATGTCAGATGGTCTTTATGTGAAACTCCACACCCGGCTGTTGCGCACCATACAGCGAAATTTATTTGGTTCTGCCAAAACTGCATCGGTGTTGCTTTCCACCCGTTTACCACCTCCATCGTAGTAATCTTGGGCAGCCTATATTGTTCAAAGATGTTAGGGAAGTTGGTGGCAAAGCCACTGTCCGGTCTAACCGTTACGGTTGGGTGTACAAGGGGGTTAACAACGTCTTTTTGTGTGTATTTACCTCCGACCGCGTACTTTACATTAGAGTTAAAGCTAAATGCTTTGGTATCCATTGAAAGATATTATTATGTTTGCTACTATAACTAATGTTCAAAAAGGGAGTTGTGAACTTCAAAAATTAATTGACAACTGCTGTGGAAAACGCCGGGTAGGCCTTAGATCAATCACCTTCACGGTTGGATGGCAGAATGTGGGGAAGAGTGAAGGGTTTTACTATGTGAAGGATGGACAACAATTAGGTGTAAAGCTGCCTCACGGACTGTGGGGAATAAGACAGCTCAAAGATTTTGTCAACTCAGAGCTTGACGGTATAATCAACCTCACAGTATCGAATGCTACCGGGCTCACAACAATGATCATCAGCAGTGATGTAGGTGGTCTCCCCAGGGTTGGGTATTCAACTCGGTTTTAGAGAGACATACTCCTCAAACAAAGGAGTGTTCACCCGGGTGAGTACGTCGGTGATAACCGGTGGACTTCACCTTCACGAAAACTCTCAGGGTGCACTGGATCGGGTGAACACATCGTACAACACGATAGACGGATCCCCCAGCACATTACTGAAAACTGTGCCCGCCAGCGATTGTTTCTATGGCGAGACTGTAACCTTAGACTTCCCACACCCAGATGAAAGTTTTTGGAATCGGGACACATCCACGAGTTGAAGATTTATATTCTTGATGATAAAGGGCGAGAGTTGAATAACGATTACCCGATTTCGGTCGTCCTAGAAATTTCAAATTAATTATTTAGAATTAAACGCATGTTCGTAATATATTATCAACATTATGATATATACGGACCAGGTAGTTCTTCCGATTGGGTGACAAATTCAAATAATTTGGAACCTGCAGAAGGGGGTATTCATCCCGACAGAGGCGACTTTTTAACTACCCAAAAAACAAAGGCCTTGATCAATAGAACTATATCGAGGGCCACGGACGAGATTCACAAGAGTCTACTATCATAACTTAGAGAATTGCCCTGGCTGTGAATACACAAAGTCGTGAAGAAACGCATACGGAACTAAACGAACTAGGTAAAAAAAAAAAAAATAACCAAATTTAGAAAAGAGGCCCGGTTGGGAATTGATAAAGCCCGAGAAGACCGCCAGGCTGACATTACGGAGGTTTATGGGGTGTTGCGCTTAGAAGACTCTCTCAGCAAAGAAGCTACACTTGCTGAATTAGACGGAAAATAATCGATTTTCGAAATGAGGCCACGTCGGGTATTGAGAAAGCACGAGAAGACCACCAGGCGGACCTTACGAAGGCTTATGAAGTGTTGCGCTCAGAGACTCTCTCATCAGAGAAGCGGCACTTACTGAACTAGATAAAAAAATAACCAAATTTCGAAAAGAGACCCGGTCGGGTATTGATAAAGTCCGAGAAGACCACCAGTCGAACCTTGCAGAGGCCATTGCGGAGGCTTATGATGCGTTGCGCTTAGAGAACTCTCACAGCAAAGAAGCGACACTTACCGAACTAGATGGAAAAATCGCCGAATTTCTGAAAGAGACCAGGTCGGGGGTTGAGGGGGTCCGAGAAGACCACAAAGAGGCCATTGCGGAGGCTTATGGGGCGTTACGCTCAGAGGCCTTATCAACAGAGAAGCGGCACTTACTAACCTATACGAAAAAATAACCGAATTTAAAAAAGAGACCCGGTTTGATCTTGATGGAGTCCGAACGGGTATTGAGAAAGCCCTAGAACCACCAGGCGGATATTACGGAAGCTTATAGTGTTGCTCTTAGAGGACTCTATCAACAGAGAAGCGACACTTACTGAACTAGATGAAAAAATAACCGAATTCAAAAAGAGGCCCGGTCGGGTATTGATAAAGTCTTAGAAGGACACCAGGCGGACCTTACGCAGGCTTATGAGGTGTTGCGCTCAGAGGACTCTATCAACAGAGAAGCGACACTTACTGAACTAGATGAAAAAATAACCGATAAACTGAAACATGATCGTATAGCCGCGACCAAAGCTCTTGAGGAGGCCTCTTATGAGATTCGTACTGAGGCATATAACGCAAACAATGCGCTTGCCGGAATAGTGAAAACAATGAAAACACCAAAACGTGTATAACAGTTTGGGCTGAGAAGCGGGGCCCATTGGTTGTGGGGCACTATGAATATTCGTTCGGTGCCAAAGCGAGTAATAAATATGGGGGATACACTATGACAGCTGCAGGTGAAGTTGTCAGAATGGCGGTCTGCTCGGTTAATGCTAATGGTAAACCTGTGGGCGCGGTTCGCGATAAATATTGTAGTAGATGGGGAAGAACGGGGGGTTGGAGTCACTAAAATCTCGGAGATAGTTCGACGGTGGTTTCGTTTGCCGGTGATGATCGAATTAGACTTTCCCAAGGTAGTGTTATTAACTTTATTACGAAAATCGGTGAACCAGAGAGTTCTTCCACTATTGTCTCATTGTTAATTGAACTTATTTTGTAAATACTAATATATTGAACTAAAATTTAAATATGAACGAATCACCGCTTCCAATTGTCAATACCAACTCCACCAACACTGTATCCAACTCTCAATACCACTCCACCAACACTGTATCCAACTCCTCAATACCACTCCAACCACCAAACACTGTATCCAATCTCTCAATACCACTCCACCACCAATCACTGTATCCAATTAAACAAGAAAGAAGTTCAGATTTTAGGTTGAAATAATATCGTCGCTATGCAGGATATTTTAGTTAAAATAGAGAATGTCAATAGAAAAAGACACGCTAACAAATATAGGCGGCTCGGCAAACATAGCTGAAGCATCTAGTACGGTTCTGGCAAGTGTTTCTGTGTTGTGTGGGGCGGGACTACTGCAATGCTATCTACAATTGTAATGGTTCCACTTGCAGGGGTTTTGAGTGGAATTACCGTTTTATCTGGAACACTTTGTATGGTAATTAGGGCGGTGGGGTGGAAAACTCGAGAAAAAAAGTAGAAAACATGATAGAATATCCGTTCTCGCTAGGTCTAAGAAAAATAGCATCGACGTTATGGTGTCCAAAGCGTTGGCCGATAAGAAAATATCAAATTTAGAGTTTGAATCCGTGGTGGAAGAAATGGGGAGATATGAAGAATTAATATATAAGGATCAAGGCGCGCGCCACCATGCCCAAAATTGAGTGTACTGATTGGGATAAATTTAGGGTAAAACTTGGAAATAAAGTCGGAGGAAATGTTACAGCACCAACTACAGACATTTGATTAGTAGTGGGTAAACGAATCGTTGGGGTTTATACATAATACGGTAACTCGGCGCAGACAGAATCGTAAAACTCTATATCCGTAAACGAATCGTTGTTTTTAAACAGTCTTATAAAATTAGTTTCACCCTCTTCACCTAGTTGTTCTCCGATCCTATTTAGTCGCTTCATTTCACGAATATGTCTCTTGCTTAGCTTACATAATTTCCGGTATAATATTGTAAATGCAACGTTTTTATCGGAACGTAATAAATTACGCTGATATTTCATGTATTCAATTATATATAGTGCTTTCAATTTATAGTAATATTCATCAATAAGGTCATTATAAAATTCCAATTCCCATTCTATTTTATTATCCATTTTTGTGAGTATAACTTATAGTTTTCTTATCTTTAATAGGGTGTAAGTTGTGGTTAATTTTTAAAAAAAATTGAACATAATCATATCTTTCTAACTGACTTTTCGATTTGAATTATTACTAAACGATAATACTTGCGAGCACGTAATCCCTTGTTAATCATTCGATGAGTAGCCTGAGTGCCACCGCATGGTGGACATAGTAATGACTCGGCTTTGGTCCCTACCCCACAATGCCGACAGGGGCGAGGGCGAAACGGAACCTCTTCGCATCCATGCACGGTGATGTTTGCAATATTCGTAAATACCGGTACGAAAACAATCTCTCGTGACTACCTGTCTTCAACCACGCACACTTAACTAGAACCATTATGTTATTATATATACTGAGTATACATAGGGATTCTTATCTCTAATAGGGTGTATCTTCTCATGTCATAAATATATGGTGAAAAATATGTTCTCATACATACCCGCCGAACAGTAGGTGTGTTTTTAAAAAAATTATGTGTGTTTGGAAAAATTAAAATTATGCCTACTCCCCCCTTCGTGTTTTGAAAAATTAAAATTACTCCCATTCTCATAAATATTCTCATAAAAATGGAGGAAAATCTGAGTAGTATATAAGAGTCATTAATTATAGCACCACCCGGTGGGAGGTACCACGTGTAGCCGGTGGCTTCCAGAGGGTGGTGGTATCATTTTGACTCTTATATACTACTGTTTTTCATAAAACGACGAGACCATATACTTCCTCGAGTGGTCGGATAGGAACGCCGTTGTCATGCAGTTGTTTACCATAGCGATCTTGTTTGTAAGGATAGAAGTTAAAAAAAAAAAGCTTAGGTGCAGCCACGGCGCGAACTCACAACCCACGTCTCCGTAGAGTGGCGCCTTAACACAAACGACCACCGAGGCTGCTATGAAATACAAGCCTGAAGATAAACACTACCTAGTGTTGCGCAATAATCGATAAGGTGAAATACACCCTATTAGAGATAAGAATCCCTATGTTATACTCAGTATAATACAGTAATATGTCATAAATATCAACAAATTACACCCTATTAGAGACATTAATTCCATTGGTTATACTCAGTATATTACAACAATCTGTCATAAATATCGACAACTAACACCCTATTAGAGATAAGTTATCCATTTGTTATGCTCAGTGTATTACAACAATCTGTCATAAATATCAACTGACACCCTATTAGAGATAAGTTATCCATTGGTTATGCTCAGTGTATTACAACAATCTGTCATAAATATCAACTGACACCCTATTAGATACTAATCCATTGGTTATACTCAGTATAATGCCTACAATAAAGCAAATGCGAGAGCAAGCTAAGAGTTGGGAAATTTCCCTAAGAGGTTTGACTCAAGAAAGCTATAGCAGATAGGATAAGTGACGCGCGAGCAGTCGTCTACGAGGAGAGGCTGCAGCGTGCTGTTTTGACCGGACGACTGCCTGCCGACCCCGAAAAACGCTCCGAGAAATTGGAGAACGAGACGACGGCCAGTCTGCGTGCCACCGTTTACGCGCAGCGTGTAAAAGAATATCCCAGCGCGCGCAGAAAACCACTATTCAAGGCGTACTACAATACGATTTATCAAGGTCTGATGGGGAGACCTCCTAAGAGTAGGAGAGATATCGCCAGAGCTTTGGTGGAGGAGGGTCCCAGGATTCTCGCCGGAGAAGCCGAAGTTAGGGAAACTGTTGATAGGGGTAGGAGGAAGATAGTATGGATCTTCGAGAAGGAGGTAGACCGGGAAATCGCTAATCGCATAATGAATAAAATTCGCCCAGAGATGACCACGGCATTTTATCTAAAATCCGTCCCCAAATGGATGGGATTTTCGGCTACTTTTTCAGCTACTTTCGGCTACCACACATAATAGGTACTCGATGAACGTTGTGGAAACCCCACACAGAACATGCAAGATACAAGGAGACCCCAGCAAGAAACCCAAAATAGCTCCACACAGGACACACAAAACAACAAGAAAATCCAAAAAAAATTCTCCCAAGAGAGGCAAACAAATCGTAGAAAAAAAAGTATAGAAATAATATTCTCCCAAGAGAGGCAAACAAATCGTAGAAAAATACAACAAAAATATTCTCCCAAGGGAGGCAAGCAAATCGTAGAAAAAATATAGAAAAAATATTCTCCCAAGAGAGGCAAACAAATCGTAGAAAAAATATAGAAAAAATATTCTCCCAAGAGAGGCAAACAAATCGTAGAAAAATACAGCAAACATAAGAGGCAAACAGTTTCCAAAAAATCTCCAAGAAAACAGCCCCCAAAACTTGCAAACAAAAGCTACCAACATTTCGCACAATATCTATACATTTCTAGACAAAGGCACAACAAAAGGCACAACAAAACACACCACCTATTTTTTTACATTTCTACCGCCGAAAACCCCATCCCGAATTAATTATTTATTTTCAAAGAAAGTATCTGCAATTGAACATATAGTTTTCAGCTACTATAGTTCAGCTACTTTCGCAATGGCACAAACAAAAAAGTTTGCAACCGCAAAAGATATGGAAATCCGATCTGTCGGAGTGAGGACAGACAAGCACGTTCTATTACAAAACATATACGACAACAAATTGGCAAGCGATATAGGCAAAGTTTGCTACACACCCACCGTAGAAGTTCCAGAGGGAACAGAAAATCTAGCACCAGGAGAAGGAATTCGTACACATTTGGAGCCAGTTTCCGACATTTTCGTAGACGACATGTACGTTTGGTCGCTACTTGTAGCCGACCAGGTTTCCAGAACTAGGCCGGGGAATCTAGCCGTTTCCGCAGCAAGACCAATAGCAAAATCGATTCTATGTTGCATTCGCGCCCACGCACACGTTGTCGGGCTACCCGACAATCTACACGTCCGAATCGTATCCACATCTAGATATTCCGGAGACGCAAGCACGCTGCATAGGAGAACATGCGCAGCAATTTTGAAGACGGACAGCACCGTTCTAGACATATTCGAGAGAAAACATCCTACACATCCAGAACCAGACGCAATAGTAGTAGCAAAAATAGACGTAGCAGACGTAGAAGTGGAAGACCTGTTTCGCAAACTCCCCCAATTTCTAGAAGGACTCCGCCTAGACGGTATAGGGTTGTACGCGATAGATTGTACGAGAGACTATGCAGGGACACTAGATCGGAAGCTTTTGGCGGCCCATTTGCAGGAAGATTGGTCGCAAGAGTGTAGTATTCTAGACAACGAAGACAGCGTATGAGCCAATTGTATGTCTTTTCGCCTTCCAGAACCACCTATAGGGTCCCTATGGAGAGGAAAATTCTACAACAAATATGCCAGCTGGAATGTGCGGGCGTGCTCGACAGCATGGGAAACAACGTGGCAAACTACTGCGACTGCCCAGATTCTCGGCTTGGAGCAACATTCGCACACCCACTAGTACAGAAAAAGGGAATATGTAGGATAGAGGTTTCTCTATATGGGGTAGCACCCGACGACATATCTATAGATATTGCAAAACATGCAGTACAGCACGTAGAACGGATAGGAGATCCAGAGCACGAGAAGCTTTTCTGGAAGCAACCGCTAGCAAAACAATGGGAAGCACTCGCTTCTGCCATACATTGCAGCATGGTTCTACTCTCGAAACAGACGAAAACATTGTACGCCATATATTGGGGACACTCCGGAACGAGAAGATTGTGTGGAGTGTACAAAACATACCAAGAACAAGACATCCAGGCGTTGGAAGACACGTATCTACCCCTGTGGGTATCTGCATTCGGATTTGTCGGGCTTCTGATATACGCGGTAGTGCTAGACCAGGACGACAATGGAGTAGGCACGACTCTACAAACGTACAGAAAAACAGAAGGTGGAACATATCTAGCGAGAAGCAAGGCACCGCTGGCGCGAGACATACGAAGGAAGTACCAGAACCTCGCGACTGCGTTCGACCACTCGCGGACACAGAGTTCGTACGATGGCAATGGAACCGAAAGGTATGGAACGGGAACAGGAACCTCCTCCCATTTCCGATAGAGTAGATAGACACGACAAGAGAAACCTGCCTACTATACACGCGAGACAGAATTGGAAGACTAGCAGAAGAAAAACTACTCCTAGTGGAGAACAACTGGAGAGTATCCGTGGAAAGCAAACGCGCGACGGCGATGGAGAGAAAACGTTTGGAGTTGGAGGAAATAGTTCGCAGACAGGCAGAGGCGAAAAAGTTGTTGGAAGAAGTGGCAGACAGGAAAAACACACTAGAAGGAAAGATAGAGAAACTACGACAACCCTCTGCACGAGGCAAGCACCGAGTTCCGTACACACAAGAAATCTACACAATTTCTAGACCTGTGGGTAGACAGAGACAAACCGTTCGTTCCAGCCCACGTGGAGGTGCTTGGGTTCCAAAACGTACCACAGAGTCGGGACAGGGCATTTGCAGGCACAATTCTAGCAATACAGACAAGAACTCTAGAAGGAGAACCACATCCGGGACAAGGCCCGTTTCCTATGCTGTGCTGGGCACCGAAAACCCTTTCCGAGGTTCTATCCACCCCCAAAATATTGGAGAGATATACTATCGCAGAAGGACACGGAAAAGTACAACCATTCTACCTATGCGGTACCACACATTTCCCACTAGAATTCCACCTGGAAGGATTCTCCGAACCGTTCGGGTACCAAGGGAACCGCAGAGTCCTACTAGGCAAGATTGTGGCGCCAAAGGGGTTTGCAAAACTGTTGGAAAAGCTAGACAAGGAAGAGAGGGAGAAGAAAGAAGCATCCACAAAAGCAAACGCCACAGTGGAACATTTCGACAAGATGGAAAGGCTGCTAGGCAAGAAGTGGGCACTATGCGAGAAACTAGAAGATCTAGAACCGGACACAGAATTTCGAATATCTGGATACGGAGAGTGTCTGTATCGCGGGAAGGAAAGATATATCTTGGAAATTGGAAAGAAACTATACTGCTCGAACACATTCGTGGAGGACCAATTGTTCGCAACTCCCACACTTTTTGAAAGACCGATTCTACTGCGTACGCTGCAACTAGGCACAACCCAAGCAAAACACAAAGCCATGCGAGTATCCATGTTGCCCACTCTGTAGAGAGATCTAGTAGGCAAAATTGTTTCTCTTGGTACTTTTTTCCAGCCGGTGCAGCGGCGTGTTTGAAAATAGCGTCCGGATCCCTCGTAGACCAGGATTGTGGCTCTTCTTCTTCCTCGCAAACAACTTCTATATCCACAGAAAGCGCATATTTCGTCGGGACTACCAAGGTTTCGACTACTTTTTTCCAAAGGACTACTCCATGTAGAAGGGGTCGCTAGGCACGTTTTTCCCATTCGGTGTGCCGGGCGGTTTGGCAGGGTGTGCGAACTGGGAGTCGGGATCTGTTTTGTTCTTCCAGAGTCGACGGGTCTCTTGCACCACGACTGGAAACAGTATTTTGCAGACCGTGTACGCCACCACAGAGACCCCCAGCCACCACTTCGTATTCTATACGGTTCTCCAGATTCCGTCTGGCACTCGTCTTCCTCCGGGCACTCGTCTTCCTCCGGGCACTCGTCTTCCTCCTGGCACTCGGACTCGGCATCTCCGGAAATCTCGGCCAACATCCTGTGCTCTAGCACGTCCAACCGGTTCTCCAGACGTCTCTCCATGTCGGGCAGGCGCACCGATTCTTCGAACGAGCTGGCGTTTCGTGTGGCGTCTAGTAGACCTCCGGGGAACTCGGTGGGAGGAGCAAAACCAGGCGCGGTCACCCTGTGTACTACGGTGGTAGGGGTTTCTTGTTTTTTCTGGGGTTTCTTGTTCTTCGGATTTTGTACTACATTCCGCATCGACGGCGTCCCATATTCTTCGAAGACGAGTGGTACCGATCCCATATTTTGTCTTCGTGTCGTCCGCAGACTCGACACCTCTTCTATATCCCGCGCAGACAAATTTCGTTTTGGTGGCATCTTTTTTTTTTGTAGGCCAAAAAATGTACACAATATTGGAGGATATGACAACATGGGCGGATTCACGGGGGGGGGGGGGCTGACCCGGCCTGCGCCCCCCTACAATTCGCCGAGTAAAGATTTTTGCAAGTTACAAGGCACGTTTGTACGTTCGCGTTGTGAATTTATTGTTTATTGTTTTTTTTTGCTCCAAAATGCGCCAGAACGCAAGAAATGCGATGTAGATTTCAAAACATTTCCGGGAGGGGGGAATGCCCCCGGACTCCCCCTAGCGCTATCCCGAACTCCGCAATATAGTTACGCTCCCCCCCCCCCCCCCCCCAACCCGAAATCCTGGATCCGCGCCTGGACAAGGTTGGATTTTTCTTTCTTAGGAGTAAGTGAACCTAATTCAGGGACGTAGCCAGGGACACATTTGTGATACGCACACATATCAAATGGTAAAACATTGGGTGGCTCACTCGTCGACCTAGCGAAGTGAGGGAGAGTGCTAGGGGGTCCGGGGGCATGCCCCCCGGATTTTTTTTGCATTATTTACGGCACCATTTGTTTGTAATCGACATGTACGTTTGATACAAAATGCGTTCTGTTCCAGACTCAATAGCTGCCCCCCCCCCCACACACACCCCCCCCCCACCAAGATTGTATTGCATATTTCGAAAAATAAGCCTTTTTTTTTAATATTTAATTTTTTCTCGTACGCACGTGCGTACGTGCGTATGCCTGGCTACGCTACTGCCTATTGTTTAGTTCATGCAGAACCAGTACAGACTGGCTGCAGGTCATGTACAAGTGGGTCCCACAGCATCCATACGAATAGTGAAAGTAGGAGAGACTGGCCTTATTGGATGGCATTCGGTTAAATTATATAGTAAAACTATTTGGTGGTGTCTAACCTATAAGGTGTGCCTAGGCCCTATGTGAGATATGTTTTTTTGTAGAATTTGAAGTTGGAAGTTTATGTTTCTTGTAGCTATGTCTCTGGGAACATAATTTAAAGTTACTGCGACAAGAGTAATCGAGTGGACTCCGCGATGCAACACATTTGTTATTTTTGTATCGCAAACGGACAGTTATCGGCTTCAAAATCTTCTAAAATCTTGATTTCTCAGCTTTATTTGTCAAATATAATAAACCAGTGTATGCAAATTACCTGGTGATTTGGCTTGGAATGTGACAGTAATATACACCAAAACAGTCATTAAGTGGCGTGACATCGCGACGCTGTTCCAAAATTTGCCAAAATTAGTCGTAAGTGTATTGTTTTTGTATATCGGTATAGTACCAATACACTAGTACTCAGAAAACATTGTTTTTCCTTTCCTCCTGTGTCATAAAGCAAATTGCTTGACTGACCGTTCCAAGCCAGTACCCTTTTGTCTGTCGACCATTCCAGAGTGGCATACATGTTGGTATAGTTTCAGTGATGAGTCTTTATATGTAGAATGATTAGCTATAACACTATTTAGGGTAATGTTATGTGATTTTATGGAGATTTGTGCTTTTAATTCATCATCTATTAAAATTCTCCATAGTTCTGTAGTAGCTCAATTTAAGGCAGAATGTGGACAGTCACATGGTGGAGTTACACAGCTGCTGTGTGACAACCATTTGAGATATTTGCTCCAAACTTGGTACTGTATCCAGGAATAGAAGCTCGTTTTGAATAGTGAATATTGTAGAATGATTTGTAGTGGGACTGGTACACTTATAGGTTAGAAGACACAAAATGGTGCGAAATCGCCCAGGGTGTATGCAAAAATAGTCAGGTATAAACAAAATAGTGCGGGTGTTTTGAGGTCACAGACACCGTTTGCTTGCAAATCTTGATCCACTACTACCCAGTTTCACTTGAGGAACATTTTGGGGTGCCCTTAACACCAGTTTTCAGCATATTTATAGCATTTAAAAGAAAACACTGAACCTGTTGGTCACTTGATAATAAACGGAGTTTCCGTGGCCAAAAAATGTACACAATATTGGAGGATATTACAAAGTTGGACTTTTCTTTCTTAGGAATAAGTGAACCAATTGTTTAGTTCATGCAGAACCAGTACAGACTGGCTGCAGGTCATGTACAAGTGGGTCCCATAGCATCCATACGAATAGTGAAAGTAGGAGAGACTGGTCTTATTGGATGGCATTCGGTTAAATTATATAGTAAAACTATTTGGTGATGTCTAACCTAAAGTAACTATGCCTGAAGATTCTGGTTATTCTCGTGGGATGCCTGAGGTACGATATCGCTGATCCCAGGAGTGGAATAGCGACTATGTTATTGACAAGTTTATAGAACATTATCAGACGCGTATCGCATCTGCGCGCATATTGACTATAGGAATATAGTCGTTCGAACTTCGACTGCCCCCCCCCCCCCCCACCCCCATCTGCGAAGAAATCCTGGACCAGCCATTGTGACATGTAGATTTTGCAATGATGATTTGTGCAATGAAGACACTATGCAAACCTTTTGGTGGCATATGTGAGTGAGAACATGAGAACAACCACAGAGATAAGGGCTTTAATAAATCACCAATATTGACTTCTTCATGTACGGATGGTGATAGTTGGTTCCACCGAATGGCTGTTTGAGGATAACAGCGGTATTTGTATGAATCATATAGTTGCCTGGATGCATCAGTGGATATTACTTTGGCTTGTTCTTTGGTTGACTGAGATTAAAAGGTTGATACGGGGTTGAATTGCTACTCATTGATCGAACTGCGTATTTTTTTTGCTTATTAGTCCGGCAGCCAAAAGTACATTTTCGGATTTTAACAACATAGTTTTGATGGCTACCAAATAGATATATTGTGCCATATAATTGCACCCACAGTAGGAATACAACTTTGTGACCATGTTACATAATGTCACTAGTTCGTCCTCATCATCATCATCATCATCATCGTCGTCGTCGTCGAAATATAATTAGAGGTAGCATTAAATAGGTAGAGCTAGTATTAACTATTTATAGCTAGTATTACATATTTAGAGCTAACATTAATTATTTGAGTGTATGTATATTTGGCTTTCATGGAATGCCAAATATAATTAAACTCAAATAATGATGGCTGGCTCTAAATAATTAGAGCTGGCATTAAATATTTAGATCTAGCATTACTAATTAGAGCTAGCATTATATATTTAGAGCTAGCATTAATAATTAGAGCTAGCATTAAACATTTAGAGCTAGCTCCAAATGATTTAGCTATCTGTTCAAATGATTTGGAGCTAGCTCTAACTATTTAATGCTAGCTCTAATTATAGAGAGCTATCATTAATTATTTGAGTTTATGTAGATTTGGCATTCGAGATATATACGCGCTATGCCCACAGGTTGAAGTAACGTACCAAGGTCTATAAATACGTTAAATATACCTAAAAGTATCAAAACGTGGGGAAAAATAAATTGAAAACAAATTTGTTCACTCCCTGTTAGAACACAATACTACCTTTTTTTCAACTGATTTTTCCCACTTATTGATACTTTTAGGTATATTTAATGTATTTATAGACCTTGGTACGTAACTTCATCCTGTGGCTATGCCCTGTTGCACATGTCCATATAACTCATGGAACTATGCTATAGAAAGAGTAGTTCAGCGTTTCAGAGCAGGGCGTTGGAACTGGTTCGGCAGGTCCGGCATGTCCGGCAGCTGCCGGATCAATAATGTTGACATATTTGGCCTTCATCAAGTAATTGGAATTCTAATTATACAGTGGAACACCAAGAAAACACATGTGCCCTTATTTTTGTTGATTTTAGTTTGGTCATTTATCTCAGGTGATAATTCGTCATCGCATAGCACACAACTATGGCTCAGAATGATCAAGTGCCATATTTACAATGAAACTTCTCTAAGTCGGACACCCTGGGGACCTGGGTTTCACTGTAGTTTAAACCCCGATAATCTCCAAAAATGCTGTTAATACTTTCCGATTTTATCAGATTGTCGGCTGCATAGTAATGGAATAACCTCTTCATTCTAAATAATTCTAATTATTTAGAGCTAGCATTGATTATTTGAGTTTATGTAGATTTGGCATTCCATACAAATGGGGCCAGACTAGTTTTTGTTTGACCTACTAACGGCACACAGACAAACTACTTGTAATTCATCACCAATGTGTATTTTTTCAATATTTTCTTTTCAATATTTTGTTGTGCAATTGACCTTTACCATTATTATATATACATTGGCAAGGTAAAACAATGAGAAAAGAAACAAAAGATATCAGTAACCACAGTTGACAGGTTTGATTTCTATCGCAAGTAAAACATCAGTAGCTTATTTCACCAACATTGCAAAGTATACTTATCTAGCAAAGTATATTTTGAGGGAGTAATAATTTATTGTTCCCAAAATGCATTATGTCAATCATATAGAACCAACCACTGCATATATTTGATGATTCAAAGTATGCAGAATTATTATATTGAATGTATTACATTATCACAGCCAAAAAGGCTGTGATAATATAATAAATTCAGTATAATAAAAATTAATAAATTTATCCTAAAATTTATAATTTCTCCCCCAAAGTATAATTTGCTAGAAAAGTATACTTTGCAATGTTGGTGAAATAGGCTACGCGTATCCATAATGTGTCTGTGTCATCCAGATCTTCTTCACTTTCTTGGAACAAAAGGTCTCCAGTCGCCGAATATCCAGTTATATTCGTAAGCTGTAAATATATAATTAAATACAATTAATACATACATATCTGTGCACAACATTTTTGGCATACACACATTTCTGAGTTGATTCACGTACTCGAAAGATGGCCGTCCGGCTGGTCGAGGCTGAGCTGTGCTCAGTTTTGAACAATTAAGCGTTCAGATTTCGAGTATGGAAATACATTTTTCTTGGATTAAGGGAGTATATTTAGGATCATGAAAATCAAGTTTAACTATACAGTGAAACATCTCTAAACCGGACACCCTGAATGTGATCACTCGGAGCCACAGCTGTGTGCTATGCGATCATGAACATAAGATAAATGAAAAAGAAACCCATCAAAAATAAGATCACAGATGTTTTCATGTGTTTAGTATAGAGATGATCCACTGTACTTCCATTGCCATGAACATTTTGACAATGTTTTTCCTTCTACCGCGGTGAGAAGCCATCGTAATATTATTGAAAATGATTTGTGGATAAATAAGAGAAACATAAGGTTAAATTTAATTACATTTCACTTGCATCTACATTGGATTTTGCAATTCCAGAAATTCGCAAGAATAAACAAACAAGGCGATCGCCGGCGAGTGTCTCACACAGGAAGGTCAATGTCACCCGAATGACACTTGGTTGATATAGCCAACAACGTGAGGAAGTTATTGATGAAGTTTGGTACATATCAGAATAACATATTCGGAGATGTACAAGTTGTGAACGTAAATCTATATATAGCTAGCTGCGACCTGTATTTAAAACGTAGGTCAAGGGCACCCGAATGACACAGGAGTGTTAGCCACAGATGTGAGGGAGCTATTGATGAAGTTTCACGGAACATTTTGACATCCAAAATACGACGACGATGCATACACCAGAATTGTGACCACTAAGTCTCCCTTTCCGCTAATTAGGGAGAGATATTAATGATTGCGGAACAAAATGTCGAAAATTGGCATACATGAATTATTTGCTTCCATGAAAATTTTGATCATTTCTAAAATAAATATCAGCTTAATACGGCGCACTATGGGCCGCTGACTCCCGTTACTCTCCCGTGAAGAATAAGAACAGAAACATAAACATGTCAGATTTATTTAAAAGAAACTAATAGTCGAGTTCCACTTACGATTGTATTTTGTGAAGCAGATATCGTTGATGTCACCCTTGAAGTGGTCAGTCTTCACATCGGGTATATTCTTGCTGCCCTGTCCATCCAGTATTGCGTCACCGAGGATTACATCCAGTCTAGTCACCGCCCTGTACACATGTCGATTGTCTTCGCCTGCATAATACAATGAAAAGGCGATCAAGCTATGTTTGTAGAACTATTTTTTATGGCGTAAGACCCGTGTTTTTAAAAAGTTAAACCCGCAAAATATGTGCTGCGACCGACATAAGCTCATTTGCATAAAAGCTGTATAATTATTCGCTAGTGCTCGAATAAAAACAACAATTGAATAGCTGAATATAAAGCTAAATAGAAATCAACGCGTTGACCTTGCTATGACTACCGAAGTTCACAACCGATCTTTATATCGAAATTGGCGTATGCCATGCAGCTCTAAGCAAGAAGTTAGAAAGCGTATGTCTAATCATTATTTGTGTTGGTTGTACTGTGTACTGAACAGACGAACAGTCCATAAAGTCAGTACGCTAGCAGAACGACCATACGTTAGGAGATACTATTCCGAGCAAATGTGTGCATAAGGGCTAGAATTTTCATCATGTGCCTTCAGTTAGCCGGCGGCCCAGTTATTAGCGATGTATTCAGTTCAAATGGTAACTAACTCAAACAGTGTTCTACCTCTGTCACGTGGACCGCGGTTGAGAACAACGTATTTTCAACACTTGCACATATTTTGTTAAATTGCACAATCCGTCAACACGATAAATTCAGTATAATGCAAATTAATAAATGTATCCTTAAATTGAAAATTTCTCCCTCAAAGTGTACTTTGCAATTTTGGTGAAATAGGAACCTGGTCAGACTGCGTAAATGCGCAAGCTGATCTGGGGTTATGCTGGAACTACACGGCGCAATTTCCATTGTGTCAGGCAGTGGCACACATAATTTCTAGCTTACCTAAGTGACCCGTCATCGTCAAAAGAGGGTTTACGTCAACTTCCATTTCATTTGCAGCCGTATTGGCGTCAACCACATGCTTTGTCTGATCGCCCTGACACTTGGAATCACGAACGCCGATATCAGGCTGTGTGTGGTCACTATTGGAAGCACGACCTCCGACACGAACTTCGATATCATGCTTTGTATGGTCGCTCTTGGAGGCGTGACCTTCGATTGCCGGCTTTACATGGACGTTATCGGAAGCATGAGCTTCAGGCTTTGTGTGGCCGCTCTTGGAAGCATGCACTTCAGGTTTTGTGTGGTCGCTCTTGGAAGCATGGACTTCAGGCTTTGTGTGGCCGCTTTTGGAAGCACGAACTTCAGACTTTGTGTGGTCGCTCTTGGCAGCATGCACTTCAGGCTTTGTGTGGCCGCTCTTGGAAGCATGAACGTCAGGTTTTGTGTGGTCGCTCTTGGAAACATGAACTTCAGGCTTTGTGTGGTCGCTGTTGGAAGCATGGACTTCAGCCTTTGTGTGGCCGCTCTTGGAAGTATGAACTTCGACACCAGGCTTTGTATGGTCGCTCTTGTACGCATGAACCTCGGTGGCAGACTTTGCATGGACGTTCTCGGAAGCATGGACTTCAGGCTTTGTGTGGCCGCTCTTGGAAGTATGAACTTCGATAGCAGGCTTTGCATGGTCGCTCTTGGAAGCATGGACGTCAGGCTTTGTATGGTCGTTATTGGTAGTATGGACTTCGATAGCAGGCTTTGCATGGTCGCTCTTGGAAGCATGGACTTCAGACTTGGTATGATCGCTCTTGGAAGTATGAACTTCGATAGCAGGCTTTGTATGGTGGTCGCTCTTGGAAGCATGGACTTCAAGCTTTGTATGGTCGCTCTTGGAAGTATGAACTTCGATAGCAGGCTTTGTATGGTGGTCACTCTTTGAAGCATGGACTTCAAGGTTGGCATGGTCGCTCTTGGAAGTATGAACTTCAATAGCAGACTTTGTATGGTGATCGCTCTTGGAAGCATGGACTTCAAGCTTTGTATGGTCGCTCTTGGAAGTATGAACTTCAATAGCAGGCTTTGTATGGTGGTCGCTCTTGGAAGCATGAACATTCGGCAGAAGGTTGTGCAAGTCCACGATGTACCTGTTCTGCGTTATCATCACGGTGACTGTGTTTCCTCGGCGACGCCTGTTGTTTGGCCTGTTGTTGCCGCCATGACCTCCTCGTTTCAGCTGTATCCATGGACACCTGTAGCTGTGTTCATTGCCCTCTCTGGTCCTGCTAGTCGTGTGGTCATGTTTCCCATCCCCCGCCTTCTGTGCCATCCACTGCCCCCATCATGACCGCAACAACTCGGTGTTTACCGCGATCTCCTGGTCACTCTTGGACGCACCGACCTCTCTCGTAGGCGTTGTATGAGCTTTCCCTGAAGGGCAGTCTGCGACGGTTGACTTTTCCTGCTCAGTCAAACCCTTCTGAAATAATAAAAAACCATAAATTTATATTAATATGCGTCAATAAAAAGAAAAGAAATTCAATGTGATAACATGCACTGCAACGGCAAGTATGTCGTTATCATGCATGTGTTGGTTGCCTTCTACATGCACATCAATTGATATACAATAATTGTCGCAAAACGGCTGCACACAAGAGTATTACGGATACGCGGATATTAACCATATCAACAAATCACAATAACCACAATGTATATTTGCAGAATTGTTTAACATGTTGTATTGTTGTGGAAAGATTACTATATTTGCATAGCTAAACGAAACTGCAACATAAGTAAAATTCCAGTGTCTTCTGACTGATAAAACAGACTCAACGGTTATGGTTGTGTCTGCAACATAGTCTTAACTTTCGCGACGTACTAGTAAATACATGTATCTCCTTTCAAATTGACAATGTACCTGGTTTGTGTGCTGATCATGCTGTTGACGCCATAACTTCCTCGCCTCCGATGTATCTTTGGCCACCCGTAGACTGTGGTCGTGACCCTCTCTCGCTCTCTTTGGCGTGCCCCCTGGCTGATTCTCTCTACTCCTCTGGGCCATCCACTGGCCCCATCGGGACCGCAACCACACCTCACTCACGGCAATATCATGCTCACTCTGGGAAACACGGAACTCTCTGGCAGGTGTCACGGGCGTTGATTTGTTATATGTTTTGACCACAAAACCCTTCTGAAATAATGAAAATGATAACAGCAAATCAATATTTGGCAATCAACATGCACACAAAAATACTCGCAATGCGACATTTTCATGATAAATAGCATATGTCAATATAATTAAATTGTTGTTTACGCCTATAATATATGCTATAGGAATGGAACAGTACTTGCTGCATAACAGTTGTCCACAACGTTATTGCAAACACGCATTTATTAACCATATCATGGCATAAGAAAGACATTCAATACTTTCTACATATGCAAACATTATTGGAGGAGTATAAAGGTATGCAATAATTAACCATATCAAGGCACAAGAAACAAAATTCACATTGTCATAGCTAAATGAAATTGCAACATAACAATATTACAAGTAGCCGTTTGTCACGTTCCTTCTAAACCCGCAATGCGACATTTTCAAGCTAAATAGCACATGCCAATAGTATTCAATTATGTTTACGTCTATATGCTATATGAACAGGAATACTATATGTTGCACAACAGCTGTCCACGATGTTATTGCAAACACGCAGTTATTAACCATATTAAGTACTTGCGCAACGCATACGATAATCGACAATGTACCTGGTTTATGTGCTGGCCATGCTTTTGACGCCATCACTTCCTCGCCTCCGCTGTATCCTTGGCCACCCGTAGAGACTGTGTGCGTAGCCCCCTCTCGCTCTCGTTTCACTTTAGCTTTTCCCTTCTCAGTGGCATTGGTCGATGGTATCTTTGCCTTGGTAGTTGGTTGTTTGTGTTTCAATATCAGGCCGTCCGATTTGGGAACGGAAGGTTTTACGGCTGCGATTTTCACCTGAAATATTGAGAAATGAAACTATAAATATTTACCTAACGTATTCGGTTATTGATGTGGACTTATTATCACTAACAAAACATTTTGGTACCAATTCGACATTTATTGGCTATGTAATAGGGTCGGTGATATATTGTTTCCAATGTAAGCTCCCTTTGGCCCTCGGTTTGTTAAAGGAACCATACACCTGATCAGGGACCGAGCTGGGCATACGCTATTCGCCATTCAACCACAGAAGGAGACAATTAGCAACACGAGCCTAATCCGCGATGTGAATGTGCAAGGTTATACATGTACGTACGATCTACAATGTATTGACTACATTGTATTTTGCAGTGCATTAACACGGTGTAATAACATTCATAATACACTAGTGTAATACACACGCAAATTAGCTTGTTACTGAAAACAGATGTGGTGACCAGTATAGCTTCAATGTATGATGGTGTGCTTATGCAATACATAGAAACTAACAATTGTGGTGGTCTAATATGGTATTTATTAAACTCGTTAACTGATTTCATAAGAAACTCGGCATAGCCTCGTTTATTATGAAATCAATAAACGAGTAATAAATATCATATTAAATCATCACTCATGTAAGATCCTCTATATAGAACAATTGCTACAAGATCCCCTTGTCAGCCTGCAGCCTATATACTAGTATGGTGGCGGTTTGTGTGGATGTGTACACGTACTAAATGGATGTGGACAGACAAAATCAAGACATGTGTATATATTGTTATTTCCATTTATATACACATAATTTCCATGAAAACAAATTAAATATCCACATCCAAATAGTTTATTTTTTTGTTATTAAATGGTTTATTTCCACTTTTAAATACAACATGTACATTTTATAAAGTTTACAAGAGAATATAGCTAAATGAAATACAATGATTACATACTATATTAAAAAGTGAAATGTATGGGAGAGTAAAGTAGTTAAGATATACAGAGCATGAAAAAGAAGGAAGAAGGTAAGGGTTTCTTTCTCTGTGTTCACACCTGCTGGACCTGTGTAGTTGTGTCGTTTATATTTAATATAGAGATATGTTGTGCTTGATTTTTCTTGCGGTGCCTATAAGAACTTTATATATTAAACCTGCCCCACTTAATAATATGCTGTTCTCTTTTGTCTTTCATTGTCGCTATTTCTTCTTCTATATGTATTCTATTGTTCAAGTAACTTACAAAAGATTCGAAAGTAATATCATGCTTTTCATATTTACATTTGAAAATATAGTATTTTGCTAACAAAATTAAATTGTTTTACCAACAGTGACTTATTTGTTATTCCTAGAGAAATACTTCGAAAATTTATTTCATATGTTAAGTCTTTTTCATTTAAATAATTTCGAAGCTGTGACCAAAAATGTTGCACATGCATATATTCCCAGAACATGTGTTTTATGCTCTCAACATACACAGAGCAAAAATCACATAGACTGCTATTTACTATATTACAACGATAGAGTAGTTTATTTGTCCCAATGATACGCATTAAATATCTATGCTGGAAATTGCGTAATGTTGAGTCTATTGTACAATCGAAAGCTAATGTGTAAATTTGTTGCCAGCATAAATTATCATCAGAAAATTCATTTGTCCATTTTTGTTCAGATTTTTTTTCTTCTATATTTTGTTTGTATGTTTGTCTTGTATATAGTAATTTGTTCACATATTTGCTATCTTGTACTCTCGATATAAGCGACGTAGATCGTGGAGTTGTGTTGATGCTTTCTGTTTTTATTTTCTCTGCCCATAATGGACTTATGCTGTTCACAATATTTTGATATTTTATAAAATCGTCCTGACGTATATTGAATATTGCTGTAAAATCAGTAAATCGTATAAAATTCCTTACTCTGTAGTCATATAGATGTTCAACATATTTAATGCCTTTATTGTACCAATCTTTGAAAAAAATTGTTTTGTTTTGATGCTTTAAATTGGAATTATTCCAAAGTATTTCTTTTGATACTGTGTCATTTCTGGAGGAATAGTTAATATGTGACCAGGATTTTAAAACATTATTTAAAAACTTAATTTCTTCCGCTATATGTTTTACATCTTCTGCTTTTATGCTACATTCAAAGAGCAAAACTACACCATATCTTTCAAGTTATTTTCATAAAGTTGTTTCCATTTGCCTCTGTTTGATGTGTCACATATTCGTTTTACCCATGATGCTCTTATTGATGTTATAAAACTATCTATATCTAACATTTTTAATCCCCCTTTTTCGTAGGATTGGATGATTATGTTTCTTTTAATTTTATCAGGCTTACTGTCCCATAAAAAATCGAATATTTTTTTTTTAATTATTTTGATCATGTTGTCTGGAGGGTCGTGTAAAACTGTTAATGGATATATTAATTTTGGAGCAGCAAACGTTTTAATAACTGTAATTTTTCCAAGTAAACTTAAGTTTCTATGTTTCCACTTATCAAGACACTGTTCAAACTCTACTATTTTAGGAAGGATGTTATATTCGTGGATATCTGTATTATTATTTAAGAACGTAATTCCTAACGTGTTTGCACTAAGAGAAGTCCAAATGAATTTCTTATCCGGACAGAAAATCAGATCTACATTTTTTAAGGCACCAACGCGCATTACAGTGGATTTTTTTTATGTTAAGGTTGAGACCAGATATTTTACTAAATTCATCTATTATGTATATTAACTTTTCAAATGATTTTCTTGTACCATCTGTCACAAAAGTTGCATCATCGGCAAACATTGTGTTTTTAATTTCTATATCATAAATTGTTACCCCTATTATATCTTTTTCATTTATAATTGCTTTGGATAGTATTTCAATGGCAATAATAAAAAGGTAAGGTGATAAAGGACAGCCTTGACGTACGCCTCTATGTATTGAAAAGAAATCCGATAAGTAACCATTGTTTGTAACACAGCTTTTTGCATCAGAGTAAAAAAGCTTAATCCAATTTAGAATGTCGTTGCCAAAATTTAAATGCTTCATAACTTTTAAGAGGTAAGAATGTTCAACAGTATCAAATGCCTTTGCAAAATCTGCGAAGAAAAATAAACCCGGTAATTCATTTTCATTCAAATGGTCCATTAATTCGCATAGAGTTCTAATATTTTCTCCGATGTACCTTCCCTTAAGAAATCCGGTTTGTGAATCATCTATTATATTTGGTAAAACCTTTTTAATTCTGTTTGCTATGGCCTTTGATGCAATTTTGTAATCCACATTAAGTAATGATATAGGTCTCCAATTCGTAAATATAGATAAATCGCTATCCTTTTTTGGTATTAATGTTATTACACCCTGTTTTTGCAATTCACTTAGTGATCCATTTGCTAATGAAAATTTAAAAGAATCCATATAATATCTTTTTATGTCATTCCAAAATATTTTATAAAATTCCACAGTCAGACCATCTGAGCCTGGGCTCTTATTGTTTTTCATTTCCTTTAAAGAGTTACTGCATTCGTATTCTGAAAGGCTGCCTTCGCATAATTCATTAATTTTCTTCGGATAATCTGTTTACTCAATTATCATTTGAAAAATAAATTGTGATTTGTATTTTCAGCTTCTTTTTTCGTATATAATTTTTTATAATATTCTTTTTCTTCATTTAATATTTCACCATTGCTCGTAATATTTTGACCATTTACCATTAATCTAGTTATTGTTTTATTTTCAGACCGTTTCCGTTCTAAATTTGCAAATTTTTTGTATTTTTTTCCCCACCCTCAATCCATTCGGCTTTTGATCTTAACATAATTCCTCTAACTTTATGTTCATATAAATACTGTAACATATCTTTTTTGGTGTTTAATTCTATTAAAATATCTTCCGATATTGTTTTTGAGTAGTCTGCTTCTAATTTATCTATTTCCTCTATTAATTTATTTTCCATTTTTAAATCTTTTTTCTTTTCAGTAGACGCAAATTTTATCGTTTCATTTCGTATTGTGCCTTTAATTATCTCCCAAAGTGTATTTGGATTAGCATGCTGGTTGATTTCGGCAATGGTAGAAATACTTCGTCTAATTAGTTGTTGGTATTCTGTTTTTAAAAGTAGACTATTATTTAACTTAAAATATCCCGGACCCCTTTCATTAGATTGCGTCTGTAAACAAAAATATACTAAAGAATGGTCAGACTTAAACCCTGTAGTAATTTTACTTTTTTTTACTCTGTTAATTACATTTTCAGATATTAGAAAATAGTCTAAACGACAGAATATTGGTGGTTTAGTATTTGAATGTCATGTGAATTTCCTTGTATCAGGATTAAGAATTCTCCAGATATCATGTAGTTCATATTTATTAATTATTGACAATAGTTTCTCTCTAATATTCTTATTTGTGTCTCTTATGCCATTTTTCTTGTCTAAATCTGGATCTAAAATTATATTAAAATCTCCCCCTATTATTAAAGTATCTACTTCCACTGTTTCTATATATGTATCGAGATCTTTAAAATCTTAGACTGTTTTCGTTTGGACCATATATATTGATTAATGTATAATATTTTTCAGAAATGCATATTTTAAGAGATTGAATTCTACCAGTCATGACCTGTTCATAATGTTTCATTCTATAATCAAGCCCCGGTTTTATTAAAATACATATACCTTCTTTATTGCTATATTCCCCACTAAAATACCCATCACCACCCCATTCCTTTTCCCACTGGGCTTTATCACTTGTTGTGAAATGCGCTTCTTGTATGAAACATATATTGTAATCATTGTCTTTTATCCATTGAAAAAGGTGTAGCCGTTTATGTTTTGATCCCATACCCTTAACATTAAAGCTTCCTAGTTTTAATTCCATAAAGTAGTATTAGAAATCTGATCTATCTCAAGCAAGCACAATACATTTCGTCGCCGGTCCACGATGTTGAGTCCACCAAATGTGAACATAAAGAAAGAAATGATAGAAGTAAGTGAGAGTTGCATCAACGATAACATGTGAAGACATTAATGACATGTAAAAAAAGAACGAGGGTCACCAACTCAGATATTGTGTAATATAAACACGTGGGCACCTGTTGACAAAATGGATCTTACTATTCATGCTATCAGCATACCCCCAGATCAGTTTACACATCCGCGCTGTCCGGTCAGGGCCTATCTTGATCGCCATTACATCAGTTGAGAGCTCATACTACATGCCGTTAACATCATGATTATATTCTGGTAATTTAATTCTATTCTCACTGCATAGCCTAAATGTGCAAAATAATTTAATAATTATTGCTAAAATAAGGTCCATTTTGTCACCCGGCGGCGCATGTATATTCGCACGTTACAATTTACAGTAATGTGTATGTCTGCTTCCTCTATAACAGAACTAATTTTGAATTAGCATAGCAGTCAGTGATATCATAACATAATCTCAAATCGGCTGCACAACGTGTATATGGGCCACCTACTGAGAAAAACGCACCCTACGACGTGTGCGACCAGCGTAGCCCCAGACCAGTATGTGCATATGCGCAGTCTGATCCGGGCCTATGTTGTTCGCCATTATGTCACTGAAAATAATCTTGATGTCGTCAGTAAAACTATTAGACCATAACCATACTGTGCAAGATGATCATACACAATTGTTGAAAATGTTGTACGCTTCCTTTCCTCAGCCGGCGGCCCAAACACAGACGAAAGTATGCTCATGAAACGATTTTGCTGCCATAGTATTCACATAATTAAACTGTAATTTATATACATGAGATACTTAAACAAATCTGTACATATGTGTCGCGCCACGATAAAAAATTGTTGAATTCCGCGGCCAGCGTAGCCCCAGATGAGCATGCGCATTCGCGCCGCTCGATCAGAACCTACGCTGTTCGCTATTGAGTTAATGAAAAACTGTTGATGTCTCTAACGAAATATTTTGACCCCTCACCACACCGATCAAAACCACTCATCAAGCCCCCACCCCCACCCATTTCGTGGCGGGCCACATATAGTATTTCATTTGGGAAACGAGAATAGCTCATTAATTAAAATATACTTATAACATTCGTCAGACATTCAGGTTGTATAGTATTAGCATAACATCAAGTATAATACATGTATATTGTGTGCATAGATCCTTTCAGCTTACGCCATTGATTTGCAATTGTTCTGCCTTTTTCCAGACAATTTTCCACCTTCTAGGTACATGTATGATCGAGATGGAAGCCTGGTGTGGGTTGCCGGATGTGTGCATACATATACATGTACGTCTTTTTCCAGCCTCATACTCGAAAAGAGACCACATGCGAAAATGTATGAGGGCATATAGATCTAATGTAAAAGCATACATATAGGATATGACATGTACATGTAATGGACCACTCTTGTTACAAAACCGTCATACAAGTATGTGCAATTACTAAATGAATAAAATAATATTTCCGGACCCTTCCGACATATCCATGTAGTACACCCAGTTGCTATTTCTGCAATGTGTTATTACTATTCACTGTGTATATCAGTGTATAAAATGGTATTAATTATCATATGTATATATAATGATACAAAATCATATGGGAGAATTACCATATAACGAGCACACAACAAAATCATGTGGGAGAAATATCATATAACAAACATATACGTCAGCATCTGTATCTGTCAGTCAATGAGGCCATACGGAGAACTACGTGATTATATTCGGGAAAACAACTTTCGATAAACCTCTTGACCAGAGTGAATTGTGCTATTCCAACTACGTTTTGTCAATACAACCGTAATGACGAGACTGAATTAGACATGTGTATATGTGTGGCTCTGACTGGAGGAACAAGTGGCCTACGGCTGCTGCGTCCAGTGCAGACCCAGATCAGCCTGCGCACTATCGCAGTCTGATCAGTGTTCTCGCAAGTCGGATAGTGAAACATTTGCACAGCTTGGATCAACAAGTATAGTTTTATTTCGGGCCGCGGGATATTGTTAGTAAATCCGGAGCTAGACAGGTCACGAATGCGATAAACCCAATTTCTCCAGCCACAACCAGACATACAGTTTGAGAATATCAATTATACGGTATATACACGTTAGCTATTTACTCGAAACAAAAAATTCGTCGGGTGGGTGCTTTTACATACAACATCTAGATATATATTTGAAAGTTTCATACAATATTTCGGTAGACATTCATACATATATTGCTTTAATTCAGACAAGTCTAAACTGTGTCCAATGTAGGCTTCAGTGATATGCTTCTGATATGTTCCGTGCCATCCACCACACAATATAATAAATGAGCCGCTGCATGCGAGAAACTACCACCTGAAATTGGCGATCGGTCCTGTAATTTGGCACATTCAGGCGTCTATACTGTTCATCACAACCCGCATGATGAGAGGAATATGCACCGACTGCACCACGCACGTCACACATGCATGATTACGCATGCAAAATGTTACTGTTACCATTTCGCATGCATTGCTCATTGTTGTACGGTTCGCTGGCTTTGTCATCTCGCCAGGTTGGGTATTAGGTACATGGGAAAACATAGCTTATAGTTTATTTGAGCAGAATATGATCACTGTACCGCGTTCAATAATATAGTATGGTGTTCTGCAGCAACTTCTGCAACACGCAAACTTTGTTAATTTGTAGTTTATAATACAAGTGTACATGTAGTCACTTCAGACACTACATGCTCCTGAATACGCCTCCAGCTATACTATTATAGACGCGACTAGTATTATTTTCATAGGATAGATCATCGTACGTAATTCAAATATATAATTATAGTCTACAAAAAAGTTAGAGGCATGTTCAGAATGCAGCCAGTTAATTCCAAGTGCAAAGTTTATCTCGACAACCAATCATCATAGTCGGCTGGCTTAATTCGTTCAATTGTGCCATTTGCACGAAGCTTAATGTATATATGACCGACTGTGCTCCATGCCGATTCTGTCTCTCTGCTTTCTCTTGCCTCCTTCAGAACCTTCGCTTTCATATGAGTTAAGTCTTCCTATATGAAATACCTGTACCGCGTAATTTTGTTTTATTGTCCTTTAATGCCTTAATTTTGTTATTTCGCGAGATAAATTTAACTATCATCGGTCTCGGCGCCTGTCGTCGTTGAATGCCAATTCTATGCGCGATATCGATATCCCGTTCTTCTAGCGTCATCCCCATTTTATCATTTAATATTTGCACTGCCATTTTGGTAGTTTGTTCCGCTATTTCCTTCTCGCCCTCCTTCTCGATCGGCAGTCCAGGTCCATTGATCCTCACGCAAATTCGTCGTGTGTACTGTTCTAGCTCGTCAACCCGTTCGATGTTGTTCTGTTTGGTGTTTTCGATAGATCCAAATAGTTTATGGTTACATGCAAGTTTTCTAAATAATAGTCCACAAGGCCACATGTTTTCATGGAATAAAGGTAAATGATACAATTAAAGAGTGAATTGAATTAGAAACAAGTTTTAAAACCAAACATATGTGAATTATGATATGTGTTTCTAAGGTGTATGTGTGGGAATGTATGTTGAGTTAGAACCACGTTACTAAGAGAGGACAGTAACTTTTCCAATATGCCAATTAATAAAACATACAATATCAGCAACTAGTCATTATGAACAGTACCATTCGTCCACAGCTGAAAGATTCGGGATCATGCCAATGAAAATGGACAATGATAAAACAATTGCATTACCCCCACCCACTTACACGTGTACAGTACAGTACGTTTGCAGTAATTAATGTAGCATGCACTGTACAAAACTAGATGTGACTTTTTAATGTACCATGTCCAAATACATGTATTTCACGTATGCATCCTTCAGGTTTCAAGAATTTCAGTTTGAACTCCTTCAGCATCGCCAAAGTATAGTAATACTTATTTCCCATGGTGTCTGTTGAGAGAGAGAGTTCAATGTAGGCTATACTTTGTAAATAATTAATTGATGTTCAATGTAGGCTATACTTTGTAATTAATTAATTAATTGACAAACCTTCTGTGCAGCTGCACGTTTTCCCATCGATTTCTTCTTCTGTGTTCTTTTTTTCTTCCTTTGTTGTTTCCTCCAAGGACAATTATGTTCCTTCACAATCTTCGAAAGTTCGGCCGACTTTCGCTTCTTTTCCTCCATATATTCCATCACAAACTCGTTCTCCTGCTTCTTCCCCTTCTTCGCCATCCATTTTCCCCATCTCGATCTCAGCAAATCTCAGCTACTCCGGGTTGATCGTGATTTGTCCACCCTTTCCAGTGGTAATATCATCCGATACATCAACAGCACCCTCCGATGCATCGATATCAGCTTTTTCTTCAATAGGATTCATCTTTACGCGCATATTGGCGTTTTGTATTGCTTTATCAGTAGCAGCATCTATGAATGCAGCCTTACTGTGCAAGCGGGACTTGTAGTCTGACGTTGACGTCAACTTGCAGCTATGGCAACGACATCGTGGGTTTAGTTAATTTTGTCCGACAATGCACCGGCTTCATCATGACTCCGCTCTACTTAGAGCTATCGCATAAATAGAGAATAGTAGGTTAGTGCCGTGAATGGGAAAAAAATCTGGCAAGGCTCAGGAAACGGGATGGGCGAGGCTCTGCCGATATGTTTTCCCATTCACGGCACTACCCTACTATTCTATTTATCCCGTCAAAACCGTCAAAATCAGAACTGCATAGAAGATGAACAGATAGAATGGCAGTATCAAATTACGTTAACACAGTTTGGTGCAAGGTTTTGACTGCAACTTATACAGAAAAAAAGCAGTGCAACCTCTCTACATCAGCCACACATGGAAACCAATACTGGCTGTTGTCGGAAGGTTACTGTCGCTGGAAGTTAATTGCATGGTGTTTAACGACCGGTCAACGGCTAAGGTATTGTTAGGTCGAAACGAGGTCAAGTCTCATATTTCTCCTGTTGTGCTGGGGGAAATCCCAAAATCAGAACTGAATGTTTCCAGAAAAATATGTATTTAGCATTGAAATTAGAATATCCTGACCTGGTGCTAGGTCCTCACCACACCAGAGTCACTTAGCCCCACTTCAAAAAAGTATTATGATTAGTACTAATCTTACTACTTTATAATGGGTATAACCGGATTCAACTCTCAAGTAACAAGACAGCCAAAGATGCACCTGAGGGTCAACCAGGGATATCGGGATTAGTAAGAATGAAACATTTCGTATTCTCCCAACAAACCACCCAAACGTTGACCGTTTTGATATTGAATATTGGGAATGGCAAAATATGGCGATTGCAGAGAGGGTCTTGTTGTGTTAACTAGGTTGATTGTATTGATTGATTGGGTTTTTACATCCGTTCAAAAGCATGGTCGTATACAGGTAATGCGACGTTGTCGACGAACTTCTGGATCAGCCCTCATAAATGGAATCATTTCAATGATCCAGGATTATTTTAGGTCTCTCGGATGATGAATCAGATATCCAATATTTGTTTTTTCCATTCATGCACAATGAAATTTCGTTATTTTTTGTTCTGAAAGGATTAAACTATGTGGGTATATGCCACATGTAGAAAGAAGTTTCCATTTACATGCCATTGTAATTAATTTAAATATAACCAAGGCATCATTATTTGTTTGTTTGTTTATTTGTGTTTAACGGTCTACCATGTAAGGCCGTGCCTTACATGCTTGATCCTGTATTTAACCTGCTGCATTGGGAGGGAAATCCCAAAATCAGAACGGAATATTTAGATCTAGAAAAAATATTGTCGTTGATATCGCGGACAAGAACTCCGACGGACCCATGGACTCCGGCAGAGTTATTGATGTATTGTTTATCTCACGTGTATCATGTATCTCGTGCACCATCATTCTGATATATATAGGTGTTTATCTTGTGTACAGGGGGACTAGAAATAAATTGAATGTGAAGATGCGATGGTGTTGTTTTACGAGTGTCACATATCTGCTGGGAATAATTCAAGTTTTCTGTGATCGGGGAAATAAACTGATTGTGTGTAACAACCAAAAATCTGCCACAATTTTATGGTGCCGGAACCCGGGAACAATTCTTCCATCTCGACGGAACAAAAAACGGAGCGACAAATATGGCGGACAGGTATGTGAGATCCGTTAGAACACGATATCGTAATACACTACAGAAAGAGGTTCAAAGTTCAAGGTTAATTCTCAGAGATCTTTCATCAGAACGAGATGAAGATCAGGATTTGGATAAAGATGACTGGATTGAAAAGTTAGATAGATGTATGCAAAAAATACAATCATATCGTAAAAAGTTGGAAATTCAGTCTGAGAAGTTAGCTTCTACCATCGTTCAAAGTGAGACAGAAACAGCAGAGTCTATAGAGGAAGAAGATTCTTGTCTTAGTGAAGAAGCGTTGGAGTGTTACCTTGATATGAAAGGATACAAAGGAAGGTTAGTTAAAAGTGAAGAAGTGAAAGTTAAACGCGAACTTGTTGCTGAACCGTCGTATAGCGAACAAGTATGTGCTATGCAACAACAAATGCAAGTGTTCATGGTAGAACAAATGAAGCAACAAAGGGAGTTCATGGAGCGTCAGGTACGCAAAGAAAGTCATGCTCCGTCAGTGAAGTTACCAAAGTTGGAATTGGTGACATTTGGTGGGAATAAATTGAAATGGAAAGAATTCTGGGACTCTTTTGAATGCACTGTCCACACTAACGCAAAGTTGTCCAACATAGAGAAGTTTAATTATCTCCAAAGCGAGATAGTAGGTGAGGCGAAAGGCACAATTGCTGGTTTAGCAATGTCAAACGAAAACTACCACGTGGCTGTTCGACTGTTAAAGGAGAGATATGGCAACAATCAAGAAATCATTGCTCTTCATTACAGTAAGTTAATTAACACAGTGCCACCAAAGAACGTGACAGAAGACTTGAGACATTTTCTGGACACCACTGAGAAACACTTAAGAAGCCTTGAAGTATTGAATCAGAACATTGGCCAAGGTGTTTTTGTCTCTGTGTTAAAATCAAAGTTGCCCAAAGATGTGCTTCTTCAAATTGAATTACAGAAACAGCATGGTACAGAGTGGTCTGTTTCTACATTACGCGAGGGTTTACATGTGTATATTGCTGCACGTGAACGAGCGGAGAATTGTTCCAAGAAAGAAGTCCAGACAACTCCGAACGCGTATCGAACCGGTAAGAACTTTCATCTAACCACGAGGAAAGGTCTCGAGAGGAAGACTTGGACTACATCCCCACTGGTTCCGTCAGCGGAGGCACTAGTGACTACGACAAAATCGGCTACAGCGTCAAACCATACAACATATTATGACAAATGCAGGTACTGTGATGGACATCACTGGAGCGACGAATGTCAAAAGTACAAAACAATTGTCCAAAGGAAGAAACAGCTTAAAGACTCGTGTTATAAGTGCTTAAAAGTGGGTCACAGATCAGCCGACTGTAAACGGAGCAAAACGTGTGTACACTGTAGTGCTATCAATGAACATCACAGAAGTCTTTGTCCTAAGAAGTTTCAAACCCAAGTGAGTTCCGAAAGTGTTCAGCTAAGTGATGAGAGTTGTGAAACTGAAACCAACAATGAACCGAATGAAGAGAAAGTGCTCATATCATCTGGGGAATCAGTTCTCATGCAGACTGCAACAACAGAGATAACAAATCCGTAACGAAAAATGTGGTCGTAAAGTTCGCATTCTTCTGGATTGTGGTTCTCAAAGGACATATATTACGGATAAATTAGCCACAGCATTAAACCTTGAACGCGAAGAGGAAACAGAAATAAAGCTTGTTACATTTGGAAGTAAGAGCCCAAAGACTATCAGGACTCCGTCTACCAGATTACACGTTACACTGAAGGATGGCAAAGTGTTGCAAATATCAGCGAATATCGTACCAAACATTACAGGTACTATCCACAGAAACCCACTGTCGTTTACACCTTCAGAGGATATTCACTACTTGATGAAAACGTTGGAACTGGCAGATACTACTCCGACGGAGTGCGAAGCCACTACCGTTGATCTATTACTAGGTAATGACTATTACCTAGACATTGTGCTTCCACAAAGAATTGAACTTCAACCAGGACTGTTTTTGCTCAGTTCAAAGCTTGGCTGGATACTAACGGGCCGCACCAGAGAAGACGCAGCTCCGAAGAATGACGATAGTATGCTAATACTAACGTATGGTACAAACTTGACAGAAACTGGTGTGTTTTCTAGTGTTGACCAGGCAGTGTGCTCAAAACCTGAATTGGAAGATTTCTGGAACATGGACTCGATTGGAGTGACTGATAATCCAGAGGATGAAGATGATAAGGTGGCAATGGAAAATTTCAATGATACATTAACGTTTGAGAACAACAGATACCAAGTAACCTGACCATGGAAAAATGAGAACCCAGACTTACCACAGAATCGAGAACTTGCAATGGGTCGTCTAAAATCATGTGTATCAAAGCTGAAACACACAATGGATTTACTGCAGAAGTATGATAACATAATCCAGGACCAGCTGAAGAAAGGTGTGATTGAAAAGACAGAAGCAAACAGAGGAGATGGAATTAAACACTACCTACCTCATCATGCAGTGATTAATCCAACAAAATCAACAACAAATGTACGTGTCGTATTTGACTCTTCAGCAAAATCAAGACCTGAACATTCAAGTCTAAATGACTGTGTGTATAGAGGGCCGGTTATGCTTCATGATCTATGTGGTATCTTACTAAGATTCAGGTTACATAAGATAGCCATGGTAGCTGACATTGAAAAGGCCTTCCTACAGGTTGGATTACAACCAGATCAACGAGACGCAACCAGGTTCTTTTGGGTCAAAGACTGTGAAAATCCAACCATCTCAATCGAAAACATCCAAGAATTCCGTTTTTGTCGGATACCATTTGGAATTATATCCAGTCCGTTTCTTCTAGGAGCTACGATAGACCACCATCTTGATTCCTATAAGACAGCAGTTTCAGAGCAACTAAAAAGTGACATATACGTGGATAATGTGATAACAGGAACGAACTCTGTAAATGAAGCAACCCAACTGTATAAAGAAGCCAAATACATGTTCAATGGCGCATCAATGAACCTCAGAGAGTGGGTGTCAAACAACGACGAAGTAAACAATAACATTCCTCGCGAAGACAGGACAAACAGTGAAAGCACGAAAGTTCTTGGATATATATGGAACCCCCACGAAGACAATCTCTCTGTGAACCCATCAAATGTACTGAAGATAAACACAGTGGAACCAACTAAAAGAAATGTGCTGAAGCAACTTGCGTCAATATACGATCCACTTGGTTTGTTTTCTCCAATTATACTGCGCGGGAAGCTGCTACTTCAGACGATGTGGAGCAGGCATATGGACTGGGATGATCAAATCGATGAGGAAACCAAAAGTGTCTGGATATCCTTGAAATTGGATCTACAAAGTGTGCCTGAGTGTAAAATTCCGAGAAGTCTATCAATTGAAGATGAAACCATCAAATATTCACTTATGTGTTTCTGTGATGCATCAACCTCTGCTTATGCCACTGCAATATATCTCATCCAGACAAACAGCAGCAGATGTGTTTCAGATCTTGTGTTTGCCAAGACAAGACTTGCTCCGATGAAGGGCATGACAATACCGAGGCTGGAATTAATGGCTGTTCTGATTGGAGTTCGATGTGTGGACTTTGTGAAAAGTCAAATCAAACTACCTATAGACCACACTAACTTATGGTCTGACTCACAGTGTGCCCTAGGCTGGATCACAACAAACAAGCCACTATCAGTGTTTGTACAAAGTCGAGTAAAGGAAATAAAGAGACACGAATACATTACCTTTGGATATACTCCGTCCAAAGAAAATCCAGCTGACATAGGAAGCCGCGGCTGTTCCTTGCAAGATCTTGAGGAAAACAACATGTGGTGGCACGGTCCAACATGGGTTACAGAAGTGAACGTGGAGCCCCAAAATCCAGAACCATCGACTAATATGAAAATGGAATTTCAGTCCGAATTAAAGAAAGGAAATCAAGTAAGTGACTCTGAAGCGATGTATGTTGACACAGTTTTATCTCACAGATTTGAATCACCATTTGACATCAATTCAGAGGATTACTCATCAGCTACCAAACTTATCAGAGTAACCGCGCTTGCCCTACGCTTCACAAGAAGGTTACATAAACTACCCAATTCGTGTGGGCCACTGAAATGCTCAGAGCTAGATGAATCAGAACATATGTGGCTGCTACATGTACAAAGAACACATTTTACGGACGTGTTTAACGCAATCGCGGAACAGAAACCGAACAATTTATGCCGCCAGCTTGGACTGTACGTTGATGAGTCGGGGCTTCTAACATGCCGAGGCAGATTAGAAAACGCACAATTAAGCGAAGGTTCTCGGTTTCCTATCCTTCTACCCAGACGTGATCGATTCACATGCCTACAAATATACAGTGCTCACAAACAAACACTACACAGTGGGGAATCACAAACTCTGTCACAAATTAGGAACAAATTCTGGATCCCCCAAGGTCGTGCCGCAGTTAGATCCGTTTTACGAACGTGTCTGGTATGTCGTCGACATGAGGGTGGTTGCTACAAAATGCCTCCAATGGCTCCGCTACCTAAATCAAGAGTGTCGAAATCGTCACCGTTTGTGAAAACCGGATTAGATTTTCTGGGACCGCTTTACACTGGACAAAAAAGGTATGGGTGTGTTTATTCACGTGCATGAGTACTCGCGCTGTTCATTTGGAGCTAGTGAACGACATGACGACTAGTGAGTTTCTTTTGGCACTAAGAAGATTCATTGCGCAAAGAGGGAAACCTTATGAAATCTTGAGTGATAATGCCACCTCGCGTGGAGCGAACTTACCCAAAATGAAGACGTCCAAAGTTATGTAGCTAACAATGGCATTAAATGGTCATTCATTGTGCAATTAGCACCGTGGATGGGTGGTTTCTACGAACGACTTGTCGGAATTGTGAAAAGAGCTTTTCGCAAATCTATAGGCCGGCGAATACTTACCTTGGTACAGCTGCAAACACTTCTGAAAGAAATCGAAGCTGTTGTGAATTCACGACCACTTGTGTACATCGGTGATGATATTAACTCGACAATTACTCTCACCCCTAGTAATTTTTTAACTCTCAATCCGAATATAGGAATTCCTGAAAATGAGTATGACGAGCAGGATAGTGATTATCAGTCAGAAGACAATTTTATTGAAAGGTTGTTGACCATTTTGAAGAAAGGACAAAAATTACTGAACAGTTTCTGGAAAATAAAGGCGCGATGAATATCTACTACTCCGTTTAAGAGAAAGAACACAAACGCAACTGAAGACTAGCAGAATTCAATCGCCATGTGACCCAAGTGTCGGTGATATAGTGTTAGTGAAAGATGATGTATCACGTGGGTGTTGGAAACTTGGAAAGCTAATACAGTTGGCCAGGAGTCGTGATAATCAGATACGATCAGCGAAAGTTCAACTGTCCACAGCTAAAATATTGAATCGGCCACTAAACCTACTTTTACCCCATCGAAGTATCGAACAAAACTCGCGAAAACGGAACAGACGTGAGAAAAGATGTGATTCCGTCAGAAGAGTTACAACGCCCCACTCGAATGGCTGCATTGGATGCAAAACGCGCAATTAAACAACAAATGAATCAGTAAATCAAGTAATTACAAAGATACTCCCGTTATTATCAGCGCTTCAATAACGTTCTATACAGACACACCATACTACTGTGAAATAAGTAGAACGGAGTAAGCGTATATAGTCTGTACACATTACATGTATACTTCCCGTGCAGATAATGATATGCAGCTATGAAGAGCAAAGGTATTATTCAACGGAGCATATTATCACCACGCGGAACGGCAGTTTGCACGGGCAGGCCGTGTGTGTAAAATATCTATATACCTGTATACGCGTCTGAATACAAAGCTTTAGTCAAGTGATCAATTCTTGTTTCACGATGTACAACTGTGACATATGTGGAAAGTCCTACAAATACAAACGGAATTTGAAACGCCATATACAAGAGCGACATCTGAGTATAGAACACTGGAAGTGTACAGTGGATGGGTGTAATTCCAAGTTCTTACGCCGGAGTTACTTGTCTCGTCATTTAATTTTAAAACATGGCTTGGACGGAGTTACGGTCCGACGTACGGCACTTTCTTTCTGCACCAAGGGGAGATAAACCGTCAACAATCTACATACTATGAAGATATCTCCGACGACGAATCAATCTTCGATTTACTGGAAGATGTGCCGCAGTTTGGAAATACCTGGTACAACAATAGCTTTGTCGACGATTTTCGATTTGATTTATTCGTTGATCACTCCGACGACAACAACGACGCGAGTGTTTCTCACGATGTTTCTCTCTCCAACGAAGCGAGTGTTTCTCACGATGTCTCTCTCTCCTACGACAACAACGACGCGAGTGTTTCTCCATATGTTTCTCACTCCGACGACAACAACGACGCGAGTGTTTCTCACGATGTCTCTCTCTCTCCAACGACGCGAGTGTTTCTCACGATGTCTCTCTCTCCTACGACAACAACGACGCGAGTGTTTCTCCATATGTTTCTGACTCCGACGATAACAACGAGAGTGATTTGAGTGATTCCAATGTGTCTCTCTCCGATGACAAAAACGACGAGTGTACAGACTTTATACCTGCATATGGAACAACAAAGACACAAGTGGTAACCATGTATTTTACCAGAACATTTAGATGTATCAATGACATTGACTATGAGGTGGACTCGGAACAAATGATATACACAGACGAGTATGCTTCGTTTAATTAGACTTATTTCCTTTTGAGGCGGGGAGTGTCGTTGATATCGCGGACAAGAACTCCGACGGACCCATGGACTCCGGCAGAGTTATTGATGTATTGTTTATTTCACGTGTATCATGTATCTCGTGCACCATCATTCTGATATATATAGGTGTTTATCTTGTGTACAGGGGGACTAGAAATAAATTGAATGTGAAGATGCGATGGTGTTGTTTTACGAGTGTCATATATCTGCTGGGAATAATTCAAGTTTTCTGTGATCGGGGAAATAAACTGATTGTGTGTAACAACCAAAAATCTGCCACAAATATATTCAGCCCTGAAATTACAATAACCTGACCAGGTGCCAGGTCCATACCACACCAAAGTCACTTGGCCCATTCCCCTAAAAGTAATGGGATTATAAATAATCGTATTACTCATACAAGGGGTATAACCAGATTTAACCCTCACATACAAGAATGCCAAAGACGTACATGAGGGCCAAACCAGGTCTCCGTTCTGGATTCCGGAAAGGGTGAATCCTTATATTACCCATCGCATGCTCCCACCTGACACCCACAGGGTATCGTTATTATGAAGCTAGTCTCCATTGTGTTTTTTATAATATTTTTCTTAACATACAGTTACGGGCATAAACTTTTCACAGAACAACCATCGGTTCTTGCTTTCTCAGCTCATTTAATCTATTTAGCAAACTGTGCCATATCTTTCTCACTTAAAATTGGGTCAGATCATCCGTCGTAAGATTGCCCCAAAATTAACATTGACAATCAGTTATCCGGACAGACGTATAATAGTCTTATAACTTCTATTATCACATTGAAATCATAAGTGTATCGCCTGTAAACCAGTATAAACAGCATTGTGTAGTACTGCAGAAAAATCAGTCACCCTTCGGTTCTTGGAAAACACCATATTTTTTTTTCTTTTTAGTTACAAACATACATGTTACAAAATAGGAAACATATACATGTGTAGTCACTGGAGTGTGCATGATAGCAGGGCACGAGTCCACTTTAGTTTAATTATTTTAATACAGTGAAATCTCACTATACCAAACACTACGGGTACCATCGGCGTGTTCGGTATAGAGAGGTTCGACTGTACTACTCGGGTACCTCAAAGCCCCGCTCTTCCACCAGGTCCATGCTGTGGGCCTGACAGCTGGTGATTGATTGCTTACAGTGGAAAACTCACCATACCGGACACCATGGCGGTGTTCGGCATAGCGAGGTTCCACTGTACTTGCATTTTATTGTAGCCGGCTTTCATGTACACAATATATAACAGTATCATGGTATATGTCTATACTATCAGTAACTGCTAACACCTACTTCAACCCCTTCAACACCAAACGCTAGTTTTAATAGTTATAACGAACAGTATAGATAAATATAGATGAAACAACTGAGTAGAATCGTCACTAATTGCAATTGTTTTATTACATTGAAAGATTACATTAAATGTCTCATTCCGATCGCCAAGTGTGAAATAAGAATGAGTATATTTTAACGTCGCAGTAACAACTAAGGTCACATAAGGATGGAATTAAAGTTTGACGTATCATTCGACAGACCAGTTGGATGAAAATATTATTAAAATATGTACATGCCCTAGGGTAGGTTTTGAACTCACAGCCTTCAGTAGTGAAGTCCTGTACTCTGTCCCTGAGCCACAGCCCATCCCAAACTAGTGTGAAAGGGTTGAGTCAATATTAGCAACAAGCAGCATGATACAAGTATTATGAGTTGTATGTATGACTGTAAAGTTTTTTTATAGAAACAAAAACAAATGACGAAAACGGGTGTTGTTGTATTTCTTAGTATGCGTGCTTGGTCGTAAGCCAGGTCGGACAGAACAGTTCAAGAAATTGTGAACAATGGGGGTGGAGGGTGTATCTACATGTTTCGTTAAATTATATCAATTGGCTGCGATTCGTGTGCATATATAGATTATTTAATGGCTCCCATATCTTGTCAAAATTGTTTAGGTTTGATTCCTTCAGTGCGATTGTTTTTTCAATATCGAATAGATATCTTATATCAAATTGTAACACATTTATATTTGGGGTTATTTCTCTCATTTCACACTTATAGATATATAGTTTAGTTCGCATAAGTATGTTATTGAAAACTATTCCATATTTCATTGTTCCAAACAAAAAACTTTCAATAGTTAGTTCCACATTGTTTATACCGTTGCAATTATCAGTAATCCATGTTTTAAAAGAAGATATAAATGTTTGTATTATTGGACAGTTCCACAATAGATGTTCGATTGTTTCTACTTCTCCGTGACAATATGTGCAGGAATTGTTTTGTCTAACGCCGATTGTATGTAAAAATGAGTTTGTGCCTAGTATTCTGTGATTTATTCTATATTGGAAAAATCTCAACTGAGTGTCTAATGTGGTTCTAAACGGTAAGCGAAATGCATACGTCCAACTAAACCAACGATCTATATTAAGTTCCACTTATCAATAGCAGAGGGCTGAACTCGATTATTTATGAGTTCATTTGTATATATATCTCTACTCCCTTTTTGACTCTTTAGTATATTTGATAGCTGAAAAGGCATACATGGTCCTATATAACTAGGCACGTCTGTTGATATTATATTTAATCTACGCATTGCAGATCTTATCACGAGTATTATGCCATTAAAATCTATAAAGTTTTTGTTTAACATATTGTATTTATCAGTAAATTCTTCGTATAATAAAAACAATCCATCGGGTTTAAGCAAGTTCCGTACCAACGATATGTTATTAGAGATAAACCGTTGGTCAGCAATCGGTTCGTCTCCTACCTGGTGGTTGGTATTAGTATGTTCGAAAAATCAGCGTAAGATTTACAAACGTCTTTCCAAAAGGCATTATTTATTCTATGTATATTTCTATAAATATAATTCGGTCCATACTTCATAACATTTTTCATAAAAGGGCAAACATATAGGTGCAGATGGAACCATTTAGTATCTTTATTTGAAATTCTTCTTATCCACGATACTTTCCTTGACGATATATAATATTTGACATCGAGCATTTTCAGCCCATCAAGTTGGTACGGTTTAATAACCACATCCCGTTTGATCCTGTCTATGGGACCATTCCATAGATAATTGAAAAATAGTTTATTTAGTTGTTTGATTACATTCTCGTTAGGACTTGGTAAGCTTAAAAATAGATGGTTCACTTTAGTTATTGCATGGGCTGATTCAAGGGGGGTTATGGCGGACCCGGCGCGCATCCCCCCCCCCCCCCCCCCCAACAACCCCCCCCCCCCCCCCCCCCCCCCTAAAATTCGCCAAGTAAAGATTTTTGTACAAGTTACAAGGCACGTTTCTACTCCAAAATGCGCCAGAACGCAGGAAATGCCATGTAGATTTTAAAAAAATCAGGGGGAAATGCCCCCGGACCCCGCTAGCGCTATCCAGAGCTCCGCTCGGTCTACAAACGAGCGTAGTAGCTCGTTGATAATATAGTCAAGTATTGCAAACCCCCCCCCCCCCTAACCCGAAATCCTGGATCCGCGCCTGTATTGCTAGTGTCTTAATGACGGTTTTTCGTCATAATGGTGTTAAATTACGCTTTGACCACTGCACCAGCAGGGCCCTTATTTCTTGAATCTTAGCGGTGTAATTTAGATCAATAAGTCTACTAAGATCGGTTGAAAAACGTACGCCTAGCAATATAAAGGTATCTTGGTCCCAGCATAATGGTTTCTCATTGCATATCGTATTAGTACTACCAGATTTCGATCCTAACCATGTCACTCTAGTTTTATCGACATTGAGTACAAGGCCGGAGATTTTCGCATACAATTTTAACACTAATAAAGTATGTTCTAAAGATCTAGTTGAGCTATCTAAGAATATGGATGTGTCGTCAGCGTATTGTGATAATGTTTCCATGTATACTGATACCTTTAATATTCGGGTTATTCCGCATTAGATGAGCCCGTATTTCGGCGCATATTACAAATATGTATGGTGATAGGGGGTCACCTTGTCGACAGCCTCGTTCAATGGGTAGCCAGGATGATAGATGTCCATTAACTACTACACATGATTTGATATTATTATAGAATATTTTGAACCAGTTCCTTATTGATTTACCAAAGTTGAGAAAATCTAAGACGTTGTTTATAAATGACCAAGAGACTGAGTCAAACGCTTTCTCAAAGTCAATAAGTAATAGGAGACCCGGTATATAATTATTTGCTGTATAATCGAATACATCATATACAGTTCTTATATTTTCTCCTATATATATGCCCGTTATAAACCCAGTCTGGTCTTCGTTTATAATAGATGGTAGGATTGTTTGTATACGGTTAGCAATTGTTGCGGAAGCAATTTTATATGCCACATTTAATAGAGAAATCGGCCGCCAATTCTACAAGAGTTGTTTATTTTTATTTCCTTTTGGGATACACGTTGTAATTCCTTCTTTTTGAGTTACAGATACTTCTCCAATAGAATAGCTATAATTCAATGATTTAATTAAAAAGTAGCCAAGATCCGTCCAAAAGAAGTTAAAAAATTCAACAGAAAATCCATCCGAACAGGGGAACTTTCCATTAGACATGTTTGTCAAAGCAAAAGCTGCTTCTGACAACTTAATTTGACCTTCCATGTTATTTGTATGTTCTTCTGACAATTTTGGAATTTCCATACTGTTAAATATTTTGTGTAAATCGAAATTACCAGTTTCTTTGACGGAATAAAGTTTGTGGTAAAGTATCCTAGTTTCTTCAATAATGCTATTCTGATCTGTTAATATCCATTACTTGCTTCCATGTTTGGCATTGCCTAACTAATGAAATGTCTATTTGCCAGGTTACAAAAATAATTAGTGCTTTTTCTCCGTCTTCAATCCATCTTGCTCTGGAACGTATAAAGTGACCTTGCATTTTAATACGTCTTATCTCTTGCAATTCGTTTCTCTTTTCCTCAATTGTTATATGGTTCGTTCTCCAGGCCAGAAATTTCGTTCAATAAGTTTGTTCCTCTTTTATCTGTCTGTCGTTTTTTGAAGGTCGCATATGATATTGTTTTACCCCTAATTTCCATGAAAAACATTTAAAAAAGAAGCTGGTCATGTATTGTGAAAGTAAGACTATCAATGGGTATTTCATCAATATTAGTTTCACCATCTACATTATTATCTATATATATTATCTTAGTATCCCATATTGTCTGTTTAATAATATGGATGTACTCTGAATATTTTAGTAGTGAATTGTTAATTTTCCAAAGTCCCTTTTCTTTTTTAAATCTTCCAAATTCAAATTTAACCCGGACAATTGAATGATCTGTTCTATATCCAGGCAAAATAGTTGAATATTGAAGGTCTGTACCAAATCTATCGGATGTCAGAAAGAAATCTAATCTAGCTTGTTTATTATAATTTTTCTTATGCCATGTGTATACTCTTTTTTCCATATTTATCCATGCATCAAATAAATTCAATTCATTCATTAAATTTAGAACTTCATCTCTGGAGTTCGGGTTATTAACATTGAACTAATTAATAGTGTCTATATTTGGGTACAGTACTAAGTTGAAATCTCCTGCAAGTATTATGTATTCATTGTTTATTTTTTCCATGTCTGAATTTAGTTCTTTATACAAAAAACAGGTGAATCATTGTTTGGTCCATATATGGCAATTAAGGTTGTGCGGCGGCCACTTATTGTCACGTCTAGGAGTAATTTATTTCCAATAAGATCCGTTATTTTATTATGAAGTGTGTATTCAAATGTATTATTAAATAGAATTGCCACGCCACGTGATTGGCTTGTATATGAGCTAAAAAAAGCAGCCATATCCCCACAATGATCTAATATAATTGTGTTCTTTTTCTGTAAAATGAGTGTCTTGCAGGAGAATGTAATAATGTAATGTAATACATTTCTTCGTTTTTCTAGTTGAGGCAGTTCACAGAAATAAATGTGATGCTTTCCTCCATAACTATAGGGCTATGTTATCAGACTAGCTGGCGCACAAGTATGGTGATATTTAGTCATAGTGAAACATGTAGACACCGCATATATATGGTCTGCAACAGTCCTATCATAGTTGGGGCTTACTGAATTGTGTTTTTTCCCAGATACTGGCTTAAATGGAACATCACAAATTATATACATATCAAAGAAAAACAACACGGGAAGTAGCATGGAAAACTGGTATCAGAAAAGAATGTCTGGCCATAGCCTAACAAGTCACATGACGATAATGATACATGCATCAACATAGTAACCAATAAATAATTACAATAACATGGAAAAAAGAAAACACTATAGGCATAGTGAGTCATAATCGGCCAGTTCACAATACAACCAATACACACATAATTAGCACAGAGCTACGTGTCCATAAGGAAATTCCCCAAGGACGATCACTTTACTAGTACTTGTGGGCCGTAGGCTGGTGAAAAGGTCATTACAGCACCATATTTATATAATGTATTGTATTTATATAACAACTCGGTAATGACATAATGGGCGCACTCGATTGTGCCCCCCCCCCCCCACCCACCCACCCCGCGACTTTTGATGTAAACAACTTGTAAACAACTTGTGGACAGAGTTGGGGAATGTTTTCAGCACATTTTACTAAATGTTCACCTTGGCGATATATTCTTCACACTGGCATGGAAACAGAAAGCAGCTGCGTGACTTATATGTATTCGTTGCAATATCGGGTCAAAATAATGCGCTTAATTAACAGGTATTTTCATTTGTCCGATAAATTGATTGTCCAGATAACTGGTATGACGTCGCCCGTCATAGGTAGTGCCTATTTCATATTAGCTGCTGTATTCATACGCACGAAACGTCTTGATTCGTATTTTCCAGGATTTAACTGATAAACTGAGAAACACAAAAACTGTGAAAACTATAGAGAATAGTATATGTAGAGTTAGATACAAAGCAAGATTCGCCGGACCAATCTTATAATGCTTCCGGCGTTGGTAATACAAGGGCGTCGTCAGCGGAGGTTCGAACCCCCCTTTTTCTTTGGGATTTTGTTTGTATAATTTAGGTCCGCGATAGGTATTTTCAGTGCATGAATGAGCAGACATTATAGCATTCAAATGGCCTACTAACAAAATACAGTCAAGCGACGCCAAACGTATTGCAATATGCTAATTTACAGAAATACGCTTCTTAAATGGACTCAAAACTGTTAGGATCTACATGTTCCGCTAGTTTTTTAATGAGTTGTTGTATTCAGAAATTCTTTGTTCTAGCACCTACATATAACGTTAGTATTTTTTGTATATGTTCCCTTTTTTCCAGGTAACCCATAGTGTAATAGACTGTATAATTACGTTAAAAAAACGATGCAAACTGATGTGCTCACATTTCATTTTCAATCAAACGAGACACGTCATATCATTTTGCGATATCTCACGATAAGTGTATACACCAGTAGCCGATTTCAACAAAATTGCAAAGTGTACTTATCTAGCAAAGTGTAATTTGAGGGAGTAATCATTTATTTTTCCCGAAATGCGTATTTCAAAGTATACTTTGTTAGATAAGTATACTTTGCAATGTTGGTGAAATAGGCTACAGTAACTCCATTTTCCGTAAATGACGTCGCAATTTGACCCCACATTCAGAGCAAATTAAAATTTCGTCAACTTTCCATCTCCATTATCTCACTTACTGAAAATATCCCAGTTTCTGTAAATATGTTACAGAGCTCCAGATAAGCTGCCTATTTGCTTAAATACCTAACCTAATTAAAATTGCCAAAAAAAAACACAATTAAAATCATAAGTAGCGAGTATCAAAAAGCAATGGAAAATTTGTGGTACCTTTATCATGCTGCAGAAAACAATAAACAGACCACACATATCGCATATTTTGCTTATTTTCCATTAAAACACATCTTGGTATTTCATTAGAATTGTCTCCAAAGACATGTTTTCATTTCGAAGCAAACTATTCATTAATTGCTGTCTTTTGATGTGTAAACAGTAGTGTGATTTTATTCTACCCAATTAAAATTTTAAAATGCCCAATTGCTTCAGAATGATGGAGTGACAATACTCAATTACTAATTCCTTATCTGGAGCCCTGATGTTACATGAAAAAATCGCACATCTTCATAGGTACAAATTCACATGTACTTGGCTTGTCTCTAATGAGAGAGGGCATAGTACATATTCAGAAGACAGGTGCCAGAAAAAATATCCTAATGATCTAGTTTCTAAAATATACTAGAGACAATACTGGCAAGAATTTTTCATTCACCTGTGATTCAGATTTGTATTCCTCCTACTAAATGGTAAAGAAGTACATGTACATATAATATACGACAACGAATCATTCGGCACATTTTATTTCAGTGTTATAAATATTAGAGGTACTTCCGCGTTTTAAATATTAACAATTTCAACCCTGACTATCAGACATTGGTTTTTCATAATACTTTTATGGTTATTCCATTAAAGGCAAAATGTGGATTTCTTTAATGGTGAATAATAGTGGCAAATGCTGCAGATCCTGATGAGACGGCTCGTTACGAGCCGGCTCATCTGGATCTACAGTGTTTGAGCATCTTCACTTTCTGACTCGTAGGGTTGAAAGCGTTAGAGAAGTAGATGTGAGATTGTAACGTTGTCTTGTATGTCCATCCACATCGCACGTCCAGGTTTAAATAACGACCGTTGATGTCAGAAGTAGGATGGCAAACAGAACTGAAACCAGAAACATCAATACGTAATGAGATGATCTCAAAAGAGTTTCCATTGATACGAGATTTATTAAATGAGATGGGCAAAATAAATGCAACGAGCCTCTGGCAATGTGAATAAACTCACCGACGAGTTTATTAACTATCGAGTCTTTACGCATTTGCTCTGAATATTTCGTCCACCTTCGATGTCTTTAAGGAAAATATCGTAACTTTTGTAGCTCAATGTGCTGGAAAATATTTGCGATCAGATTTCTGTGCAAACTGACCTGGGATTATTTTGCCTTGGCTTGTGTCTTATACAAGTATTAACTTATTGTCATATTAGCTACTATATTTACCATGGCGCGGCGAAGAATGTGTCTTCAGCTCAGGTTTTGACTAGAGAGCGAGCAAGCAACTAAACAAGAAAATGCAATTAAGCTGTTTTTCCCACGACATGTCAGATCGATCGATTTTAGATGCCCTTTGCAGGCGAAGGGCAATTAGGGTATTTTTGTTCTGCTTACCAATTTCGAGGTATATTCGATTACTCGTGTCCCGTACTGGAAGGTCTGAAAGATGCACAACAAATGGAAAAGTTTAAGTATGTCCATGCAGTCATATGATCTGTATTATAAATACATGCCATTAATAAAGAATACATATATGCGGTTGTGACTGGAGAAATTGCGAACAGTGTAGATCCAGATCAGGCTATGCATCCGCACTGTCATGATATGCACTGAAACACCCGCCACGCTCCTAACAAGCAATACAGATCGTTATCAGGCTACACTAGTATGCTATTTGATCTGGTGCTACATATGTCGCAAACGCCATAAATCCCACGTCTCCAGTCACAACCACATATGTGTAAGACTTAAGCAGCCACAAGGTTGTACTTGTAATACATGTCATCTAACTATTGTAGCAGACACCATGTCGCCATTTTACATGCTTATGCCATGAAAATCAAAATGTACTAATATACCGCATGTTGCGGTCTGAGATTTGCAAAATAAAGATATATTCTGTTCTGTTCTGTAAAAGTACTCATCAATAGCCGATGAAGTTAACCACATGCATCAAAGAATGTGCATTACTTCATTACATTCTCTGGTGCAGGTCAATTTGTATCCGTATTTATAATTCGCCCTATACTTTCTAAGCCAATCGCTGGCCCGTATCGCACTCCACTGACTTCACTTGTTGCAATATTTAACCTCAATATGTTACATACAAATGTATATGCATTACCAGATTTAATGACTACCTGCTCGACAAGGAATGGAAACTCAATACTCAGATGGGAGAATACAATACAAAACTGGCTAATTGTATGTCAGGGGCGGATCCAGCATACGGGAGCAATTGCAACAGTTACCGTTCGCAACTACGGGGTGGTCCTATTTTTTAGCTCTTCGAAATGCACTTTCCTGTGTTTTGCGGCATTTAAATTCAGACTCCAACTGGTGGTAAACTGTTATCTATGTAAACTCCGTGGCTAAACGGGCGGGGGGGGTGTGCAACCCCGGAACACAACCCTCCAGATCCGCCCCTGTATGTGTTGATTAATTGTTCATATTTCGGATTTTTTATGAACTAAATGAAGCGGTCGATAAAGCTCCATCGCATTTAATTCCTTAAATATCCAGTATATGAACAATAACTTATATTTATTTGTCAAAATGTTCCTAAGCCACAATACTGTTGATTTTGAACCCACAGTGGCATAGTTCTGCCTGCCGTGATCACGTGATAGCTAATTATTCCTTATATGTTGTCTTAATCCTTAGACCGCTACTCGCACCAATTGTCGTCTGCTGTTGCTTTTATATATTGCCTTATTTCTCAATGAAAACATGGTTTGACAGCACTTCAGAATTGTAAATTATTCTAAAGTGATGTCAAACCATGCTTTTGACGATAAAAATGGAAAACAGAAAATATACAGCAGACGACCAAACAAAATAAGATAGCGTTCTAAGGGTTAAGTAAATTATTTTCGCATCAATACGACTTACTAATTGGTTACAACGATATAAATACACGAAATATCGTAAAAAACGTGATACAACCCACTAGTGATATCGATTTTAGTACATTTTTATCTCGTCTTGATGAATTATAAGTACAATTAAGACGACTTTTAAGACGCGATACTTATGTAATTAAGACAACTCATAAAGCTTATCACGTTATGTGGCTAGCAGAAAATAAATATGCCACCATATCAATCATTACTAAATATACTAGTACATGTATACGTTTTTGCCAGCTGTACTTACCGGAAGGGAATATCTCTGACACTTTTACCTCAGTCGCTAAAGAGCTCGTCATGGTAGATAATACATCTGAGGGAAGTAATATATAACTTATAACTGGACTATAGAAAACGTTCACTTACCTGTGTCCGTGACCTTCACCTTGATGATAGATACCGTTCCGCTTGAACTGCCGCTAACTAACAGTATCGGTTCACTGATCGGACTTTCGTCAGCCGGCACAAACCTGCAAACGGACCGCCGCCTTATAAACACGTGTGACCAGCGTAGATACTGATCAGCAAACGGAATTATATGTGGAGTGACTGGGGAATTGGGGCTTGTGGGAATTGTGACCAGTGTAGCTCCAGATCGAATAGCGCACTACTGTATTAATTGCTTGTTAGAAGCATGGCGGCGTGTTGATGGAATTGCGAACAGTGCAGCTCTTGATCAGGCTGTGCGGATGCACAGACTGATCTGGTTCTACACTGGTCGCAAAACCCGTAAGCCACATTTCTCCAGTCACAGCCATATATACATTAAGTGTATGGTGGTATTTTGTGCCATCTACTTAACGAGATAACGAGTGAGCGAAGTCGGCTTAACCCTTAGAATGCTCAATGAACATGAAATTGTCGTCTGCTGTTGCTATATATGTTGCCTTCTTTCTCAATAAAAGCATGGTTTCATAGGTAAGCGTCGTCAGTTTTTTTTCCAGTGGGGAAATAGAAAAATGGAAAATAGAAAATAAACAGCCGACTACAAAATGTAAGGGTTAGTGCTCAGGCCTAACTTGTTTCTGGTAACCCATCCAAAAAAGTTAGTAGGGGCATTTTTTTATATTTTATTTTTAATCAATTTGTTGTTTTTCAGTAACGTATATTGCATACAACATGACTGTTTTGTTCTCAGGAAAAGTCTAAAAAGATGTAGGGTAGGTGTCTTATCAATAAACTTACCCGATACAAACACTTTTCTAAGCCTCAGTATTGGTCGTCTTAAGTAACTACATACTATAGATAATTATATTCACGTTGAGATAATCAGGGACATACTACAGAGAGATGGGCAACTCGCTATATAAGATTTCATTCGATTATGTTTAACTAGTCTAACTTATCATAAATCCCTTCGATAACGAACAGATAATCTCGTCACAAACGTGTTACTTCCAGATAGTGACATCGATTGTGTGACATTTCCTCTCGCCTTGATCAATTAATAAGTCGTATTGACGCGATAGTTACATGATAGTTACATGCATGTAAGTCTATAATCCCTGTCCATGTGCCCCAATTTACTCAGTGTGTAAAATTTAATGTTATGTAATTTTACTCCCATATGTAAACACATATGTACATGTATGTAAATTCGTCTACTGAATTTCAAACTTGCAGCATAGATGAATAGGCAATTGCGGCTTAGGAGACAAATACACCGGTTTAATTGTGGGACTTACAAGACAAAAAAAGTGTAGCTATTAAACGAATGTCAAGAGTGTGGTGGAATTCAGTGGCCAAAGTGTGACATAGTGACATGGTATGCTAGTCTACAGAACGAGTTAGACAACCGAATTACGCGGTCGTGTTACCTACTGTAAGTCTTCAGGATCCAACATATTGGCGGCTCTGGCGTCAACCAGATTGTCCCACGTGTCATCTGTACGTGTCACACCGTCGATGATCGTTTCAAACTTCGGCACTATCGGTGACTGTCTCCCATCCACCGAGTATACAAATATTGTGCCTGGTCGCTCGGTGCCCACAAATATCAGGGTCGTGTCCCCGAACTGGCCCACTGCTAATGATTCTGGTTCAGACCCCTGTGGTGTACATAGAGAATACCCGGCTAGTGTCTTTTGATGTCAGGCAAGGCTAGGAAACGCGTAGGAATTCCGAGGCTTGCCGAGTAATTCGGAGACGAATTTAAATTTGCTGAAGAGGTATGTCACGGTACGTAACTCACTGTGGGGAGACGGTATGCATCCGTGCTGGTTAGATCAGTCGGTTCCTGGTTCAAGCCCCGGCCCGGTATACATTTTTCTCGCCCATGACATATGGCTCACCTTATCATCTGATCTGGTGTCCATGGTTGATGCAGCGACCGCACCAGATTTGACGTTGTTGTTGAATAGAGCTGGTTTGTAGACCGCGGTCCGATCGGCGATGTCACTGCCGCTGTCATACACCATGGCGAGGGTATCCGCACGGAGAATGGAAAAACTGCGCCCACCAAACGTGTACAGCTTGTCAAATTCACCCGTTGTCTCATTCCTCCCGTCTACGCTGCTTATTTTCAGTCTGCCTAGATAGAAAAATGGAATCTTAGGACGCTAGTCACAGGGGCGGATCCAGCATTTGGGGAACGTGGGGGGTTGTCTAGTAGCGAAGGTAACTCTTGCAATCTACTCCCGTACCGTCCGCTTGGAGGGGTGCAACCCCGGACCCCCCCCCCCCCCACCTCCCCCCCCCCCCTCCAGATCCGCCCCTGAGTCCGGCAGCCAAAAGCCGAGTTTGTGCACAACTTTGCTTTGAATCACATTTCTTTTATTACAGCTGGTCATCAATCGGATGCCAAAACAAGAAGGTATAGACATGCGAATGTATATACCTTCTAGTTTTGGAATCCGACTGATGACCAGCTGTCATCGTTGAGCGTTTTGAGAAATCATCATACATTCAAGATGGCTTCCAAATAGATATATTGTGCCAACAAGTTGTATACACACAAGGGAATTAAGTAATTTAAGAGCGTGATACATGTCAACATATGCGACACACTCATGACACCATTGTCAAGATACTGACCCTTTACCTTATCATGGTTACTAAAACTTTATCCGTTTTACAGTGCCTTTTTTTCTGGAAATTGTGAAGCGGTCTCGGTCACTGATTTTGTGACAAATAAGCGTGATTTTTCAAAATTGTGAAAAAGCGAGATTGTCGCCAAAATTGTGTAATTTTCAATGTGTTGCAAACCTGTTTATTTAACCAGTCAAACCTTCAATAAAAAAGTCCGTCATGAGATTATATTAGGCACCTAGCGTGAAATCAACAATCACTGCCAATTATTATATGACTGACAACTTCAACCAATGAGTGGACATATATGATATTCACCTGGATATCAGTCTCGGACTCGTCTCGTTGCGCGAGACGAGTCCGACAATGATATTCAAAATGTAATATTCACCTGGAGGTGAATATCACATTTCGAACAACACTCTCGGACTCTTCTCGCGCAACGAGACGAGTCCGTTACTGATATGCAGGTATAGCAGCATACGCGTGTCACTGATCACGCAACCAAGCATGAGACATATATTGCGTTGTTGTATCATATACGTACTGTAATTATGAGTCATATAATAACATAAGTATTGTCTTTTGAGTCGGTGTACACAAGATTTACGGACCTTCGAAACGTCATATTTACCTCGGTCTTCGGCCTCGGTGAATATGACATTCCTCAAGTCCGTAAATCTCGTGTACACCTCCTCAAAAGACATTAATTGTATAGTGTAACGCTGATGATGTCCAGGAGTATTTCTTAGGGTATAGCTACTCATGATTTCCCAAGTTAGTAGCCTATTTACAAAACAGGTGTACATGTACTGTATATGTAAAAGAAATGAATGATGCGGGAATGCGGACAGAGAATTGTGAAGTTCAACGCATTAACCACATAGTAACATCATATCACACGGAGAATCTTACCAAGATTAGAGTCTTCTTGAAGCTGCGTTCTTAGTGTTGCATTTGGTTCTACAAAATAATAAGCCAGGAACTTCATGTATATATTACCTTAGTGGCGTTATAAAATCCCCACTCACAGTGCAAGGCTTACTAGTAATAATGCTGATGTTGATACTTATAGGGAGAAGAGACAAAGTTCTTCCAATATGATAAATGCACATCTATCCCTCTCATTTAAGTACATGTAGCTTGCTTCTCACAGGGAACCCTTACACTTATGGGGGCCGTTTCACTAAACTCCGTACGACTAAACTGTTCGTAAGTGCAAACTTATGATAGTCTGTAAATGTCTCATTACCAATGTTTTCTTGTAAACAATTATTGGATTTACATTTACTGAGCATAGGCTGCATATGCAGCAGATGCTCAATAAATGTAAATCCATTAATTCAAATTTGCAGACGATCCTAAATTTGCACTTACGAACATCTTAGTAGTACGAAGTGTAGTGAAACGGCCACCGGAATTTAGTTATGTCGCCTGCTGTTTATTTTTCATCTTTGTCAATAAAGAAATCATGTTTTTACAGCGCACGAGAACGTCTCCAAAAGAGATTTATTTCATGTATGGTAAACTGGATACGTGTATGGCCTCATTTCTTCATAGTTTTAAATAATTATTTGAGATTAATTTGAAAAAATCCATGAAAAAGCCTTACCAAATCTCTCCGATATGTTCACATTTTTTACTCGCGTTTCTTCCGAGAAATAGTCGTACACCTTGGAATCGCCTTCATTGGCTGTAAGCAAGTAAGCCACGCCTCCGATGGTCACGTGGTGTATGGCGTCCGGCTGATACATTCCAAATACGGGCCACGGCCGCATGTCTATGCCTTCAAAACACACGAAATCAACATCACTAACTAGTTAAGAAGAGATACTACATGTAGTAATTTGGACGCGGTAACTATTACGACATATTGTAAAAAACGTGAAATGTACCACCTTATGGCATTCCCCTAGTGGAACACCTGTAAAGTACACATATTTTCTTAAGGATGACATCGAAAGAAACAAAAAAAAGGAGTTCTAGAAGTCGGCGTGACGTATCTGTGGTCACGTGACCTGTAATGTTTTGGGGTCACTCGATATATTTTGCTAAAATATATCATTTTCATGATAGAATATTTTACATTTAGAACTACGAAAATACTAAATGGTCATAAGAATAGTTTACAATGAGTATTTAACATTATGAGTCTGTATATTCAATTTGATTCAGCGATTGGAATTTAGTTGTTTGAAGCGTTCATAAATGATTAAATTAAAAAGGAAAACAGGAATATTTAGGCACGTCGGAATGGATGTGTTCGATATCTTACTATCGTAGTTGCCGTTGTTATATATGTAGTTGCCAACGTTACATGCCATTTTGATGACGTTAAAATGCTTGTGCTTTACATGGATTACACTAGCTACAATCCTTTGCCTCCGATATGTGTATCCTCGCGAGGGATGCAGCTGGCCGGGTAGCAATTTTGCTTCTAGGATTACACGAGCGGAGGTCTAGAGAACCAAATACTGTTCACCACCCTTAGTTACACTAGGGCTGGGGAACAGCAGGGGGGGGGGGGGGGGGGGGGGGCGGTCTCCATAGTTCCAGAAATCTGACCATCCACGGGTTGGTTGATTGGGGTTTAGACGTCAGTTCAACAGAAACATCATATACATTCGTGCATGTATCGATATTGGGAGATCGGGGGTTTAACGTCCGTTTTATAACAGCAGGGGGTTATACTGGGTTAATTCTTACGCCTGTCCGTATCGCTAACGTCGAGGCCAATGGTGGACGATCCCCAGTCCTTGAAGCCAAGCCCGTGTATTGCCGCGATTTCTCCCTCCATCAGGTCCACCACCGCAATAGCGTTATTCTCCTGGAATCGAAATTCACCTGCACGGTGGTAAATTTGGACACGAACACAAACGAAACACGTGGCGGGTAAATAAGGACACCGTGGAGCACAAACGAAACACCAGGTCAGGCTACTTCAGGGCTGAATATATTTTGTCTCGATGTAAATATTCCGTTCTGACTTTTGGGACCCCCCCCCCCCCCCCCCCGACCCCCAGCAGGTTAAATATGGGAATGAACTATTGGCCCGGCCTTATGTGACATTAGCTGTTGATGGGCCGTTAAACACCAATAACAAACAACACGATATAAACAGATAACACATGGGAAAATAGAAATATGCCACCATAAATAACGGTTACGGTACGTAACTCACTATGGGGAGAAGATGTGTACTCGTGCCCGGCTAGCTCAGTCGGTAATAGCGGTGGTACGGTAAACCACAGCTGGAAGACTCGGACCTATGACACCAAAAATATGCCTATTAAAAAAAAATCCCATTACCCCACCCACTTGGTCTCGTACATTACCATCTTCTATTTATAGAAGGTGGGTATGAATATGGCAATTATAGAAAGAGCCCTCTATTTTCCGATTCGCACAAACACAATAAACATCGATTAAATGTATGAAATAATGTCTCTGGTAATCGATAAAGGTATTAGGTGTGTGAATATACTCACTTCAAATCGCTTTTTCAAGTATTTATTGAGTTATTCGCGTTTTGATTACCCCATCCAAAGCGAAAGTTGCGCGTACGAAAGAATCTCACACAGAATCGTAGGCCGTCCGGCGTGGATTATCGGTCATATTTGACCAATAACTGATCGCCAGCTCAAACTAAAGTGGTGCACCATGACCATATACATTAGCAACTCCAACCATACAAAGTTCGTCCAATTGTGATCGTTCACCGATCTAAAAAACACCTTTTTTCTACTTTAATTCATGATTCGCGTACTATCAGATTATGTCTTCCGCAATCCCGAAATAGGTTGAATGACGTCATACAGTTTAGATTTAGCCAATCAGAGATGTTGTTTACATAGACGCTTCCGGTTGTATTATGGAAGATGGGTTGACCCTGGTGTTGACCCAGTTTTCCAGATAATGAACGAAATTAGACAAAAACGTGTTTTTTAGATCGGTGAACGATCACAATTGGACGACACATATGGTTGGAGTTGCTAATGTACATGGTCATGGTGCACCACTTTAGTTTGAGCTGGCGATCAGTTATTGGTCAAACATGACCGATAATCCACGCCGGACGGCCTCCGATTCTGTGTAAGATTCTTTCGTACGCGCAACTTTCGCTTTGGATGGGGTAATCAAAACGCGAATAACTCAATAAATACTTGAAAAAGCGATTTGAAGTGAGTATATTCACACACCTAATACCTTTATCGATTGCCAGAGACATTATTTCATACATTTAATCGATGTTTATTGTGTTTGTGCGAATCGGAAAATAGAGGGCTCTTTCTATAATTGCCATATTCATACCCACCTTCTATAAATAGAAGATGGTAATGTACGAGACCAAGTGGGTGGGGTAATGGGATTTTTTTAATAGGCATATTTTTGGTGTCATAGGTCCGAGTCTTCCACCTGTGCGGTAAACCAGAGGTTCCGGGTTCGTGCCCCGGGCCGGAGCACATTTTTCTCGCCCTGTGACCAAAATATGGCGCCCAACGAGGGACAGTGACTGATAAATACTGCCCAAAATGTACTAACAATATGGAATTCAGAGACGAATTAAATATATGATTCGAGGACGAATTCCAATTTGACGGGGGAGTATGTCACGGTACATAACTCATTGTGGGGAAGAAGTGTGCATTCGTGCCCGGTTAGCTCAGTCAGCTAGCGCGATGGTAAGGTAAACCAGAGGTCCTAGCTTCGAGTCAGGGCCGGTGCGTTAGGAAGAGAAGCGAAACTCCCCAGATCGATTACACAGACGCGATGATTTATCATGGAGTTATTGTTGACGGGATGTCGCTGTGCAAACTCGGACTTTCTGTAAGTTCGTTCGTTGTAATGAATACATGCATGCATGATCAATGTCATTATACTACACCACATGTTGCATTTACTCAATTTATGCAGCCAGGGAGTTGGGGTACATGGGGTATTGTGTCCTTTATTCATATTATAGAACATATTACATGTATACATATATGTAAGACTAAATGTGACACCACATAGTATATCAAGTTCACCTTATAGTAGATATCAAAATGGGCAATGGCCTATATGTGAACATTCCAGGACTTGTGTGAACTCTGTTGTGTTCTTTTGTTCACTTTGAAGTGAACGTTATTTAAAAGTCTTTAATTATGTTTGTTTAATTACTTATACATTTAGGGAGATTATAATGCATATATTGACATTGGTCTGTTACTCCAATACGTGACACACATATATGTTCATGACGTTACACGGCTGGCACGAATATACAGTTTGCGTATGTGGCTGTGAATGGAAAAATGGGGCTTATGGGTTTTGCGACCAGTGTATATCCAGATCAGCCTATGCATCCGCACAGTCTGATCAGGATCTGCACTGTTCGCACTTCCATAAATGAAACGGCCATCATGCTTCTAACAAGCAACATAGATCGTTATCAGGCTACATAGGTGTGCTACTTGATCAGGAGTCACACTGGTCAGAAACACCATAAAGACCCCATTTCTCCAGTCACAGCCACATAATCAAGAAAACAAATGGAGCTACAACTATAGGAAATAAATATCAGGGACAGTGATATGTAACCATACACCACCGCCTGCGCTAATCTTGCCAATATTTGAATTTATTTTTATTTCAAAATACTTGAATATTTTGCTTGAAATCAAGCAGCGTTAATGACTGAGCTTGAGCTGTGATTCAGCTCAGTCAATAAAACTGCTTGATTGCTAGTTGAGACTGCCAATACATGTTCAGAAACGTTGACAAGATTAACGCAGTCGGTTGTGGGTGGTGTACTATTAAACAGTACCACCAAAATATGTTAGTACCGCATGAGCTAATCTTTCCTTTGTTTGTCATTTCAAAGTACTTGAAATCACGCAGCGTCGGCTAAGCCTGAGCAGTGCTACACATGTTCAGAAACATTGACATGTAGGCAAAATTGGCACAGGCGGTGGCGTATGCGCCACGTACGTACATGTAGGCATACATACGCCTTGATTTCTTGTGCATGGGTCACGTACTTACCTGTAGTCATACATACGCCTTGGTTTCTTGTGTATGGGTCACGTATGTATCTGTAGGTATACATACGCCTTGGTTTCTTGTGTATTGGTCACGTACATATCTGTAGGTATACATACGCCTTGGTTTATTGTGTATGGGCCACGTACGTACCTGTAGGCATACATACGCCTTGGTTTCATCTGTATTGACGGCGATGTATTCCGGCTCCACATCATTTGAGAATGTATTGTTGTTGCCTCTGTATATGAACCGTACACCCTGGCGCTCGAGGTCACCGATGCTACAACACAAGTTGAAATCAAAGGACTGAACGTCCTGAAATTCTTCGCAGTATGTGGCAAAATATGAAAACGATCCGGACAACTATTCATGGCCATTTGGTTAGTTAAAGATGTTGTCCATTGTTAGCTTCGGCCTGTGTGTGTTTAACGGCTAATCCCCTATGTTGAATAATTATATGCTTCAAGTACTTCTTGACCACCACATGAGGTCAAATACACGCCCCATATTCGCGTTAGCCACGCAATACAATTACCACCGTAGAGTTACCGGGTGGTACCGGTCCCGGTTGGTACCGGTACCGGCGTATAGAGATCGCCCATTTCGTGTTATCACTTCCGAAGTTCCGGAATGTCGAAAAGGTCAATAGCTATTCTGAGAACATAAACAGAAACCGAGCATTGTATTCGTGCACTGAATCATGGAGTTACGAATCGCGAATAAAAGAGTATGGCGGTTAATCGTCGCACCATTAGGACTACACGTGCAATAACATAAATTTAGCACAAAACAAACATACATTTATCACACTGAAAATGCGATCAAGCTTAGCTGTTAGAACTATTTGTTGAGACCCGTGTTTTTAAAAAGTTCAACCCACAAAATATGTGCTGCGACCGACATAAGCTCATTAATTTGCATCAAAGCTGCAAGACCTCAAATCTGGATGTTGGTTGTATATTAATAAAGGTACATGCCCACTCAGTAGGCATAACATGTCCTTTATAGGAATTAAATAAGTGTAATTGTGTCACTATTCCACCGGTTCTAAAGATTACAAGTGCCCACTATACATATAAAATCATTTAGTAATATTTATTTTACTGATGGTGACGCGCGTTGGTATCAGGCTATTTTCATATGCAAATGAGGCATGATATTTTTTAATTATTTATACTTTTTAAATGCGTCACCTGAAAAAATTATATTTTCGACAGATTATAAAGTATGATAAATGCAAATAAAAAAAATAAATACAGAGTATGAATATGTCTGATGTCGGATATAAAATGTATAATAATGCCAACCAATACGTGTGGTAATGGTGAATGAATGTTTATATTACCAGAAACTGTCTCAGATGAGGTCTCTGATACTACTGAGTGGGCACGTACCTTTAAAGGCACATGCCTACTCAGTAGACACAACATGTTCTTTATATCAGAGACATCATCTGAGACATTTTCTGGCAAAATACACATTATTATGCATTTTATATCAGGCGTAAATGTACACACTGATATCAGGGGCCATAACCGTGTTTCCTTAAAATGTTAATGGACATTACTGTTTATTCTCTGTATTTATTGTTTGATGTACAATGATCATACTTTAATTATGATATGTCGAAAATATTATTTGTTCAGGTGATCATTTAATTAGTATAAATAATTATAAAATATGCCTCATTTGCATATGAAAATAGCCTGATACCACCACGCGTCACTATCAGTAAACTAAATATTACTAAACAATTATATCTGAAATATTTAGAACTTGTGGATTAGTGACACAATTATACACTTATTTATTTGCAGTCAACATTTGATCAGCAAACATGCCAGCTGCTCGTTCGAATTTAACAACGCCGTGATTTTTCTTTTATTTTTTTATTGGAACAACACTGTGTTTTTTATTATTATTTTTTGTTTTTAACAGCGCTGTATGTAATTTTTATGAAATAACACCGTGTTTTTAAATTATTATTATTATACTTTTTTTAACAACGCTGTATATTTTTATTTTTTTATTCTTTTTTTTTATTGTTTTTTTCTCTCTCAAAATTAATTAGCGGGATATAAAGAAATGGATAGGGAATTTTATGGTGAATCTGTGTTGAAGGTGATAGAGCGTCCAAGGACGCTAGGCTTAGTGCCAGAGGTCATAGATGAGGTTCTGAATACGGATGATCTCCTGACGTATCTGCGGGTGACAATAGGCAGGGATTATGTTGGGGAGGTTATAGACGGGGTGCAGAGGCTTCGAGATGGCAGACACGAAGTAACGTTCTGCTCGGAGGAGAAGAGAAGGGACTTTGAGAATAAGCACTTACCGTTGCAAGTGGGAGCGGTAAAAGTACATGTCGAAAAGCCACGACGGGCCCAAATTCGGCGGTTTGACGAATTCACGGCGGTATATGTTTATGACTACCCCGTGGAGGAGTCCAATCAGTACTTAGCTGCTAAGATGGACAACTATGGCACCATAGTGAACGTGGAAGACCTTAGTTTTAGGGGCACGGCTATTCGGAATGGGACGCGTGTGGTACGATATCGGAAGATAACGAAACCCATCCCGACTAGCCTGTTCTGTAGAGCGATGAGGATTAGAACAAGGCATGAAGGCCAAGATCGAGAGCCTATCTGCTCTATATGTAAGCAGAAGGGGCACTTCTGGCGGAACTGTCCGGAAATTATATATGTTAATGACTGGAAGGCTACACAGGAGCAGAGGGATGAGGCCGTGAAAGCAAAGGACCATAGAGAGAAGGCAGAGAAGGAGGAAGATGACAAGACTATGGGGGTTGAAGAGAGGATGGAGGAAGTGGAGTGGACGGAAGTTAAGAGCAAGAAGAGGAAGAGCGAACAGACAGTTGAAATATTGAGGGAAGAACACAGTGTAAATGGGTGCAACCGATTTGATGGTTTGACGGTTGAGGAATGTCCTGATAAGGAGGAGAATGGGGTGCAGCGGGAGCAAACAAGAAAGGAAAGGAAAGTAGCGAAAGTGAAAGTGACGAAGAAAAAAAGGAGAGTAACTAAAGGAGAAGAAGACGAAGGAGCTGTAGAGAGTACAAGCATCCAGCTGTTGGAGGAACATGAAAGCAAGGAAGAGGAGGTGATGGAAAGTGAGCAGTGTGATGCTAAAGATAATGAGAGTGCAGAAGGAGTAGAGGGTGGGGATGAACATGATGTGGAGGTTTCTGACATGAAATATCCAAGTCAAGACCTTTTTGGCGAAGTGAGTTCGGACAGCTGCTCTGACACAAATACGGCAGTAGAGGGGGAGGTTGTGCCGGAGAGCCAGTGGACGGACTCAATGAGAGAGCAAGAGGAGGATAGGCAGAAAAGGGTGATTCAATACATACAAAACGAAGGCATGTGTAATGAAGAGTTTGTGAGCCCATTGGGAATTACAATGTCCCAGATGGACCAGGAGGTCCAGATGGCATCTCCCCTTGGTATTTCCCTTACTCAGCTAGATAAAGTTGAGGAGGGAGCCAAATCAAGCAACTATGATTAAGTAACTATAATCATAATATACACATAAACAAGCACTATATTGGAGATTTTCTTTGAAGTCTTTTGTATAGGAATAATATTTAGCTATATCAGTACCATGACCTATTGCCTTAATGCTGAGAAAAGGATATGTCCTAAAGTGAATAAGTATAATATTGTTATCGTAGTCCCTCTCATCAATTATGAAGTTAATAACAGTTAATTTAAGAAGTATAAATAATAAAATTGATGAGACAGTATCCTTAATACAAACTAATGATATAGACGTAGCTGCATTCCAGGAGACCTACAAAATAAATGATAAGACCAAAGTTGAAATTGAAACCAGAACAAACGGTATTCTATATAGCATTGCAACTGAACATTGTAAGGGTGTAGCGCTTCTATTTCGAAATCAACTTTTGAAATTCAATAGGGAACATTTGACCACACCACCATTTTTTCACAATAGATTGGTGCATGTGCAAATTCAATCATCCAAAATAATTAATTTTATAAGTATATATGTACCAGCTACACCAATTGATAGGCCGCTATATCTCAAGGAATTAACACATTATTTAAGGAGTTATGATACACAAGATATATATTTAATGGGTGATTTCAACTCTGTTGAACAATCAATAGATAGGACATTAGGATTGAATTACATGGACAAGATTTTGCTTAAAGCGTATAAAGATCTTCATGACAATATAAAGATACTAGACACCTTTATGTATAAGCACCTCGAGAAGACAGACTATTCTTTTTATGGGAAATACCAAAGGGGGAATAGGCTTGACAGGATATACATAAGCAAACATCTGAAACGAGAGATTCTGGGTTGTGACTACCTGAATATGCTTTCAGATCACAGGCCGTTGCTATTAAACATTCAATTACCAGAAACAGAAAATTGGGGGAAAGGACATTGGAAATTTAACTTTCGAACTTTGCCAAAAAAATCATTTGTTCTAGATATAGGAGACTTAATATACAATTTTTATGAAACAGATGACATATTTACAAATTGGGAAAAGTTTAAGGAAAAGGCAAAAGGTGTTTCAATTAGGTATGGGAAATTGGAGAAAAAGAATAGAGAAAATGATAAATTAATGGCCAATAAGCTTATAAAATGCAGTAATGAATATATAAATGACAGAGCAAGAGAAACTGTAATGCACCTTGAAGAATATGAACAACAAGGGCTGTTAATTAGGACAAATAACATGGAATTAGATAAAATATATAACTTAGGTAATTCAATTACGAAAATAGAAGAAATCAGGAAGGGAAATTCCAAAATTATTACATGTGTGGAAGTATTAGATCAGAGAAGAACAACTACAGATAAGAATGAAATATTGCACGAAATTTTTATGTTCTATAAAAAATTATATTCGTCTCAAAATATACTTACAGAAACAATAGATAAATACCTAGAAGACTTCAAAGCACCAATGCTACATGAAGATGACAAAAGTAGACTGAATGATCTTATTACAAAAAGTGAGATCTTACTGGCTATAAATGATCTGAATAAGAATAAATCTCCGGGAATAGACGGATTGACCTCTGAATTTTATCAGTACTTCAAAGTTCAACTTTTAGATATATTGCATCTATTATATAACAATATTAGCTTTAGTAAAAGGATGCCGGACAATTTGAAATTTGGAATAATTACATTAATGTTTAAGAAAGGTACGCATACATTACTTAAGAATTGGCGACCAATTACCCTATTAAATGTGGACTATAAAATACTCACCAAAATTATTACCAATAGGCTTAAATGTCATGTTACCAAATTAATAAATACTAATCAAACATGTGTACCAAATAGATCAATACTCAACAATCTTTTGAATATCCAAATGATAATAAAGCATATGGAAACAAATCAGCAAGAGGGAATGTTAGTGGCTTTTGATCAGGAAAAAGCGTTTGACAGAATCGAGCATAACTTTTTGTTTTCGGCATTGAAGAAATACAATATCAGTGATAATTTTATCAACCTAATTAGATGTATCTATCACAATTCAACAGCCAAAGTGAAGGTAAATGGAACTTTTACTGATGAAATAACAATAAACAGAGGGGTTAGACAAGGCTGCCCTTTATCAATGATCATGTATGCAATGGGTGTTGAGCCATTGCAGTATTTTATCCAAAAAGATAATTTTATCTCTGGAATCAGGATACCAAACTCAATAGAACCAGCGAAAACATTTCAACATGCCGACGACCTTTCTATTATTACAACAAACACATCTTCATTATCAAAAATCCAAAAACAGATTGAGAAATATGGAGAACATTCTGGATCAAAAATGAACAGTGATAAAACAAAGATTCTAATAATAGGGGATAAGGAAAAACACATCGATGTACCGGCAGAGCTGATACATGACACAGTCAAAGTATTAGGAATAAATTATGGGAGCAATCAAGGGAAAGAGAATTTCGCTTCTATATATAAAATTATTCGGTGTAAGATAAGAATATGGCAAAGCATAAACAACAATATGTATCAGAGAAGATTAATAATAAATACATATATTGCCAGTCAACTCTGGTTCCTATTGAAGATTATCAATATACCAAAAGTATACATACGAAAAATCAATAGAGCAATATTTCAGTTTTTGTGGAAAGGTAATGAGGATATTAATAGGAATACATTAATGCAAAGTGAGAAAATGGGAGGGATGGACTTCATAAATATAGGAAATAAGAGGGTAGCATTTGTAGTACAGAACTTAATACAATTAAAAAGGGGGGAATGTGCACTAATATGGGAGAAACTGCTAATATATTATTTTGGATTGAGACTGGGATTTCTAAATCCAAAACTGGCGGCAAACACAAATGTTCATACATTAAAACTTCCTGCAGGCATGAAGGAAATTCATGATATTATTACACAATATAGAAATAACACTCGGGTATGGCAGTTTCTAACAGCAAAACAAATATATATGGAAATAAATGATAATAAACAATTCAGAACGACAATTGAAAAGAGAATGCCGGAAATTAATTTTAAAGAAATATGGGAATATCTAAACGCGATAAAAGATCTAAATGTGAAAGAAACAATTTACAAATATGTGCATAAAGCTCTGAGAACACCAGTATTTTACTATACAAGAAAAATTATTAAGAAAACACCTATGTGTCCATTGTGCAATCACAATAGGCAAAATATATGCACTTGTTTTGGGAGTGTAAAGCCGTCAAGAAGAATAAAGATGACATGATATTAGATCTCTTGAATATGGATAAAACAATGGCACTGAACTATAAATCTCTGCTGTACTTTAAAGATAATAATGGGAAGATAATTAACGGCAACAAATTTATATTGATATCTAAATATATACATGTGTGTTGGAAAATTTCGGCCAAAACACAATACAAAAGGTCATCTCTGTTCTAATACTATTAATAATTTGGGAAAAAAACAGATGGCAAGTTACTAAAATTTCTTAATGATGAAAACTATGGAGACGATATAAATAGAAAAGCGATGAACAGACAACATTTTTAATAATTAGTTTTATGCATCAGTGTTAAGGAAATGTCAGCCAACGTATACAGTACAAAAGATCATCATTTGTCTAATTCGAGAATTAATAAGTTTACTAATGTGAGATTTAGAGATTAATGTTGGTGTAATAAGTTTTTACATACAACTTAGAGACAATTGTACAAGGTGTGTCTTTGTCTATTACATGTATATGTATTATGTGTACATGTGGGTATGATAAAAAATAAAATGATAAAAAAGGGAAATAAATACAGGGAAAATATCCATACACAAAAAAAAAAAAAAAAAAATAACAAAAATGAATAAAAATATAAACAACAGTTTGTGCCTACTGAGTGGGCATGTACCTTTAATTAATTCTTCGCTAGCGCTCGAATAATAGTTGACAAAAAGAAAATGCTAATACCAATTTAGCAAACCGTTTTAACTCACAACCTTTATGATTACCTGTTGTCAAATTGAGTAAAGTCTAGCACCTTTACAGTATAATCCCCAGCTGGTGTGTCGCTAAACGTTACTATGGTAACCGATCCCGGCGGGTCGACGAGTGTTTGTGTGGTAACGTCATCATACGGCTCGGCTTCCATGGCAACCAGGAGCTTGTCACAGTTCCGCGTCACCTTGATCATATCGGGCAGGGCACCAACTGTATGGGGCGCGGTTTTATTGTTTATTCAGTAACTTTTTGATATCAATAAACAGAGGATCTTACATAAGTGATGATTTAATATGATATTTATTAAATGAGTTTACTGATTTCCTAAGAAACGAGACTATATGCCGAGTTTCTTATGAAGTCAGTCAACACGTTAACAAATATCATATTAAATCAACATGAACGTTACATTTTATTTATTGCTTGTTTAGTTACTACACAAGTGTACTATGATTTTTAATAATATGTGTTATTAAACTGTAAAGGCCCATTTTATGCAATAATACAATAATTTGTCATATCTCAAAAATATATGCAAACACTTGGTTTGGAAACGATATGCATTCCTTGGCGAGTCTCGGAATTACTACGCGCTTCCTAGCCTCGCTTGATATCAAAATACACTGGCCTGGTAGTCTCTATATGTGGCTGTGACTGGAGAAATGGGGCGTATGGGTTTTGCGACCAGTGTAGATCCAGAGCAGCCTGTGCATTCGCACAGTCTGATCAGGATCTGCACTGTTCGCCATTCCATCAAGGAGACATTTATCATGCTTCAAACAAGCAACCGTTATCAGGCTACATTAGTGTCCTATTTGACACGGAGCTACACTGATCACACATCCCATAGGCCCCATTTCTCCAGTCATAGCCACATAAAAACGTACCAGGAATGGCCTGTATAAGGTCCAGTGTACGAGCCTGTGTGTCGTAAGCACGGTACACGTTAACGCTGCCGTTCGCGGTCCGCGTCAGATTGTTCATGGTGACGAAGACATAGCCACCACAGTATTCCACATCGGTGACGTCAACGTTGGTAACGGAATTGTGGAAAATGACGTCAGGCGACGTAACATCCGAAATATCGATGACATGGATGTTCGTGTTCCCTGGAATAGTTATATAATGTGAATACCGCGATAAAATGGACCTTATAAAAATGTATGTAGTAATTGAATAATTGGCAAAAGAAAAACATGGCTGCTATAGACAGATAATTGCTATTCGGAGGTGACCTTTATCACAGGTTCGACTGTAAATAACTTAATGAACTTGGAGATTCACAAGAAACTTATGAAGTATGTTTTTTTAATCTTTTCTCAATTAGTTATGTTTCCTTTCACGCATCTGCTGCATATTGTATGCACGCATTTCTCTGATTGTCCTCTACTTAACTGCCCCGTGGCAACTCCACGTTCGTCCCGCTCCATGTTGGACTTAGAATCCTGCCTCGTTTTCTATCAAAGCGGTATGTGGGGACATCCGTGTTCTATGAACACAATTTCTAGTTGCAATATCAAGGTGCATGACCACGTGGTTACAACAGCCACAACAATGGCTGAACGTATTTAAAGCGCGCCTACTCCAAAGTAAGTATTATTTGATAGTTTCCTTAATATGCAACGGATTTTTATGAAATTGCGCAGCAAAAGCGTCTGCATGAGCTGCATTTGGTGGTCTCGGGACATTAACATGCACTTATGTCGTTTTTGCGAAGAATCGGTTTTATGGCACGCCGTTTTACTATTTATTCAGAGTAAAAGATATCTCTTTGAGTCAATAAGATATCTCTTTCAATCAAGAAGATATCTCTTTCTGACAAACAGATATATATTTCAGTCAATAAGATATCTGTTTGTCAGAAAGAGATATATTGTTGATTGAATGAGATATCTTCTTGAATGAAAGAGATATCTTATTGACTCAAAGAGATATCTGTAACTCTGAAATAGATATCTCTGTGATAATAACAATATAGATATCTGTTTCAGAGTTACAGATATATCTTTCAGTCAATAAGATATCTCTTTCAGTCAATACGATATCTATTTCAGTCAATAAGGTATCTCTTTAGATTCAATGAAACAGATATCTACTTCTATGAATAAGATATGTTATATAGCCAAACAGATATCTTGTTGTATGAAACAGATATCTTATATGGTGAAGGAGATATCTTGTTCAATCAATTAGATATCTATTTGACTTTTTCATATAGATATTTGTTTGATCGACTACTTAACAGTAACTGTTGCTCCCTGCAAGTCATATAATTATTTTCCAATCAGAAAATAGTAAATAAATAAGTTGATTTTGTGGTCCATCAGTATGGCACGCCGTTTTACTACTTAATCAGAGTAAAATATATCTCTTAGAGTCAATAAGATATCTCTTTCAATCAACAAGATATATGTTTTGTCAGAAAGAGATATATTTTTGACTGAAATAGATATCTTCTTGAATGAAAGAGATATCTTATTGACTCAAAGAGATATATGTAACTTTGAAATAGATATCTCTATGATAAGAACAATATAGATATCTGTTTCAGAGCTACATATATCTCTTTCAGTCAATAAGATATCTATTTTAGATTCAATGAAACAGATATCTACTTCTATGAATAATATGAAATATTTGACTTTTTCATATATATATCTGTTTGATCGACTACTTAGCAGTAACTGTTGCTCCCCGCAAGTCATATAATTATTGTCCAATCAGAAAATAGTAAATAAATAAATTTTGTGGTCCATCAGCGGGATGGTGGAAATATTTTCCTGGTAGGGAGAATTCAGTTATACAATTACAAAATGAAACGAAACAGATATCTTATTGAAAGGATTTAAATATATATCTCTTTCATCAAACTAGATATCTTGTTGAATCAAATAGATATCGTGTTGACTCAAAGAGATATATTGAACTGTCAAATAGATATCTTGTTGGGTCAAAGTGATATCTTTATTAAATTCTTAGATAGATACCTCTTTTGAAATACTAGATATCTACTTCACAATAAAATATATCTCTTTCCTTCAATAAGGTATCTTAATGAGCCAAATAGATATCTCTTCTATTATTTTCAAACAACAGATATCTCTTTCCGAGAAGTAGATATCTAGTATGATGAAATAGATATATCTTTGAGTCAACAAGATATCTCTTTCTGACAATAAGATATCTCTTTCAGTCAATAAGATATATCTTTGAGTCAATCAGATATCTCTTTCAGTCAATAAGATATTTATTTGAGTCAATAAGATATCTCTTTCAGTAAATGAGATATCTTCTTCCGTCAATAATATATCTCTTTGACTGCGGAAGATATATGTTACTTATAAAGATATCTTGTTCATGAACTAGATATCTTATTGACTGAAATAGATATATGTTTGTCTGAAAGAGATATCTTGTTGATTGAAAGAGATATCTTATTGACTCAAAGAGATATCTTTTACTCTGAATAAATAGTAAAACGGCGTGCCATACGGTTTCCGTGTCAGTAAACACGGAAATCGATGCATCGCAAAAACGACAAAAGTGTGAGCCAAAGTACCGAGACCACCAACTATAGCTTTACTAGACGTGTTTCATGCGCCATATTTCATCAAAATCCGTTACATAATAATGGAAATATAAAAGAATACGTACTTGGAATCGGAGGCGCTTGTGGAAGTTTCCGTAATTGTTGTTGTTGTTGTAACCACGTGATCATGCACCTTGAGACATTCACATTAGCAATGCCAAACAGAGGTATGTGGCAACAGGACAGGAGACAAGCCAAGGACTTCTTGGTATCCATAACGTCACGGGTGCAGATTGGGGCAAACTCGTTGGTACATCAAATACGCGATGCATAATGTAGCCCCAAGAGCGATGTTTTTGTAGCATCGCTACACTCCACGACGACGTACTGGATTTTCCATCACATTTGAAAGTTACGAATGTGTCCGTACGAACCAATATATCCGCGGACATATTCTGGAGGGTCTAAGGTACGAATTCGTACCTTAGATCCTCCCTAATATGTCCGCGGACATATTGGTTCGTGCGGACATATTAGTACCATTCAACATTTACCATCAACGTTTGAAGAGAAGAACTCGAAGTATTCAGCTGCCGCATATATTCAAAAGCCACAGCATGTCGGGAGATTAAAGGTACATGCCTACTTAGGCACAAAATGTCGTAAGGCACAAAATGTTCTTTATATCAGAGACATCATCCGAGATGTTTTCTGACGAAATAAACATTCATTCACAATTACCACACGTATTGATTGGCATTACTATACACCTTATATCAGACGTAATTTTCCACACTAATATCAGAGGCGATAACCGTGTTTCCTTAAAATGTTGACGGACTTTACTATTTACTCTCTGTGTTTATTTTTTGATGTGCAATGACCATATTTTATAATCTGTCGAAAGTAGTATTTTTTCAGGTGACGCATTTAATTAGTATAAATAATTGAAAAATAGCATGCCTCATTTGCATATGAAAACAGCCTGATATCACCGCAAGTCACTATCCGAGTAAAATAATATTACTAAATGATTATATATGTATAGCGTATTTTTTAGAACTGGTGGAATAGTCAGTTATGAGTGTCCGCTATACAGATATATAATCATTTAGTAATATATTGTAATTATTTATACTCATTAAATGCATCACCTGAAAATACACTATTTTCGACAGCTTATAAAATATGACCATTGCACATCAAAAAAAATATACAGAGAATAAATAGTAATGTCCGTTATATCTGCACCCGTTATAACGAGCACTCGTAATGTTTAGACACTAATTTAAATCCTATAAAGAACAGTTTGTGCTTACTGAGTGCGCATGTACCTTAGATTTAAAGGTACATGCCCACGCAGTAGGCACACAATGTTCTTTATAGGAATTAAATAAGTGTATACTTATGTCACTATTCCACCAGTTCTAAAAATTACGAGTGCCCGCCATACAAATATAATCATTTATTAATTATCAAGTTACTGTTAGCGACGCGCGGCGGTAACAGTCTATTTTGATAATATGCGGGGACGACGACTTTCACATCACGGCTTTCGGTGCGCATGCGCAGTATACTACGCGCGCCAGTAGTCTTCCCATTTTGAGGGTCTAACTTGATTTTGTTTTCTATGAAAGGACCCCCACCTCCAACCCTACAGCAAAAAGTCCACCGTGGAATTATTTTATAGACGTCTGGATGTATAGAGAATATTATATCAGGTTAATGCCGTTAATAGGAAAACGTATATGGCAAGGCTTAGGAAACTGGATGGGCGAGGCTCTGTCGATATTTTTTCACATTCACGGCACTAACCTACTATTCTATTTATCCCGTCAACACCTACAAATAGCTTTAAAATGCAAAAAAAAAATTAACCCCAGCAGCATCCTCAAACTCTGAAAATCGACTAGTATGACAACCGCACATATTCATACGCAGTGATTAGGTCGCATAGAGATGATATCAAAAATGTTTCACGGCACCATGTTTCAAGGCACATACGAACTGTGTTGGCGGGATAACTTTATATATATACCATTAAAAACATAGCCCTTTCTTTCACTGACCCCTTCATATAGTCCTATAGTTGTTGTAAATGACGCAGAAAATTGCGGCACTAAAACAAAAACTGTACTTAGCCACCGAGTATATACACAACCATCTATTGACAATATCAACTCGCAATCAAGCGGTTTGATTGGCTGGGCCTGAGCTGTAGCACAGCATAGCTGAAGCTCAGCCAATGAAACGGCTTGATTTCAAGCCAACTATTCAAGTATTTTTAAATTTAAAAAAAAAAAGAGAAACTTTGGCAAGATTACCGCAGGCAGTGGTGTAAATGTAGTTTGTTTACGTAATCATATGACTCTGAAATTTGCGAAAATAAAACAAAAACATTACATACCGACGGAGTATAGTATTTTGTTCACGTGATCATACGACATCTGCTCAGCGGCGGCGGCGTTAACGGCATATTTTGCCGTCGGCGTATATGTGTACGGCAGTCGAACATTTGATAAGACGTCAAAACTCACGTCGAACGCGCGCACCGTGACAAAACAACCGACCACTGTCACTAGACGAAATATATCCATTTTACTGTCCTGTGTCTTATCAGCAGTTAATGATGTGTTTTAACGGTAGCATAGGCTAGCATATAATTAACATGTATAGTTAGATCTGTCGTTAGTATAAACAAATGAAGGAACGTCAGAACACGTATATATGCATATATCGTATGTGGCTGTGACTGGTGAAATGGGGCTTATGGGATTGGTGGCTGGTCTAGCTCCTGATCAGCTAGCACACTCATGTAGTCTAGTAACTATTTGTACTGTTTGTTGGAAGCATGGCGGGTGTTTCATTGATGGAATGGCGACCAATGCAGAACCTGGTCAGATATGGGGCTACGCTGGTCGCATAACCAATAAGCCACATTTATCCCGTCAACACAGTGCGTATGTGCCGTGAAACACGGTGCCGTGAAATATTTTTGATATCCTGTCAATACGACCTAATCACTGCGTATGAATATGTGCGGTGGCTGGGATTATTTTAAAGCCATTGGTATGTATTGACAGGATAAATAGAATAGTAGATTAGTGCCGTGAATGGGAACAAATATCTGGCGCGGCACGGAAACGGGATGTGCTCGGTAGAGCCTCGCCCATCCCGTTTCCTGAGCCTTGCCATATATTGTTTCCCATTCACGGCACTGACCTACTATTCTCTATTTCTCCTGTCACAGTCACATATTTGATCAACGTGTTAGTGTTTGCTTACCCCGAATAATTATGTACGAATTACTAGTAATGAAGTCTAAGGCAAATACAAGAGAAATTACCTGATAAAATGGCTTTTTTCGCATCTCATTGCTTTTTCCAACCAATGAAATAAAAAATATTGTATAGGGCTTAAAGCTTTTTTTCAAAAATGTTTTCAAGTTGTATTTAATGTTGAAGCAAATATCCCGTGAATTTCGCCAACAATTCGCACAATTTGCGAAAGAAATAAATTCGCTACATAACATGTAGTTTCGATAAATATTTTTTTTAGTTTGGATATGTTTCGATAAATATGATTTTGTAATAAAGTGGCTCATACTACACTGTATTGATGCCCTTCTAAACCGACAGAAACCACGAGTGATCACGTGTGTTAAGTATACCTGTGGATTCAACTGTACCTTTATACACGTAATGTCTTTTGGTTTTTAAACACATTAAATCTAAAAGATATTTAAATGTAAGTAGTTTTTCGTCAATAACAAAAACGTCACCGTCCCTATTTTTTTTTATTTGATAAAATTCTATCAAATATTGATTTTATTGCAAACAAATTATTTTGCTATGGGAAGTTAAAGGTACATGCCCACTCAGTAGGCACGAAATGTTCTTTATAGGAATTAAATAAGTGTATAACTGTGTCACTATTCCACTAGTTCTAAAAATTACGAGTGCCCGCTATACATATATAATCATTTAGTAATGTTTATTTTTCTGATAGTGACGCGCGATGGTATCAGGCTATTTTCATATGCAAATGAGGCATGATATTTTTTAATTATTTATACTAATTAAATGCGTCTCGTGAAAAAATAATATTTTCGACAGAATATGAAGTATGATCATTGCACATCAAAAACTAAATACAGAGAATAAATAGTAATGTCCGTTAACATTTTAAGGAAACACGATTATCGCCCCTGATATGAGTGTGGAAAGTTATATCTGATATAAAATGTATAATAAATTCAAGTAATGGTGAATGTATGTTTATTTTGCCAGAAAATGTCTCTGATATAAATAATAGTTTGTGTCTACTGAGTGGCCATGTACCTTTAACATGTGGGCTAAAAATAGATTTTGTTAATAATATATTTTTATTTGTTGACCGATCTAACTTTTGTATATGTGTCTGTAACTGGATAAATGGGTTTTGTGACGAATATAGCTCAGGAACAGATAGCACACTCATGTAACGTGATAATTATCTATAGTGCTTGTTAGGGGCATGACGGTGTTTCATTGATGGAATGGCGAACAGTGCAGCTCCTGATCAGACTGTGCGGATGCACAGCCTAATCTGGGGATACGCTAGTCGCAAAACGCATAAGCCCCATTTTTCCAGTCACATATACGCCGGATATAATGGCATATTCCTGCTATCCAAGTCGTCTTAAAGTCGGTGCTCCATCAAAAAGACGCCGGGATATAATGGCATATTCCTGCTATCCAAGTCGTCTTAAAGTCGGTGCTCCATCAAAAAGGCACAACTTGTGTTATAGGAATTAACCCTTACAATGCTGAATTAATTTGTGTCGTCTGCTGAATATTTTTTATTTTTCCATTGTTCTCTTCAAAAAATTGGTTTGGCAGCTATTTAGAATCATTTCCAATGGAAATGATTCAAAAATGCTGCCAAACCATGTTTTTACTGAGAGAAAAGACAAAATATGAATTATCAGCAAACGACTATTTTCGGTTCCCGCATTCTAAGGCTTAAAGAAGTGTATACTTGTGTAAATATTCCACCAGTTTTAAAAAATAAGAATGTCCGCTATACCGATATAATCATTTAAATTACTGATAGAGACGCGCGTTTGTATCATGCTATTTGAACCCTTTAAACCCGAAAGCCGTCTCATCAGGATCTGCACTTTTGAAAGTAATGTTTGAGAACAATAACATACCCCCTTTTTATAAATGGACAATTCTGAAAACCATGGTATGACGGTTGGATTGATTGCAAAATTAACATACCAAAATCCATTCCAGTTAATTAGGAGTGAAAGGGTTAATATGCAAATGAGGCAGGATTATTTTTAATTATTTGCATGTATATCATGTGCACCTCCTAGCTGCATTTGTTTTCAGTTCAGTATATATACAGGTAAATGCTCTTTCGAGGTGGCCTTTAGCGCAGGTTCGACTATATATGTGGTTGTGACTGGAGAAATGGGGCCAATGGGATTTGTGATCAGTGTAGTTACTGATCAACTATCACACTCCTGTAGCCTGATAACGAACTATATTGCTTGTTAGAAGCATGACGGGTGTGTTAATGACGGAATGGCAAGCAGTACAGGTCCTGATCAGACTGTGCGGATCCACAGGCTGATCTGGATCTACACTAGTCGCAATACCCATAAGCGCAATTTCTCCAGTCACAGCCACATGCCATATATACTATGAAACAGCAAAGTCGTCTATAATCTTCTTTCTTTCAAGAGGAACTGTTATGTTTACTGCCTTATAATTTATCAGGCGTAAACAATTCCCTTAAAACACAATTTAGATAATTTAAAGGTGCATGCCCACTCAGTAGGCACAAACTGTTATTTATATCAGACATTTTCAGGCAAAATAAACATTCATTCACCATTACCCCACATATTGATTGACATTATTATACATTTTATATCAGACGTAAATTTCCACACTGATATCAGGGGCGATAACCGTGTTTCCTTAAAATGTTAACGGACATTGCTATGTATTTTCTGTATTTAATTTTTGATGTGCAATGATCATACTTTATAATCTGTCGAAAATATTTTTTTTCAGGTGACGCATTTAATTAGTATAAACAATTAAAAAATGTTGCAACGTTCGCATGCCACGTTGAGCACCGCACCGTTTAATTAAATTGTTATTTGTATATACACAGATATTAGAATACTATGTGCACTTCTAACTTGTTTCTAAGAAGATTATTTAACAATGTATAGGTCATGGTAAGATTGGCACTGGCAAAAAGACTTTAACAGCGTGACAAACATTATATTTCAATTTAATTGTTCGCCGCCATGTTGGATTTTGGGAAAAACTTCTAGTTGAAATTTGTTACCCACGTTATTCCGGCATTATTGTACTATAAATTATAATTAATTCTGGACAGAGGGTAAATTACATATCCCTCATTCATACACTCTGTTGGCCCTGACCAAATTTGACTGTTTGGCTGTTTTTTCACGGCCAAAGAGAAACTACAAATTAGCAATAAATTGCCAATAAAACTGTAAATTTACATTGTTCCGGGTGTGTGTTTGTTATTGCTTCGTGATTCCTCTGCGTTTTCTCATCAGCCTTATTCTTGAATAAATTAGTTACGTATAGTCTAGCCTTACAAGACTAGTTGTTTCGCCTCCAATTGTTTCGCCCCCAATTGTTTCGCTTCTTTTTTCCTGAGAGGTCGGATATAAAATTTACAATCCTTGCATAATTCTGTAGTTTAATGCGCCACTCGTACGAACCGTCGCTTGTTTGATGCGCGATACTTCAGGAAATATAGGTGGTAGTCACAAGGTCGTCTGAAGTAATGATATAGGTATCTTGTGTGGGCTGTCGATCAATACAGTACAGGTGCTCGATCAGTTATTCAAAATTTTTATAAACAGTAAATTTTTATATTATATTGATTGAACAGAAGTGATCTAGTACTATGTAAATATATAGTAAATAATTGCATGTGTTACTTATTAATCTGTCCTATCTGTTTGATTGCCTGATCTGAGGGAGTTGGGGTATTTTACGACAGAATCTGTAAATCGTTACCATGGCACTATCACGCCAGACAAGGTCTCATTCCGATCTGGCACTTGCACCACCTAGAAGGAGTGCTAGGGCTAACAAAGGGGTGCGCGGTGACAATAAGTTTGATACAGAGATTGAGAAACCGTATACTCTGAATAGGGAGGTATCTTTGAAGAAAAAGGCAGATGCCACTGAGCGACCCCTAATCAGTGTTGAGAATAAGCAAGGTAATTTTATAGTACACCTGAGTACGTCGACATACGAATATTATAAGCGAGAAATAGATACTGTATTATCACAGAGAGAGCTTGATGGGGAAATCGTGGTCACCAAAAGGGCTGGAAAGGACCAGGGGGATGCTGTAAGTGACATATGTTATCAAGTGAAGAATGGGGGTAAACGAGAGCAATGGGAAGGGGGCTTCACAGTCAATATGTATCAGACCACTAGTAGAGTAATGGTTAATGGTCAAGCCCTGCAGTCGTTCATTGAACTTGTCCATACACCAATTGCCCGCAGCCTACCTGCAGACTTACTTGTAACCTGTGATTTAGGTATACAGAATGAGATAGATTCCGTTACAGCCACAGCTTCTAGGCTAAGAAGACCCGACAACTGCAGACCGGAAGCAGAATTGTGCATACCGAAACTGCTACAGTTATCTACATGCCGAACAACAAGCGAGCTTACAAATATTGACTACAGGATGGAGGAAGGGACAAATAGACAACTTGCAATGCAGTGCGAAGAATGCTTAGGTCTAGAATCTGACAGTAACATCATTCTTGAATGTGCACGGTGCACTTACCTTGTTCATGAAAAATGTGTTCGCGGAGTAGGCGGTTATTCAGCCAACCAGATATATATATGCAACGGCTGCCAATCATTAGATGATGTATATGATAAAACACCCGAGTCACATGAATCTAGGTCTGCAGATCATGTACCTGCTCCGTCATTACAGATAGTCCCGATAGACCCCCCTATAGTGAGAATTACACATGAACAGACTGAAAGAAACCAGCCAGGTTCTGAGACACAGGAAAATACGCACCCTAAACAAATAGTTATATTATCACCAATTAAGGATGATGAATATCCTGTGACGCATAAGGTTAAAAAGCAATCCATAAGGGAAGTCAAGGATACACGTAAACAGACCAAGCGAGGTATAGAACAGAAGGAGCAGGCCGAGCAGCTAAAGCATGCGCAGCAATACATCGCAAAACTGGAGGGCAAACTTGTACAACAGGAAGATTCACTACGTATAGCAAAACTACATAATGCGCTAGCACCAGGAGACGGTTCGGTTGGTGCTATGCACACAGGAACGACAATTCCCCTTGTCACACCACAAGTACATATAGAACAACCAGTCTCCACGTCAGGCCATCATGGTCAGCCTAACCATACGCAGACCCCATTAGCACATGACCCTAATGCCCACCTACGTTTGGGATCCCAAGCAGCCACTACTTGCCCACCACCATCGGCTTATCCTGCTGCACCTATTAATCAACAAGGGTACCCTCCAATAAATATTAACAACCCATATCAACAACAACTTCCAAATATGTATCAAATGCAATCGCATTGTTCGGTGCAAGGTACACATTTTTGCTCCAATGCTATTACCAGCCAGCAATTACAAAGAGAAGTTCGAGAAATACAACACAAAGTTAGTCAGATGGAGATGGATAGTCTACGTGCGAGAGTACACCAGCTTGAACAGCGCCCAACACAGGCTCCTACGCCACACTATACCGCTCCTATACCTCACTACACCCATCCTATACCTCACTATGTCCCTCATATACCTCATTATAACCCTCATATACCTCACTATATCCCGCATGTACCTCACTCCCCATATTATAGTCCAGGATGTCCTCCATACATGCATCCGCATACAATACCGCCGGTGAGACAGTTCCAGAGCCGTGAAAACCCAGTAATGGTTCCTATAATAAGGAATAACCCAATAATGCACATGCCACAACCTATGGCCTACCGGCAGGAACGACATGCATATGCTCCTACTCGAGTAATCCCGGCCCCAGGACCCAATAATAATAATCCTGCAACAGGGGGACTGACAAACAGTCACATGTATCCACATATGGAGAGGGTTGAGCCAATATTAAGACAGGAATGCGAGCGGCGTGTGAGAAGCGTTCCACATACACCGTCCCATTCAAGGTCCAATGATATACAATCAGATATAACAGAGATTGTTGACTCACCAGTACACAGCACCACAGGCTATAGCCAAACTGGAACAAATGTTACAGCCCCAAACATACAGGGGGATACCTATGAGCCTGATGTCCTACTGGACTTGCAAAATACCAATGAACCACTAGGGTATACAGGTAATGTGACACCCAATCAGTCACCAAGCAATGGCCCCAATGAAACACTGAACAGAAGTTCTGTTACAGCCCTAAACGGACCAAATACGGCCCATGGAGAGAACCATGAGTCTGGCATACCGCTAGACTTGCAGATAGACAGTGACCCAAGGGCACATACAGACAAAATGACACCCAATCAGTCATTAAGTAGTGACTCATGTGCAGATGAGCAGTCTTTTTTAGATCAGCGCCCCCTGACAAACAACAATACGTAGCTCCTGCTACAATACATCCCATCAACAACCACACATGTGATCCCATTAAGATAGCCACTGTTAATACACAGAATCTTCCGTCCAATGTAACGTACATCCAACAACTCTTAGATAGTGTGGATATATTGTGTGTTCAGGAACACTGGCTCTTCCAGTATCAGAAGAAAATATTAGCAAACATTGCATCAAATGCGATAGTACATGCCAAGTTTTCAGATCAAGACAATCCACAGCCTCTCACCGAGGTTATAAAAGGAAGAGCTGGGGTAGCAACGTTATTTGCGGAACATTTAGGACACATGGTTGAGGAGCGAACTGATGGTAGTAACAGGCTTCTTAAGTTTCGATACTTAGGACAAAGCCCTCATTGTGCATTATAAATGTATACATGCCATCTAGAGGTAGTAGACTTGCAGAGGACGAATTTGAGGAAGTCATTGATGAGCTGTGTGAGATAATTACCAAATATCAGGATTATATAATTGTTCTATGCGGTGACATGAATGCCTCCCTACAATTGCGTAAGCATGTCCCAAGGGATACAGTATTTAAGGAATTCTGTGAAGAGCAGACCCTAGTAAGTAAACAAAATGGAGACCATACATATGTCTGTCAGTTCAATAGTGAGTTTAAATCGGAAATAGATTACATCATGATGCCACGCAGCGATGCTGCCAGATTGAACAAAGTCACAATAGAGTATGGTGACCCGACAAACACGTCGGACCACTTTGCAGTGACTGCAGAACTGACGGGCTTTGATAGGACACCCAACCCCAATAACGGGAAGACACATGTACTGAAGCCAAAACCAAAGTGGAGTAAGTGTGATGACTCAAAATATCAGGAAATGATTGCCGGTAAAGTTGTGATACCAGATCATGATGCCACGTCTATATACGAGGTGGAATTGTTCACACAAAAACTGTCTACTTCACTGGTGGAGGCCACAGAGGCATCTATTCCAGGATATACCCTATACAAAGAGATAAAAACCAGGAAACATAATACTACGAACAGTAAACAAGTGAAAGAAGCAATTAAGGCAAATAAGGTGGCTTTTCGGCAATGGAAGATGGCTGGGCGACCCCCAGGTGACCACCCACTGAGAGTCCAGAAATCAAACACTCGCTGTAAACTAAGAAAACTTCAGCGCCAGGAAGTACATTGTGAACAAGAGAATATTATTGCAGAATTGAATAATCATGACCCCAGTACATTCCACAAAGTAATAAGACTACAAAGAAGCAATACAGGAACTGCTACATCGAAACTGAAGTATAATGACCAAGTGTGGACTGAACCAGAGGACATACTGCAGGCATGGCAGGAGTATTTCCACGAACTTGGATCGACCAAACATTCCAGCGACTATAATGACCCTTTCTTAGCCGCATCGAAAGATGACATCCAGATCATAGAAGACTACTGTAGAAGGCTAGATGCACCTATTGAACCTGCAACCTCTGAACAAATTAGGAACGCAATTGCATCGCTGAATAACAACAAAGCTATGGATACACTATGTCTCACCGCGGAACACCTGAAGAAGGGTGGAGAAGTAGTCACAGAAGCTGTGAAGTACCTTGTGAATCAGCTGTTTAAGTCTGGAAAGGTGTCACCTGCCCTTAAGGAGGGGCTAGTCACCCCAGTGCACAAGAAAGGACCGAAGGATATCCCAACAAACTACAGAGGAATCACCGTAACACCAGTCTTATTAAAAGTCAAAGAAAAGGTAATTTCACAACGTCTGAATGTAAAGCTTGAATGTACACAATCAAAACTCCAGAAGGGGTTCACGAAACAGTCGTCATCTACAAATGCAGCGTTTATACTGACAGAGCTGATCGCAGAAGCTTCAGATAACAAGACAGCCTTGTTTGTGACAACATTGGATGCACAGAAAGCTTTCGATGTTGTGAATCACGACATTCTACTAAGACGACTATTTCTTGATGGCGTTGGTGGAGAAATGTGGCTGTTATTGAAAGAAATGTACGGTGATATGAAAAGCATGGTAAAATGGAGTGGTGACGTTTCCAGCCAAATTCCCATAGATCAGGGTGTCAGGCAGGGCGGTGTGCTGTCCGCAGTTCATTATAAGAGATACAACAACCCATTGTTACTGTCCTTAGAGACAAACTGCAAAGGAGCCGCTTTAGGAAGCATACCTATCCCACATATTACCGTAGCCGATGATGTGGCACTGATATCCCATACACGGAGTGACCTGCAACAAATGGCGAATAAGGTCCAACAATTCTCCCACGACCATCGATACAACATAAACCCGACTAAGAGCGCCACCGTGATATGGAATGGTGCTAAGAACACACAGAGAATAGAAGTAGGCGGTAGCCTAGTAGAGATAGTTAAGGACGTCACTCACCTCGGAATGACAAGAACAAATAAAAACAGTGTAGATGTTGATAGGAGAGTGAAACTGGCCAGAACTACGAGCTATGCACTCATGGGAGCAGGATTACACGGAAACTCGGGTCTGAGCCCATCAATAGGATTTGACATATATAACCAGTACATACTACCTAGGTTGATGTATGGATTGGAGACTATAGTCGGAAGCCATACAGATATCGGGAAGCTGGAGGGTTACCAGAAAAAAATCCTGAAAAATATTCAAGCTCTCCCGATGAACTGCTCTGATGTTGCCGTATACGCTATGTCTGGGGTACTTCCCCTTCCGGTTATGATGGAAAAGAAGAAATTGCTTCTATTACGAGTAATATTGGCAGGAGAAACAACAGTCGAAAGGGAAATCGCAGAGCGGCAGTTTGCCATCAAGGATATGGAGAGTGAGCATAGTTGGTGTGTTGACTTACGCCACCTGCTTCACAAGTACCACCTACCTAGTGTGTATGAACTTATGAATGACTTGCCAAGTAAAGATAGCTGGAAGAGAATAGTGCGCACAAATGTAGAGAGTATATGGATAAAAAACCCCTGAGAGAGAACATCACAACGAAGGATTATCTGAGGTACATCAACGTAGGGAAAGTAGAAGTTGGTGTAGCACACACTGTATGGAGAACAGCTAGAAATAATGACCGAGACATCAAAAGGGCGAGTATAAAAGCCAAAGTAATAACAGGCAGCTATGTCCTGCAGAAGACAAGGTCGAAATACTGGAAATCTACAGATTCGGCCATCTGCCTGATGTGTGGATTAGAAAACGAATCAACGGAACACTTCATTGCGGTGTGCCCGGCACTTGCAGAAGAGAGGCAGCCCACCTGAACAAGATCCGAAAGATTCTGCAGTCATAAAACAGGATCATAGTAGAGTACATAATTCTTACCCCGGACCTACTAACTGCACTTTGCCTGGATCCATCGTTGCCTTCGCTCAATGTGCTGCTAACTGTCAATCAAGACATGTTCCATGCCCTGGAATTGACGACCAGAGAATGTGTTTTCGCCCTACATCAGAGGATAATGTCCTTACTGCAACTGAAGAGAGATGGAAAGAGAATTACAAGACGCCGTAAATAATAGAGATTGTTGACTCACCAGTACACAGCACCACAGGCTAAATAATTTTGATAAATTCAGGGTGTGCTTTGCTTGTTCATTCACGACTGGCTGTGGGTCCGCTGGAATCATCTCTGTCGGCTGATTCTAGGGCACTCGGGGCTTGTCATATGAGTGGGGGATTGAGGATTTGCTCTGGAGAGTTACGCACCTTAACATGAGCTTTAGTTTCCGGTATCTATTACGATGTGCTCTTGTATTTTCATCCCCGAAGCATAACCATTGGCCGGTCTATTATTACGTGCTTGTATTTACATTACCACAACAATATATTGTAAACCGTGTAGAAAGCACGGTAATGCCAGTGACTTGTAGAATAATATTAGGGGGTCTATGGTGGTTATTGTCTCTTATTAGACTTAGACATTCATAACATACATGTAATCCTGTTAACTTTCAACCACGTACAAATTTTATATGATTATAACTGATAACATACATATTTAGAAGATCATAGCATTAGTTAGAGCTGCCTGATCTAGAGGTGTGATGTGAACTGCTTTCTTTGGCGGTCTGGGTGTGCCGTGTTGTATGCCGGGATGCCTGCTGTGGCCCGGGGTGGGTGGTCGGACTAGCCTGCAATTCTCATGATGACGGCCTTGTGCTATACAGTTGTCTGGCCCGACCACTTGCTACGGATTGCAGCGGGTGGCTTTGTGTGGGGCGCGGTGTGTCTTGGGAGTCATGGGGGTGAGGCGCCTTATGCCTGGATCGGGAGCTGTGGGTCACTATTTATGCTACTGTTGCTACATACATAAATTGGGTCTGCAGGGCGATGGCGGTGATGGAATGGGGCCGGGTTGCGGCGACATGTGTGTCGGTTCGCCTTGCAGCTACGCACGAGACCCGCAGCCCCTTAAGAAGTTTAGGGGCTGTGGTCTCGAGTTTCGAAAATCTGCAAGAGCCGGCGGGTGTCGCTGCGCTTTGGTACCTCTAGTCCTGGACCGCCATCGCCCGGTCGGCCTGCCTTGGTCTTTTCTGTGTTAGTTCATCCTAACATAATGTTTTTAGAACATGTAACTGGCTTATATCGTTAATGGGGTGTGCAGGGTGTGGGCGGGTGCCTGTCTGGAAGGTTCAATGCGGCTGCAGGAGTGTGCGATTCTGGGAAATAATCATAGAAGAACACCTCAAATTAACTTTGAACGTTTAAAATATACATAGTATTGAAATTGAGGACTATTGCCCTCATATGGTTGGTGAACTTAAAACCTGATATGCAGGAATCTCATTTATGTCGTGATAATCTGATTCTTAGAACTTGTACTTTTATGATATGATCTTACTGTTATTTGGTATCCCAGATACTGAAATACATATAAAATATTTTTTTTTTGTCCAAGCTCTCGCGGATCAGGTGTTGTCATTGGCTAGGGACTGATTAACGGTAACCATGGTAACACAGTGCAACACTTATGGTAGCAGCATTATAATGCAGCGCTATCTACATAGATGAATATTCATCTCCATATTCATGTAAGATGGGTTTCTTTTATTTTGTTATTCATAATTATTTTAGTTTTAAATATCTCCTAATTATAGACGACCTTGTGCCTCTGCACATTTAAGTGGATAAACTACAAATATCTTATATTGAGTTTTAATGTAAATGAAACGGGGATAGTTGGTTGCATATACGTGATGGAAAATGCTACATACGATACTGGGATCTTAAATATATATATCTTAACATCGTAGACTCATACTTATCATGAAGCCTGGATGGCGGTGAATGGTTACTAGTGACAATTGCTTGCACTGTGACATACGTCGTATTTTAATCTTAATGGGGTTAATGGGTCGGATATGTGCGGTGGAATATGTGATATTCAAGGATCTAGAATACCTTGTGGTGCTTTTTATCAATATTTTAACACTACGATATTATACACTTTACAGTAAAGCCTGGAACACTGTGAATATGTACAAGTGACTAACGACTGAAATGTAACATACATTGTATTTTACTCTTAAACTAAATATCTTAATTGCTTTTAACTGTTCATTCCTTTAGACTATAGGCACACAGAGGCTAGGTATCTAAATTGTAGTGGTTAATTGATAAATAAACAAGATAAAATGCTGTAGTAACAAATGTGGGACCAGTGACTGCAACATCGAACTTTCCAATATATATGGAGCGACCAAAGGATACATCCGCTGAAAGAATAAATCGTCTCCACGGAAACCAGCTCACCCACCACTATAAGCTACATGATGATGCCTACTATGCCTACAGTTCTACAGATATGAGAAATTAAATATTTTAAATGTAAAAAGTTGTGATAAAACTCATAGCCAGTGCAAATGTGTGTATATATGTACAGTTGTTTAGAATTACGTGCACAATATCTTACAAACTTTAAATATATTCTTAATACGTTTTTAATACTTTTAAGACCACAACTACATGACATTGTACAACGTATTTTAATACGGTGCCGCGAAAAATCAGCGCGGGAAGCTCAACGACAACAACAACAACAACAACAATAAAGTGTTCAAGAACAATTCAGACGATTTTTTATGTTCTTAAAAGTTGAATTCTTGCAATGTATGCACTTTAATATGATTGTGGATATCTTATATATATTTGAACTTATGGTGTAAAGTTTACACCACCATGACTCATCGCTAGTAGGTAATGAGTTTCCGTGCAAATGAAAAAGTCAAAAGCTTAACATGGCTTCCTGTAATCGAACAGTTCCTATATTCGACAAGGATCACGATATGGTGATTTATACATTTATTGGAATGAATGGCTTTATATTTTTCATTCATTTATGATAATAATAAACAATGACACTTGTTAATGAGAGTTATAATATATGAAATGATAAGCATAGGGACATGTAATAGATTGTATTTTCATTTTCTGAACGGGCCACTGTGTTGCAGGTGCAGCTGCATACATGTAGATGCATGTCGTGTGAAGCAGTGTATTTATAAAACTCCAGTATTTTTACCAGTGCGACCGTCCTGTGCCAATCAGGTTCAGGCTCGTACAGTATCGCAATGGAGTCGCCATCACAAGGTTTTCACATCGCTGCAGAGTGGCATGCCTGTCGCTGTCATTCACTCGGGACCGATCAATGCAAACAAGACGGCAAAGTGGAAGATCATTGGTATGTGTTTTAATGCACAGAATGTATTATAATCTGGGGAAATGTTGCTCCTGATATGATAGTGTGGAAAATCAAACAGTGTGCATGGTGTGGTGAAGACTGAAGTTTTACTCACTTCCAGCTTCAATATTAAATTTGTACTGAAATGATGAAGTAACAATATACATTTATTGTCTTTTGAGGAGGTAGGTGTACATGCGATTTACGGACCTGAGAAAAGCCGAAGGGGGAGGTGAACATCATTTTTCGAAATCTCATGGAAACCGACTCAAAAGACTGCATATACTTATTAGTCATCATCCATATATTGATACTGTATCCCACTCATGCGGCCCCTGTGCCCAAGGTCAAATGACTTAGAAGTTTGCATTCCGAAATCTGCTTTAAAGTTTTCAAATACCTTATATCTCTGCAGTCCTAAGTCACATTGACTTGAAACTTCATATACTTATTAGTTATCATCCATATATTGATGCTGTATCCCACTCATGCGGCCCCTGTGCCCATAGTCAAATGACTTAGAAGTTTGCGTTCCGAAATCTGGTTAAAGTTTTTAAATACCTTACATCTCTGCAGTCCTAAGTCACATTGACTTGAAACTTCATGTACTTACCGGTATTAGTCATCATCCATATATTCATGCTGTATCCCACTCATGCGGCCCCTGTGCCCAAGGTCAAATGACTTAGAAGTTTGCGTTCCGAAATCTGCGTTCAAGTTTTTAAATACCTTACATCTCTGCAGTCCTAAGTCACATTGACTTGAAACTTCATATACTTATTAGTCATCATCCATATATTTATGCTGTATCCCACTCATGCGGCCCCTGTGCCCAAGGTCAAATGACTTAGAAGTTTGCGTTCCGAAATCTGCGTTAAAGTTTTTAAATATCTTATATCTCTGCAGTCCTAAGTCACATTGACTTGAAACTTCATATACTTATTAGTCATCATTCATATATTCATGCTGTATCCCACTCATGCGGCCCCTGTGCCCAAGGTCAAATGACTTAGAAGTTTGCGTTCCGAAATCTGCGTTAAAGTTTTTAAATACCTTATATCTCTGCAGTCCTAAGTCACATTGACTTGAAACTTCATATACTTATTAGTCATCATTCATATATTCATGCTGTATCCCACTCATGCGGCCCCTGTGCCCAAGGTCAAATGACTTAGAAGTTTGCGTTCCGAAATCTGCGTTAAAGTTTTTAAATACCTTATATCTCTGCAGTCCTAAGTCACATTGACTTGACACTTCATATGCTTATTAGTCATCATCCATATATTCATGCTGTATCCCACTCATGTGGCCCCTGTGCCCAAGGTCAAGGTCAAATGACTTAGAAGTTTGCGTTCCGAAATCTGCGTTAAAGTTTTTAAATACCTTATATCTCTGCAGTCCTAAGTCACATTGACTTGAAACTTCATATACTTATTAGTCATCATTCATATATTCATGCTGTATCCCACTCATGCGGCCCCTGTGCCCAAGGTCAAATGACTTAGAAGTTTGCGTTCCGAAATCTGCATTAAAGTTTTTAAATACCTTATATCTCTGCAGTCCTAAGTCACATTGACTTGAAACTTCATATGCTTATTAGTCATAATCCATATATTCATTCTGTGTCCCACACATGCGGCCCCTGTGCCCCTATGTCAAGGTCAAATGACTTAGAAGTTTGCGTTAAAGTTTCTGACAAAATTTGCGTTAAAGTTTTCACATACCTACTATCTCTGTAACCGTAAGTCAGATTTGCTTGAAACTTTGTATGCTTATTGGGCATCAAACTTCAAATAAATACACTCTCAAACCATCAAATGCCTCGGCAGGTTCGACATGCGGGCCGCGGCCATCCTCGTTTGTAAATTTAAAGCGTTTAAAGCGGGTGATTTCGCTGTCAGATCAGACTATAGGTATGTTTTCTAATTTTTGGATATATTGGTTGAATGCATTGTCAGATTAAACAAATGTATAAATAATGCATTTCAGGGACAAAGGTTGTGCTGTTTATGGTGACCGCATGCCTCATGTAAGTATAGAAATGTCTCCAGCTCAGAAAATGATCATTTGGCCAGTCAGGGCTCCAGATAAGGTGCATATTGGTGTATTTTACGCACTTATTGTCACGCCTGCTTTAGCAGAGGAGCGACTATAGTCGGCGCTTTTGCAGTTGTCGTCTGTTTTTTTTGTAAGGCAAATGCGTTAAAGTTATTGTTTTTTCAGAACACGGTCAAATGCCTCAGCAGGCGCGATACCGCTTCCGTGGCGGAATTCTTGTTTTAGCAGAATAAGCACTGATTATCAAAAGTGTGAGTACAAAATACTCACACCAATGTGAAATTACGCATTGATTTTCAACTTGAGTAGTTACTTTATACACAGCTCCAGATAAGCTGCGTATTTGCTTAACTGCCCAATTAAAATTGCCTGCAACCCAATTGAAATAAGAAGTAGCGAGTATCAAAAATCAATAACAATTTTGTGGTACCTTTATCATGCTGCAGAAAACAATAAGCAGACCACAAATATAGCATATTTTTTCCATAAAAACACATCTTGGTATTTCATTAGAATTGTCTCCAAAGAGACAATTCTAATGAAATGGCAAGACATGTTTTCATTTCGAAGCAAACTATTAAATACTTGATGTCTGTATTTTTGAAATACCCAATTGCTTCAGAAATGATGGAGTGAAAATACTCAATTACTAATTCCTTATCTGGAGCTATGTTTATAGTTGAGCTGCAAAAAGATAAACATTGTAATAATTAGTCATTTTTAAGTGGTTTTTTTTTATCATTTGTTCCCTATTTAATAAGGAAGAAAATCAATAATACATTTGTAAAAGTAAAATACGCATTGAATTTGAAATCTGGGGATATACCGGTATTACTCTTTAGATACAGAACTTATCTGGAGCTCTGGGCCACCAGTAACAGTAATGTGTTTATTGGTGTATTTATAGGTGGGAGTACAAACACAACAGTTGAAAAATAACGAGTACGTTGAAAATTCACTTATTTGAACTGAACAAATGCAAAACATAAGGTTTGTTAAATATAGTATTCAATCACATTTACCATGGATGCGCTTGCGATTAGTAGTCAGTAGTCACATGACAAACTTGTGTTGATTGGAAATTTTATTATATTTTGTCCTACAGTGGTTTTCTTACATGGTGCCAAGTCTTGGCCTTTGATAAGAGGCTGAAGTTGACAAACAACGTGTTTGATGTGGAGAGTAACATGTACATCTATGCCCTGGAGCGACCTGTGGATTACCAGCAATTAGGTAGGCAGCTCTTCGATCACAACCACAAATAAGCCCATGACCCATTTCTCCACAAATAACCCATGGCCCATTTCTCCTGTTACAGCCACAAAGAAACTCATGGCTATTTTGGGTTGTAACCCTTTCAACACCACAGGCCTGTATAGTGGTATTGGCAAACAGTGTAGATCCAAATGAGCCGTCCCATCGGGATCTGCAATTTTTGCAAGTAATTTTCATATTTATCAGAACAAAAACACCCATTTACATAAATGAACTAGTCAGTGCATATCCTGATCAGACTTGATGCACAGGCTGATCTGGATCTACACTGGTCGCAAAACCCATAAGCCACATTTCTCCAGTCACAGAAACCACTCTTTCTACCTTCTATCTCTGTTACCGTAAGTTAGATTGACTTGAAATTTCATATGTTTATTTGTCGTCATCCATATTTTCATTCTATAGCCCACCCATGCAGTTCCGTCAGTGTTAAATAAAACATTTTTTGACAGTCACAAAGAACAAGAAGCGAAGTTTGAAGTTGAAGGTCCAAAAGGGACTCAGTAAGTGTTTGTCTCTTATACCCAACATCGCCACTCACCACAATACATAGCAGGATGGGTAGACAGCCTACTGATAGAGCCTTGTACAGTCAAATCTGTGAATAATGGCCATTCATGGGAATAGAAAAGCATGGCCTTCGTTCACAGGTGGTCTTGTTCGCAGGTTCATTTAAGTTGTTACTAGTATTTGAATAATTGGGAAAGCATTAGCATGGCTGCTATACAATCTGGCACAAACCAGTAGCCGATTTCATCAACATTGCAAAGTATACTTTACTAGCAAAGTATACTTTGAGGGAGTAATCATTTATTTTTCCTGAAATGCATTATTTCATATAGAACTAACAAATGCATATATTTCATGATTAAAAGTATGCAGAATTATTATACTGAATTTATTACATTATCACAGCCAAATTGGCTGTGATAATGTAATAAATTCAGTATAATAAAAATTAATAAATTTATCATAAAATTGAAAATTTCTCCCTCAAAGTATACTTTGCTATTAAAGTATACTTTGCAATGTTGATGAAATAGGCTACAGGAACCCACTCTCCCGACGTTTCAGCACAAGGCCTTTATCAAGGAATTTGTTTCTACTAAACGCTTAGTGGCATCCATTTCAGATTTCACAATGTTTATGTTTATTCATAACGTCGTGACGTCGTGACGTCGTGACGTCGTGACGTTATGAATAAACATAAACATTGTAAAGAGTGGGTTCCTGGTTTTTGCAGAATTGTTCAACAAATCGTATTATTGCGGAAAGTTAACTATGGTATACTATGACAGGTACATGTAATTATACCCCCCCCCCCCCCCACAACGAGTTGTGGGGGGGTATACTGGAGTCAGGTTGTCCGTGCGTGCGTGCGTCCGTAAACTTAATATCAGAAATATTGTTATAACTTCTATTTCCTTCATCTAAAATGCTTAATATTTCACACATACATTCATGTAAGGTTCTACTACCATGCTGTGCCAAATCCACGACCGTCCAACCCCCGCTGATCCCAAGGTCAAGGTCAAATACTTAGTCTCTTTACAAAACTTAACATCAGAGAAATATGTTATAACTTATATTTCCTTCATCTAAGATGCTTAATATTTCACACATACATTCATGTAAAGTTCTACTACCATGCTGTGCCAAATCCATGACCGTCCAACCCCCGCTGATCCCAAGGTCAAGGTCAAATACTTAGTCTCTTTACAAAACTTAACATCAGAGAAATATGTTATAACTTATATTTCCTTCATCTAAAATGCTTAATATTTCACACATACATTCCTGTCAAAGTTCTAACTACCATGCGTGTGCCAAATCACACGACAGTCCAAAACCCCCGCGATGATCCCAAGGTCAAAGTCAAATACTTAGTCTTTACAAAACTTAACATCAGAGAAATGTGTTATAACTTCTATTTCATCTAAAATGCTTAATATTTCACACATGCATTCATGTAAGGCTCTACTACCATGCTGTGCCAAATCCACGACCGTCCAACCCCCGCTGATCCCAAGGTCAAGGTCAAATACTTAGTCTCTACAAAACTTAACATCAGAGAAATATGTTATAACTTCTATTTCCTTCATTGAAAATTCTTAATATTTCACTTGTGCATTCCTCTAAGGTTGTACATGTACTATCATGCTGTGACAAATCTACGACCGTCCAACCCCCGCTGATCCGAAGGTCAAGGTCACATACTTAGTCTCTTTACAAAACTTAACATCTGAGAAATATGTTATAACTTCTACTTCTTTCATCAAACATTCTTAATATTTCATGCATGCATTCCTCTAAGGCTGTACTATCATGCTGTGACAAATCCGCGCTGATCTCGTGGTCAAGGTCACATACTTAGTCTCTTTACGAAACTTACCATCAGAGAAATTGGTTATAACTTCTATTTCCTTGCTCGGATCTGCTACACATTTCCTCCCACACGCATTGCTCCAATGGACCTCTACCACCCTGTGACAAATTCACGTTCGTGCCGCCCCGCTAAGCCCAGAGTCAGTGTCACAAGCTCACACACTTGGAAAATGTTTACATATTGAGCCGCTTACTGACCAATCTAGTTGCTATTGGGAGGTGGTCTTTAGCACATGTTTATTCTACTAATATACCGTGGGATTGTGAGTTCAGTCCCTGCCCTCAACATGAAAAATACTTTCATAGTACATTTGAGACACCTCATGCGATTTTATACCTTCTGACAGCTGCGTTATTTCATGAAAAACATTTACAAAATTTAAAATATTTTTCGTAAATGAAGTCAAAAGCGGACATAAATTTCAGTGTACATGCGGAATCATATTCTGTAAATATATTTCATGAAATATCCCATATATCGTAGGTACAAAATCGCAATATGTGTCTCATTTGTATGATCATTCCTCTGATCTTTCGGATGAGACTTTGAATCGAGGTGTTGTCCCTGAATCACATTAGCTGTTCACTTTCACCCATTCACTTTTCGCTTTCAACTCTCGTAGCCTTCAACGTAAAACTGATCTTGTTTTATAGCAAATAAAAATGGTGATCTGTTATAGGGGTTATTTTCGCCATTTTGGGAACATGATCCATACCCCTGGAATGGGAATTTTCGCAGCATATTCGTCCAAATTGGGAAAAATATAATATTTTAGAAAATATCAGTTTTAACTTTAATAAACTCTTTTTAAGATCACACTGAACAGATATTAATGCCTATACAAGTAACACCTGGTAGATACTTCCACTAATAACAGTAATACAACTGAATACTAAATGACTCTGGCACAGAAAGTAATGGCAGATTTCTTTTTTATACCCCCCGCAACGAGTTGTGGGGGGGTATACTGGAGTCAGGTTGTCCGTCCGTCCATCCGTAAACTTAACATCAGAGAAATATTGTTATAACTTCTATTTCCTTCATCTAAAATGCTTAATATTTCTCACATGCATTCCTGTAAGGCTCTACTACCATGCTGTGTCAAATCCTCGAGCGTCCAACCCCCGCTGATCCCATGGTCAAGGTCACATACTTAGTCTCTTTACAAAACTTAGAAAGATTGTTATAACTTCTATTTCCTTCATCTAAAATGCTTAATATTTCACACATGCATTCCTGTAAGGCTCTACTACCATGCTGTGCCAAATCCACGACTGTCCAACCCCCGCTGATCCCAAGGTCAAGGTCAAATACTTTGTCTCTTTACAAAACTTAACATCAGAGAAATATGTTATAACTTCTATTTCCTTCCTCTCAAATGCTTAATATTTCACACATGCATTCCTATAAGGCTCTACTACCATGCTGTGCCAAATCCACGACTGTCCAACCCCCGCTGATCCCAAGGTCAAGGTCAAATACTTAGTCTCTTTACAAAACTTAACATCAGAGAAATATGTTATAACTTCTATTTCCTTCATCTAAAATGCTTAATATTTCACACATGCATTACTGTAAGGCTCTACTACCATGCTGTGCCAAATCCACGACCGAGAACCCCCGCTGATCCCAAGGTCAAGGTCACATACTTAGTCTCTTTACAAAACTGACATCAGAGAAATATGTTATAGCTTCTATGTCTTTCATCGAAAATTCTTAATATTTCATGCATGCATTCCTCTAAGGCTCTACTATCATGTTGTGACAAATTCCCGCTGATCTCGAGGTGAAGGTCACATATAGTTAGTCTCTTTACAAAACTTAACATCAGAGAAATCGGTTATAACTTCTATTTCCTTGCTCGGATCTGCTTCACATTTCACACATGCATTGCTCCAATGGACCTCTACCATTCACGTTCATGCCGCTCCCGCTAAGCCCAGAGTCAAGGTCACAAGCGCACACAATTGGAAATTTTTACATATTTTAGGGGTACCTGGGCCCCCACGGGGGGTATTCCGTAAGCCTCGCTGACTGACCAATCTAGTTCATTTTGGGAATTTTTGTTTTAGAATTTGGAAGAAGCATACTTTTGCGATTGGGAATTTTTATAAAAACATAAAAAAAACCTGTGTTATAAAGTTGGGGTCCCATTGATTCGGCACAAAATGTCTCAATGAGACGGTTCCAATATAAGGTTCGACAATATCCAGCCGGTAAACGTTTGACATTGCACGAGGAACTGTTTGAACCCCAAGGCCGCAGGCGAACGTTATTGTTACATTTCCATCGGAAATATCATGCAATTTAAGGATATATATGTAGTACTTTTGGTACTTTGATAATCTGCTCCATTCAAACAGCTGATTTACACATGCATATTCTGGGGCAACAGTACACATCGCGTGATGCAGCCCCGCCAATTTCAAAATTTCAGTGTGATCGTTGTGAAATGGTCTGGTGACGTAACGATGTTCTAGTAACGGCCCGCATACACATGCATTACGTGGGCGCTGGCTTGGCCCCGGCATGAGCATTGTCTACAGCCATGGTCAAACAGCATGCACTGTATGTTTGAACACGGCTGTGAGCAGTGTCGAACAACGGTAGTCTTGTTACAATGAGTGGTTCGTCATTGTGTATTATCTGCATGTAATCGGCACTGATTATACTTGTAGGTAAGCTACGACCACATGGGAAGTCCAAAACTGACGACCCCTGGGTTCTACTCAGAATGGCACAGTCCAAAAATGCGGGGTATCGAAAGGTTGCCTTGGAAAAGATAGTCAAGGCGAAATGGGAAGGTACATATTATTGCATTGTTGTTTATTTCATTGATAACTCCAATAAATTACTTGCTTATACAGCCTGCAATGCAAATTCAACAATGTATTGATTTAAACAAACATTATTTATTTCATGTAATAAATTGTGCATAAGTTACGAGTGATATATACGGTACATGGATTTGAAAACAAACTATTAGCTTATAATATGAATTCATGTCTGTATGGTTTTGAATTGTACATATACCGGTACCTGTATTAACCTATTCCATGCAGAATACCCATATATGGGTATAAAAAATCTAAAGAAAAATCTGATTTTTTTTCTCATTTATCGTCAAAAGTATATATATGTTGTGACCACTCATTTGAACTGTCTTGAGGAGACAGTTTAAATGGTGGCCACACCATATACTTTTAGGGAGATACGAGAAAACTAATCAGATTTTTCTATCAGCAAAATGGGGATCCCCACCATGAAATGGGTTAACATAGTCTAGGGTCCTGATATGGTTGAGTGTGCACTAAAATGTACCCTCAGTTTGACTTCAGATATTGGTAGGTGGGTGGTCCAAGGTCTAAAAACAATTGGTCACGCGATCCAAGTCATGTGACTTTTCACGCCATTTTGAAAAACAAAATGGCCGCCAAACCATTTTACGAAAATGTATATGTCTCAGAAGGTAAGGCATTGCGTATTTGTTTTAGCTTCAATCCCCCTAAAATATGATGCATATTATGCTAGATTGGTTCATAATACAGGAAAATACAACTTTTGATACTAGTATTGGATATTTTCATATAAAAGAGGAAACATGTATAAGAAAATGCATGAAATATATGGGTTACTTTATATACATACCGAAAAAATAATACTATCAATATAGTGACATATTGTGCATTTTTTACTTCGGAGGGATGGTGTGATTGGGATTGGTGTGGTTCAATTCGCGAAAACAGCTTATTTTATGAGAAAAATATGAAAACATAACCCCACCCACTTTCTGGACATGCTTTGAATTACTACAATATTATTTGGATATATCTCGTTAAAAATGTTATCATTCGAGATATATTTATGAAACTTCACGAGATGAGAGCAATCGCTATGAGAAGCATTATTATGTATGAAACGTTTATAGCCATGAGTACTCGTTTCCATGGTAACCGTTAACCTGACCAAAATTAGTGGGGTTTTTATATTTAAGTAATCTGTTCACGATTCTCACAAACCTGTATACATATCTAAGTGGTACTGATATCAGTGTCAGTAAGCAATGTGATTGTGTGATTGGGATTGAAATAACATAACAAAATCCATTCCAGTTATTTATTTGGTCTGTTTAAAGTGCGTGACTTCTCTCAACATTTAAACGGACCAAATGCTTTTCATACTACAGTAAACGCAACAACCCATGGTTTTTGTTTTACCCACGAGTGTGGAAAGTTAGACATAGCAGTCACAATTCCGTCGTCAACAATTTGGGACGTAAATTTTGGACGTAGCCAAATTTTCCATATCTTGATCCGTTGGTCAGATCATTACCAAACTTCATTAATAGCTTTCTCACATTGATAACTATCCATCCAGTGTGATACAGGTGACCTTGAACCTCACCGTGGTGAGCTTAACCTCTGTGGGACGTAACTTTTGGACATAAGGATATGTCATATGTTTGCGGAAAATGTATATGTCACGACCACCATTTGAACCGTCTCATCGAGATGGTTTAAATGAGTGGGTGCAACATATACTTTCATTGAGTAATAACAAAAATAAAAATAAAATATTTAATATATTTCATACCCGTAAAGGTATTCCGGAATGGATTAAAGCAATTTCTATTCTATTGTAGATTATTTTTATCCTAATCATTTGATTGCCTACCACATCTAACATACTTTTGACTATTATATTCTTCTTCATCTAAATTGCTTGGCCCTAAATGATACTCTTTTGATGGGCTGTTAAGCACCATTCCATTCTATTGTAGGTTACTATTACACGTATATAGCACAGTCGATGAGCCGTACTACAGCCGTGAGTCTGGCTCGGATGTCGGGCGCCAGTGACAAACTATTCCGACAAATGCCGAAACTTCCCATACAGAAAGTAAGAATATTAAGGTTGTTCTACCCTTCTTGTGGCCCCATGTAATGTCAATGGAAATCTAATAAAAACTACCCATAAACCAATAGCTATTTGTGTTCAATAAGTCTTTATACAGATGCTGCCATCAAGGAAATCACACCATATGCTGTAGTCAGAAAATAATAAGCACATGTAGGTGTTTTACATGTACAATTTGGCTTCTACACACCTGTGTAGAGACGTAAATATACATGACCTACATCAAAATTGGTCTGTTATCTGGATATTGCAGGTGTGTACATTTTTATTGGTACAGTGGAACCTCTCTAAACCGGACACAAAGACAACACCTGTGATCTTATTGTTGATTAGTTTCTTAGTCAGATATCTCAGGTGATAATGTCTGTTCGTGATCACATAGCACACAGCTATGATTCATAATGATCAGGGCCCCGTGCAGGCACCGGGGCGGGATCAACTGATCCTGAGAATAGTGCTGCAGTAGCCATTGCTTGTCGTAAAAGGCGACTAAACTGGCTTAACGATTGGGTTCATACTTTCCGGAACCCACTATACCGGATTTGGCCCTCATGTACATTTTTGGCTTTCTTGTATGTGAGAGTTGAGTCAGGCTATGCCCCATATATAAAAGTAAGATTAGCGCTAATCCTATTACTTTTAGGGGATGGGATAAATGATGCTGGTGTGGCGAGGGCCTGGCACCAGATTAGGTTGTTCTAATTTCAGGACTGAATATATATTTTGATTGTAAATATCGAGTTCTGAAGTTGGGATTTACCCCCCTCGGACAGGTGGATACGGGACACGACCCCGTTGACCCGTCTGTGTGTAGACTCCCTGAGGCTTGTACCTCTATGTCAGAAAAGCGGACGTTAAACCCTATTCACTCACTTACTCACTCATAATGATCAAATGCCTGATTTACAGTGAAGCCTCTCTAAGCCGGACACCCTGGGGACCTCCCAGGGTGTCCGGTTTAGAGAGGTTTCATTGTAGCAGTATCTGCATAAAGTCTTACTGATCGCATCCATATTGTTTATTTATGTAAGTAACTATTGTTTTATGAGTATGATTTTTTGTTAGATTTCCATAGACTTTACATGGGGCCACAAGAAGGGTACAACTACCTTAAGTGCCATACGATCAGAGCTCCAGATAATTATAGGTTATTTGATTTGTATGTGAATATATGCTCGAGATCCGTAGCATGCGATCACAGGTGATGGTGAAAATATTCTGATAAGTCTTACACATTTATTTTAGCCAAATACAATGTATGCATTGATTTTCAAAAATGGGAGTAAAAATACAACAAGGCTCTAACAAAGCATTTGCAAAATACATTACGCCCAGCTGTTAACGTCCCAGCAACAGCTACTGTCATATAGAGACCATCTGTAGGTGGTGATAGATCTCGAGTTCCGGGAAATATTGTCCACTCTTCCCCAGGAGGTTGGAATACATGACTTCCAATCCGCACACTTCCAAACATTCACGTTTGTAGGTAGTGATAGAAGACGAGTTCCGGGAAATATTGTCCAGTCTGCCCCAGGACGGCGTAGATCGCTGTATCAGCTACTTCACATCTAAAGCTCTTCTAGATGGCAGGGTGGACGAGGAATCGGTAAGCAGTTAAACTGTTTGAACAATGTCAATCATAAATACCTGCATGGAATCATATCAGGACTCCAGATAAGTTTTATATCTAAATAATATACCCCCCATATTCCAAATTCAACGCGTATTTTACTTTTACAAATGTATTATTGATTTTCTTCCTTATTAAATTGAGAACCAATGATAAAAATAAAACAAATACACTTATTTGAGCACTGTTTGCTTTTTGCTGCTCAACTTTGTAAATTTTCAACTTTATTGCAGTATTTTCACTACTCAATTTGGAAATCAATGCGTATTTTCACATTGCTGCGAGTACTCCCATTTTTGATAATCAATGCGTATTCTGATAACATAAGTGCGTAAATCACGCCAATACGTACCTTATCTGGAGCTCTGTGAAAATGTTTATTTTGCCAGAAAATGTCTGGGGTGATATCTCTGATATAAAGAACATTTTGTACCTACTGAGTGGACGTGTACCTTTAATATGACCTTTTGACCTTCACAACTTTGCTTTAACCTTTCCTACGCTGTTGACGAAAATTGCTGTCTGCTGTTTTTCATTTTTGCTTTAATTCTTAACAAAAAACTGGTTTTGACAGCACATGAGAATCGTCTCCACTGGAGACGATTCTCATGTGCTGTCAAAACCAGGTTTTTGTCGAGAAATATTGAAAATAAAACATTTCCAGCAGACGACAACATTTAATTCAGCGTAGTAAGGGTTAATATACACTTAGACGTTTTGGTTAAGAAGTTTGCCAGAGTTTCTCAATTCTGTCATAACTTCTTAGGCCGTGGGTTCAAACAGTTCCCGAGTGCCACGGCAAACGTCACGCTGGACATAGTCGAACGTTATTGCTACATTTCGTCGGAAATATCATGCAATTTGAGCATATATGCAGTATTTTATGTATTTTGATAATCTGATCCATTTAAACAGCTGATTGACACATACACATTCCGGTGCTACAGTACACATCTTGTGATGTAACCGCATCAATTTCCAAATTTCAGTGCAACCGTTGTGAACTGGTCTGGTGACGTAATGGCACGTTCTAGTACGTTCTAGTAACGTCATGAGACACATTCATTACGTAGGTGTTGGCTTGGCCCCAGAATGAGCATTGTCTGCAGCCATGGTCAAACAGCATGCGCTGTACGTTTGAAGACGGCTGTGAGCGGTGTCGAACAACGGCAGTCGTGTAACAATTATAAGTAATTCTATTGTATGACGCAACTTTCAGGCGAGTCTGGCATGTTTTGGTTACACCGGTGTGGACTTTGCCAAATCAATAAGTCGCCGTCCGGAGGGCACTATAGAGATACAGTGTCTGGAGGCCCTAGTCAGTCATTCAATGGTGAGTTCCAATCGTGATTTATAGCCCCCGACCATGATTTATAGCCCCAGACCATGATTTATAGCATGATTTATAGCCTCCAACCATGATTTATAGCCCCGAACCATGATTTATAGCTTCCAACCGTGATTTATAGCCTCCAGCCATGATTTATAGCCTCCATCCGACCGTGATTTATAGCCCCCAACCATGATTTATAGCCCCCAACCATGATTTATAGCCTCCAACCGTGATGTATAGCCTCCAACCATGATTTATAGCCCCAACCATGATTTATAGCCTCCAGCCATGATTTATAGCCTCCAACCAACCTCCACGTTTGATGAGAAATAAGAAAAAATGCAGAAAAATAATCTGAATTTTATGAAAGTTGACAATCGAGACATATAACCGCCAGCCTGTGGGTGACAGTTTGGAGCATGCGATGGGTAATTTAAAGATCGGGATTCAACTTTACTGCAATCTCGACCGGAGACCTCGTTTGGCCTGCATGTATGTCTTTGGCTTTCTTGTATGTGAGAGTTGAATCTAGTTATACCCCTTAATTATTCGTAATCCTCTTACTTTTAGGGGAAGGGGCCAAGTGACTTTAGTGTGGTATGGACCTGTCACCAGGTCAGGTTATTCTAATTTCAGGGCTGAATATATATTTCGATGTAAATATTCTGTTCTGATTTTGGGATTTCCAAACAAACATATCTGCCAGCCATGTTGTCCATATAGCCTTCAACCATGACTTATAAGTTCAAATCATGCTTTCTGGCCTCCAGTATCGATAATTTATACTGTCCAACTGTGACCGCCAATCATGCTTCCATTCCAACCATACCATATATCCACCAGCCGTGTGATATACTATGGTGTCGGCTAATTCTGCATAATTTAGGCTTTCCAAACAAATTTAAATATCTAACATGTCCATATTCAGTCCAAATTCCCTGAATATTCAATACAGTTCAACGAAGTATGTGCAGGTAGAATGTCATAACGTTCTGAGGTCGGTAAATGACATCACTTGCGTGTTTGCAACGTCACAATTTTTTAAAGATTTTGCACATTTTCACTCTATTCTGAATAACTTTTTAACAAATTATCGGTACATGATAAAATTGTGCCATAGTGTTGCAATTAATCAGCTTGTTTAGTCTAAAATCAACATAGGCTAAAAGTGACGTGAATTGCGCATTAGCCGATACGCAGAATTAGCCGAAATGACAGTAACCAGCAGCTGTTCTGTCCATGACAGATCCCGGCCCACTGTGAGATGATGGTAGATCTGGGCGTGCTGCTGTTACTACATCGGGTGTTTGTCAAGTTCAACGACAGCGTGGTCATACAGCGGTTCACGGCCTGGATACTGGGCAATATGGCACTCAACACAGACCTGCACAACGCCATCATAGATGGGGGTACGTCAGTCAGTCGCCCTTCATGTTACAACAATGATCTACAGTATACAATTCACCAAAATTGCTAAGTACGAGGGTGGGTCAATAAGTAGTGTCACATGATACACAACTTTAAAATTATGTCTAAAACTACACTTATTTTCTATATTTCGTCAGGGTAGTCTCTCGTGGGGTCTATGACAGAATATTCCCGTTGTCGCCTTGCCGCAATATTAGTTGCTAAGCAACTGGCGTTGATACTTTCAGCGTTTGCGGTCACGTGTGACTGAATGTGATCTAAGTTACTGTAACGGATCATAATGCAGTTTTGTTTTTAAAATAGTAATATAACTAGGTTTGTGTAGTTTTTGTCCGACGCTAACCCAACCCTAACCCAGGATATAGTAGAACGCGCAGCAATGACGTCACGAGTCACGCGTGGTGGCACATCACACCATTTTATAAAATTATGGATCCCACGTCCAGTTATGTTGGGCTCCTTCTGGAGAGGTTCTGCTTTACAGTTAAGAATAAAATGTTTTGTGATATTCTTTGTTGATTGCTTTACCATTTTGACACAAATGTACTGTAATTACACAATCAGAATCGTATGAAAATCGTGTCCGAAGTTTATATCGTCAATCAATGTGAAATGGAACACAATGTGTTTCAGAACACCACCGGATATAATGTGTAGCGTGCTTGATTTCACGAATTGTACCGCCGTTTTCGATGGGGTAACTCTGGAAAACACAGAAGTTCATTCACAACAGAAAATATGTGGAAAATCAACATCCGAAATGTGATTTATCCTTTGTTTTTGTACATGGGAGTTAAATATGTCCAAAAAACTTATTACATTTTCCATCACACTTATAAGGTCAGCTAAACTACCGTTTATCACATTTAAACTGTTGACAGCTTCATAGCTGTATATTGCAGCTGCTGCAGTAAACATTACATGACCTAGTTTTGAGGTAGGGTTACTGGTAAATTCGATCAATTTGTATGCTACTCAAGTTAGTTACTTTTTAAAAACAAATCAACTGGGATGTGTAAAATTTGAGCTTAAGAAGTTTATGGCATAATGGTCTTTTAAAGTAACATTGTCTGAATAATATATGCAATAAACAACTGATTATGTAAGAAACAATGTGACAAACACTTGTAGTTATCACTAACTAAAAAGAGGAACGTGTATCGGCCGTATTCACATACGAGCATGACCAGGGCAATGGAATGGAAGAAAATAATTATGGAAACATTTTTAGCTTGAATATTCAAAGAATTGTGAGAGCTTATATAGTCACCCCGGCGTCGGTGTCGGCGTCACCGTCATGCCTTGGATAAGGTTTTTAGTCAAACTTGTATATGGAATACTCCTGGCCCTACACCCACCATACTTGGACAACTTCATCTCATAGTGATGTACATCAACAACCCCTGACCTATATTTGACCTTGACCTACATTTAACCTTGAATTACTTCGTTAATTCCCCTTGGTTAAGGTTTTTAGTCAACCTTGGTTAAGGTTTTTAGTCAAGCTTGTACATGGAATACTATTGTGCATACAGACACCATACTTGGACAACCTTTTCTCATAGGGATGTACATCAATAACCCCTGATCTATATTTGACCTTGACCTACATTTGTTCTTGAATTACTTAGTTAATTCCCCTTGGTTAAGGTTTTTAGTCAAGCTTGTAGATGGAATACTCCTGGCCCTACACCAAACATACTTGGACAGCTTCATCTCCTAGTGATGTACATCAACAACCCTTGACCTATATTTGACCTTGACCTACATTTAACCTTGAATTACTTAGTTAATTCCCCTTGGTTAAGGCTTTTATACGACTGTTTTTAAAAAACGGTACGTATTATGTTTTACCGGGCGGGCGGCTGAAGAAAAAGCGCATAGTTCGTGTACACAACTCCTCCGAAACCGTTCAGTCGATCGATCTGAAACTATACACACGTCTTCTACACATATTGAAGATGTGCACCTTGGTGTTTTTATGCCGAAAAAATATTTTTTAGCAAAAATATCACCTTTTTAACTTAGCCATTTTTTCTACATTTTTTAATACAATTCTATATACTGTACGGTACAGAGTTTGTGTACACAACTCCTCCGAAACCGTTCAGTAGATCGTTCTGAAACTATACACACGTCTTCTACACATATTGATGTGCACCTTGGTGTTTTTATGACGAAAAAATATTTTTTAACAAAAATATCACCTTTTTAACTTAGCCATTTTTATGCCACAGGGTTTCGAAGAAACGGGTGGCATATAGTGTTTGGACCGTCCGTCTGTCTATCTGTCCGTCCATCCGTCTGTCCGTCCGGGCACACATTAGGGTACTTATGTGGCTAGCCCCACAGGGTTATGGACTTGGTAAACGATAGGGTTGGTTACAATTAGCCACCTAAAAAATCGTTTTATGTGGCTAAAAATCGTTTTATGTGGCTAATATTTAACATGTGATAAGCCACATAAGTATAGTACTGTAAGAACGTCCGTCCGTCCGTCTGTCCGGGCACACATTAGGGTACTTATGTGGCTAGCCCCACAGGGTTATGGACTTGGTAAAGGATAGGGTTGGTTACAATTAGCCACCTAAAAAATCGTTTTATGTGGCTAAAAATCGTTTTTTGTGGCTAATATTTAACATGTGATAAGCCACATAAGTATAGTAATGTAAGAACGTCCGTCTGTCCGTCCGTCCGGTCCGTCCGTCCGTCCGTCCGTCACACTTTTCGGTTAACCACTTTGTCACAGTTTCTCAAATATGCTGCAGGTGGCATCCGCGTTCGACAGACGCATTTCTTGTTTCTACATTTTTCTATACAATTCTATATACGGTACAGAGTTTGTGTACACAACTCCTCCGAAACCGTTCAGTCGATCGTTCTGAAACTATACACACGTCTTCTACACATATTGAAGATGTGCACCTTGGTATTTTTATGCCGAAAAAATATTTTTTAACAAAAATATCACCTTTTTAACTTAGCCATTTTTTATGCCACCGGGTTTCGAAGAAACGGGTGGCATATAGTGTTTGGACCGTCCGTCCGTCTGTCCGTCCATCCATCTGTCCGTCCATCCGTCTGTCCGGGCACACATTAGGGGTACTTATGTGGCTAGCCCCACAGGGTTATGGACTTGGTAAAGGATAGGGTTGGTTACAATTAGCCACCTAAAAAATCCTTTTATGTGGCTAAAAATCGTTTTATGTGGCTAATATTTAACATGTGATAAGCCACATAAGTATAGTACTGTAAGAACGTCCGTCCGTCCGTCCGTCCGTCCATCCATCTGTCCGTCCGTCACACTTTTCGGTTAACCACTTTGTCACAGTTTCTCAAATATGCTGCAGGTGGCATCCGCGTTCGACAGACGCATTTCTTGTTCTACATTTTTCTATACAATTCTATATACAGTACAGAGTTTGTGTACACAACTCCTCCGAAACCGTTCAGTCGATCGTTATGAAACTATACACACGTCTTCTACACATATTGAAGATGTGCACCTTGGTGATTTTATGCCGAAAAAATTAGGGATGTTATCGAATGCCAAAAACGGTATTCGAATATTCGGTCGAGGTATTCGAATAGTATTCGAATATTCGGAAAAACGCTATATTCGGTAGGCAGACGTAGTTACTCCGCTGGTAATCACACTACACTACACGGTGTGTGCTCTAAATAGCCATTGTTTGCTAGACGGGATCTGGTTCAGATAGCCGCGATTGATGCGTCACAGGTTACAGGTTACTTTCTGTACTGCGTAGTTACCGGTAGTTAGAAAATGAAAAAATAAACGGGAAAAAATCGATCTCGATATGAAGGATATATTAAATATAATCCAGTTAACCTGGCCTTACACTACCTTAGCTGTTGATAGGCCGTTAAGCACCAATATTCAATCAATCACTGGTGTGTGTGTGTGGGGGGGGGTGTACATCAGACACTTTTAATGACTGGAGAAAACGAACAAACAAACGCTAATCATCCAAACAGTTTATCAATATTCAACAGAGCATATATGTATGTGAAGAAATGACAAAATTAATCTGACAGCTTACAGCGTATAGGTGTAGATGTAACGCTCCAGTTACGCTGTGTAATTTGATAGTAAAATTATAATTTCTCCCCAAAATGGCAAGTTATAAGTGCTTTAGAATCGTCTCAATGAATTAGTCTAAATAAAGTGACTCCCTACGTACTTGTAATTTTTCGAAGACATATTAAAAACATCACGCCTAATTGATCAAATTACACACCGTATCTGGAGCGCTGTTAATTATAAATCCCGTGCCAGCTAGGTCACGTGTCGGATTGTTTGGAATTGTCGCCGTAAACGCCTGCGGTGTAAGTTGGCTGGCAGCCAGTGACACGTGAAATTTACACAAAGTTGAAAGATAACTTTATTGAGTTTATTCTTAGAACACAAAACAAAACAGGGGCAATATACGGCCGTTGCGTTAAGGGTGGTTTTCTCAGATCCAGTTTCATTACTGAATGTATCACGCACAGTTTATCCAACAAATTGTAACTTAATAACTTAATCACTGTTGTCTAAGTCAGAAATGTGTGAAACCTTGTTCTTATTCAAGAAGATAATTTTGTCCACTATGTCACTGGATAGCCGGTTACGTAGTTTATTCAGTAATAGTCCGGCGGTGGAGAAAATGCGCTCAGAGGGTACAGAAGTGGCGGGTACAGCGAGAACTTGTCTGGCGATCACGGCGACCCTGGGGAACTTGGTCTCGTTGTGCTTCCACCACGACAAGGGGTCAACTTCCGGGTCCGGAGATTCACGTAGGTAGGAACGAAGTTCGTCATTGTCCTCATTCACTGGCGAGTCAAATGTGAGAAAGTTCGGTTTCCGGCGTTTTGAGGGCGTGGGTTCACACTCGTCGCTGTCACGGGTGGGTAGACGGAGGGGTATCTCGTCCATGCGGGATTCGAGTGTTTCCTCGGCGGTCTGGCGCTGCAGGCGGTTCAGGAAAGGCAGCCGCTTGTATCGTGGATCCAACAGGGAAGCGATCACCGGTACAGAGGTGGCGGTGTCCACGGACGTCGGCTTGAAACGGCGATCTAACTCTACACGCATAGTGTCCTTCACTTTCAGAACGAGGCTGCTGTCGTCGTCGATGGGTCTTAGACTGTTGCGTAGGAGGCCCGCACACAACGGGGTAGATCTGCGAGCTGGAGACGGATTTCTCGGCGCACATGTAGGTAGTCACTTCCGTCAGATCGCCGAACACGGTGGACAGGTCCCCGATGATCTCCCACTCGGTGTCTTTGGGAAGTAGATACGTGTCGCTCTTCTTCGTCACCCGTGAGTCCAACATGATGTCTGTGATGACGCGGCGTTGTTCGTGAAGACGACCCAGCATCATCTGTGTGGAGTTCCAGCGTGTCGTGACATCTTGGATCAGATCGTGTTGTGGTTCCTGGAGGAGTTGTTGTCGTTTCTTCATCTCGGCTGTTAGTGTGGTTGAATGTTTGAAATGTCCAACTAGTTTCCTACACTTCGCGACGACTTTAGATACGGTGGGTAGTTCCATTGCCGGTTTAATACATAACTGTAACGTGTGAGCAAAACATCCCAAATCACTCCAGTCCTCACACTTGTCACCGGCACACTCCATATTTCGCGCATTGTCGTGGACACATGTCTCGATTTTCCGGTGAGGCCGAACTCGGAGACGCAGTCTTTAAGCTTGGTGGCGAGATTCTCCCCGGTGTGTCGTTCCGGCATGGCCCTGGTGATCAATACGTTGGCTTTCATATCCCAGTCGTCTGTTATATGATGCTCAGTCACCGTGATATAACTCTCGGTCGAATTCGAAGTCCATGTGTCGGTGGTTATCGCGGCCGATGACACAGATGATAGTTCGTTAATGAGCGCCTCTCTGTCGTCGTCGTACCTCTTCACAATACGCGATCGTACTGTAGACCCGGCACGGCACTGTATATTCGGGGGCTACATTGGACATGAGCTTCCGGAACCCGGCGCCTTCCACGAAACTGAGGGGTAGATAGTCCGATACAACCATGTCGGCCACTGACTGTGTGATCTTTTCACTTTCTGGTCGCGATAACTTTTTCTCGGTCTTGACAAACGATGTCATGGACACTTGTTTCTGACTGTCATTACTGACGTGTGTTGAAGGGTGTTTGGCGTTTACGTGATTCCGCAGATTTGACGTTGTCCCCGCGTAAGTAAGTTCCGCACTACACAGTTGGCACTTTGCCGACTTCTTATCCAGTGATAACTTGAAATGTCTCCAAACGGCAGACGCTGCAGGCTGCATCCAGAATGTTGCCATTATATAATCCGTTAACATTTACTCAAATTTGTAATATGGAGTAATTAATTAACGATTAACCAATAAGGTGTTGGAAATTGACATCCGTTCGTAATCAGTTTACCGATTGGTCAACTATACCGAATTTGTTCGATTCAATGCACAAATGCAAACGCCCCCATAAAAGACGGTGCACCGACAAACTATCGATAGATCTTACACCAATCAACAACAAACTTCTTCAATCAATACTACAAATGCGTGCCGCTAATACGGAGACCGACGTCATACCTGTTTAAGCCTGTGTGCCCATCGGCGCTGTACACAAACACGTTAGTTAACGAGTTCGGGTTATTGTTTACCGACGATGGCCGACGATGGCTGTCGCAAACTTTCACACATCTCAAGATATCAAAGTGTTGACTTTAAATAACGATTAATCCCTTCGGTACACAGCATTGATAGATAAAAAAAAAAAAAATTTTTTTTTTACTATTCGAATAGCAAAACTGGTATTCGAATATTCGGACAACAACCGAATATTCGAATATTCGAATATTCGATAACAACCCTAGAAAAAATATTTTTTAACAAAAATATCACCTTTTTAACTTAGCCATTTGTTCTACATTTTTCTATACAATTCTATATATGGTACAGAGTTTGTGTACACAACTCCTCCGAAACTGGTCAGTCGATCGTTCTGAAATTATACACACGGCTTCTACACATATTGAAGATGTGCACCTTGTGTTTTTATGTCGAAAACATATTTTTGAACAAAAATATCACCTTTTTAACTTAGCCATTTTTTCTACATTATTGTATCCAATTCCCCTATCATTTCTACTTTACACTCTACTTTTCTATCTCTGCCTAAATTAGTATACATGTTTAGCACAACGAGATGAAGAAATAATGCTATAGACTTTCAAATTCTCATTAATGTTTCTTGCCTTGGTGACAGCTTCACATTTCTGCATCTTCGCTGTCTGGCCCATATTTGACGGGCATATTTTGTGACTTGCGGCACTCTTGTTAGTCAACCTTGGTTAAGGTTTTTAGTCGAGCTTGTAGATAGAATACTATTGTGCATACAGACACGATACTTGGATAACATTTTCTCATAGGGATGTACAGCAATAACCCCTGACCTATATTTTACCTTCACCTACATTTAACATTGAATTACTTAGTTATTTCCCCTTGGTTAAGGTTTGTACTCGAACTTGGTTAAGGTTTATAGTCAAGCTTGTATATGGAATACTCCTGGGCCTACAGCAACCATACTTGGACAACTTCATCTCCTAGTGATGTACATCAATAATCCCTGACCTATATTTGACCTTGACCTACTTTTACCTTTGGATTACATAGTTATTTCCCCTTGGTTAAGGTTTTTTGTCAAGCTTGTATATGGAATACTCCTGGGCCTACAGCAACCATACTTGGACAACTTCATCTCCTAGTGATGTACATCAATAATCCCTGACCTATATTTGACCTTGACCTACTTTTACCTTTGGATTACATAGTTATTTCCCCTTGGTTAAGGTTTTTTGTCAAGCTTGTAATTTATGGAATACTCCTGGGCCTACAGCAACCATACTTGGAAAACTTCATCTCCTAGTGATGTACATCAATAACCCCTGACCTATATCTGACATTGACCTACATTTAACCTTGAATTACTTACTTAATTTCCCTTTGTTAAGGTTTTTAGTCAACCTTGGTTAAGGTTTTTTTGCAGGCCGCGGCCACCTTGTTTGTCAAGCTATGTGTACATCGACAACCGTCGTAGTCGAGCTATGCTGTTCTCCTACAGTTCTTGTTAAGAATAGTTATATTTAAATACACCCATTAACATGTTTAAGGCGATTTGATATGTTGAATAACATCTGCAGAACTAGTATGCATGATTTTGACGGCATTGGGTCTGGTACCCGGGAGTAATACTCGAGTAACCAAATCGTTCGGAAAGCCATTAGACTGGGTAACGTAATGAGTTAGTTACGTCCATAGCTTGAGCATCTGGGAAAAATGTAAATAATTGCAAATTTTTAATTCCGATGGTAAGTTTTTATCTGAATTGAATAGTTTTCCTTATTGATTTATTTTGTTTGAAATTTGCTGTTCCACTGAATGAAGGTAGCACATGTCGTTAGGTGTTCCGAAACTAATTGTTCGAGGCTATGTTCCCCGTTTCTGCCAGATTTATTCTTGTCAATGAGGTTTCAATTTGTCGCAATCCTTAGACTGGCTTGTTAATTCCGTTTGATAAGTATATATTTATGTTTCTTCATTGACCTCAATGAAAGATATGAAGGTGTATTGTTCATTACGATGTAGTTTGGGCGATTTTTTGGTGATTTGAACATATCACTATTTTTGCTCTGAATGAAGATTGTCAGGCACCCACCTTGCGGAAAGTGTTCTCATTCTCAAACACTTTGTTGAAATTGTATGAAAATGTGATTGAGATATGTTGTATGCATGCCTTATCTATTCCTGTTTCATTCGCCCAGCTATGTCATTTCTTTATATCATTGTCTCAATATTATTTGTGTCTGTAATGGAAATCAACAGTTCCCATATTTCGTAGTCTCCTGTCCGGCACTGAAAGGAGCCACACATTTTCTGACTGACTGGTAAAGTAGCACAGGCTTCCTATAAACGAGCTGCCACATATGGTGCATTTCTGTGGTTGTTTTCCCTCGTATTCCTTCTACTATAGGAATGAATGGCCTTTTTGTGGAATGTATTGGGGTTTAAACTTGGAAAAGTCGCGGGAATACTGGACGAAGGCCGGAAGGCCTCGTCCAGTATTCCCGCAACTTTTCCAAGTTTATATCCCCGATAAATTACACAAAAAGGCCATTCATTCCTTATAATTCCAGCATTTGAAATAAATTCATCAAGAAAATGTGTTTATTTTGAAAGACGGTAGCGCACCTGTAGAAAGTAGTTTGGCGTGGGAGTTTACTGGGATATAAATTTTGGACAGAGACTTGCTACGGGCCAATCAAATGTTTGGGAATGGTGTAAATATTTTTATGCTGGAATTATATGTATTTAAATATACCCCATTTGTTTTTCATTACTGATTCTGACCGCTGTACCATACATGACGTCATAAATGATGACGTCATTATGACATCACATACTGTGTCGACTCCATAAACCGTTAATGCGAATAACGTCAATGAATGCAAGTGCCAAATTGTATTCAAGTTGGATGAGTGGTTTGAAAGATAATGGTCAAGTGACACTACTTATTGACCCACCCTCGTATACAACAATGATCTACAGTAGTCAATTTCACCAAAATTGTTAGGTATACAACAATGATATTTATCTTACTATTAAGTATGCTTTGAAGCAGAAATTTTTAATTCATGCATTTATTCATTATTTGTATGCCCCTGGTCTCGGTAGAGCCGGAGGCATATAGTGTTTGGACTGTGTCCATGTGTCTGTGTGTGACAATTGAATTGGTTGCAAAATAACATAACACAATCCATTCCAGTTACTTAATAGGGGTGAAATGGTCAATAGCCAAAAGCTTATCGAGAAAAACATGGGACTGACAGTAGTATATGTGGCAGTAGTATCTGTAGTATCGTTGGCAGTAACCAGACTGAGAGATTTTTCAAGATCCTGAGGGTTATGGTGAAATGAAACATTGTTATGCCATCGAATGGAGAGGGGGGGGCATATAGTGTTACCGGCGTCCTACTTACATACGTTCTAGAACCTGAATGCTCTGGTAAATGTCATATAATGCACACATGTGCTTGATAGCTCACACACGCATAGATTTAATGGTCCTTTACCGCCCTGTGACAAATCTTTGATCGTCCCGTCCCTGCTAAGCCCAGGGTCAAGGTCACATACTTGGTGCATTCGAAATCTAACGCTCGGGTAAATGTCTTATAATTTCTATTTCCTTGCACACATCTGCTTGATAGTTCCCACACACATTGATTTAATGGTCCTCTACCGCCCTGTGACAAATCCATTATCGTCGCGCCCCCGCTAAACCCAGGGTCAAGGTCACATACTTGGTGCATTCGAAACTCGGATAAGTGTCTTATAATGTCGCTTTCCTTGCATGGATCTGCTTGATATTTCACACACCCATTGCTCTGACAAATACACACTTCTCTGGCCCTCTGTGTGTTCAAATATGCCTCGTTTTCTTTTGCTGCCAGCGGGGGCATTCGTGTGCCGGCAGGCCACATTTCTAGTCTGAGCTCTGTTCTCCACCCATCTATTCCAGGCTGGGTGACGGCGCTACATCACTGGGTCCAGTCGGGTGACCTGGCATTGTCTCTATTCTCTGCGCGAGCACTGGCCAACCTAGATCGCGACCAGAAACTTTCTGAGGGTATAAACGCGACGTACGACGACGGCATCTATCTGGTTCACCCATTACACAGGCCACAGTATGTACACGGTGCCAGCTACAAATGTGTGAGATTTCAATTTACATTCTTCGATTTATGGGATGAGCCGTGGCCTTGGGGGATATGGCATTGGACTTCAATACTGGAGAGTGTGACTTTGCCACAGTTTCTCCAATTTGCCACCGGGGGCATTCATGTGCCGACAGGCCACTTTTCTTGTTTCATTTCTGTTTTTCTCATTAGAACATGGTCTGGCAACACAATTAAGTAATAGATTGAGCCTGGGAAGAAGGATTGTCATACTTATAAGACCTGATTGTTATGTTCCGCTCTCAGTTGGTCATGTGATGTTTGTTTGGTAAATTGGTCAACAAGAGATGTGATATTCACTCTCCTGACCTGGTGCCATAGCGGTTCTGCGGAATCAGGGTTGTTCTATCTTCCGCGAAATTGACTTCCTGGGTAGGTTTAATGGAATTATATAGTCCAGAGCCTGTCCTGAAGACCTGTATACATTTTCTAGTTAAGAGAACTTGAATGTTGATTTGAGTAATATATACTTTTGTCATACCGCAGATAAGTTTCTAGGCTTTTGATTGGCTAGCTTGCCTGGTCATATATATTATATGACCTGCCAAGGCCGTCGAACATAGAGAAATTGCGATTCCCTCCGGCGCCTCGCGTCAAATGAAGACACATTTTGAAAGCATCTAGCGATTGCGAATTGTATTCCTCACTAAACACAATAAAACCCCGAATTGATCAATACAAGTAACAAATTGTACACTCAAAACCAGTCGTTATTGTTTATTTTTCCATAAATATTCTTCGCTCATCAAAATATTAGCGAAAAATTAGCCAAAATAACAAAAATTGCTTTTCAAATCTCAATACGCTTGCCTTCGTGACGTGGCTATATTTAGGTCACAAACTATGGGTTCCACGCACGAAACCGCGACGTAGCAATGACAGCGAATGTTTGGGAACCAGTCGCATTATTCTAGAGGCGCCAAAGGGAGAGCAGATCGATAGAGCAGTGGAATATAAATTAAATTACACGATATAAAAAAACTGTCATAAAGTCGTTTTCGATGGATTTCTTACTCCATATTTAGTTTGTTTTCGTTTAATAAAAAAACAAAATGTTCATTTACGCCTTTATATTAAGACTGACGGTAGAAAATCCAATCTCAGATTATTTTTCTTCCTGAAAAAACGCAAAGATCAAAAGAAGAGATATGTTTATACGGCCAAATACAGGATCTGCGGTATGACAAATACGTTATTGTGATTCTACACATGCTATATGGTGTAATATTGCCCGTATGAAGGTATACCTCCAGACGGGCAATATTACACCATATAGCTCGGCTATCGCCTCGGGTGAACATACCTCCAGACGGGCAATATTACACCATATAGCCTGTGTAGAATCACAATAACTTATAATGTCTTAAAAATTGTACTCAGTGGAACTTTGGAAAACTGGGCACGAATATTTGGCCGTCAAAGTTCCACTGAGTACAATTTTTAAGTTATACCGTAAGTATCAGTTACTCAAATGAACTAGTAAATGGATCGGGTCTATAGGTCAGGCCCAGGACTAATATAGGTATTCCGCAAGGTGAGTTCGAGGTAAGTATGGGTAACAAGTTTTACCATGTTCTATCCAACGGGATTCTACTGTATTATATTGAACTCTACTAGGGAGAAGATTATCGCAGACATTGTGTTTGTGCATGGCCTGATGGGGGGACCGTTTAAGACATGGCGACAGAAAGACCCGCGACACCAACCTGGCTTCGTGGTAGATGATGACGTCAGAAACAACTACACATTCTGTTGGCCCAAGGTGCGTCCAGTTGTACTTGGTTTAACCCATTTCATGCTGAGGATATGTCATTTTGTTTGTGGCAAATCCTCAATATTTTTTATATGAGCTCAGAAATATATGTTGTAACCACCATTTGAACCGTCTCGACGAGACGGTTCAAATGAGTGGTCACAACATATACTTTCATTAAGAGATAACAAAAACAAAAATAAAATATTTCAAAAATTTCATACCCATATATAAAAGGTGTGTTCCGCATGTAATTTCAAGAGAGATAAGTGATATACATACATGTAATACATACAGTTTGAAACAGGATTGGAAAAACCTTTACGCTTATGTGGATACTTCTCCTGAATACAGGTACCGTATTTACCCTATGTATTGGGACACCCTTTATATTGGGACACCCCCGTTTTGGGGAGAAATAATTATTTTTTAGGAAACAAGTTTTGGGACACATCACAATTTAAAAAAAAAATCAATAATTTCTGCACCTTAAGTATTGGGACATCTCTTTTTTTTAAATACTTTTAAACACAGTCAGGGATTCCGCTGGGGAAAATAAAAAAAATCGCCACTCCAATTTTTTTTATTTTTTTTTTCACCGGCTACTGGTCATGCCGACTATTGGCACGTCTCGCTATAAACAGAGGCTGTCGCTGATTAACTAATATAGCACAGTGCTGACGGTAAATCTGAGCTCTGTTGATTAAATAGATTACCAATAAACCGTATACATCGACAATGCCGCCTGTCAATGCCGGAATGTGATTTATTTGCGAAAATTATTTCGATTCACACGGAAATACTCCTGATAGATCGCCCCGCCCTCTCATCAATATTCACGAGGTAAGTTTAAAGTACGGACATGTATCCGGTCACGGCATGCTCTCCATGCTGTTATATCCAGACACTACCGAGGGATGGCGTTTCGATCGGGACAACTGGGTGGAAAGTATAGTACAGTGCGACCCCGTTAATACACGGAAGTCCGGCGACATACAACCTTCCGTGTTGCTTATCCGAACCGTGCTATATCCGTTCTCGCCCAAGACACATCATAATGTAAAAAAATAATACATGTACACTGTACACTGTGACTGCGAATGAACGACGTCGCCAATGCCTATAATATGCCATAAGTTTTCACTGTTATCTTCGCATGTAACAAGAAATGCGTCTGTCGAACGCGGATGCCACCTGCAGCATATTTGAGAAACTGTGACAAATTGGTTAACCGAAAAGTGTGACGGACGGACAGACGGACAGACAGACGGACAGACAGACGGTCCAAACACTATATGCCACCCGTTTCTTTTCTTCGAAACCCGGTGGCATAATAAATATATTGCATCCAAGAATTGTTAACGTCATGTTTTATTTATTCATCATGTTCATGTAGAATGTAGATCTACGCAGGTCCGTGCAATCCATTATTGTAAACGCGTGTAGAAAAAAGTGTAGTAAACACGTGTAGCCATCATCATTCGATGACGCAATGACCCAATGACCGATATCCTGTTCCATCAGCTGCAACGTCACGTGACAAGCTCGTGCGTTGCAAACTGTGTTTACTCATATGGTGAGCACAGGTGGAAGACTCGGACCTATGACACCAAAATAAATGCCTATTAAAAAAATCCCATTATCCCACCCACCTGGTATCGTACTGTACATGACGTTAATAATAGAACGAGATCAAGTGGGTGGGGTAATGGATATTTTTGTAATGGTCATTTTCTTTTGTTTGTCACACGTCCGACTATTCCACCTGTGGGTTTGAGTACGCACAGAGTTTTAACCCTTTCAACACCGCAGACCTGTATAGACATGTTTTGCCCAACGTGTTATAATTTTGCGCCAGTTCATGAGGTAATCAGGCTTATCACGTGAGATTTTCGACGAAGATGAATCTGATAATAGTGTTACATTTTCTTGTAAACGATATCGAATGTTGACGAATATTAAATTAGTAATTATTACGCATTTGCTCTAAAAACGTTATCAACTTTCTGATATATTTGCAGAAAAAAGTCAAATCATTCTCGGCGAAAATCTCGGTTATATAATAAAGTTGATTATCTCATGCACTGGCTCAATTATGATGTCGCGAAACAAGGCCAGTTGTCGTGTACACATTTGTGTACATGCGCCGGGGCGTGAGGGCAGTGCTGTAACAATTTAGTTAATCGGGGTCGAGTTAATCTGCGCCACTGATACGCGATCTCCGATTGGTCAGCCTTTTACACCTAATTAATACTCCACCAATGGTGAGCGCGAACGCATGCCGGAAAATTTAAATCGAGCACATAACAATTAGCACTGCTTTGTTACTGGGACCAATAATTGATGTTATTCCCAGTTTGCTCGGATTAATTTACGAAATGTGCAAACGTGATCAGCTGCACATTCACATCGGTGAGATAAAAGGAGGCTATGCGTCCATAAAAAAAAAAAAAAAAAAAAAAAACGTCCATTTTGGGTCTAATTTGGGAAATAATCGCAAATTTAACACGATTTCTGACAATAGTCGTGTTACAAATTTAATACGATTTTGATATACAAATAGGCAAACAATTCGGGAGCCACGGCACAACCGTGTACTAACCGAAATTTCGAGGATACAAACTTTCAATATTAATAATTGGGACACCAAAAAAAATAATTAATTTATTTTATATTATGTATTGCGACACGTAGAATTTTATTTATTTTTTACTGTCCCAATACATAGGGTAAATACGGTAATTGTTAATGTTTGTTCCACGTTTTCCTGCCGACCTACTTTTGGCCATTAAACAAATTTAATCCTAAAAATATCCAACTTAGTCATCAATTTCAAATAAAAAAGTTTGGGGAGGGCGACTTCTTTATTATTTGATGAAAAATCACATTTAAATATTTTTTAGATTTAATGGGTTAATAGCCAAAAGTAGGTCTGCGGGCAGAAAAATGTGGAACGGTCAATAGGTTGTACGTGTACACAAATTTGATGAAGACAAAATTATATGTTTTTAAAGATAACCAAATTCATTTCCAGGCTGCCTGTTACATGTTCAAACAGCTGCTGTGTCTAACCACAACAAAACATGATTTATTCACTGTCACTTCGCAACCAGCATAGCCCCAGATCAACCTGCGCATCCGCACAGTTCGCTGTTGAGTTAGCTAATAATTCCTGATTGTCCTGTAGGATTGGCTGGAAAACTTAATGAATACTGTATTAACCCTAAATATTTGGACACCATTTGTTTGGGAAACCCCTATAAAATAGGGGTTTCCCAAAACAAATTGTGCACATCATCGAACAGCGACCTTGGACTGAGCAGGTCGTGTGTTTTTACCGGCCGTCAATTATCTCAAGGTTACCAGCAGCGGCCAGGATGTCGCACTTTCGTATGAAAGTAAACCAGATATTACAAGTTTAACCATATCAGCAAGTTAGCTCGAGCTCAGCCGAATTTTCTACCTGCCCTTGCCCGCTTCTGCCCGCGGCCTGCCTTGGAGCTGTCTGAATGTGGCAACTCTGTGCATGAAAATAGCATGTGTTTTTACCGACTATATGGCACCAACTTGTGTGTCGAGTGTCGCCAGAAGTGGATTGGTTCTACCTGGGACCCGTTTTGCTCTGCATCACTGGTGCCAGGTTCTACCCAGTTACCCCCTCTCTACTTCCCGCCTCCCGTGCACTGGGACTGGGAATTACAGGACCATATTGGACCTAAGCAGTGTCACATTTCGGCACACATTTATACACATCTGTCCGCCCTGCACTATTAACATATATCACATAAAACCCTTCAAAATTCTACCTTTTTATACGACCGTTTTTAAAAAACGGTACATATTATGTTTTACCGCCTGGCGGGCGGCTGACAGAAAAAGTGCATAGTTCGTGTACACAACTCCTCCGAAACCGTTCAGTCGATCGATCTGAAACTATACACACGTCTTCTACACATATTGAAGATGTGCACCTTGGTGTTTTTATGCGGAAAAAATATTTTTTAACAAAAATATCACCTTTTTAACTTTAGCCATTTTTTCTATATTTTTCTATACAATTCTATATACGGTACAGAGTTTGTGTACACAACTCCTCCGAAACCGTTCAGTCGATCGTTCTGAAACTATACACACGTCTTCTACACATATTGAAGATGTGCACATTGGTGTTTTTATCCCGAAAAAATATTTTTTAACAAAAATATCACCTTTTTAACTTAGCCATTTGTTCTACATTTTTCTATACAATTCCCTATCATTTCTACTTTACACTCTACTTTTCTATCTCTGCCTAAATTAATATACATGTTTAGCACAACGAGATGAAGAAATAATGCTATAGACTTTCAAATTCTCATTAATGTTTCTTGCCTTGGTGACAGCTTCACATTTCTGCATCTTCGCTGTCTGGACCATATTCGACGGGCGTATTTTGTGACTTGCGGCACTCTTGTTGGACTTATATGTCCGGGTATGGAAGGTCATTGAGCCAATTCCCACCCTTAAATATAAGATAAACAAACAAACAAATTGTATCAAAAGACAGTGTTATTGTAACTACACTGACCATAGATATTTGGACACTCCTTGTGAAAAATTTACATTTAATATGTGTTTCCCAGAATAAATTCTGTCCAAAATATAGGGTTAGTATGGTATACTACATTGTCCTGTAGGATTGGCTGGCCAAGGATTGCAGGAACCTGAGGATCCTCAACGTGGGCTATGACTCCGAACTGAGCCAGTGGAACGCCAAGTGTCCATTTGAATATGAGAAGTATGTGGCCATTTATATAACTTTTTATCATATTTTAGTGATGTCAACTTTTTCAATTGTAACATACTATATGTGACATTTATGACGTTGGAACAGTGGGTTCATTGTTTATATTATTTACCATTCAATTGTAATTTTGCGACACATTTGGTGGTATTGTTGTCACATGTTCAATTATAATTTTGTGACATTTTCAATTGTAATTTTGTGATATGTTTGATGGTAATTTTGTGATGTGTTACATGGTATTTTATGACACATTCGCTTGTAATTTTGTGACATGTTCAATTGTAATTTCGTTTGTGGTTGATTGTAATTTTGTGATGTGGTTAATGATAATTTTGTGTCGTGTTCAATGATAAACTTATGACATGTTCAATAGATATTTTGTGGCATTGTCGATTGTAATTCTGTGACATGTTTGATTGTAATTTAGTGACACTTGTAATGGTAATTTGGTGGGTGACATGTTTGGTTGCAATTTTGTGAAGTGTTTGGTTGTAATTTTGTGACATGTTTGGTTGTAATTTTGTGACAATTGTAATGGTAATGTGGTGGTGACATGTTTGGTTGTAATTGTGTGACGATTTAAATACCCGAGGTTGTGAGTTCATGTAAGGCGTGAACAAATAATTTCATAGTATTTCATCCCATTCGTCTTTTGGATGAGACTTGAAACCGAGGTTCTGTCCCGTCCTTATATAACCTTAGCTGTTGCTGGGATGTTAAACCTATTCACTTTTGTGACAATTTCAATTGTAATTTTGTTGTGACTTGTACAATAATGGTAATTTTGTGATAATTCCGATTGTAATATTTATGACAGGCGAACTCTGGCGGGACGAGCAGCTGAACTTATTGAGAAGTTACGGCGGGCAGACATTGGAAGTCGACCAATCATCTGGGTGGGCCACTCTATGGGAGGTATGCTGGTATACCCAGTTTTTGTCTCGCCCACGAGAGTCGGCAACGTCGGCGTCATCATTCAATGTTAAGTTTTCGTGTTACGGTCATTACTTCAACACCTTATCAGCTACAGTCATCAAACATTATACATACCTTTACTATGATGAATATAGGACTATTAAAAAAAAATTCCGGGCTCCAGGGTCAAGGTCAAACTATTTCTTTCTATGCTACAAACTGAACATTAATGCATGAAGACCCGTTTTCTCGTGTGCTGTGTACACCTTACCTGTAGAGAGAACAATAGCCTTCTCCGGTTCAACAATAGTGACTGGGAGAACCATTCACCTGTGCATGTGCTAGCATGTGCAAATGTTCAGACTTGACCACTAACTGACCACTACCTTACTACAGGTAATTTATACAGGTAAATTTATATTTCTGTAAACCGTGTTGACAATATTGTGGCAATATGTGGACCTGTGCAGATATGATATGTACATAAATATAGGACTATTAAAAATCAATTCTCGGCTCCAGTAGTGAGCATTTATTTTTTTTTTCTTTTTTTAATTTTTAAACTTTTTTTGTTTTCCTTTTTTTTTTGTCTCGCCCGTGAAGTGGAAAGCGAGACATAGGTTTTGCTTTTCCGGAGTCTGCGTCGGCGGCGTCGGAGTCAATTCAATGTTAAGTTTTCGTGTTACGGTCATTACTTCAACACCTTATCAGCTACAGTCATCAAACTTTATACATACCTTTACTATTAAAAAAAAATTCTGGGCTCCAGGGTCAAGGTCAAACTCTATTTCTTTCTATGCTACAAACTGAAAATTAATGCATGAAGACCCGTTTTCTCGTGTGCTCTGTACACCTTACCTGTAGAGAGAATAGCCTTCTCCAGTTGAACACTTGTGCATGTGCAAATGTCCAGACTGACCACTAACTGTCCAGGTAAATTATTACAGGTAATTTACATTTCCGTAAACTGTTGACAATATTGTGGCAATATGTGGACCTGTGCAGATATGATATGTAGATAAATATAGGACTATTAAAAAAAAATTCTGGGCTCCAGTAGCCAGCATTATTTTTGTTAATATTTAAACTTTTTATTTTAAATTTTTTTTCCATTTTGTTTTTCAATTTTGTTTTCAATTTTTGTCTAGTAGCATAAGGTCGTAAGTGCTATATACGGACTATTATCATATAATAAAACAATTATTGACTAGTAAGCCATATAATCTGATATTCTATTGCTCACTAGTCAATAATTATGTCTCCCCACATGAATGGGGACACATATTGGTTTTGGCTTGGTTGTCCGTCCGTCTGTCCGTCCATCTGTCTGTCCTCCGTCCGTCCGTCCGTCCGTCCGTCCGGGCCAACGTCCAGGGGTTTGAGAGCTTAGGGGCGTGGTTAGGAACAAAAGATTCCTTTGTAATATTCCGTAAGCTCATAAACTCTATTGTTGTTTAGGGGCTTTTTCTTTGTTCTTCAAACAATGGAAATATTTTCTTTGTTCTTCAAACAATGGAAATACCCCATAAACCCAAAATGTTGGAACGTCCGTCCATCCGTCCGTCCGTCCGTCCATGTCCGTCTGTCTGTCCGTCACAAAATTTGTGTCGTGCATATCTCCAAAAGTTTTTGAGTTACAGTCGTGAAACTTTACAGGAATACTTGTCATAGTGTGAAGTTGCGCACCTGGCGTTTTAGATGCGGATTCATCCTGTATTTACGGAGTCATGGCCCTTGACTTAGGGAAAATTGAGGATTTTCAACTTGTGTCGCGTGTATCTCCAAATGTATTTCAGTTAGAGTCGTGAAACTTTACAGGAATACTGGTCATCATGTGAAGTTGCGCACCTGGGGTTTTAGATGCGGATTCATCCAGTATTCACGGAGTTATGGCCCTTGACTTAGTGAAAAGTGGGGATTTTCAACTTGTGTCGCGTGTATCTCCAAAAGGATTTCAGTTAAGAGTCGCGAAACTTTACAGGAATACTGGTCATCGTGTGAAGTTGCGCACCTGGGGTTTTAGATGTGGATTCATCCTGTATTTACGGAGTTATGGCTCTTGACTTAGTGAAAAGTGGGGATTTTAACTTGTGTCGCGCGTATCTCCATTAGTTAGAGTCGTGAAACTTTGCAGGAATACTGGTCATCGTGTGAAATTGCGCACCTGGGGTTTTAGATGCGGATTCATCTGTATTCACGGAGCTATGGCCCTTGACTTAGTGAAAAGTGGGGATTTTAAACTTGTGTCGCGCGTATCTCCAAATGTATTTCAGTTAGAGTCGTGAAACTTTACAGGAATACTGGTCATCGTGTGAAGTTGCGCACCTGGGGTTTTAGATGTGGATTCATCCTGTATTCACGGAGTTATGGCCCTTGACTTAGTGAAAAGTGGGGATATTCAACTTGTGTCGCGCGTATCTTCAAAAGTATGCAGGAAATACAAGGTAGCTACATATATGCTGTTGCTGCCTTAAATTCTACTTTTCCAAGTCCTGATAACATGCAGTGGTGGTATTGGGGAAACATATGTTTTTGTCTGAAAAACAATCCTCTAGTTGTATAAATGTTCGGGCCAGTGAAAATTGCTTTCTAGCCCAGGCTCGAGGTCAAGGCGGCGGGACAAGGCGAGACATTTGATTCCGCGGAACTCTTGTCTAGCTTTTGCACTGGTGTTGCATTCCGCACTGACGTAAAATGTTTCTTGTCGAAAAAACACACCGGTTTCCTGACGCAATCGAGATGTCACTCAGCTCTACTTACAGCTGTGCTGGCGTAAAATGCTTCTCGTCGAAAGACACACCGTTTTCCTAACGCGATCGAGATATCACTCAGCTTTGAACACATTTTTCGTCTAGTAACCTACGCCGGTTACTAGACAAAAATGTGTTTATGCAGTATCTTTTGCATGTAGCTGAATGAGAATTCGTCGGGAATCCCCCCCGACACCAATTTTGATGTTAAACAGTTTATGCTGGTGCGGAGTGCAACACTTTAGTCAACCCACAATTTGATGATGAAAAATAAATTTAAAACTTAATAACTGAAGACATGATTTTTGTTTCCATGATGGAAAATGAAACTAGCTCGGCCTTGACGAATCAACTTCTTGATTTCAAGTATAAGGATACTATACCAGAGCTCCAGATAAGGCGCGTTTTGGCGCATTTTATGCACTTATCTTAGCAGAATACGCATTGATTATCAAAAGTAGGAGTACAAAAATACTCACAGCAATGTGAAAATATGCATTGGTTTTCAAAATGAGTAGTGGAAATACTGTATAAAGTTGAAAATTTACTTAGTTGGGCTGCAAAAAGCGAACAGTTTTGCAGCTCAAATACGTGAATTTAAAAAAAATAATAAAAAAAATATCATTTGTTCCCTATTTTCCCTATTTAATAAGGAAGAAAATAAATAATACATTTGTAAAAGTAAAATATGCATTGAATTTGAAATCTGGGGGTATAGTACTCTTTAGATACAAAACTTACCTGGAGCTCTGCTGTACACACATTTTATAATCATTGTATTGCGGATCGAGTATTTAGGACAAATTACATGTGCTGAAATAATCAATCAATTTAAGCAAATAGTATTATACAGTCAAACCATGTGTTACCTTCCATGGGACCATCCAAAAAAAATGTCACATATTAAAGAGTTAAAAGACCCCCTGTCCTATGTCACATGGGACAGGGGGTCTTTTAACTCTGCATGCTAGCGGCGAAAATATCCGCCAAATGAATTAGGTGTATATGTTTTATTTCTGTCTGTAAATATGTTTTGAAATTTCATTAGAATTGAGTCCTCAGGACTCAATTCTAATGCAATTCCAAGACATTTTCATGATATTTAAGGTGAGAAATACAAGAAAATATGATGAGTTTTTGTCCGCTAGTTTTGAACTATTTATAGCCCACAAGTTTCCCAGCATGCAAAGAGTTAAAACAGTCTCCGTGTTGACGGGGATATTTTTTTCTCAGCTCTATCAATTTTATATACAAATCTCCGTTTCTCTCAGCCACATATGAGACACGCCATGCGATTTTGTACCTTCGGACATCTGCGTAATTTCATTAAATACATTTACAATATTTTTTCATAAATAAAGTCAAAAGTTGACAAAATTGTGTCTTCTTTTGACGCCATTTACGGAAAATATTGTAAATTTTTGTAAACGTATTTGATGAAATTACAAAATCACAGGGTGTGTCTCATTTATTTCCAGGTCTTTTAATCAAGCAGATGCTACAAATGGCCGACTCAGACTGGCGTTATCGGGACATGAAGCAAAACACGATGGGTGTGATGTTCTACAGCACCCCCCACCACGGTTCTAGTCTCGCCAAGTACAGCAACCAAGCCCACTACCTGCTGTACCCGTCTGTGGAGGTCCAGGACTTGGATAAAGGTATGGCTTTATAATGAGGTCGAATCACATACGTTACCTGTTGTGATGGGGGGTAAATCTCAAATTCAGAACTTAAAATTTACAGAAAATATTATATATTCAGCCCTGAAATTAGAATAACCTGACCTGGTGCCAGGTCCTCACTACAGCAGAGTCACTTAGCCCCACTCCCTAAAAGTAATAGGATATTAGTACTAATTGCATTACTTTATAATGGGTATTGCCGGATTCAACTCTCATGTACCAGTTAGTTTGTTTGCTGGGGTTTAATGGCCTATCAACAAGTAAGGTCATTGAAGGCCGGGTCAATGGGTTTAGTACTAAATCCCATATAGTACCTGTACAAATGGGGGGGGGGGGGGAGGAATCCCAAAATCAGAACTGAATATTTACAATAAACGAGGATGGCCGCAGCCCGCATGTCAAGCCCGCCGAGGCATTTGATGGTCTCAGAGTGTATTTATTTGAAGTTTGATGCCCAATAAGCATACAAAGTTTGAAGCAAATCTGTCTTACGGTTACAGAGATAGTAGGCATGTGAAAACTTTAACGCAAATTTTGACAGAAACTTTAATGCAAACTTCTAAGTCATTTGACCTTGCAGAGATATAAGGTATTTAAAAACTTTAACGCAGATTTCAGAACACAAACTTCCAAGTCATTTGACCTTGACCTTAGGCACAGGGGCCGCATGAGTGGATACAGCATGAATATATGGATCATGACTAATAAGCATATGAAGTTTCAAGTCAATGTGAGTTAGGACTGCAGAGATATAAGGTATTTAAAAACGGACACCCGGACGTCATTGTGATCACTATGTCTCGCTTTCCGCAAGCGGGCTCGACAAAAAACTATATATTCAGCCCTGAAATCAGAATAATCCTGATCTGATGTCAGGTCCTCGCCACACCAGAATCACTTGGCTCCCTCCCAAAAGCAATAGGATTAGTAATTATCTTAACTACTTTTATAATGGGCAATAACCCAATTCAACTCCCAGGTAACAAAAAAGCCAAGATAATAACGCACCTGAGGGCCAAACCAGGCAAATCATGATTCCTATATGGAGGAACCTCTACCGTTTTTTACGCCGTCGCATTCGCCCGACCAAGCACCCACTAGGCAATCCCGTTAAGGATGAAACCCATCGTTAAATGTAACCATCGCATGTTCCGATCCAACTGCCCACCATTTGTGACTGTGCCTGGAGAAATGGGGCTTATGTCCTTTGCGACCAGTGTCGATCCAGATCAGTCTGATCAGGGTCTGCACAGTTCACCATTTTCTTCTCCCGTTTACAGATAACAAGTTCCTGCAAACGCTACACAAGTCGTTTCTACAGATAATGTCTCGCAACGACATCGACTGTACGAGCTTCGGAGAGAATCAGAAGACGGACATTGGCCTGAATATCAGGACATTTATTGTCCCTCGAGAATCCAGCGGTCAGTAGCCCTAGGAAGGCTAGGAAACGCGTAGGAATTTCGAGGCTGGCTGAGCAATTCCTACAGTTTCCGAGCCAATTTAAGACTTGTATATTGCGGAGAGCTCGATATAGTGTTCACAATGACGTCCATTTGTCACAATACGGCCACAAAAAAAAAATGTCTTGTTTCCGGTAACCCGACCGACCACAGTGAAATAGTGCAGACTGTAAATTTTTTTCTTATAAAATTTGCTGATTCCGGTATATTTTGTCCCATGAAATTCGTTGTGTTTTATAAACTGTACCATCATTCGGATTAATCGGTTTTTATCGTTACGGTAGTGCCGAAAAGTCAGCGGCTGAAGTTTAAGACATACAACAACAACACAGGCCGAAATTTTCGCGTCGTCACAACGAAATTCGGCCACCGGAAAGGGGCAAAGATGCTCCTTTACATGACAAGTCGCGAGTATCTACAACATTAAACAGAATTAGAACCATCTGTCACAAAAACATGATATATACAGGCATGGAGGGACATACATATTAAAAAAAAAAAAAAAAAAAAAAAAAAAAAAACCCGACCGACCTACCCAGCATATTTTGGGAGCCGTTACCGGAAACACAACTCTTTTTTTTTCTTGGCCTGACCTACAGAGAATACAGGACTAGTGTCTTTTGATATTAAATCGGGCAAGGCTAGGAAACGCGTAGAAATTCCGAGAGACCGGCCGAGTCTAATAAACTTAATCTCAAAAGATACAAACATGGTATTCTATTTATCAGTAGCTGGTTTTCACCAAAATTGCTAAGCATACTTATCTAGCTAAGTATACTTTGAGGCAGTAATCATTTATTTTTCCGGAAATGCATTATTTCATATAGAACTAACGACTGCATATATTTGATGATTACAAGTATGCTGAATGATTATACTGAATTTATCACATTATCACAACCAAAATGGCTGTGATAATGTAATAAATTCAGTATAATAAAAATTAATAAATTTACCCTTAAATTTAAAATTTCTCCGTCAAAGTGTACTTTGCAAGATAAGTATACTTTGCAATTTTAGTGAAATAGGCTACAGGTAATGATTAGTGACGGGAAAATGCAATATGGTTTCAGTTGAAAGAATGTGGACTTCTTTGTGTTGTGTCATTACACCCGAGTAATTGGTAACATCATGCGTCACTGTGACCCGGGTATACATATGTAGTCAATGCACATATGATTTATTTGTCAGTGTGTATTTGATTAATGCATAACAAGTTTTGATAAAATCCAGGCGCGAGAATTTTCCTCCCTTAGGCTGATTTAAAATGTTTCACATTTCATCTGATGTGCTAAAATATTATACATTTGCAAGGGGGTAGGTGGCATTAGCCTTTTTTCATATAATTTCAGACTTTTTTTTACTGAAGGCGACTCGTCCCTGAAAATCTGGGGCCCGTTTCGTTAAACTTTGCGCAAAGTTAGGATCGTCTGGAAATTTCAATTCATGGATTTACATTATCCAATAAGTGTTTACAAGAAAACGCTGTTAATGTGAAATTTACAGAATTTTGCACTTACGAAGATTTAGTCGTACAAAGTTTTTGGAAATGTGTTATTAACCCTTTCACCCCTAAATACATAACTGGAATAGTGTTGACATGTTTATTTGCCGACCAATCCAATCATCACAAAATGGTTTTCAGACTAATTGATTTATAAAAAGGGGGTTATTTTTTCCTAAACAGTCGTACAGAGGTTTAATAGTGAAACGACCCACTGCTCTATGGTGCAATTTGTGTCATTACAGACCCGAATATTGGCGAGTTCCATTCCATAGACGAGGACCATCTGAACATCTGTAAACCTGAGACACCGGACTCCGACATATACAAACTGTCTCGCATGTTCATTCAGAAATGTCTCGTGAAAAGACATTTCGATAGGCGTTAACCTTTAATAACCCATTTCAGTCTAAGGATACGATAACTTTTGTTGAAAAAATCTCATTATTTTGTTCATTTCTCCATAAAGGTGTATGTTATTACCACTCATTTGAACCGTCTCATCGAGTGGTAACAACATACTAGTATACTTTCGAGATGAAATAAATAAAATAAGATGTTTTCCCCTAAAAAGTTTCATACTACTATAATTGTATCCCGTCTTTAATGGGTTAATTTTATTTATTGGTGTTTAATGGCCTATCAACAGCTAAAAAATATAATGGGTTAATATAGTTGTCAGCCTGCTGTATTTTCAGTCATTTCGAGACGTTAACCCTTAAAAGACGATTTGTCTTCTAAACTACACGGAGAAAAGCAAATATTGTTTTCTACTGTCATTTCTATTTTTTTGGCAAACAACATGTTTTGACATCACATGAGAATCGTCTTGTAATAAGGCAGCAGCACTAAGGGTTAAACAAGAGATGTACAATATAACATTACAAAACTATATATAAACCATATATGGTTTATATATAGTTTTGTAATGTTATTCTGTAAATCGTCTTGTAAAAAAGTAATTAGGCCACATAAAGTTAATTTCCAGTTTCTCATCCCCACCCGCCCCTGAAAATATAGCACGCCTCGGCGATTTTTATTTTGTGCACCAAAAACTAAAAATCTGGTAATTTAAAAAAAATAAATAATTGTTTCGCTTATATTTAAGGGTGGGAATGGGCTGAAAAACATTCTATACCCAGTCGCTAAAAACGATGCGGTAATGGTATTTATACTTGGCCCCTTCCCCTAAAATAGGATTACGAATAAAATAAAATATGTTGGGTAAAGGAAGTAGAAAGTAAGACATAGCTGGGCAGTCACTATTCTGCCGGGGCGACGCCAACTATTTGGTTTGCCTTTCACATCCAGTAGGCGATTTCATCAAAATTGCAAAGTATACTTTGAGGGAGTAATCATTATTTTCCCACGAAAGTATGCAGAAATATTATACTGAATTTATGACATTATCACAGCCAAAATAGCTGTGATAATGTAATAAATTCAGTATAATAAAAATTAATAAATTTATCCTAAAATTGAAAATTTCTCCCTCAAAGTATACTTTGCTAGAAAAGTATACTTTGCAATGTTGGTGAAATAGGCTACAGATCTGGCTATGTCCTGGAAAACAAAATCCTCCCACCCACACCATATTTTTTTATATTTCGGATGAGAAACTGCACAATAATTTTTGTTTTGTGACCTTATTGGGATTCCGCGAGGAGTTTAAAAGGCAGCTAAAATTATAAACCCATTCTGAGGATGCACCATTTTACTGAAATTTGGAAATATTTTCTTTATTTCTCATTGGAAGTATATGTTGTGACCACTCATTTGAACTGTCTCGATGAGACGGTTCAAAATGAGTGGTCACAACATATTCTTTCATCAAGAAATATGAAAAATCGGAAAGAAAATACAATCTACAATCTCTACCTCAAACTCTCTTAAGTCAAACTACTGATAACTCGAAAGTGAATTTCTTGTTCCCAAGTACATGTTTTGCTATAGAATAACTCTTTTTAAATTATCGTTAACTCCGAGTATTTTTTCTCAGTCCGATGGATTTTGAGTAAACGTGTGTCGACTATTTAAAGTTTTCATATACAAATGTACATGTATCAAAGAGTCTATTCTGAATGTTATGGCTTTTACAGGTTATCGATGTGTGTTCTATTAAAGGCACTGTATCTTAGATGGTGTCTCTGATATTCAATATGTTGTCTTCCACTTTGTGCACAACAAATAAGCCAACCACACCAATTCATTTGATCAAATTCTAAAGATTTTGTGTTATTTTCAAGTATATACCATCACTGTGATTTAAACAGAGCATAGAATTAAATCTAGGTTGGCGCTACTGGTAGTGGGTGGGTTTGTTTGTTTATTAAAGGAATGAATGGCATTTTTGTGCAATTTATCGGGGTATAAACTGGGAAAAGTCGCGGGAATACTGGACGAAGGCCGGAAGGCCTTCGTCCAGTATTCCCGCGACTTTTCCAAGTTTATATCCCCGATAAATTCAACAAAAAGGCCATTCATTCCTTATAATTCCAGCATTTGAAATAAATTCATCAAGAAAATGTGTTTATTTTCCGTTTTCTTAAGAATTATTTTAACTGCGCCCGACGGTTACGTAAAGTAGTTTGGCATGGGAGTTTACTGGGATATAAATTTTGGACAGAGACTTGCTACGGACCAATCAAATGTTTGGGAATTGTGTAAATATTTTTGTGCTGGAATTATTGGTGTTTAACGGCTGATCAACAGCTAAGGTCATGTAAAGCCGGGCAAACGGGTTCAATCATGTTTTAACCTGCTGCAATGGGGGGAAAATCCCAAAATCGAGAAAACATACATCGAGAAAACATATATTCCGCCCTGAAATTAGAATAACCGGACCTGGTGCCAGGTCCATACCACACCAAGTCACTTGGCCCCTTCCGCTAGAATAGGATTACAAATATTTGCAATACTCACATAAGGGGTATAACCAGATTCAACTGTCACATACAAAATGCGTATGTGAGGGCCAAACCAAGTCTCCAGTCAGAATTCCAGTAAGGATGAACCCCGAGTGGCAGGTGGGAGTATGAGATGGGTAATTTAACAATCGGGGTTCGTCCTTAGCGGAATTTCGACCTGGTTTGGCCCTCACATACGTCTTTGGCATTTTGTATGCGACAAGTTATATCTGGTTATACCCCTTATCATGGCTAATGTGATTCTTCGTAATCCTCTTTTAGGGGAAGGGGCCAAGAGACTTTGGTGGCCAAGTGACTTTGGTGTGGTATGGACCTGCCAGTTATCCTGTAAATGCATGCCTATGGAGAATGACAAGCTACGACGATAGTCATTGTTTTTGCATGTTCATCGTCTGAGACGGTCCTCGGGATGGGTTGAGTGAGGGATCAACGTTTGCAGGTTTCACAACAGTTAGTTAATTTATTTAATGGTGTTTCAGGGTCTGTCGACAGCTACAGTAATTTTCGGCCGGGTTAACGGTGTTGAATCCCGTATTTCACCTGTACAGATGGGGGGAAAATCCCCGACTGAATTATTACAAAAAAAATATAAATTTAACCATGAAACGAGAATATCCTGATCTGGTTCCAGATCCTCACCACACCAGTCACTTAGCTCCAGCCCCTACAAGTAATAGGATTAGTATTATTCTTACTATCATAATGGGTATAACCCGATTCAACTCTCAAGTAATAACAAGTAAGTCAAACATGTACCTGATGGCCAAAACAAGGATGAACGCCATCATTAAACTAGAAATTGACGCTTGTGGACAAGCGCAGGTGTATCCCCGTCCCGCCTACACGCAGTCGAGAACAAAATTCTTGAACGAGACACAACTTTGGGTAGTGGTCTATGCATGTATGAAGTTTCATGAAAATAGTCGAAAGGGTGTTCGAGTTATGCTCCAGACAAAAAATCAGTGCGCAAAAAAGGCAATAGGGAGAGGACTCGAAATTTAGTGAGGCAAGAGTTGTCATTCTTGCACGCGACATCTTTAGGTCATGGTCTGAAGTGTGAAGTTCAAATGTACAGAGGAACCCCTCAAAACTCATTTTGAGAGGTTTCTTGGTAATGCATATCAGATAATAATGAATGTTCATGATTGCAAAAGACACGTATTTCCCAGAATGGTCCTACGCCTGATTTACAGTGGAACAACTCTAAACCGGACACCCTGGGGACCTCACAATGTGTCCGGTTTAGAGAGATTTCACTGTATAGCGATAGAATCAAATGGCAGATCACATACATGGACATTTTCCAGTGACAAAAATATAATGCAGCAAAATTGTGGCAAATCGGGGGAAAAATCAGGGAGTGAGTGAGTGAGTGAATAGGGTTTAACGTCCGCTTTTCTGACATAGATGTACAAGCCTCAGGGAGTCTACACGCAGACGGGTCAACGGGGTCGTGTCCCGTATCCACCTGTCCGAGGGGGGAAAAATCAGGGAATCTGTTTTTCAAAATTCTGTGGTCACCAACACCATATAGGCCACTACTGAATACCCAGGTGGGGCAGTCACCAGTAGCCTATTTCACCAACATTTTTCAATTTTAGGATAAATTTATTATTTTTATTATATTGAATTTATTACATTATCACAGCCATTTTGGCTGTGATAATGTAATAAATTCAGTATAATAATTCTGCATACTTTTAATCATCAAATACTAGTATATGCAGTTGTTAGTTCTATATGAAATAATGCATTTTAGTAAAAAATAAATGATTACTCCCTCACAGTATACTTTGCTAGAAAAGTATACTTTGCAATGTTGGTGAAATAGGCTACAGATATCGTGGCCAGCTCAGTAGGTACAGTGTCGGACTGCGGATGCACAGGCTGATCTGGATCGACATTGGTCACAAAACCCATAAGTCCCATTACTCCAGTCATATACAAAGGGGTATATACAGAGGAATAAAAGTCAACAACACTCGATTTCCCAAACATGGCATATATTTGATTCAATATGCTATAACTGTTTTCCCAAGAACATGTCAAATATTTTAATAAATATACATAACAGACTACATACAATTACATGTGCAATTGCTTGACTTATCACGAGACGAGCCATGTGAGCTTGTGCGAAGATGTGCAAGTGTTCCATTCCCTATTTGCTCTGAACATTTCGTAACTTCCGGCGACATTTACAGAAAATATTGTAAGTTTTGTAAATATTACTCTGGAGATATTCGCATATCTTAGGTGCAAAATCACATCACTTGTCTCATATCTGGCTGGAGAAATGGTGTTTTTGGATTTTGCGACTGTGTATCCGCAGTCTGATCAGGATCTACACTGTTCACCATTTCATCAATGAAACACCTGCCATGCTTCTAACGAGCAACATAGATTATCGGGCAACAGCAGTGTGCTATTTAATCAGGAGCTACACTGGTCACAAAACCCATAAGTCCATTTTCACATGTCAAATCTTGATATATGGATACGGGGAGCCCGTTTCACTAAACTTTGTTCAACTAAAATGTTCGAAAGTGCAAATTTAGGATCGTCTGGAAATGTCAATTGATGGATTTACATTTATTGAGCATAGGTTGCATATGCAGCCTATGCTCAATAAATGTAAATCCAATAATTCAACAGTATTAATGTGAAATTTACAGACTATCATAATTTTGCACTTGGGAACATTTTAGTGGTACGAAGTTTAGTGAAACAGGCCCCCGGGTATGTAGAACATATATTGCATAAAATGGGTTTTCACAGTGTAATAACACAGTGTATTAAACATCGTAGTACACCTGTGTAATAAATATGTGAAAGTAAAATAATTAATTTAACCCTTGCACCGCTATCTTAATTTTTTGTCGCCTGCTGTTTATTTTCTATTTTCCATTTTTATCATCAAAAACATGCTTCGACAGCACTTTAGAATAATTTACAACATGCTTTGACAGCACTTCAGAATCATTTCCATTGGAAATGATTCTGAAGTGCTGTCAAACCATGTTTTTTATTGAGAAATAAAGCAAGATATAAAAGCAACAACAGACGGCAATTGTTGTGTGTAGCGGTCTAAGGGTTAAGTTGTAAGAAACTTGCTTTCTAATCCTTTTCACTGGTACACACCGTGTATATACATGTATGTATTATTACATAATTTACATATGTAAACTCCAATTGAAATAAATATTGTTGAAACGAAATTAGAACACGACAGAAAATATATTAGGTTAGATCAGCACAGCTTCACTGGATGATGTGCTTATGCAATAAATAGAATCTAACATTTGTGTTGATTTAATAGTCAATTAAATTCATCGATGGATTTCATAAGAGATGTGACACAGCTATGAAATCGCTAAACTCGTTCAATAAACATGATAGATATATTTACCATTTCCATACAACGAGAATGTTTTTTTATAAAAAATAATTATTATTTCTTTCATTTACGCATGAAATAATATATTGTTATCACTCATGCGAACCGTCTCGATGAGACGGTTCACATGAGTAGTAACAACATATACTTTGGAGAAGAAGTAAGAAAATTGTGAAGATTATGATCGCTCTGCGATTATGATCGCTCTATCTAGCTCTCCGAAAGCAGGCTCAACAACACATGCACCAAATATGCCTAAACTAATATGTTCCCCTTTGTGGCAATGACTGGAGAAATTGGGCTTACGGGTTTTGCGACCAGTGTAGATCCAGATCAGCCTGTGCAACCGCACAGCCTTATCAGGATCTGCACTGTTCGCCATTCCGTCGTGCTTCTAACAAGCAATTTTGTTCATTATCAGGCTACAGGAGTGCGGTACTTGATCAGGAGCTACCCACTGGTCACAAATCCCATAAGGCCCATTTCTCCAATCATAGCCACAAATATGTAGATCATGATAATTAACAACTCAAAATACGACAAAAATCGCAGCTATCTATCGGACGATAATTCATTTCTGATTCAGGGTTTATCCTGATTTACCTGCACGCTTATGTTGCCTGAGAATAATCTATAAAAATAGAGAACACAAGTCTAGCGTTTTATTTATGCTATTTACCACGTGACCAGAATGCAGATTTTTTATGTTGTGTTGACGGCATTCAACCAATGGAATGTCAGCGTCAACGACAAAGTTTTACATTCAAATTGACCGTGCCACGTTTGTTATCAGGCCATGTGATTTTGTACAAACTTTGTGCGGGAGGTTGGTCAGGTGAACACAACGGCGTAAATTAACAGTAGGGGTTCCTCCTTATAGCAATCACGATTTGCCTGGGTTGGCCCTCAGGTACGTTTTTATCTTTGGCTCTTTTTGTTACCTGGGAGTTGAATTGGGCTATTTCCCATTATCCCATTATAAAAGTAGTACCGGTAAGATTATTACTGATCCCACTGCTTTTGGGAGGGGGCCCAAGTGATTCTGGTGTGGCGAGAATACCCCAAAAGTAGTACACAGCTCAATCGCTCACTATATGGCACCTGTATAAACTACTGTCTGTTTCTCGAAAGCTGCCCAAATTTTACAGCTATATAAACAATTCACAAACATTTTAACTTGTTTTCTTAGTTAGATCATTTCCAAGCTAAATAGCCAGGTTCCATTTTTTTTTTTTTTTTCGGACTCCCACTTATTGTGGGAGGAAACCGGAGTACCCGGATAAAACCCACTTCTCCAGTCTGACGATCACCATACCAGCTCGCATGCTGCCCATGTTGGGGATCGAACCTGGGCCGCATTGGTGATCGAACCTGGGCCGCTTGGTGAGAAACCACGTTCGTTACAAATTGCGCTAACCACACAACCCAATGGCAATATACCGTGCGACATTACGGCACATGGTTGTTCTCGTTGGAAGACGTTATCAAATAATTACAGAAACTACTATCACAACTATCACCATGGAATGTGTCTGCGATACGTTTGTTTGTTGGGGTTTAACAGCCTATCAACAGCTAAGGTCAGTTAAGGCCGGGTCAATGGGTTTAGTACTGAATCCCATATATTACCTGTGCAAATACATTTATTGAATAAAATTGGCATTCGCAGTGTAATAACACAGTGTGAATTTATCGTCCACATGGGTGTGCTATATAATGAAAATATTGATGATAACAAATAAACATATGAAGTATCAAGCTAATCCGATTTACGATAACAGATAGTAGGTAGCCGAAAGCTAATGCAAATCTCGGACAGACAGACAGACAGACAGACAGACAGACAGATGAACAGGGCAACGACTATGCACCCCAAATTTATTTTGGGGGATACATAAAAATGATCAGAAATGTGGCTGTGACCACAGGTGGAAAACGTTACCCCACCCACCCATATATATATAATGTATGAAAATGGGTGGGCTGTAAGGTGTAGTGTATTGAAATGGGTGGGTGGGGTAACGTTGTTCAAATGAGCCAAGTATTGGGTCCTAGGCCGAGTCTTCCACCTGTGGCTGTGACTGGAGAAATGGGGCTTATGGGTTTTGTTACCAGTGTATGTCGTGATCAAATAGCACAATCGTGTAGCCTTATAAAGATCTATATAGCTTGTTAGAAACATGTCAGATTTTTTATTGATGGAATGGCGAACAGCGCAGATCCTGATCAGACTGTGCGGATGCACAGGCTGATCTGGATCTGCATTGGTAGCAAAACCCATAAGCCCCATTCCTCCAGTCGCAGCCACGAATAAGTTTCAAGCCAATCCAACTTATGGTAACAGACGGACAATGTGGCCACTATACGTATCCCACATTCCGCACAAACTTTGAATTTTGTGTCAACTTTCAACCTCATTTATGGAAACTATTGGACTTCGAAATCGATGTTGATAAGATAAGAAATTCCCGAGACGGTCCAGATATGAATGACACGAGGATACATTTCTGTTCTAGTGTCTAGACATTTTGATTTTTCCATTCTGTTATTTCACCAAGTTCAGTAGAACATACATTTTGCATTTACAAACTTCTTAGTTGGACAAGGTTTAGTGAAACAAGACCCAGATAAGCAAATTTATAAGGTAACGAATTTGCTCGAATATGTACTGACTGATAACATATTGTTGTATCAGGCATGGACCCGATACGAATATCCGGGTTACAACAAATTGAAAACTGATGTGTCATTGGTCGAACGGCGTCGCATGATGTTACCGAATTACGCCAGTGGACGGACATAACAGAAACAAGTCCATGTTCTTTTCAACAAAAACAACGTTATATTTACTGATTATGTAGCCAAAAATGTTACCTAATAAATAGAATACCATGCCAATGTCTTTTGATATCAAGTTTATCAGGCTCGGCTCGGAAACGGTAGGAATTCCTCGGCAAGCCTCGGAATTCCTACCCGTTTCCTAGCCTTGCCTGATAAACTTGATATCAAAAGAAACTAACCTGGTATTCTCTATACTTTTTACTTTATACCATTTCTGATTAAAGGAATCGGCTGAAAATTAACATGTAAGACTAGCCTATTGCCCGTTCTACGTTTTTCTGCCGACAAACATTTGGCTATTAAACACATTAAAGTACTTTTTCATCAATAACAAAACCAGTCATTCTCCCCACAAGTTTTTATTGAAAGAAAATCCATCAAATATTGATTTTATTGCGAAAAAATGATTATTTGCGGAGATATTTTAATCTTTATAAAATTACCCCCCTTTCTGATAATGGAAGTCTCAAACTTAACATGAAATAGTCCCGGTCAGTTACTTGAAAAGGCTAATAAAATACGTCCGACTGGATGTGGTGTAAATAATGTATGTGGTGTGGTGTGGACTTCCAAATTGATTATTATGTTATATGGAAATAGAACACTAGTGTGGCAGATATGCTCCTCTGTTGTCCAACTGGATGTAAATAATGTATGTACATGTATGTATGTATGTATGTGGTGTACACTTCCAAAGTGTTGCATGGAAACAGAACACTACTGTCTGGAAGATATGCTTGTCTCTGGTCCTCTGTTTAAATACCTGGCAGTTACTTGAACACCGTTGTATAAATCTTTGCAGCATCGCCAATAGACAATGTCGCTGTGCAGTGGAACCTCTCTAAACCGGACATAAAAGTCCATTTTGATGGATTTCATAATTCTGTAATAAACCCTATATATTCGGACATAATTTATTCTGGCAAACACATACAAAGGCATTCGGTGTGTTTCCGCTTTCATCGGTATATATATATATATATATATATATATATATATATATATATATATATGAACAAGACTTCTAACTTTGGTCGGACACGACCTCGTAATCTAACGAATTCAGCGATTGTATTAACGCTAATGTGAATATCTTTGCAGAAAGTGCACATGTTCATTTGAGAATTATCTTGCTAAAATAGCATATTTATAACATATTCATAATTATGCAATGAATATCGAATTATAGCTGCTTTTCCTAGGTCGGACACAACCTCGTATCATAACAAATGAAATAATGTGTTTAAGGCTCTAACGTCAACATTGTAGTGGCAAGTTCATATGATCATTTGATAATTATCGTTATCCTGCAGAAATACATAGAATGCATAGAAAATTACAATGTTAAACATGTTATTGTGTTATGATACGAGGTCGTGTCCGACCAATGTTAGAAGCCTTGTTCATATATATATAGAGTTATACCAATGGAAACCGAAACGCGCCGAATGCCTGTGAAAATGTATTTATATATGGTTGCCCACAGCAGTGTCCTACAATTTAGGGTTAGTATGGTTGTACTGGTTTATCCCAATAACAGTGTATTTGGATACTCCTATAGGTTTCTTTTCTAAAACAAATGGTGCAGTGCTCCAGATAAGGAGCGTATTTGCGTATTTTACGCAATTATTTTAGGTGAATACGCATTGATTATCAAAAGTGGGAGTACAAAATACGCATTGATTTACAAATTGAGTAGTGAAAATACTGTCATAAAGTTAAAAATTCACTTAGTTGAGCTGCAAAAAGCAAACGGGTCAAGTAAGTGAATGTTTAAATTTGTTATATTTTTTTATCATTTGTTCCCTATTTAGTAATGAAGAAAATCAATAATCCATTTGTAAAAGTAAATTACACAATGATTTTGAAATCAGGGGATATAGTACGCTTTAGACACAAAGCTTATCTGGAGCTCTGACAGTGTTCGAATATTTAGGGTCATTACGATAATTAATCTCTAACGATAATGTACATGTATGTTCATTATTGTAAAAACATGGGCCCGACTTGGGACCTCCCAGGGTGTCCGGTTTAGAGACGTTTCGCTGCATATTATATAATGAAATAATAAAATCACAGATATGTTTTAATGTTGGCCCATCCTTATATACTCCAGTAGACATCCTATGGCTCCAAAGTATCCCTGTGAAATAGAACACAAACATTAAATATGGCTGTGACTGGAGAAATGGCGCTTATGGGTTTCGCGACCAGCGTAGATCCAGATCAGCCTGTGCATCCGCACAGTCTGATCAGGACCTGCACTGTCCACCATTTTATTAATGAAACACCCATCAGATTTCTAAAAAGCAGTATAGATCATTGCCAGGCTACAGGAGTGTGCTATTTAATCAGGAGGTACACTGGTCACAAATCTCTTAAGCCCCATTTTCATTTTCAGTAGTGTGCTATTTGATCAGGAGCTACACTGGTCACAAATCACATAAGCCCCATTTTACAATCTTAACAAGAGTTGTCAGAAGACAACGAAGCTCGCCTGTTGGCAGCCTTCACTCAAACTTGGCACAGCGTATAACAAGAAACGAGGCAAAACCACGAAGGCCAGGTTTTTTCCAAGCATAGACACTTGGATAACATAATTATACCCACTTTTTGTAGACTAGATGGCCGTGGCCTGCATGTCGCGCCTTGGGGCGAGGCATGGACACTAAAAAAATAGATATAGTAGATGGAAAAACTTTAACCAAAAAACTTTAACCGGACACACAGACGTACGGACGTACGGACGGACAGAGGGACGTATGCCAAAATGCCGACTATATCACGCTTTCCGCAAGCGGGCGCGACAATGATGATAAACACCCATGTGAAGTATCAAGGTAATGGGTGAAGCAGTTGCAGAGATATAGTACACGAAAAATGGCTCAGTCAATTACGTAGAAATAATAGGTGAATGGTCACATGTTGGATAGTTGTATGTGGTGGGCACCCCTTGGTTATGAAGCTGTGAAAGTTTGGTGGTCCTAGGTGGTACAGTACCAAAGAAATGGACTTAAACACGAAAACTTAACATTGTAAACGCGAAAACTTAACATTGAAAATGGCTAAGTCGATTGCGCGGAAAAAATGGGTCAAGTTCAAAACAAGAAACGAGGCAAAGCCACGAAGGCCAGGTTTTTTCCAAGCATGGACACTTGGATAACATAATTATACCCCCTTTTTGTAGACTAGGTTGCCGTGGCCTGCATGTCGCGCCTTGGGGCGAGGCATGGACACTAAAAAAATAGATATAGTAGATGGAAAAACTTTAACGAAAAAACTTTAACCGGACACACGGACGGACAGACGGACGGACGTATGCCAAAATGCCGACGATATCGCGCTTTCCGCAAGCGGGTGCGACAATGATGATAAACACCCATGTGAAGTATCAAGGTAATGGGTGAAGCAGTTGCAGAGATATAGTACACGAAAAAACGTTAACAAATAAATTAAAAGTAATTTGACCTTGACATTGCGCACAGGGCCGGCCGCACGGTTGGGGGTTAGAATGAAAATATGGACGATGATAAACACCCATGTGAAGTTTCAAGGTAATGGGCGAAGCAGTTGCAGAGATATAGTATAACGAAAAAGTTTTAACCAAAAAATTTAACCAGACGTACGTTAAAAAGTTAACGTTGAAAAGTCGATTACGTAGAAATAATAGGTGAAGGTAAAAAAATGGTCACATGTTGGATAGTTGTATGTGGTAGGCACCCCTTGGTTATGAAGCTGTGAAAGTTTGGTGGTCCTAGGTGGTACAGTACCAAAGAAATGGACTTAAACACGAAAACTTAACATTGTAAACGCGAAAACTTAACATTGAAAATGGCTAAGTCGACTGCGCGGAAAAAATGGGTCAAGTTAAAAAAAAAGTAACATGTTGGATAGTGATATGTGGTGGGCACCCCTTGATTATGAAGCTGTGAAAGTTTGGTGGTCCTAGGTGGTACAGTACCAAAGAAATGGACTTAAACACGAAAACTTAACATTGAAAACGCGAAAAGTTAACATTGAAAATGGCTAAGTCGATTGCACGGAAAAAATGGGTGAAGTTAAAAAAAAAGTAAAATGTTGGATAGTGATATGTGGTGGGCACCCCTTGATTATGAAGCTGTGAAAGTTTGGTGGTCCTAGGTGGTGGATTAAGAAAGAAATGGACTGAAACACGAAAAGTTAACATTGAGAATGGCTAAGTCGATTGCACGGAAAAAATGGGTGAAGTTAAAAAAAAGAGTAACATGTTGGATAGTGATATGTGGTGGGCACCCCTTGATTATGAAGCTGTGAAAGTTTGGTGGTCCTAGGTGGTACATTAACAAAGAAATGGACTCAAACACGAAAACTTAACATTGATTGTGGACGCCGCCCGCCGCTCGCCCGGCTTTCGCCAATCCAATAGCCTGGATTTTTTTTTAAAAAACCTGGCTAAAAATCATGAATATTAACTTGACCTTGGGTTAAGGGGTGTGCAGTGGACCTTGGTATTGGGGTCAGTGGTGGAAGGTGGGTCGTGGATTTGCTATAGCATGATATAGCATATTAAGATGAACCCGTCGTGGATTTGCTGTAGCACAATAGAGGATCATCAGATGAATGTATGTATGAAATATCAAGGTGTTCCCTGTAAAGAAACAGAAGTTATAAAAAGACATTTACTCCAACGTTAAGTTTATGATGTTGACCTTGGGGAAAGGGGTGGGTGGTGGGTCATGGATTTCCTACAGCATGATAGAGTGTCATCTGAGGAATGCATGTATGAAATATCAAGGCATTCCATTAAAGGAAACAGATGTTTATAAGACATTTACCCCAACGTTAAGTTTATGAATGTGCTAAGTTTGTGACCTTGACCTTGGGGAAAAGGGTGGGGGGTTGGTAATGGATTTGCTATAGCATGATAGAGTATCGTCAGATAAATGCATGTATGAAATATGAAGGCGTTCCCTGTAAATAAACAAAAGTTACACAACATTTACCCCAACGTTAAGTTTATGAACTTGCTAAGTTTGTGACCTTGACCTTGGGGTAAGGGTTGGGTCGTGAGTTGTGGATTTGCTACAGCATGATACAGGATCATCAGATGAATGCATGTATGAATGAAATGCATGTATGAAATATCAAGGCGTTCTCTGTAAAGAAACAGAAGTTATAAAGACATTTACTCCAACGTTAAGTTTACAATGTATGATGTTGATCTTGGGAAAAGGGGTGGGGGTGGGTCATGGATTTGCTGTAGCACAATAGAGGATCATCAGATGAATGCATGCATGAAATATCAAAGTGTTCCCTGTAAAGAAACAGAAGTTACACAACATTTACCCCAACATTAAGTTTATGAACATGGTAAGTTTGTGACCTTCACCTTGGGGTAAGGGTTGGGTGGTGGGTTGTGGATTTGCTACAGCTTGATAGAGGGTCATCCGAGGAATGCATGTATGAAATATCAAGGCGTTCCATGAAAGTAAACAGATGTTATAAGACATTTACCCCAATGTTAAATTTATGAATGTGCTAAGTTTGTGACCTTGACCTTGGGGTAAGGGGTGGGTGGTGGGTCGTGGATTTGTTACGGCATGATAGAGGGTCATCTGAGGAACGCATGTATGAAATAACAAGACATTTACCCCAACGTTAAGTTCCCTGTAAATAAACAGAAGTTACACAACATTTACCCAACGTTAAGTTAATGAACAGCATGATAGAGGGTCATCTGAGGAATGCATGTATGAAATAAGACATTTACCCCAACGTTAAGTTTGTGGACGCCGACGACGCCGGAGGTATGCCATAAGCTCTTCTGCACTTTCTCTTTGTGCAGGCGAGCTAAAAATCATTTCTGAATGCAAATTTTATTCTATTCTCAGCCAATTTCAAACAATTTCCGTACAAAAATATGTTTCATTGCCATTTTGGCATAAAGTCTGGGTTTCAGAACATTGGCTTAATGCTCAGTGTATGTGATTAAGTTGACCATTGTGTCAAGGTATCATTTGTTTGCCCATATTGGCAGTTGTCGGTGATAATCTGTTATATTATTAATAGGCTTTGTCTAACATTTGATGAAAAGTATCATTAAAATGTGTTGAGAAAAAATCTGTATTTCAAGTTAAATCTCCTTATTTCAGAGCAGGGCACGAAAATTTGAAATTTGTGCTTGTCCTTACTTTGACAGGAATGGCAAAATTAAGAAATCTACATTACAAAATTGAAATTTCCACTCGTCTGCAGGCATTTCCACTCATCAGGACGAGTGGAATTGTCATGTCCTGCAGAGCTATACTTTTTTAAATCTGCCATGGAGCTTTCACTTTATGGCAGGTATGCGATTCATAGATACGAAAACAACCTCCCATGAATCGTCGACCATTGATGAATTATTGTACAAACCTCGTGTTCGAGAAACAATGCCTTCATAGCACCGTCGGACCAATATTCCATAGCGTTGGCCAGCAATTTCATGGAGATTGTGTTCACGCGCAGAAAATTGCCCACAAATACAACACGCTCTATCTTCTGAAATTGAAAATACTATAGGAATGAATGGCCTTTTTGTGGAATTTATCGGGGTATAAACTTGGAAAAGTCGCGGGATAAAGTCCACAAAAAGGCCATTCATTCCTTATAATTCCAGCATTCGAAATAAATTCATCAAGAAAATGTGTTTATTTTCCGTTTTCTTAAGAATTATTTTAACTACGCCTGACGGTTATGGAAAGTAGTTCGGCATGGAGTTTACTGGGATATAAATTCTGGACAGAGACTTGCTACGGGCCAATCAAATGTTAGGGAATTGTGTAAATATTTTTGTGCTGGAATTATTGGTAAATGAACTAGGTTACTGGGATTATTTTGGTGTAAATTGCGCATATATAAAACACGCTCTACCTTTTGAAATTGAAAATATAGTGGAACCTCTCTAAAACGGGAACCAAGAAAACACATGTGATCTTATTTTTTATATTTTTCTTGGTCATTTATGTCAGGTGATAATGTCTATTTGAGATCACATAGTACACAGCTATGGCTCAGAATGATCAAATACCCGATTTATAGTGAAACCTCTCTAACGCAGGGTGTCCGTCCGGCTTAGAGAGGTTTCAGTGTAAATGCATGACGTTATTGGGACTATTTTGTTGTAAATTGAATATATATACAACACACTCTATCTTTTGAAATTGAAAATACTGGTACATGGCCTAGGTTACTGGGACTATTTAGTTGTAAATTGTGTATATATAAAACACACTCTATCTTCAGAAATTGAAAATACTGGTAAATGGCCTAGGTTATTGGGTCTGTATTGTTGTAAATTGCGTATATATAAAACAGTGGAACCTCTCTCAACCGGACATGATTGTTGAAACAATTCTGTTGTAAATTGCATATATATAAAACACTCTCTATCTTCTGAAATTGAACATACTGGCAAATGGCTTCGGTTACTGGGACTATTTTGTTGTAAATAGTGCGCATGTATAAAACATGCTCTATCTTCAAAAATTGAAAATACTGGTAAATAAATGAAATTACTAGGACTATGAGGACCAATGAGGTTTTGACTACACAGGCTGTCACAGTGCAGTCATATAGGCTAGCTTACCTGTACACATCTAGTATTTACCATGTATACTGCATTGAGTGTAATAAGGAATATTGATTTTGTATATACAGTCGAACCTGTACTAAAGACCACCTCCGAATAGCAATCACCTGGCTGTAAATGCCACACTTTTGTTGTCCCAATGGCACAATTACTATATAAATGACCCTGTGAATAAATACCACCTCTGAACAAAGGTCAGATTGTTTACTTCCCATGGCTGGCCTCTATTCACAGGTTTGACTGTACTTGCGCTGCAATCGTAAATGTGTTGCTAGCAGATTATATGTGATAAAGTTGTCATACCTGTAGTTCTAAAAGTTTGTGAGTGAAGGGAACTGCTGATTTACACAGGGTAACATGGCCATTGTGGATATTGGAAATGACAAAATTTATAACCAATGTATCAATCATGGTGTATACATTGGCATGAGATAATTGATAGCACGTTGTAAATGATTATCCTTGCAATGTTGAACCAAATGTTATTAGTTTATCTGTCATATTTTTTGCTGTATGTGTCTTTTTGCTGTATGTGTCAAACTCCACAAGACGTGAACCTATCATTGCGGTGGCATCATAAACAGTATGTAACTTACCTCAGTTACAGCACACATGCGGGCTATAGAGCCTATATTGTTGGTGATGGTGGTGAGTGTGGCCTTCGCAAGGTCACTGCGGCTTGCCGTCTCTCGCTTCTCTGGCTGATTCATGTTCCCGAAACTGAAATACCACAATTGACCAGTCTTATAAATGTGGCTGTCACTGGAGAAATGGCACTTAATATGGGTTTTGCGACAAGTGTAGATCCAGATCAGACTGTGCATCCGCACAGTCTGATCTGAATCTGCACTGTTCGCCATTACATCAACGAAAAACCTGTCATGATTCTAACAAGCAATATATATCGTTATCAGGCTACAGGGGTGTGCTATTTAATCAGAGCTACACTGGTCACAAAGCCCATAAGCCCCATTTCTCCAGTCAGTCACTACAGGTTACAGAACATATAAAATCATGGTCCTGATCCCTGGAACTAGTTTGTTAGTTTAATTAATATTTATTTATTTAGTTATGGCAAGTGAGATATATATACATACAATTGAGAACAGGATTAGAAAACAAGCTTTTACACTTACCGGTATGTGAATTCTTATCCTGGAGAAGATCAGTTTTACAATATAGCTAAGGAACAAATTGGTGAAATATGGTAACATTGTTTGAACAAACAAAAAATAAAATGTGTATATCAAAATGAATGCGTCACACCATGATGGAAGCGCATGTGGTGTTCAGACGTCACACTTACGCTGGACAGTTGCGATCAGAAGGGACTTAGCTAAAACGCAGACCGCTTTATCATGGTGCGCAACATTGGTGTTTATAAGAGAAGTATTTATAAGGGAAGTTACCCATGAATCATGGGTGACTTCCCTTAGAACTAGAGCAAGTGAGCAGAGGCTCACGGATACGTCTGGCCGCCGCCTGGACCAACAAATAAAAACTTTAACGCAAATTTCTAAGTACTAAATTTGACCTTGGAAATGAAGGCCGCATGTGTGTGGTATGGATATGAAAATATGGATAATGATAAGGAAGTATATGAAGTTTGAAATCAATCCGACTCACCATTGCAGAGATAATGAATACCCGAAAAGTTTAAAACAAATCTTACGGACGGATGGAATGACGATATACTCCTCGACATAATTTGTATGCCAGGGGTATAATAATTAGTTCCAGGGAGCATCATTGGCGTTAGAATTTGCGGTTTACTAAAAAAAATTCAGGCAATTCTAACGTAAAGGATGCAGCGGAAGTAATTTTCCAAGCTTGGTAATCTATTTATAAGACAGTTCTATACATGTTTATCATATACATATAGTTCACATGAGTGGCAACAACATGTACTTTAAAACAGAAATAAACAAAATAGAAAAAAACACATGTATTGTAAATGTGGCCTGCCAGCACAGAAATGCCCATTGTGGCAGATTGGAGAAACTCCGGCAAACTTCTTTAATAGACAGACACACAATCCATTCACTATACAACGACTCCCAGCTCTACTGAGACCGGAGGCATACAGATGTTAGTTAATTTTGATGCAACAAGCAGCTTAGACTGTTGACCAAAGGAACTGGTCAATTGGTTCATTGTTGGTCACAAATATCACAAACCACACGTTAGAAATGTCAAATTCGTTGTGGGTAGGATGAATACTAGAAACAAAATTGCTACCCCGCTCCAAACCTCTCGTAGATAACATATCGGAGGCGAATTATTGTAGCTAGATGAATACTAGGAGTGAGTTTTACCAACTAGCTACGATACCCCCAGGCAGGTGAAATCTACTATACTACCGAATATTAACATATTTCTAAATTTTTCTCTCGGGATTTATCACCCAAAGTGTATGTTGTTACCACTCAGTTGAACCATCTCGTCGAGACGGTCCAAATGAGTGATAACAACACACACTTCAGTTGAGAAATAAAGAAAATAGAAAAATACCGCGAGTTATACCTACTAGCTACGATACAATACCCACAGGCAGGTGAAATCTAGTAGTCGTCACCGTAGATTTCCTTCATAATGTAACCACCGAATATTAACTATTCTAAATTTTTCTCTGGGATTTATTACCCAAAGTGTATGTTGTTACCACTCAGTTGAACCGTCTCGTCGAGAAGGTTCAAATGAGTGGCAACAACATACACTTCAATTGAGAAATAAAGAAAATAGAACTAGAAAATGTGTTCATAGAACACGGATGCCCCACATATCACTTTGATAATAAATGAGGCCAAATTCCAAGTGACCTTGACCCTGGGCTTGGCGGGGACAGGACAAACGTGGATTTGGCACAGGGAAGTAGAGGACCATTAGAGCAATGCGTATGTGAAGTATGAAGCTGATCTGTGAAAGGGAACAGAAATTATAAGATATTACCAGAGCGTTAAAGTTTTTGAAGTACCAAGTATGTGACCTTGACCCTGTGCTTGGCGGGGGCAGGACGAACATGGATTTATCACAGGACAGTAGAGGACCATTAGAGCAATGCGTATATGAAGTATGAAGCTGATCCGTGAAAGGAAACAGAAATAATAAGATATTTACCTCAGCGTTTAAGTTTTTGAAGCACTAAGTATGTGACCTTGACCCTGTGCTTGGCACAGGGCGGTAGAGGACCATTAGAGCAATGTGTATATGAAATATGAAGCAGATCGGTCAAAGGATGAAGAAATTATGAGACATTTACCCGAGAGTTAAAGTTTTTGAAGCACCAAGTATGTGACCTTGACCCTGGGCTTGGCGGGGGCAGGACAAACATGGATTTGGCACAGGGCGGGAGAGGACCATTAGAGCAATGAGTATATGAAATATGAAGTGATCCGTGAAAGAAAACAGAAATTATAAGATATTTACCTGAAGTTTTGTGACGGACGGACAAGGGTAACACTAAATGCCCCCTCCACTATCGTGGTGGGGCATAAAAATACCGCGAGTTTTACCTACTAGCTACGATACCCCCGGGCAGGTGAAATCTACTATAGTCGCCACCGTAGATGTCCTTTACTAGTTTGTCCACCTTGGTCGCGTCTCCGTCTGCAGCTAGATTTATGGCCTCCTCAAACGTATCACAGTTGGTCAACAGGCAGCACAGTCCCAGGAATGTTCCCCCACCTAAACTGAAAAACATCACAGGAATAAAAGTGAAAGTGAATGGGTTTAACATCCCAGCAACAGCTACGGACGTATAGAGATGGTACCACAAAGTCTTATCCGACAGAAATTGCGAAAGTTTTTGTCTACCTTATCTTTGCAACCCCAAGTTGGATTGGCTTGAAACTTCATATATTGATTTGCCATCATCCATATTTTCATTCTATAGCCCACCCATGTGGCCCCTGTGTTCAAGGTCAAATGACTTAGAAATTTGTGCGACAAGTTTTTATGTACCGGTACTCAGAGAAAACCAAGAACAAGAAATGTGAAACAAGCTCAGAATTGTTATATCCAACTTACCTTGTACCGCTAACCCTTTTGTAGTCACTTGGTCCACGCACGGTGAGAATGCTGACCCCCGACCCTATATTGACGACCAGGTAGGGGTAGGGGTCGCGGAAGTTAAAGGGAACCTTCTCCAGATGTTCGGGGTCTCCGGGGTTCAGCCAGTAGTAGCACTCGGATGTCGGGTTGTAGCGGTCGACGTAGTGGATTCCCTTGATTAAACAGTCGAGCTCGTCAAACTTGTGTAGCTGGAGGTTCACCATCTAAATGTTTGGAACATATGTTACATGTATGGTTTGGGCAGATCAGAGCTCCAGATAAGCTGCATATTTGCTTAAATACCCAATTAAAATTGCCAAAAGAAAAACAACAACTGAAATCAGAAGTAGCGAGTATCAAAAAGAAATTACAATTTTGTGGTACATTTATCATGCTGCAGAAAACAATAAATAGACAACAAATATATAGCATATTTTTTCTTATTTTCCATGAAAACACATCTTGGTATTTCATTAGAATTGTCTCCAAGGAGACAATTCTAATGAAATGACAAGATATATTTTCATTTCGAAGCAAACTATTCGATAATTGCTGTCTGTTGATGTGTAAACAGTAGTGTGATTTTATTTTACACAATTAAAATTTTGAAATACCCAATTACTAATTCCTTATCTGGAGCCCTGGCAGATAGTATATCTGTTGTTTTCAGTGCAAGACAGATTTGTTTATTCATCAAGTATGGCTGTGATTAAAGAAATGGGGATTATGGATTTTGCGACCAGTTTAGATCCAGATCAGCCTGTGCATCATGTGTTTGTTTGTTTATTGGTGTTTAACGGCCTATCAACAGCGAAGGTCATTTAAAGCCGGGCCAACAGGTTCAATCCCGCATGTAAACAGCTGCATCGGGGGAAAATCCCCAAATCAGAACGGAATATTTACATCGAAATAAATACATATTTAGCCCTGTAATTAGAATAACCTGACCTGGGTGCCATACCACACCAAAGTCACTTGGCCCTTTCCCCTAAAAGTAATAGGATTAGGAATAATCATATTACTCCTACAAGGGGTATAACCTGATTAAATCCTCACATACAAGCATGCCAAAGACATACATGAGGGCCAAGCCAGGTCTCCATTCGGGATACCGGTAACGATGAATCCCGATCGTTAAAACACCCATCTTATGCTCCCACCTGCCACCCACACCCATCATGTGTCTGACAAGCAATATAGATCATTATCAGGCTACATGAGTGTGTTGTTTGATCAGCAGCTACACTGGTCACAAATCCCATAAGCCCTATTTCTCCTGTCACAGCCACAAATGTCCTGAAACAGGGCTCCAGATAAGGAATTAGTAATTGAGTATTGTCACTCCAACATTTCTGAAGCAATTGGGTACTTCAGAATTTTGTTTGCTTCTAAATGAAAACATGTCTTGGCATTTCATGAGAATTGTCTCCTTGGAGACAATTCTAATGAAATAGCAAGATGTGTTTTCATGGAAAAATAATAAAAATATGCTATACTTGTGGTCCGTTTATTGTCTTCTGCAGCATGATAAAGATACAACAAGATACTCACTACGTTTGATTTCAATTGGGTTTTTGGCAATTTTAATGGGGTATTTAAGCAAATACGCACCTTATCTGGAGCACAGCTGAAATGTCTCAACAAGAGTGTCGCCGGCTACAATATATGTCTGCCTCAGAGTGGTCAGTAAACAAGGGAAGATAACTCACCGGAAAGCAACAGAGCTGCCGTGATAAACATGTACAGTGAATATGGTAAGAATCTGTGCAATAGAAAGAATAGAAGTTATTGAATGGACAAAGATACAGAATGTGAAAATATAAAATATGTCCGTCACAGGGAGATAACTCACCAGACGTAGCACAAGCTGTGCCCACCCACTGCCTACTCACACAAGGGGAATACATAATACATTATATTTTTTAAACGGGTGCAGAGCTCCAGATAAGCTGCGTATTTGCTTAAATACCCAATTAAAATTGCCAAAAACTCAGTTGAAATCAGAAGTAGCGAGTATCAAAAAGCAATAACAATTTTGTGATACCTTTATCATGCTGCAGAAAACAATAAACAGACCACAAATACAGGCTACGCTTGTTTACTCAAAGTCGCTTAAGTCGAAATCACCGGTTACGTCGAATTACTAGCACGGTCCCGTTTAAAATCCTATTATTTTCCATATAACTAAGTTCGGTTAAGTCAAATTTCGATAACTCAAATTTTCCGTTTATTCGAAGGTATATTTAGGTCCCGAAAACGTAAATCTACTGTATTTCACACTCGTTAACTCGAAATGTCAATTTGCGGAGGTAAGTAGAAGTTTGTCACCTGCAGTTTACCTGATCAAGGTCGGGTATTCAGACCGTAGTTAAAGGTGTTTGCGTCGACACTGATTAAACAGGACTCCCGAAATGACCGTCGGTGATCATTAAGTGGTGACCAATAAATGGCAACTATTTTAATTGGACTGGCATTAAATGCTTTTGTGTTTAATTTAAAACTGTAATTACATACAGTGCAAAAATCGAAACTGGTGTGGATTCGGATTATACAGTATAGGGACGAAACATTGAATGGGCGAGTTTTATGTTCTAAACATTATTAGTTTGTACAATCAAGTCTGGTCAGAAATAATCATTTATAATAGTGTTACAAATCAGTATTTCTTGTTGTTTGTGTTGTTTCCGTGTATAATTTATTAAAATAATTCATAAAATATTATGTTCTTGTTATTATTTATTTCATTGGTGAACTGAATAATATTATGTACATATCGCTACATGCGCATGTCACGTGTGCCACATCCGGGTTATCTATTAACTACACACAGACATGCATATGTGTATTTGTAAACAAACCGAAAGTGTTTAAATATGATTTGTCTTAGAAACAACATTTAACATGTATCCATGTACATTTAATTGCTAAAATAAATCATATTTACAACTCAAGGCTACATCAGCAAGTAATCATTTGGTTCTAACTGTCAATAAAATAGTTTGTTGTCCGACAGGTTGCGTACTACGGATACGTCAAACTACGGTTAACTCCAAGTATTTTTTTATCTCCCTTCGAATTCGAGTAAGTGAGTGTGGCCTGTATAGCATATTTTTCTCACTTTCCATGAGAACACATGTTGGTAGTTCATTTCGAAGCAAACTATTCAATAATTGCGGTGTGTTGATGTGTAAACAGTAGTGTTATTTTATTTTACCCAATTAAAATTTTGAAATACCCAATTGCTTCAGAAATGATGGAGTGACAATACTCAATTATTAATTCCTTATCTGGAGCACTGTTAGCTACAACTAATTTATTAGTGTAGGACACAAATAGTAGTCTAAAATAACTAACATTTTTGAAATCTTCTTCAAACTTGTATGCTCCACCACCAGTGGCACATATAGAGTTTGCGAGGCTGGGGAAGTTTTTTGTTTTCGCCATGTCCATAAACTGCATCATCTCCGACGTGGGGAAGCGGATAAAATGTAACGACCCTTGTCTCCCGCCCATCGTCTGGTTGGCCATTTCTAGGTGTACGTCTCGGATCCCTGTTTTGCCATACGCGACGTTCCCGGTGAGATATTTGCGAATTGTTTTCAGGGTGTCCACTTCCTGCTGCTCCTCTGACTCGGTGATGTCTCGTGGCTCGAAGTAAATCAGCTTCGTCAGGGTGCCCCCTATGTCCATGCCAAACCAAGGCATACCTGAAGTATATACAAACTCTCTTTTCACATGTAAATGGGGCTTATCGGGGCTAGAATTTGCAGGGTGTGGAAATTCGTACTTCGCTAGTTATCGAGAGAATTGTCTTCATATTCAAATATGGAAATACTACTCCGTCATAACACAGCAGACATCTCAGCTAAAAGGATACAGAAAATATAAAAGACAGACAACAGTAAAATATCCATATATCCGAGATTATCCAACTCCCAAGCTAGCGGAGCAGCTCCGTTATTACCAGGAGTGTGTGCGGCTGTCGGTGACAGGTCATCTCCATCAGATTTCCCATTTGTTTGTGATGTTAGCGTTCCATTCGAACTGGGTTCCAAACTGGAAGACATTTGAGAAGTTGACTGTGGTCTCCCACCGATGTTTTGTTTACATTGGGTGATACCAGACAGGTCGCGTCGTTAAAAAAAACACGTGATTTTTACAAATGAAAATAATCTTATTAACTAAGGATGTATTTAACTTGAAATGCAGTGCATTTAATTATTCGGGGAATCAACATATATTGCTAAAACAGAGTAGGAACAGAAAATATCGCAAATAATCTCAAAAGTTCATTTGTGCGTCCAAAAGTTGTTGTTGTTGTTATTGATATTGTATGGCGTGAGTTTCTTAGTTTCAGCCGCTGACTTTTCGGCTCATTCAACCGTATATCTCAACGACTGTACGTGTAATTATTTCGATACACCGCTCTTGGTATGTACATGGCCTAAGATGTCAAACATAGCAACACTTACTGACTTTGGTGTTGTCACTAGTTCACTATGATGACGAGGTGTTATCTGTGCCAGGTTAGTTCAGACGGAGAGCGATGGGCGGTACAGTAATCCAGAGGTCCCGTGGCCGGATGCACATTTTCTCGTCTTGTGACAATGTTTATGCATGACCAGTATGTTTGTACAGATGCTGGGTGGTCATGGTCTCTAGTGGCTTCATTGGTGAATGATCTTTCATTTCATGCATTGTGTTCGTTAATTATTTGTGGCTGTGACCATGGGTTTTGCGACCAGTGTATATCCAGATCAGCCTGTGCATCCGCACAGTCTGATCAGGATATGCACTGTTCGCCATTCCATCAATGATACACCTGTCATGCTTCTAACAAGGAATATATATATCATTATCAGGCTACACAAGTGTGCTATTTGATATGGAGCTGCATTGGTCACAAATCTCATTAACACCATTTCTCCAATCACAGCCATATTCATTCCTTGTGTCTTTATTTTATTTGTGATACAACGTACTGCTAGTTGAAGACTGCGATTACCGCTGCACACTGTGCCTATTGTATATGTTCTGAAATGGTTACGTTTTGATTTACCTAGTAGGTTCATCTTTTCGCCTATGTTATAATCTGTCTAATTTAATCGGCATTGCGACAATGGAGTGTTCTGTTTATTATCTCCTCATTCTGCTGTATGATTGTGATTGTAGTTGCTTATAATTTATTAAATCGAACTGTATGTCAGTTTAAATCCATTGCACCATGTCGAGCATTAGAAAATCAGCAAGAAATTAAAGTTTAGATTGTTTCAAGCACTAAACTAGCAATGTCACAGTCAGTGTTAGGTGTCGTTACGTATCACGTGGCCCAGATTGTAACCGCTCTAAGAATTAAGATGCGCGTACACTCCTGACCAATAATATAGTTTGTAGTTTGTGTCCGACCTATATGAGGTGAAACTGCACAATTCCATGTACATACTTAGATGTCTCAGATAGAAACTCAATGTGCAGTATAGTACACACTAAGAAGAGCATTGTAATGTATACTCATTATCCGCATTGTAGCGTTGTAATGTTATAAATCATCTGAATTATTGTTCTGTTTAAGTTTACGTCAGTTCGATTTAATTGGTCACTTTTGAAAATACATGTATGACGAAAATATGAGATGGTCCATTAATTATGCATTGTGAAGGGAATATCTATATAAGTTACAATCCAGCATTACGTTCTGGAGAAATAGTTATCTCAAGAAGACTAAATAGTCAATAAAATGTATGCGATATAATCTAGAACCATGGCACTGTTACAACAGTGACTGCAAAGTTCTTTAACGCGATTGGTGTACGTATGGTCCCCAGAAAAAAACACAATCATATACAAAACAGAGCGCAAAAAATATCTGCCCCACATGACTCGACCGCAATTAATGGCCATCTAATGCATACGATTTAGGTTAGACAGCACACAATAGTTGTACTATATAATTTAACCGAATGCCATCCAATAAGGCCAGTCTCTCCTACTTTGACTAATCGTATGGATGCTGTGGGACCTACTTGTACATGACCTGCAGCCAGTATGTACTGGTTCTGCATGAATTAAACAATAGGTTTACTTACTCATAAGAAAGAAAAAGAAAGAAAATTCCAGCCTCGTCATATGACCCAATATTGTTTACATATTTTGGCCACGGAAACTCCGTTTACATCACGTGACCAACAGGTTCAGTGTTTTCTTTTAAATGTTACAAATATGCTGAAAACTGGTGTTAAAAGCACCCCAAAATGTTCCTCAAGTGAAACTGGGTAGTAATGGATCAAGATTTGCAAGCAAACTGTGTCTGTGACCTCAAAACGCCCGCACTATGTTTTATACCGGACTACTTATGCATACCCCCCTGGGCGATTTCGCGCCATTTGGTAGTCTAACATTTACGACCTATGGTCCTAGACTAAAATACAAAAACACACCGAAGAAGGCTACAACCCAACGAAGAATGATAACACGGCCACCGCCTTATCGCGGTACGTAACCAAAATCATCAACTGTTGCTATTAAGCCCAGTAATTAACGCGACGCACTGGAGCACAGTATCATTGAATATGTATATATAATTAGCACCTGCAAATAATAACGAGCCTTTATCATTACCCAGCAAACACACAACGTAACCGAAACGTTACGCGAATGTCGTAATCATGTTGCGTGTTCAACAACGTTTTTAGGTAGTTGAGGTAACGTTTTAATATTACGTTACCGTAAAAACGTTGCTACAACCAGCTTTATGAAAGTGCCAATTACGTCCAATTTAAGTTGTTATTTTAACATTTGGTGAAAACATCTTATCAACGTTGTCGCAAAAACGTTTCCACAATAACTTGCTGCAACCAATTATTTGGAAGCTCTAATTACGTAACATTTATGTTGTCATATGATGTTGCATGCGACTACGTAATTACAACGTTATCTCCGAAACATTGCCGCAATAACGTTGCTGCAACCAATTCTAGGAAAACTCTCATTACATACTATTCACGTTGTCATATTACGTTGGATGAAAACATCAAATCAACGTTGTCGCAAAAACGTTTCCACAATAACGTTGCTACAAACATTTCTTTGGAAGCTCTTATTACGTAATATTTATGTTGTCATATGACGTTGCATGTTACTACGTAATTACAACGTTATTACCGAAACGTTTCCACAATAACGTAGCTGCAACCAATTCTAGGAAAACTCTCATTACGTACTATTCACGTTGTCATATTACGTTGGGTGAAAACATCATCTCAACATTGTCGCAAAAACGTTTCCACAATAACGTTTCTGCAACCAATTCTTTGGAAGTTCTTAATACGTAATATTTAAGTTGTCATATGACGTTGCATGTGACTACGTGATTACAACGTGTCTAACGAAATGTTGACGAAATAACGTTGCTACTACCAATTATCAGAAAACTCTCATTACGTACTATTCACGTTGTCATATTGCGTTGGGTGAAAACATCTGATCAACGTTGTCGCAGAAACGTTTCCACAATAACTTTGCTGCAACCAGTTCTTTAGAAGATATTATTACGTAATATTTATGTTGTCATATGACGTTGCATGTGGCTACGTGATTACAACGTTATTACCGAAACGTTGACGCAATAACGTTGCTACAACCAATTATCAGAAAAATCTCATTACGTACTATTCACGTTGTCATATTCCGTTGGGTGAAAACATCTTATCAACTTTGTCGCAAAAACATTTCCACAATAACGTTGCTGCAACCAATTCTTTGGAAGCTCTTAATACGTAATATTTATGTTGTCATATGACGTTGCATGTGACTACGCACGCGATTACAACGTTATCACCGAAACGTTGACGCAATAATGTTGCTGCAACCAATTATCAGAAAACTCTCATTACGTACTTTTCACGTTGTCATATTACGTTGGGTGAAAACATCTGATCAACGTTGTCGCAGAAACGTTTCCACAATAACTTTGCTGCAACCAATTCTTTAGAAACTCTTATTACGTAACATGTATGTTGTCATATGACGTTGCAAGTGACTACATAATTACAACGTTATCACCGAAACGTTGCTGCAATAATGTTGCTGCAATCAATTCTAGGAAAACTCTCTTCACGTACTATTCACGTTGTCATATTACGTTGGGTGAAAACATCATCTCAACGTCGTCGCATAAACGTTTCCACAAGAACGTTGCTGCAACCAATTCTAGGAAAACTTTCTGCACATACTATTCAAGTTGTCATATTACGTTGGGTGAAAACATCATCTCAACATTGTCGCAAACACGTTTCCACAATAACGTTGCTGCAACCAATTTTTTGGAAGCTCTTAATACGTTGACGCAATAACGTTGCTGCAACCAATTATCAGAAAAATCTCATTACTTACTATTCACGTTGTCATATTACGTTGGGTGAAAACAGCTTATCAACGTTGTCGCAAAAACGTTTCCACAATAACGTTGCTGCAACCAATTCTTTGGAAGCTCTTAATACGTAATATTTAGTTTGTCATATTACGTCGCATGTGACTACGTGATTACAACGTTATTACCGAAACGTTGACGCAATAATGTTGCTGCAACCAATTGTCAGAAAACTCTCATTACGTACTATTCACGTTGTCATATTACGTTGGGTGAAAACATATGATCAACGTTGTCGCAGAAACGTTTCCACAATAACTTTGCTGCAACAAATTCTTTAGAAGCTCTTATTACGTAACATTTATGTTGTCATATAACCTTGCAAGTGACTACGTAAATACAACGTTATCACCGAAACGTTGCTGCAATAATGTTGCTGCAACCAATTCTAGGAAAGCTATCTTCACGTACTATTCACGTTGTCATATTACGTTGGGTGAAAACATCATCTCAACATTGTCGCAAACACGTTTCCACAATAACGTTGCTGCAACCAATTTTTTGGAAGCTCTTAATACGTATTGTCATACCGCAGATAAGTTTCTCGGCTTTTGATTGGCTAGCTTGCCTGGTCATATATATGATATGACCTGCCAAGGCCGTCGGACATAGAGAAATTGCGATTCCCCTCCGGCGCCTCGCGTCCAATGAAGATACATTTTGAAAGCGTCTATACTTATATTGGATTTAAATTGGTGTTCGGTTAAGTTGGTACTAGTAGATGTTTGTTTCTTGAATTGACACAGCCCGTGACATAAATAAACACGTGCAAGAAACTGCATTTGCAATGTATATTTTATGGTAGTTTTGCTTAACGATTATAACGGGTCTCTTGACTTGAAGTTGTATTACAATTTGGAATGTGCCACTGTCGCACTGACGTATCTAAATATTGGCTATTAAAAATGTTTATTGTTATCAATATATTATGAGCCTGTGAAAATGTTATAATCCATCACTACATGTATCGTTGTTTATCTTTGCATCGCTGAACCCACTTATGGCAACCTTGGAGGTTATCAATTACAATGTACACGCATATATACACATATTACACATATATGTAATAGAGATTGTGGCTGTTTATTACCGATATGAAATTGAATTATCGCTTCACATGACACTTCAGCAAATGGTACATACATAGCGGTTAAACGTACTAGCTCATAAGTACCTGATTTACGGAAAAATATACTATAAAACGCTGATGGCTTAATTGCAAATAACACATGAAAATGAAAGTCATAGTATTATTAGATTACATGTATTACGTTATTTTCTTGTATAAACACTTATTTTGTAAAATAAACGAGGTCGATAAAATACTAACACGGGACTTACCCATTATATGGGGTGACCACTTTAGTACATATACTAATGCACCGTACAAAATGGCGAGGCAGACATACGTTTTAGCGTTGGCGTGTTTGTTTATTGCGGTAACGCCGTCGCTGGGTTGGATTCCGCGGCTAATGAACGGTCGACCGCGGGGAGGATTCCTTGGCTCCCTACCCAATAGCAAGGACATCCACGTGGCGGAGGAGAAGTATTTCGAATGGCAGAAATTGGACCACTTTAACGGACATGACACCCGTCAATGGAAACAGGTATACGGATCCTATAATTTTAAACATATCCCCGATTCTACAAAGGGCTAGGAGATCCATTTGCTAGAAGAGAAAAATGTTACAATCCGACAAAATTATCAGAACAGTCAATATATAGATGGTAATGGAAACTTAAATTACTTTAGCGAACGCGACACCGAGCAATGGAACGATGATGTAGGAACATACTATGTCAGTTGCTTTCATCAATGCTCGTCGACTACTTGATGTGTTTAATGTAATGCAACCTCTTCACCGCTTTACATGAATGGTCTCTCTGAGCCATCTTTATTCGTTTGTGTTTCATCAGTTTGATGGTGGCAGGGTGGATGGAATGTAGTTACTTCGTATTTCCAGTGTTTGCTAAATCTGTTTGAAACTGATTGACAGTATTTGCAATGATATCGGTAGGGAGACTATTTCAAGTACTAATTTTGTTGCATGTTTCTGTACACTTGTTTGTATTACATTTCATGCAATTTCAAGGTGTTCGTCGGTAGCGAACGTGATTGTTCATACGACACGTGCCTTTCAGAACTTTCATCTATAAATATGAAATAGTGTGTGTGTACGGTTTTCTAATAGTGATAAAACGGTTCATTTGTAGCTCCTTCAATTAATGTGTCATTATGTTTGTCATTGCAGCGCTATTTGGTGAATGGCACGCTGTACAGGACTGGCGGTCCGATCTTTCTGATGCTTGGCGGGGAGGCGGCCCTCAATCCAGTCTGGATGGTGCAGGGTACATGGATCCAATACGCCGAGATGTACGGGGCGATGGCCGTTATGCTGGAACACCGCTACTACGGAAAAAGTCACCCAACAACGTATGTGTATAATTGAAGGATCTTTACTAGTAATATTTCTCCAAAATCAGGATGTTTTGTTAGTATGGGGCTAATCTACAATTCTGAGAAAATATCATGATAGGTTAGTGTGCGTAGTAAACTAATCATGATAATACCATCATCTAAAGGACTAGTACCCACAGCCAAGTCCGGTACATTTAGATGATATAAAGGTTCATTGTAATCAGTGCAAGAAGGCACTCACTGTAAGCCATGCCATCATCTTCTTCTAACGAAACATACAATTCAAAGTCACACTCTGTCTCATACATACACACGGTCGGATGATGACATACGCCCATCGCCAGTCAATATTGGAAGGTACATTTACACGACAGGCCGCTCAATTTCCTTACAGCGACCTGAGTACAGAGAACCTCCAGTATTTGACTAGCGAACAGGCTCTGGAGGACGTTGCTGACTTCATAAAACACTTCCGCCTCTTCAACCAGCTACCAGACAACAAACTCATCGTGTTCGGTGGCTCGTACTCAGGTATTACACCTTCATATACTGCTACTGTGCATGTCTGTTCCCGCTATTAACGCTCCACGCTGACCCGATTGTATGTGCATTTCAGTATTGCACCAATATTCATATGGGCTCTTCTATTTATTTGGTGATAACTGCCTTTTTCATATTTAACACAGATATCAGTTTGAATCAATAAACAGCTTATCATTTGAAAAGTAAATTTATATATAAGGCGCTTATGCCTCGATGTATCAGGTAATGCGTTTTGTATTGACCGAATACTTACTGATTGATAACATATTATTGCTGTAACAGGCATTGACCTGATACGAATATCCGGGCTACAACATTTAAATCTGCCGTATCAACGGCATAACTGATCATCGTGTAGCCTAAAAGGTTTCCTGATAAATAGAATACCATGCTAGTGTATTTTTATATTTACTTTATCAGGCTCTGAAACGGTAGGAATTTATCGGCAAGCCTGGTAATTCCTACGCGTTTCGTTGCCTTGCCTGATAAACTTGATATTAAATTAAACGAGTCTGGTATTCTCCCAGATACACATACTACATGTATGCACAATATCCTATCTCTAGGTTCCCTGGCGGCGTGGTTCCGCTCCAAGTACCCGTACATGGCCGACGGCGCCGTCGCTTCCAGCGCTCCCGTCGTCGCCAAGGTAGACTTTGTCGGTAAGTTGTAAGCTGGGTACACAATCAATCACACAATGATGGAAACTTCACAACAAACAAAAGACACCAAAGTGACCTCAGCCGAGATTTAAAACTTACAGTCAAAGTGATATTTATGCCTAAATGCAATTATGTCCACAAATTAGTATGGAAGAGATCATTTAATATATTTACAATTAGATGTGAAATGGTGAATTATGACATTAAATTTTGTGGTCAGTGTAGTTTCTGCTTAAATACATTCTTATTGATCAATAAGCATCCAATGTGTTCAATAGTGACAGAAAGAAACTTTGTCTAAAACCAGCAGTTACTTTTGTTTGTGTATTTGTAGCGTCAATGTTAAATTCCACCCGAACATTGAAAAAGTGCTCGCATATATGATAATACATTTCATACTCGTTTTGTTTGATTTATCATATGTCTTTTAAATGTGCTATTTGTATGAATTATGTTGTTCTTTGGTATTACTATTGTTGTCAGATAGAGTGATTAATTGGGATAATGATATTACTAAGTTTAAGCCATCATTGTGCAATACTGCTCATTGACGGTGGCAAGGACAACATACGACATGTCCTCGACATGTACGATCCATGTTGTATTTATGATTTGTACTATTCTAACAACGATTTACAGAATATTTCGAGGTTGTGAAGACGGCTCTAGACACCACTGGACCACAATGTGCGCGGGAGATAAAAAATGCTACGTTCACCCTGCTGGGGTGGTGGGATGAAGCCGATACACGAGCAGAAATGTACACTAAACTAAAGTTAGTACTTTTCGAAGTTTCATTTGGCGCAAAAACAGGAATTTCGTATATATTTAAGAAAATTACATAAACGCATATTAAAACGAGAAATGATTGCTGCAATCAAATTACAAGGGTAGTTATCGAATGAAAATACAAGGGATTATACAAGAGTAGTTAGAAACTGTCGCTTTTATTTTATACGTTAAAAGAAAGCTAAACTAGTTTTTAGACTATAGACAGATGTTAGTTATACGAACACATTGCAATGCACTTGTGAGACTTTCACACATTAATTTGACGTTGATTTGAATTATTGTGTGTGGCTGCATTTTGAATGTTCATGCAATGCAGGTTGTGCGACAAAATTGACCCCCAGAGTAAATATGTGCCAATGGACTTTGCGGGGATATTCAGCAGCCTGGCCGACAATTTCGCAGGGGTGGTGCAATATAACAGGGACAACCGGGCATTCGAGGTTTGTATTTTGATTTACATGGGCCCTTCCGTCTCCCTTGGGTATTATATTTATTGTGTAGTCACTCATTGTTTGTGCGAGCACATTGCGTTACCATCTTTAAGAGCAGTAACCATTCACACCAATACGTGGTGCGCAGTGCTTCAATGTAATGAGGACACACATGCATGAATGTTCATGTATACTCATATTGGCGAATGTAATTTACAACCTAGCTATTGTTAAGCATTTTATGTAATTCAAATATAGTTATAAAGTTTTATTCTGCAAGTCACTATTATGTCATTAACAAAATGTCACTATTTGAATACAATTATGTACTTGATATACACTAATTAATATGCTAAAGAAAGTGACTGAAGAAATGCGCGAGTTATGGGATCTGTGATCAGTGTAGCTCCTGTTCAAATAGCACACCCCTGTAGACAGATAATGTTATACATGTATATTGCTTGTTCGAAGCATCACGGGAGATTCATTGATGTAATGGCGAACAGTGCAGATAATGTTGAGACTGTTCGGATGTACACTGACCGCAAAACCAACAAGCCCCATTTCTCCAGTCACAGCTACATAGCTAATAAGTAGTTGTATAGTAATTATTTACAAGTAAAAATGCGATTCAGGGCGCTGTGGGTACAAATATCACCATAGAGACGTTGTGCGGCATGATGACGGACTCCAGTCGCGGCTCCTCCATCCAGCGACTCGTTGACGTCAACTCCCTGATGTTAGAGACATACTCGCAGAAATGCCTGGATTACCAATACTCGTAAGTAAATTATGGCAATTGACTGAACCAGAAATAATGTGTAATGAATCAATTCAAAATAATGAATAGTAAAACAGTACAAATCATAGTTGACTGACCTGCTGCAGAGATCAAATATGTTATTGGTGTATTGGTTTCTATTTCACGTATTCATGTAGTCAGGGGCTACCCAACGTTTATTTTTGTTCTTAGTAATAAAAATGATATCGTGGGGCAGATTTAATATTACTTTATGTTTCCATTGACTGCAAAGGTCACATTTTACATATATTTAGCAGAAGATTAATAACAATGTTATAAACAAATACATGGCAAAATCAAGAAATTCATGACATACTATATTTAATATAAAACGATATAGAAGTATCCATACGTTATATGTGCCAGTTTGCTTATTTCCTTATATATAGGGCATCTATTAGACATTACTAAACTACATTTGCTGAATTATGATAGACTTGTGTAATACAATTACATGTACAATGTACATGTATATGGTACGGCAACTAATACATTTTACTTAATTGTAGAAAGCTTGTGAACGAGATGATTCAGACAGACTGGAATAGCAGTGTAGCTGACGGAGGTATGGCGATTTTACTTCCAAATATATATGCTAATCGTCTAACTATATACATGTATATAGAGAGTGAAACCTATTATACGCAATACAATATTTAATGTCTACATAAAGGTGTAAATGATATTAGAAACATGTATTTTGTTGTATTTTTCATTACATATATACGCGGGTCAATTCATGTTCACAAGGACCAAGTGCCATTTTCACCATTATTGTCATTCTTATCAGGTTTCATTATACATGTACATGGACATTCGGGGAACAGTCAAAACTATTGCACCCAGGTCCTGTGGATGACCCGAGGCACTCAATGCCGACGGCAATATTGCATCGGGCCGTCCACAGCATCGAGGGGCAATATGTTTTGACTTTTCCCCGAATAACCATGAAATAACTGTTTTATTACTAAACCTGTAATATAATGTGTATATGTGATACAATGAGCTTGAATTTTGGGTGAGACGCATCGATAGACCGATATAAATTGCGTTGAAATTTATGACGTAATCTTCGACAAAAATCATGACGTTTTTCATGACGTCATGAATTTTAAGGGTGAAATAGTTTTGACTATTCCACACGCATTGTCCAGGCATATGGAACTATTTCCCAGACACGCCAACATCCAGGGAAGTAGTCAAAACTATGTAACAGCAACTAAGATAGGGAGTTGAGTAATAAAATGCAATGTGTTATCACAGACAATAACTGGTGAACTGTTACCTGAATCATTGTGTTTTGATGCCATGAGGGTTTCTTCTAATTTTAAGCCCGTATCATCGTTCTGTGCAGTATGGTGATTGTATATAGTGTTCATGTGCGTTATTCCGGTGATATCGTTATTTTGCCGATCCATATGTGCTCGTTTCGCTTAAGGGATACATATCTTCAAATAGTAGTTTAATGTTCTGGTGATATTGCTGTCAATTGTTCCATTCACAATGCAGTACACTACTGTTATTAACTTTATGTTATGTTATGTTCATGCCATATTTGTTCCGGATATCCAGAACGTCAGTGGCTGTATCAGACGTGTGCCGAGTTTGGATGGGCGCAGTCCTCTGGCTCTCAAGATCAGACATTCGGCTACTGGTTCGCATTTCCATTCAAGTAAGCTTTGTGTATCATTATGTAACGTACACGTGTCTCCATCCGTATAAAAGAGGCTGCTGCATAATATGAACATTGCATTTGTGACTGTACATATAATACATACAGTTGTAATTAGTGGTTTAATATTATTAAACTACTAATTACAACTGCATGTGTATTGCGTTGCAATAACCGACTCTAACGATTTGTCAAATCCTATTTCAAAGATACTGCTTTGCGAAATACTTTCACGTTTTCAGCTACACCATTGCTTCGTTATTTAAAACAAAAGTTGTGTTTGCCTAAAAATAAAGTTTCCGTATTTATGACTGTGCACAAAGATTTCTGAACAAGGTCAAATGCTATTTCACAGGCTCATGTTTTGTGAACTACCTTCTCCTTTTCAGCTACACCCTTGACCAGTGTAAGGATATATTCGGGTTCAATTTCTACGATGTCGAGGACAATATTGATGAAACAAACACATTTTATGGCGGACGGAACCTTCCAATTAGTAACGTAGTATTTGTGAACGGTGACATTGACCCGTGGCATTCTATGGGAGTTACGTCGGACATTTCACCTGATGCTACAGCCAAATGTATAACTGGTAATAATTGGATATGCCGCTATAATTGCATAATTCCATATTTCAAATTCGTGTACATTATATTCTACTGTTTTCTTATTTCTCTGCTAATAATGACATGCCATGTCCCACACTCACAATACAAACAGACTATGTATATATATTTATGTCTATATTACGTACACTATTCCGTCGACGAAATAGAATATTTAATATCTACATTAATATGTAAACTACAGGTATATTTTAAACATGCAGTTTGTTGTAGTTTTCAGTATATCTATGTAACTATATAGTCGACATTCATTGAAATATATAAAATGTATTTGTGTTTTTTTATCCAAACTCCACATTACTTGAATCAGTTCTCCATCTTTGGTGGTACATGTATTATTACTATGTCTCTCACGTTGACAGCGACGCTCCATTGCAGGTACTGCTCATTGTGCGGATATGTATCCAGAAACCAGCGGCGACCCGGCTGACTTGGTATCCGCGAGGTGGCAAGTGGGACAACTCGTTGCAAAGTGGATCATGCAGCCATGACAACGTGGGGCATGTTGCTGGATGAATAACAATACAGTTTTTATTGGTGACATATGTAAACTGCATTTATTGGACATGGGTGTAAATGTTCAGAGTATGTGCTACGTTGCTCTTAAAAGTAAACAAAAGTATGTATTTATTCTGAAACATTTAAATGCTGATAAACATAAATGTTGATAAACTGATGAACATAAATGTTGATAAACATCACACAATAGTTTGCGAGTCATTGTATCAACATCTGTTGCAATAGTTATTATTATATGACTGACAATTTCAACCAATGATATTGTCCAATTTCGGGTCACATGATTGTGGACATATATGATATTCATCTATTCATCTGAGGCCCGTTTCACTAAGCATCTTACGATAAGAAATTATCGTGCGCATTTTACCGTTTTACTAACGTCAATTTCGTGCGAACTTTCTTGCGAAGATCGTAACTTTCCTCGTAAGTCTGCGATAGGTCTTGGGCTGTCGTGCGAAGATTTTTTAGCGCAAGTGTCACGGCAGCCATACATGTATTCCATGAATAACATCGTCTGTCAAATTGGCGTTGCATATTTCGCTTTATCCTTCCGCCTGTCTGTCTGTCCGTTTATTTTTACTTAGTAACGATACATCCTTCCGCATTAATACAATTACCCTCACTACTGATCGTACGTCCGTTCGTCTGTTTATTCTTTTTAAGTTTTGTCTGTCTGTTTATTTTTTGGAAGTCTTTGTAAGTTTCTCAAATCACTTATAGGGGCCGTACGTGCGTAGGCAGACCGGATTATCTAGCTTTAGCTGCTTATCAGTTATCCAGCAAATGCAACCCAGATATAACATGGCTTATAGCGTAGTGATTCACTATACTTGTAGCTGTTGATCAGTTAGTCCAGCAAATGCAGCCTGATATAACGTGGCTTATAGAATAGTGACTCACTATACTTGTACCTGCTGATCAGTTAGCCAGTATATGCAGCCTGATAAAACGTATGTGGCTTATAGAGTAGTGACTCACTATACTTATAGCTATTAATCAGTTAGCCAAACAAATTCAGCCTGATGTATAACGTGGCTTATGGAGTAGTTACTCGTCATAATTGTAGCTGTTGATCAGTTCGCCCAACAAATGCAGCCTGATATAACGTGTGTTATAATTGTAGATGCTCATCAGTTAACTTATCCCAACAAATGCAGCCTTATATAACGTGGCTTATGGAGTAGTTACTCACTATACATGTATCTTCTGATCAGTTAGCCAGCAAATGCAGCCTGATATAGTGTGGTTTAAGGAGGAGTGATTCACTATAATTGTAGTGTGGTGTACAGTAGGGGTGAAATGGATGAAAACACAAATCAAAAGTAATATATATAATTTGTTGTCATATTAGGAATATTACCCATGTCCGTATAATGTTCTCAGCCATTTCCAGAACATTTTCAGAAAACAACATTTGTTTTCTTGCTGTATACTATATGGTACATCGAGTTGCCATCTCCGCCATCTTTGTATTACCATCTTACAGTTTCATCACTTAGACCGTTTGACACATACATCAAATAATATGACCGAATTTGCATCGAAAACAATATATATACAGCCCTGAAATTAGAATAACCCCACCTGGTTCCAGGTCCATACCACACCAAAACCACTGTCAAATTAGTTGTCGTATGTGTCAAACGCCACAAGAGGTAAAAGTTACTGATGGATTGCATACACTAAGATGGCCAATATAGCAACTCCATGCCCCGTATAGTATACAGTAACAAAGTTAAAACAAATACAAATCACATTTGAGATCGTCAAAGACTCGAGCACTTGAAACTTTGCAGACATTGGTTACCCTGCGCTACCTGACGAAGGGTGAGTTCTACTCCGAGGCTGGCGACATCCACGGTGTCTCTGGGAGTTCAGTTTCTCGGTGTATTAATGATGTTGTCTCCGCCATCAATAATCGACTGGACAACATCAGTTTTCCCACCGAGGAACAAGACCCGGCCAACTGTAAAAATGCACGAACATGTTAGTGAAACGCACGTAAGAAGTTCGCAAGAAGTTCGTACGAAAAGTATCGTTGACGTAAGAAAGTTCGTATCGTAAGAAGTTTAGTGAAACGGGCCCCTGCTGAATATGAGTCTCGGATTCGTCTGTGATATTCTAAAAGTAATATTGACCTGGATGCGCGAGTCACTGATCACGCAATGGAAACATGACACGCAAATAGTATCATCCAATCAGTAACAATTAGCTTACAAATGCACTTCGCACTTGACAGCAAAACAACACCAATGGATGCAAACTGAAGCAAACGTGTACATAAATGTCAGTCGGGTTTCAGCAAAACCATAAGTTATATAATAAAATAATTATTGTATTTTCAGTCGGTGTACACGAGATTTACGGACCTTCGAAAAGTCTTTTCTCAGGACCGTAAATCTCGTGTACACCTCCTCAAAAGTTAATAATTGTATATTAGTATACTACTGAGAATTTCAACCAATGAAATTGTCCAATTTCGGGTCCCATGAGTGTAGACATATATGATATTCACCTGGATATCAGTCTCGGACTCGTCTCGTTGCGCGACACGAGTGCCAGAATGATATTCGAAATGTGATATTCACCTGGAAGTGAATACATGTATTACGGACCCCCTGGAACCCCCACCCAAGTTCGTATCGTAAGAAGTTTAGTGAAACGGGCCCCTGCTGAATATCAGTCTCGGATTCGTCTGTGATATTCTAAAAGTAATATTGACCTTAATGCGCGAGTCATTGATCACGCAATGGAAACATGACACGCAAATAGTATCATCCAATCAGTAACAATGAGTAACAATGAGTTGGGATTGCAGCGTTAACATGATTCACGTATTCGATGTTGTTAACTGACCTTTCCCCTTGCTGTCATGCTTCTTAGTACATGTAGTATGTTTCGGTCTGTTTTACATATATATTATTATATGTGCCGTTGTATTTGCTTTTGTGATTCCTTGAGAATCATGTTTTATGTTGCTGGTGTTGCTAAATTAAATGTACTATTGCTCTATAGTATCAATGGTATGCGTTGGTATAATGTGGGGAATTATTAAAATACATTTACACTCATCAGTTACTTCTGTTCCCCATATAGTGTGGGGGTGCATACGCAGCGGTTGCCGTTGTTGTTGGTGGTATATGCTGCGTATTCGTTCACGTACATGTTATACCAATAATACGTAAATTATACCGCACATTGTGTCATATGCCATCTGTATGTTAATAGTTATACATAGGTCCCATTATATGCATGCATGATACGTATATTAACGATGGACACCTATAAAACTTCCTATCAGTGTATCGTCATATTTCACCTGCATGATCAAATATGTATTGCACTGAATAGGGCGAGACATACGCGGAAGAATATTCTATAATGAATTCTGGCGTGACCAATGCGGGTAAACCCTATATATGACATATTCTGATTGGAAGATTGGTGTTTAACGGCCTATCAACAGCTAATGTTATTTAAGGCTGGGCCAACGGTTTCGATCCCATATTTAACTTGCTGCATTGTGGGGAAAATCCCAAAATATCAGAACGGAATATCTACATCGAAATAAAAATATATTCAGCCCTGAAATTAGAATAACCTGACCTGGTGCCAGGTCCATACCGCACCAAAGCCACTTGTCCCCTTCCCCTAACAGTTATGCATGTATGATTACTCTTATAAGGGGTATAACCAGATTCAAAGGTCACACACAAGAATGCCAACGACGTAAGTGAGGGCCAAACAAACCATGGAGGTCTCCTGTCAGGGTTAAATCGTTAAATTACCCATCTCATGCTCCTATTAGCCACCCACAGCATATTCTAAAAATGGTATTTTGTCTACACGGAAAAAAGTGTGGCATATGAAGCCATAACGATGTTATTGAATGTATTATGCCTAGCCGGGTGGGTGTGATATGACGTCTTGGAGGGAATTCCGAATTCCGAAAACGGCCGTTTCCTATCATGTCACAGTGACGTCATAGCTCCAGGTTCAAATTGTACTGACCGACAAAACGGCTTCACTATGCTACTTGCATGTGCCTGTGTTATACACTATATCAATTAGACTACAAACTGACAAAACTGGGCTTAATACTCGGACATAAGTAGTGAAGAATACAATGCCGCAGTGGGGACAACGTTTGCATTGTTTGTAATTCAATGAATCTCTTAACTACAAATTATATGAACTACCATGGAATACTACTATCACAGGCATTACGAAACACCATCAAAATACAAATACAATGTAGTAGATGCGGCAGCTTATCACTATCTACACTTTTGAGAGCGGTCTGCCGGGGCATTACTTTCGGTGCTGTTACGGGCTTATTCTCTATTTTGAAAATATGTATACACATACTATCGAAAACAAAGTATATGAAAAACTATTATTAATTAGATGAATCGTGTTTATAACTTTATCGAAAGACCTATTTGTTTTAACCTCGTGCTGATATAATATGCTTCCATATATATACACACTTACACGCTTACATATACGGATATTCAGTATTGATAGGAAGCTGTGTTATCAGCAGTGTTCAGGTTATCACATCAACTGGTTTAGAGAAATACGGTTTAACATATATTACACATGTAGGTTAAAAGCAATATTTTTCATATTCTGTAAACCATTCTGGTTTCGACATTTGGCCAGACTTTGACAAATGCACAACACGTGTTTTAATATAATACTTGTCATTTTATATAAAGTCTGATTATATTATTATTTAGTTTGAGAAACGATATTTAATTGTCATATATTTCAACCAGTTACATCGTACGTGTAATTTGAAGTGGGATAGTTACTATAATATGAAAATGTATACGTCGTACGAAATGGCGAGGCTGACATACGTTCTAGCGTTGGCGTGTTTGTTTATTGCGGTAACGCCGTCGCTGGGTTGGATTCCGCGGCTTATGAACGGTCGACCGCGGGGAGGATTCCTCGGCTCCCCACCCAATAGCAAGGACATCCACGTGGCGCAGGAGAAGTATTTCGAATGGCAGAAATTGGACCACTTTAACAGACACGACACCCGCCAATGGAAACAGGTGAACATTGTGTGATGCTATATGTACGCTTGCAGTGTCCGTCACATATCGTTTTAGAAAGGTTTTCGAATTGCACAAAATTATCCAAATTATGTAAACGGACATAACATTGGCCAAACGTTTCGGGCATACGTGCAATAACTGTACATACAGAAAGAGCAGCACGTACTAACGAGAAGCTTTTCGGATGACAATAGCTGAATAACTGCAACGGACATAAAATAACCGCCACATATTTCTTGTAATTCCATATCCGCAGCTTAGTGGGAATGCCGTATTTCGGAATTGTCATATTGGTATAGGGTAATTATGCTGATATGGTGAAATATTCCAGTTCCAAAATAGACTCGCCGTGCACTCCATTAAAGATTTCTTCTATGATTTGGATTCCAGCGTTACTTCGTTAACGGCACATTGTACAGGACGGGCGGTCCGATCTTTCTGATGCTTGGCGGGGAGGCGACCCTCAATTCAGTATGGATGGTGCAGGGTACATGGATCCAATACGCCGAGATGTACGGGGCGATGGCCGTTATGCTGGAACACCGTTACTATGGACAGAGTCATCCAACTGCGTATGTGTGACTGTTGAACGTCTAATACAGGCAATATAACGTGCTTGTAATTCCATGGAAAGAAGGAACTGACTCTCGAAGTTAGTCTTCTTCCAAAGACACAATCTATTGAAGGCCGTGTCCTTTTTCGCCATTCGTGATTTGTTACAGCAGCCATCTGCTCTTCATAATAATTTGAGTAGATTACGGCATAACATTGAATTTCTTTCTCATACATTTATTTGAATGAATAGAATATGGCACGACGACACTTTAAAATTGAGTCAGCATCGAACTGTGCAATAGTCTACATAGTTTGAATTTCGACGATACTGGTTTCTGCATTATTGGAGCGAGAGAGACGTGCTAATATCTTTTATCACTTGCCAAGTTATTTGTTTTCACAAGCGCTTATTGTCCTTTATCACAGATGGAATACTCGGACCTATGACCCGTTGGAAATAAATTCCAAATACCCCCACCCACAGGTTGTTATGCTACATACGATACGGTTCTATATAACACCGTAACGTACAGTACGACAACAGGTGGGTATGGAAAAGGGATCTTTTACAGGTTGGTGGGATATGACATTTTACAATGGCATTTTTATGTCACGGGTCCGAGTCTTGTGCTTATCATGATGTTTGCGTTGCTTTTTTCTTTACATGGTTTCATGCGTCTCCTTTGTGCACCTTGTTCTATATTTTACCATAGTATGTCCCGTATTATCATCCAACTGACCAGTCTTCCTTACAGCGACCTGAGTACAGAGAACCTCCAGTATTTGACCAGCGAACAGGCTCTGGAGGACGTTGCTGACTTCATAAAACACTTTCGCCTCTTCAACCACCTTGATGACAACAAACTCATCGTGTTTGGTGGCTCGTACTCAGGTATAGTAAATAGCAAGATACCGAAATGAAACAAATGAGCCCATGCGAAGCAAAGGCTAACGCAATACGCATGGCTTGCACAGCTATTTTGTTATACGAGTAATAGGAGAGTATGGAAGTGGTAGTTAATACCCCCATCTACACCAAACAAACATACAGAGCATTGTAAAGTCTAGTATTCCAAAACCAGTGCAGTATATAATGCGCGAATACAATGCTCTGTGTGTATACATGTACTCCTCTTACTTGACGTCAGTTAACATAACAAAATGATAGAACAAAATGGTTCGTCGATTGATAAAGTGTTCTTATAATTGCAAATAGAAAACGGCATGTACATGTACAAAGAAGACAGAAGAACCATTCTTCTTGTCTCTGTATTGAGCCACCTCTCCACAGGTGCACCGAGGTTATAATCCTCGTAGTTTATTGTTATTGTGGTAAACCCAGATACCCATACTACATACCAATATCCCATCTCTAGGTTCCCTGGCGGCGTGGTTCCGCTCCAAGTACCCGTACATGGCCGACGGCGCCGTCGCTTCCAGCGCTCCCATCGTCGCCAAAATGGACTTCCAGGGTAAAATAGTAATACAAATGTATTTAGTATACCGAAGAGCCCAGGTAAACCAAAATGTAAACATGTAACCCTCACTACGCTGGAGACGGAAATTGTCGTCTGCTGTTTTTCATTTTTGCCTTAATTCTTAACAAGAAAACTGTTTTGACTGCATATGAGAATCGTCTCCAGTGGAGACGATTCTCACGCACTGTCAAAACATGTTTTCTTTCGATAAATATTTAAAATAAAACATTTCCGGCAGACGACAAAATTTAATTCAGCGTAGTAAGGGTTAAACCCATATAAACAGGCAAGTGTACAGTCTTCAACAGGCACCGTGGTGCACTCTAAGACCAGCGGTGTAAGATCAATTGTTGAACCACCAGCCACAGGTGGAAGACTCGGACCTGTGACACAAAAAAAACACACAAAAAATGCCCATTACAAAAAATATATTACCCCACCCACTTGGTCTCATACAACTATCTTCTATTATCTGTATGAGGCCAATTCCTACCCTTAAATATAAGATAACTAGCTATGAGACGTTGGCTAAAGAAGTGACACTGGTGGCCGTAGCGACTAGTGTAGACCCAGATCAGCATGGAGCGGCGGGAAAAACTGACATACTACATGACCTGGATCTACACTGGTCTATTTTTAACTCACTGTTGTTGTTGTTGTTGTTGTTGCTGCTGCTGCTTATTTTTCGCGAAACGCTTTCCACGTTCAGTCCTTTGATTGATGCATAATACCGTCTCGACGTTACAGAATATTTCGAAGTAGTGAAAAGTGCTCTAGATACAACGGGACCAGAGTGTGCGCGGGTGATACGCAATGCTACAAGCATATTATTGGGCTCCTGGTTCGACGCCGCTATCCGTAATGAATTGTTTACCAAGTTCAAGTTAGTGCATTACTATTTATATATATTACGGTATAACTGCTAAATTAAATATGTTATTTTGTGTACTGTTACAATAAATACATATGGAATCTGTTCTAGCATGATACTTTAATACGACATGTTTCACAAACGTAATATAAGTGGTTATAGACTAGTCGTATACATAGGTTACCGAACTTGGAAAATCACGAGCATTATGTCCCTTAGAACGTCCGGGCATACTTTTGAATTTGAAGAATTTGTCTAGCGTCAATGATGCCCAGGAAGCGATGTTATTGGTCACTAGCCTATTTAAGACTGCCATATTACACCATATATATTGTGGAACGTCCGTGCACAGTAAGTGAAGCAACTTACCATTCAGAACCTATAATCAGTATAAAGCAGCCATCACAATACATGTATTTAAAAATAAGACGACTAACGGTATATACTATTACTATATGTTTTAAGTTACATGAATATATGTAATGAGTAGTTGTCGAATAGCTATATATAGTTGTATATGTACGAATACAAATTTGTATAAATCTACTATTGCATTTGGGGGCGTCTTTGCCATGTAATGTTATAATGCAGACTTATACATTGATTCACACAAATGAACAAGTGCAATAAAACTGTACATGCATTATTTCTTTTTCTGATAGTCGTATTGGCGATCTATCGATTTTGTCTTGTAATGTTTTACCAATGTTCGTATATTATACAGGTTGTGCGACAAGATAAACCCACAATCGCTGGATGTCCCAATGGACATTGCCGGGATATTCAGCACTCTGGCTGATAACTTCGGAGGGGTGGTGCAATATAATAGGGACAACCGCGCATTCGAGGTGCAAACTCTGAAAAGCGTTTCATTATTGCATTGACTGAATTTTGACCAGTGTGCACTTACTTTACACACAGTAGTCCTCAATATATTAGTATAAGTAAATTTAATTGGTGGCGGTGTTATGACTGGTGGATTAGCAATGATGTAGCGCTCTACCACCATCTGGAGATGTTGATATAAGCAACACGTGTATTTCAAATGTGCCTCTGCAACCGGTGATAAGTGCGTTTGACTGTTTTTATGTTACATCTATATTACAAGAGATGGTCGGATGGTCGATCTCATCTCAGAATACTATTTCTGTTTTTGTATGAACTCATATTGTAATTCACTAAAACTAAGATGGCAGGATTAGTCTAAACATACTAGTAGTAATAGCTTATACTAAGAGTGAGAATTCGCTCCATCCACTTTAAATGTAACTAACTCTAGAGCATATATATGAATAAAATGTTTGATATATATTTATGAGTTATTATGTGAATTGTCATACCACCTAACATATATTATACAACATGTATGTACGATTCAGGGCGCTGTGGGTACCAACATCACCATAGAGACGCTGTGTGGCATGATGACGGACTCCAGTCGCGGCTCCCCCGTAGACCGACTCGCCGACGTCAACTCCCTGATGTTGGAGACGTACTCGCAGAAATGTCTGGATTTCAAATACTCTTAAGTAGGATATGGCAATAAGAATATTTAGACAATGTAAACGCCCTGCTGTTTGGGACAATACTCCAGAAATGTTGCTTACAAATACGTTCATGCAGATCACCTGGATAATACTACAGTTAATGTCGCGAGCCCGTCGATTGTTCACTCCCGGTTGTTTAGACTTACTCGCCGAAATACATTGGTTGCAAATACTCTTAAGTAGCAAAGCGTATCAGGGATGATAAAATGGTTACACTTTACAGAGTTTGTTTTGTCTACTCCACGGAGCTTAGTATAGACAGTACGAAAGCAGTTCCATCCATGTACCCAGCACCCATGTACCTTATTTTATCTAATTGCAGGAAGCTTGTCAATGAGATGATGCAGACACATTGGAACAGCAGTGTGGCAGAGGGAGGTAAAGTTGTGTCATCAGTAACTCGTATAAACACGGCTCTGATAAAATGTCCCTGGCTTTACTCCGAGATGTTCGCCAGGTTTTCATGTCAAGTGACCAGTAATTTAATGTGTCATGTATACATACGTATGAATGTCTTTTGAAATGCTATTTTATAATACGCTTACGAAGTTCATTTTATCATGTTTACGTGTACAGTACAATCCCTCTTCACCGGTATAGTCCGTGACACAAACTAACAAGTTCAATAAAACCCCATTTGTGGTATATATTTTTCTGCTAGTCGTGTATCGTGAATTTCTAGATATTATCATGAAATTTTCTTCATTTTTCATCTCCTGTAGTATGTGTTTGTTGTTTGCCATATGTGTTCTATGCCGCATTCGATGTATACATAGTACAGTTGTATATGTTTTATATTTAGGGTGTGTTTATTTTGTTCTAGGTACCGTACATAACTAGTCATAAAGTGATGCATGTTGAAAAGTCGGTGATTATACCGCTCTACCCTTGCATGTTGTTAAATTGGTCTTAAATTGTTACATTTTGTTTGTCCTGGTCCTTTGTGTATGCTGGCATATTTCTACCATCTAGTTAACGTGATGATAGTTAAGTCGTCTCAATGCACCTTATATGTCGTAACTAACACAAAAGTTGGTAAAAACGTGATACTGGTCAAGACGGGATAAACGTATATTAAGTCGTCTTATTGTTTTTTATTCGACGAGAACAAATGTAAAAATCAAATTATTATTCGATGTCACTATAGTGGCTGTATCATGTTTTTGACAAGATTTCCTGTTAGTTATATCGCGTCCAATTTATCTCGTCCTGACCAATTAGTAAGTCGTCTTGACGGGATAACTATGTAGTTAAGATGCATTCACCTTAAGTAGATGACAGAAACATGCCGCCATATTTGTGTCATTTTGGCTATACTATATTTTGACACATTCAAAATTTGTTTTGTTGATATTTCAGATGTGTTTTGTTCAGCAGTGTGTGGTTTCATTTACGTATCCGTGTTCCAATATACATGTATATGCGTTGATTTATTTGGGTAACCACAGAACATAGTTCAGTCACAATGTACGTGATGATTGCATATTTACTGTCCTCTATATTTTTATATTATGTTTTATTTATATATAGCCCGGCAGTGGTTGTATCAAACATGTGCAGAATTCGGGTGGTCGCAGTCATCCGATTCGCCATATCAACCATTTGGAGATTGGGAAGCCTTTCCATTCAAGTAAGTTTTGCTGTCCCAAAACATTTCGGTACAATATTTCTATATTAATAAACAAAAGTCATTATATCCCTTTTGCCGGTCCAGAATAATAGCATATAATATGACCGACAACAAGAAAGACGATCAGTAGTAATAGTTGCGATTACTATTGATCGCTTGACTGAAATGTGATTTCGGCATGGTCAATTACAATAGTGGCACATTATTGATACAAAAGGACAAGTTCAATAACGTCACAAGACATAATTAAAATACCAATGATAATCGCCCAACACGACTACCAGGAAAATATATTGCAAGTGCAGTTTTATTGCAATAAGATTTCACATGTATTGATTTCTCGCTGGGACCGTACACCGCTTGTCGTGAAATATGTATACATTAATATTGCATGGTATTACATTTGTATGTACATGTCTTCATTGTTTTCATTTTACTTTGGCTAGGTTAGTAGGTTATCATTATCTCTGTGTATACCTTGTGGGATACATGAGGGACCCTATGTATATTGAGATCTTGAGGACATTCCTGAGCAATGAATCGAACAGCACAAAATATGCTTACTTATTAACTGAACTACATGTATGTTTTCAGCTACACACTTGACCAGTGTTTGAACGTATTCGGCTTCAACTTCTACGTGGTCGATACTAATATTGAAGAAACCAACACATTCTATGGCAGACGGAATCTTCCAATTAGTAACGTCGTATTTGTCAACGGTGACATTGACCCGTGGCATGCTATGAGCATTACGTCGGATATATCATCGGATGCCACTGCCAAGTTCATAAATGGTAAGAATTTTACAGTTTATATACCAATTTTGCATATTATTTCGCTGCTACACAAAGTCTCATGAAATAATCATTACAAATGGTATATATAGTGCGCATTGTACTATATTTAAGAGTGTCTTAATAATTTGCATACTGAATACACATGTAGATTTACTTCCCAACATCTTTATCGGAATCATTTCTCTGACTGTGGTGGTATGTGTGCATTATTACTATGTCTCTCATATTGAAGACGACGTTCCATTGCAGGCACTGCCCATTGTGCGGACATGTATCCGGAAACCAGCCACGACCCGACTGACTTGGTAACCGCGCGATGGCAAGTGGGACAACTCATTGCAAAGTGGATTATGTAGTGCTATGTTGTGTGAAAATGCAGGTTTCTACTTGATTAATTACGAAAGCAGATATAATAAACTCTGCTGACCAACTTTTAAAAGACATGTCTGTGCAAAATATGATAATTGTTGTCTATATGTACATGTGCAGAGACATAATAATACAGCCTGCCTAAATCACTGACGTGTGTCAATAATTATGTCGATAATCTGGATGTTTGATTGCGCAAGAAGACTATTGCTTACACTTTCTGTAAATGTCCTACTTAAAGTCCTTATTGTCAGCTGATTCCCGATATGACTTTATCCCCAATGCATTTGGTGTATATTTGTCTAATCATGTCGCTCTGTACAGGGTCAATCAAATGTTGCAGGGATTTTTACAGGCTACTGTATTAATATGTCTCTGGATGCTGCAACCCATATACTAATTTATATGATTATGATAAAATGCCTGCATAGATCCTTGACTTATGATGGAAATATTAATGATGTATTTCTATGTCTATGAATAGTCTGTACCAATCTCTTATTTTGAACGATTCTGTGAATATCGTATTTGGAAACAGAATTGATACATAATCCGTGCCTTTAGGAAATGAACACGTGCAGTGCGCAGTCTAACTTTGCGGTAAGCAGTCAGTTTACAGTAACATATGAGTTAGCTCCCTTGAACGTTCCGCATGAGGGCGCGTCGAATTGCTGTCAATTGATGAGCAAGGCGGAACAGAAATGTCAAAATGATATGTAGGAATCTGCTGAGTAAACAGTGCTGTGTTGTGTAAATATGGAGTCATACATGACCTAGATGTACACTTGCATTTATCTGGAGATAAATTGTACTGTAGCACTACCGCCAGTTGAGGACGATATCGTGAAACATGGAGGGTGAACACACAAAGTTGTTGCTCATTTCTGCAAATGTTGGTTCCATTTTTGAGGATGTAAGTTGCTTAATGTTTGTATTTTGTGCTGTTAGTTAGATAATTTTGTGATTTACGGATATAGGCTAATAAAGAGATTTAAATTAAAACCCAATAAGGAGGCAATGTCTACGTTGCATCAGTCGATGTAATCGAAGATTAGTGCCACCCAGTAAGCGGACTGAAACTACGGAATACCTTGCTCTATTCCTCCCAATTGGATAGCTGTGAATAGGCCCGTGCGTAGAAATTTATATAGGGTGTTGCGTTATCGATGGTGCGAAGAGCCGGAGTTGCTAGAAGCAGATTAAGGGGGGGTACGTGCGTATGCACCTGTCGCAACCCCTCTGCGTATGGGCCTGGTGAAAACGTAATTCAGTTCCATCCGCGGAAACGGTAACTCTTGCGTTTTGCTCCTGTACCGTCCGTAGCAGTTACGACGCCATCCATAGCCTCCTCTGCAGACTAGCTGAAGATTATGAATGCTCTGCTACAGAGAGTACGGGATTAAATTGCAAGCAGCTAGCCATTTAAAAGAATCTGCTAATCATTCTGTGAATGTAAATTAGACGGATCTCTGAGCAAATGACATGAGAGTGGGTATGCCATGCAGGCCTGTACGCAATTAGCAATGAATTAATGTTAAACTCTTCTTGATCAATATGTTGGAAGCAAGTCAAAACGGCCCTTGGTGAAAACGGATGTTGGTCGTTTCGTCTAACTGCCAGTTCGTCTACCTTATTTTATATAGTAATTGAGAAGTCGTTTCGTCAACATGTATTTGTATAGTGACCAATTATCGATTATTACCTGTAGGCTGTAGTTGTTTACTACAAGGTGTTAGACACTGTGGACATGGTTGACAAACACCAATTATCAATGTTTGGGTTAGGTAAAACACAACCCAGTCAGCAAAACCATATCTAACCATCGTCGGACCGATACAGTTTGTATATCGGGTTGATATCTGAAACGATATCGTTCCTATATCGTTTTGCAGTCGGGCCATTATCTTGTCGGCAAAACATCGGTCCGATATTGGACATATATTGCTTTAGTTATCTATCCAACGTTGGCCCAACATTTTTATGTGTTATGTGTATTATGGGAAGTTTCATTTATATTTCACTTACACTGACCTGATACGTGTATCCATGGTCACTCACTGAGTTTCTTCCCTCCCCGCTTACTGCCGGCCTCCACTATCCGAAACGTCATTGATCGGTTTTCTGTGAACTACTCAACATTTTTAATTAGCATAACATGTTCTCTTCTTAACTCTTCTAAATTACCCAGACGTAATACACAAATATACTACAAGTAAAAATCGATATTCGGTTACTATATAAATACATGTTGACGAAACGACTTATCACCTACTATATAAAATAAGGTAGACGAACTGGCAGTTAGACGAAACGACCAGAATTCGTGAAAACGGCCCCTACTAAACGGCCCCCTATTATATATTGTATATTTTTATTTTTTTCTAAATATATATAAAAAAACAATTAATATTCATCAAAAAATAACAATAAACAAGAAATGCGTTTGTCGAACGCGGATGCCACCTGCAGCATATTTGAGAAACTGTGACAAAGTGGTTAACCGAAAAGTGTGACGGACGGGACGGTCCAAACACTATATGCCACCCGTTTCTTCGAAACCAGGTGGCATAAAAATGACCAAGTTGTATTATGAATATCAATGAAAACTTTAATATGTTGCCAAAACATGTTTTATTAAGACATTGGACAAAGGTGAAAAGAAAACCCGAATACATTGATATTTCTTTACAAAAATATATTTTGACAAAATTTGAGAATCTTCTTAGGAAACAATTCTCATGTGCTGCCAAACTTGGTTTTATCAAGAAATCAAACAAATGTGAAAATGCACAAGCTAATGCGTAATTATCAATTCATCGGCGATGCGATGACGTGAGCGACTACATAGCGTGGTTTTGGTATGTTTGTTTCCACCGAATTCTAAAGGTCAGTCACACTTTGCACATGAAACTGGATTACCGACTGATGATTGTAAACACCATCAGGTGTGCTGCTAGACCGAAAATGATATGTCGCAAATGTGCTAATTGGGGATGGGTGGGTACGGCCATATTTCTTTTTACATGTATGTTACAATCTCGCGTTTTTGCGATCTCGATCTCGCCTTCCGCTTTTGGAAATACGATTTGCCCATGCATGTGTAGACAGCATGCGTGTTGGATATGCGTTCTACGTACGTACATGCATGTAAAGCATGCTAGTTCGAATTGCATTATATGTACGTACATGTAATGTATGCGCAAAACTCAATTTCAACACGCATGCATTCTACACACACATAATGACGTGAATAAACGTATTTCCAAAAGCGGAAGGCGACATCGTGAAAAGGCCGAGGCGAAAACGCGACATCGCGGTCTCGAAAACGCGAGATAACCAGGCGAAAACGCGAGAATGAATACAATAGAATCTCACGTTTTCGCCTCGCGATTTTGTCTCGTTTTCACGATATTGTGTATAGGTCGACGATGCGATGCAGTAGCCTAACCAATAACACATATCGAAATATGTTTTTTTTTGCTCAATAAACGTGTATTGGCAGCACATCAGAATCGTCTCCTAAGACGAGTATCATTTTTTGTCAAATTATGTTTTTGTTGTCAAGAAATATAGATGTTTGTCCACATTTGTTCTATTTCTTAATAAAAACGTTAACATGTTTTTGTGCAGCACATGAGAATCGTCTCGTCTAAGACAATGTTTACAGTCCTATTAGGGACATGTGGCAACCTCGCGTTTTCAAGCTTTCGAGACAAAAACGCGAAATTCTATCATATTCAATCTCGCGCTTTGCAAACACGCCGCACATGCATGAGCAAAACTAATCCGAATTTTTCAAAAGCGGAAGGCGAGGTCGCGAAAACGCGAGACGATTCTCGTATTTGTATACGACCGTTTTTAAAAAACAGTACATATTATGTTTTACCGCATGGCGGCGGGCGGCTGAAGAAAAATTGCATAGTTCGTGTACACAATTCCTCCGAAACCGTTCAGTCGATCGATCTGAAACTATACACACGTCTTCTACACATATTGAAGATGTGCACCTTGGTGTCTTTATGCCGAAAAAATATTTTTTGACTGTAATCCAATATGTTTTGGGTCTGAAGTAGTTGGACACATATCCATGTCTCATGCAGGCGATATATCAGATGGAACTTATCTTTCCGTGTATAGCTGTTGTAGCGAGGTTACACTGTATAAATTACTTCTCCAAAATTTCTGTTAATTCTCTATATGTTTTTGTGAGAAATTAAGACACATTCAGGGCCCGAAAATAGCAGATTTTACCAGTAGGTCCGGGACCTAACAAGGAAAAAAGTGAAAAGTCCAAGGAATTTTTTGGAAGGTCCGAGAGGATAATCGCTAGATAAACGGTAGAAATATGTGTCTGTTTTATGGGAAATGACTCGTCACAACATGTGTAAATACTCGAGTCACCATAAATGATCTTATAAGACGATACTCAGAATGGATTTAGCATCGCCACTGAATGATGATAGCAATTTCAACTTTATCACAGGTCCGGCGGACTTGTTGCTTGTAAAATACAAAGGTCCGACTTTAAAATTTGCAGGTCCAGGACCTCGGACCAGTGCTATTTTCAGGCCCTGACATTGAGGATTCACTGGTTTTTTTTATGAAAAACCTAATATTTTATTCAGGTTTTTCTTCACACATTTTCTACTTTTCTGCTATTTTTCTTATTTTTTCTTGGAATCACATGCTATGACCCCTCATCTGAACCATCTCAACAATATGGTTCAGATGGTGGTCTCAGCATATACATGTAGTTCATGCAACAAACATGACACAATGTTCAGGTATGTCTTCAGAAGAACATTGAATCCTGGAGGATACTGTACACCATTTTACTAATGGAAAATTGTAAATATTTACTTTAATTCTCATTGGAAAGAAAATATATTGTGACCATCATTTGAACCATCTAATCTAGATGAGTGGTCACAACAAATACATTTATTAATAAGAAAAATCGGAAAGAAATTGTTAAAATTTTCATACACCCAATATTTGTGACCCCCATTTGAATGTCTCATCGAGACGGTTCAAACGAGTGGTCACAACATATACTTTCATTGAGAAATGAGAAAAATTGGAGAAAATATTTCAAAATTTTTAGACACCCAAAAGCGTATTCCGAATGTAATGGGTTAGACATGTGGTTTCTTCTGCCAATTCCCCGTTCTTCCTGAAGGCACACGCAGCTGTGATTCCTCAGGGCAACTGGCCAAGGCTGGAAATTGTTGCAGATCATGTTTTAAACCTGCTCTCCCACGTGTCAGGTTGTAAATAGGGGGATATATTATGTTTGTCCAGTCTTTAGATATGACATGTTCGGGTGAAATAAACATTAATTTACCATTACTGGACGTGTTAATTGGCATTATTGTTTGTCCTAGATTCTCGACCAATGAAAGAAGAGCATTTCGTCTGAATTAGTCGCATATTGCAACGCTTTCGCAAATATCTATTAGCTGATCATACATGTACTTTATAATATGGCAATAAAAAATATTTATTCAGGTGACTCATTTATTTGATATGAATAATTTAAAAATGTCCTGTCTCATCTGTATAGCTGTAGTTTTGAGTACATACCGGTAACTCTAATTACTGTAATTACCCTAAATATTCGGACACCAAAACCAATTGTTATAAGTGTCATAAACATTTATCAAGTTGATTATGTTGTCCAATGAGGCCTCCGAAGCATTCTGTGAAAATGGCAAATAGTGCAGACCCTGATCAGACTGCTCCTTCAGGAGCAGGCTGGTCTGGGTCTACACTGTTTGCTCACATATTGGTGTCCGAATATTTAGGGTAATTACGGTACATTACATTATTTTGCATTACATATAAGTGTTATGACGGAGTAGTATTTCCTAATTTGCGTTTGAAGCGTATTTTGTTTACTTCGTGGAAAGTGACCTAACAATTTTGCTAATGTAATCTTTATTAGGCGAGTTTAGGATAATAATTTTGTCTTGTATTGTAGAATTTTCTCGCAGTAACAATATAGCGAAGTAAAAGTATATTTTTTTACCACTCGTTTGAACCGTCTCAATGAGATGGTTCAAATGAGTGGTAACAACTATACTTTTATGGAGAAACAAACAAAATAATCAATTTTTTTCTTATGAAAAGTGTTTTCAATAGACTTCAACATTTCAATGGGTTAATAACTGGTGAAATGAATGAAGAAAACTTTGACAATACATGTATGTTCAGGATTTTTTAAAACCATCCAGGGCATGCAGCATGTACTACATGTAGGTTAACCCTTTCACCCCTTTGTATCTGACATGGACTATTTCATGTTAGGTTTGAGACTTGTCCATTGTGCAGAAAAGGGGTCATTTTGTAAAAAATTAAAAATATCCACAAATAGTGCAGATCTTGGTGAGACGGCTCGTTACGAGCCAGCTCACCATGATCTACACTGTTTACAAATATTAGGAATATGTACATGTAATAGGTTAAAGTTGGGGTCCCATCTGTTAGGCACAAACCGTTCATTATAGGAATTAAAGAAGTGTATAATTGTGTAACTACATTGTATTCCAACAGTTGAAACCCTTAGACCGCTACTCACAACAATTGTCGTCTGCTGTTGCTTTTATATCTTGCCTTATTTCTCAATATAAACATTGTTTGATTTTGTTTTCTTCTCATGGAAAGTATACTTTGTGACCACTAATTTAACCCTTTCATCCCTTACTAGTAACTGGAATGGATATGTTCATTTTGCAACAAATCCAATACCCACAAAATGATTTCAGACTAGTCCATTTATGAAAAGGGGGTGTTTTTGTTCACAAAAATATGAAAATTACTTGCAAAAAGTGCAGATCCCGATGAGACGGCTACACACAACAATTGTCATCTTCTTTTGCTTTTATATCTTGCCTTATTTCTCAATAAAAACATGGTTTGACAGCACTTCAGTGGAAATGATTCTGAAGTGCTGTCAAAGCATGTTGTAAATTATTCTAAAGTGCTGTCAAAGCATGTTTTTGATGATAAAAATGGAAAATAGAAAATAAACAAAAATAAGATAGCGGTGTAAGGGTTAAGAGTACCCGCTATACTAGCTGCAAGTTTTCCGCTTTATAGGCAACAGGTTACACTATATCACTACACCACAGTCAATGGTAAAAATTTGCAGAATAACATTTACGGTACATTTCGTGCACTAAAATATAGCAATAAATTATAATTTGCAGGTCGTTGGCGCTCATACCTTTTATACCCCCCGCAACGAGTTGTGGGGGGGGTATACTGGAGTCAGGTTGTCCGTCCGTGCGTGCGTCCATAAACTTAACATCAGATAAATATTGTTACAACTTCTATTTCCTTCATCTAAAATGCTTAATATTTCACACATGCATTCCTATAAGGCTCTACTACCATGCTGTGCCAAATCCATGACCGTCCAACCCCCGCTGATCCCAAGGTCAAGGTCAAATACTTACGGTAGTCTCTTTACAAAACTTAACATCAGAGAAATAAGTTATAACTTCTATTCCCTTCATTGAAAATTCTTTAATATTTCACTTGTGCATTCCTCTAAGGTTCTACTTTATCCCGTCAACACAGTGCGTATGTGCCGTGAAACACGGTGCCGTGAAACATTTTTGATATCCAGTCAATACTATTTTTGCATTTTACAGCCATTTGTAGGTGTTGACGGGATAAATAGAATAGTATGTTAGTGCCGTGAATGGGAAAACATATCTGGCGCGGCTCAGAAACGGGATGTGCTCGGCAGAGCCTCGCCCATCCCGTTTCCTAAGCCTTGCCAGATATTTTTTCCCATTCACGGCATCAACCTACTATTCTCTATTTACAGCCATTTGTAGGTGTTGACGGGATAAATAGAATAGTACATGTAGGTTAGTGCCGTGAATGGGAAAAAATATCTGAACCTTGCCAGATATGTTTTCCCATTCACGGCACTAACCTACTATTCTCTATCTATTTTCCTTATTTCTGAACCAAAATGACCACTCATTTGAACCGTCTCGGCGAGACGGTTCAAATGAGTGGTCACAACATATACTTCTGATGAGGGATAAAGAAATTCTTGAGCCTTGCCAGATATTTTTTCCCATTCACGGCACTAACCTACTATTCTCTATCTATCATGCTGTTACAAATCTACGCTGAGGCTCTACTATCATTCTGTGACAAATTCCCGCTGATCTCGAGATCAAGGTCACATACACTGTACTTTGTCTCTTTACAAAACTTAACATCAGAGAAATCGGTTATAACTTCTATTTCCTTGCTCGGATCTGCTTCACATTTCACACACGCATTGCTCCAATGGACCTCTACCACCCTGTGACAAATTAACGTTCATGCTCTCCCGCTAAGCACAGAGTCAAGGTCACAAGCCCAAATTTGGAAATTTTTACGTATTTTAGGGGTACCTGGGCCCACGCGGGGTGTATTCCGTAAGCCTTGGTTACTGACCAATCTAGTTTTAATTGAAATAGAGTAACAGTGGCATAGCCAGAGCCTCTAAAACACCCAGGCAATAACATTGGTCCGTGTCGACATAGCGGAGCAGGGCATGGGGGTCCTGGGCAGCCCCCCTACATGATCTTGTTTTGGAAATCTACATCGCATTTCCCGCATTCTGACGTATTTTAGTACTATGTTCAACGATATTTTTTGCTATTTTTACAGGCATCCTTTTGAAATCATAGAGAATGGCAGATTAATTGATGATAAACACCGCGGCATAACATTACATGGTCACGAGTCAAGTTTCGATCTGCTTTTTGTCGCGCCTGCTTTAGCAGAGGCGCGACTGTAGTCGGCACTTTTTCCGTCGTCGTCCGTTTTTTTTGTAAGGCAAATGCGTTAAAGTTATTGTTTTTTCACAACATTGTCAAGGGATGATGCTTCATTACGCACACCCCCACATCCAAATTATCAAGGTCAAGGTCATTTATTTACTTGTAATGTTCACCGGTTTTCTAACAGAAATACGTTAAAGTTATTGTTTTTTCACAATATCTCTTTTCCCCTTGCCAGACTTTGATAATATTTCACATCAATGTTTGTCTAGGGATGATGCTTCATTACGCACACCCCCACATCCAAATTCTCAAGGTCAAGGTCATTTATTTACTTGTATTGTTCACCGGTTTTGTAACAGAAATGCGTTAAAGTTATTGTTTTTTCACAATATCTCTTTAACCCCTTGCCAGACATTGATAATATTTCATATCAATGTTTGTCTAGGGATGATGCTTCATTACGCACACCCCCATATTCAAAGTCTGAAGGTCAAGGTCATTTATTTACTTGTAATGTTCACTGGTTTTCTAACAGAAATACGTTAAAGTTATTGTTTTTTCACCATATCTCTTTAACCCCTTGCCAGACTTTGATAATATTTCACATCAATGTTTGTCTAGGAATGATGCTTCATTACGCACACCCCCACATCCAAATTTTGAAGGCCAAGGTCATTTATTTACTTGTAATGTTCACCGGATTTGTAACAGAAATGCAATGTTTGTCTACGGATGATGCTTCATTATGCACACCCCCATATCCAAATTCTGAAGGTCAAGGTAATTTATTTACTTGTAATGTTCACGGTCAAATGCCTCGGCAGGCGCGACACCACTTCCGTGGCGGAATTCTTGTATGATGAACATAACAAGTTAAAACACATAAAAAGTCCCGGAAAATATCACCGGCAGTTGCCTCTGTGCGCCTCAACTGTCAACATGGCTACGACGCTGAGTAAATAGCAAAAAAATATCTCCTAATGTTCATACTACTCTAATTCTATCCAGCCTATAATGGGTTAAATATAAAAAATCCTACATACATTTACTTATAATGTCCACACCTTTGAGTTTTGTCTGAGCTGCCACAAATTAGCATATATTGGTTTCTTGATATTTTATTACCTAACCTATCAAGGCTACCATACTACGTTTATGTGCATCTCGGGTTCAACAGTCAGTTTCGGTGATATAAAATGTTGACCTATTTCACCTCGATCAAACAAAGGAATGTATTTCCATATACTTTGTACATGTAGGTGTATGTAATTTGAATAACTATTAATCATATATGTGTGGATGTTTGACATGTGTAGAATATTATGAATTGTTAATAGACACCAGAGTAACGTATTTATTCCAATAAACATCCCTCAGGGCTATGCAATCCGTGGGGATCAAAACATGGAAAGTACATGTGGGATCAAAATATGTTATTTTCACATACAAAAGCCATTTAAAACAACGTTTTAAATGGCGTTTGTATGTGAAAATAACATATTTATTTTAGAATGCAAACATGTGAGGGGACTGTTATTAGAATAAATATGGTATGTTGTTGTGTGGCTGACAAATTGTACCAAGTGTAATTTTGACCAGTGTAGGCAATGCTTAGACTGCACATCAGGGTCTGGTCAGTGTTTGTGGGTGGCAGGTGGGAGTATGCAATGGGTAATTTAACAATCGGGGTTCATTCTTACCGGAATTCTGACTGGAGACCTGGTGTGGCCCTCACATACGTCTTTGGCATTTTGTATGTGACAGTTGAATCTGGTTATTCGGTTATACCTCTTATGTGAGTATTACGATTATTCGTAATCCTATTTCAGGGGAAGGGGACAAGTGACTTTGGTGTGGTATGGACCTTTGGTCAGTTTGTTCTAATTTCAGGGCTGAAGATATTTTTTCTCGATGTAAATATTCTGTTCTGTTTTGGGATTTTCCCTCCAATGTTTGCCCAGCCTTACATGACTTTAGCTGTTGATAGGCCGTGAAACACCAATAAACAAACAAACAAACCATCAACAACAATGCTGTTGTGGTATTCAGAGCTCCAGATAAGGTAAATAATTGATGTATTTTACACACTTATTTTAGCAAAATACGGTACTCACAGCGATGTGAAAATACAAATTGATTTTCAAATTGAGTAGTGAAAATACTGTCATAAAGTTTAAAGGTACATACATGCCCACTCAGTAGTCACAAAATGTTCTTTATATCAGAGACATCATCTGAGACACTTTCTGGCAAAATAAACATTCATTCACCATTACCCACGTATTGATTGGCATTATTATACATTTTATATTCCACAATTAACATATGCAAATGAGGCATGATATATTTTTACTATTTATACTAATTAAATGTGTCGCCAGAAAAAAGAATATTTCGACAGATTATAAAGTATGATCATTGCACATCAAAACATAAATACAGAGAATAAATAGTAATGTCCGTTAACATTTTAAGGACACACGGTTATTGCCCCTGATATCGGTGTGAAAATTTACGTCCGATATAAAACGTATAATAATGTCAATAAATACGTCGTGTAATGGTGAATGACTGTTTATTTTTGCAGAAAATGTCTCGGATGATGTCTCTGATATAACAAATAATTTGTGTCTACTGAGTGGGCATGTACTTTTAACTCCTTGCATGCTAGTGGTGAAAATACCAGGCAACGTATTAGGGCCTAATTTAGGACTATTTTTCTTATTTCTCTCTGTATTTCTGTCATTAGATTCTAAGGAGATTCCACAATTAATATTTATCTGCTAATTGGCCATATAGCGAATTTTAAGTGAAGCAGACAGTACAGTGAAACCTGTGAATAAAGGCCAGCCATGGGAAGAGAAAAATGTAGCATTTGTTCACATGTGGTCTTTCCATTTATGTACATGTAGTACTTGAATATAATTAGGAAAACAAAAGCATGGCTGCTGATTGCTAATTTGGCACAGGTTTGACTAGTTGTATACTTGCATATATAGGCGATTGGCTAGCATTCCCTGACAGCAGGGGCAGATCCAGCATTTGGGGACCTGGGGGGTGGGGTTGTCCTATTTTTAGCTCACCTGAGCGAAGCTCATGTGAGCTATTGTTACTGCAATGTGTCCGTCGTCGTCGTCCGTCGTCGTCGTCCGTGAACATTTTCAAACGTCTTCTCCTCGGTAACCATTGGGCCTATAGTCACCAAACTTCATGGTCATGGTCCTTAGGTAGGGGGATTACAAAATTGTTAAAATGACGTCATTACGTAATCCAAGATGACCGCCGTCTAAAAATAGCACAAATTCTTCAAAAATCTTCTCAAGAACCGCCAACCAGATTTCAACAAAACTTGGTAGGAATGATCGATGTACAATGCTCTTTCAAAGTTGTTAAAATGGTGACCCCCGGGTCAAAAATGGGCGTGACCCGTGGGGTCAAATTTTATTTTTGACCGAATATGGTCATGTCATACATGTATATCAAATTGAAGATATCAACGAGGCGATCACTCTGGTGCATTTTTTGTCGAAATCGGATGGTTATGTCATCCAAGATGGCCACCTAAAGGTCAAAAGGTTGTTCTTTTATTAGAGATTTCAAAATTCTGCTTCACATGAACCGCTTGGCCCATGGTAGCCAAACTTAAAAGTTATGGTCCATGGGTGAAGCCTTTTTAGATTTGTTAAAATGGAGGTCATCGCTAATCCAAGATAGCCGCCGTCTAAAAATAGCATAAATTCTTAAAAAATCTTCTTCTCGTGAACCACTGGCCGGATTTCGACTAAACTTGGTAGGAATGATCGATGTACAATTCTCTTTCAAAGTTGTGAAAATGGTGACCCCGGGGTCAAAAATGGGCATGGCCCGTAGGGTCAAATTGTATTTTTGACCGAATATGCTCATGTCATATATCAAATTGAAGGTATCGATGAGGCGATTGCTTTGGTGCAATATTTGTCGGAATCGGATGATTATGTCATCCATGATGGCCGCCAAAAGGTCCATTTATTCGAGATTTTGAACGTCTTTTTCTCATGAACCACATGGCAGATGCTGGCCAAACTTCATAGTAAGTTAATATCCTTGAGTGAAGCATTTTCTGATTTGGTAAAATGAGTCATCGCTTAATCCAAGATGACCGCCATCTAAAAATAGCACAATTTTTTTTAAAGCACATGAACTCAATGTCACATTCTCCTCTGGTGTTCATGTAGTCAGGTGAGCGAATTAGGGCCATCATGGCCCTCATGTTTAGTATGCTAGTGGGGTCTGGGGACAGAAAAAATTGAAATCTGGATGTCCGGAAATGTACTTTCCTGTGTTTTACAGCTGTGTTCCCCCTCCACCCCTGGATAGTAGTTGTATACTTGCATCTATTGACGATTTGCGTTCACGTAGCATTACCTGACAGTCGCTGCTTCATCTGTAAACTGAATAGAAGACTCACTGTCGGCCCAATTGGATTCCAATCTGCAGCAGTTTGATTGACATCATCACTTGCTAAAGTGGATTCTTGCCAGCTTCTTTGCTTACTGGAGAAATGGGGCTTATTGGTTTTGTGACCAGTGTAGATTCAGATCAAATAGCACACTCCCGTAGCCTGATTCACTTGTAACAGAACCATATTCACTAAACTTTTGGTGGGTGGTTGGTCGGGTGATAACAGTGGGGTTCCTCCTTATAGGAATCACGATTTGCCTGGTTTCAGGCCCTCCGGTACGTTTTTATCTTTGGCTCTTTACCTGGGAGTTGAATTGGGTTATTGCCCATTATAAAAGTAGTAAGCTTATTACTGATCCTACTGCTTTTGGGAGGGGGCCAAGTGATTCTGGTGTGGCGAGGACCTGGCATCAGATCAGGATTATTGTGATTTCAGGGCTGAATTTTTTAAAAAAAAATTGTAAATATTCAGTTCTGATTTTGGTATTTTCCCCCCATTTGTACATGTACTTGAACATGTACATGTACTTGACAGGTAATATATGGGATTTAGTACTAAACCCATTGACCCGGCCTTAAATGACCTTAGCTGTTGATAGGCCGTTAAACCCCAACAAACAAACAGTTCTGATTTTGGGATTTTCCCCCCATTTGTACATGTACTTGTACGGGTAATATATGGGATTTAGTACTAAGCCCATTGACCCGGCCTTAAATGACCTTAGCTGTTGTTAGGCCGTTAAACCCCAACAAACAAACAAACACTAAACTTTGAAGGCCAACTACTGTTGTGCCACTGTGAGAAATGGGGCTTGTGGGTTTTGCGACCAGTGTAGATCCAGATTAGCCTGTGCATCTGCACAGTCTGATGAGTATCTGCACTGTTCGCAATTTCATTAATAAACTATCCATCAGGCTTCTAACAAGCAATATAGACCGTTATCATGCTACAGGAGTGTGCATGTTTATAATCATCCATATTTTCAACGTCAAGGTCATATTACTTAAAGTTCTGGTTCAGTAGATGCATGCATCTTTCTCCATTGTCCTATAACTTTGTTACTGTATCAACGATTGGCTTTAAACTTCATGTGCATGTTTATCAGCATCTACACAGTCTGATTAGGATATGCACTGTTCATAATTCCATCAACGAAACACCCGTCATGCCTCTATCAAGCAATGTAGATCATTATCAGGGATTCCGCTGGGGAAAAAAAAAATCGCCACTTTTCTTTGAAAATTGTAATTTTTTATCACCAATTGTTTATTTTTATCGCCAATTGCAAAAGTGGCGATCGCCAGCGGAATCCCTGCATTATCAGGCTACAGGAGTGTGTGCTATTTGATCAGGATCTGCAATTGTCACAAATCCCATAAGCGCCATTTATCCAGTCACAGCCACATACATGTATTACTTATTAGGCGACATTTCGAGAAAACATTCACGTTTGTGGTTAATCTTAATTCATGCTGAGGATACACCTTTTTAGCTCGACTATTCGAAGAATAAGTAGAGCTTATGTTGTCACCCCGGCGTGCCTTGGTTAAGGTTTTTAGTCAAGCTTGTATATGGAATACTACTGGCCCTACACCCATCATACTTGGACAACTTCATCTCCTAGTGATGTACATCAATAACCCCTGATCTATATTTGACCTTCACCTACATTTCCTCTTGAATTACTTGGTTAAATCCCCTTGGGTAAGGTTTTTAGTCAACCTTGGTTAAGGTTTTTAGTCAAGCTTGTATATGCAATACTACTGGCCCTATTCCCACCATACTTGGACAACTTCATCCCCTAGTGATGCACATCAATTACCCCTCATCTATATTTGACCTTGACCTACATTTCCTCTTGAATTACTTACTTAATTCCCCTTGGTTAAGGTTTTTAGTCAACCTTGGTTAAGGTTTTTTTTCAAGATTGTACATTGAATACTATTGTGCATCCAGACACCAATCTTCGACAACCTTTTCTCATAGGTATGTACATCAATAACCCCTGATCTATATTTGACCTTGACCTACATTTCCTCTTCAATTACTTACTTAATTCATTTTGGTTAAGGTTTTTAGTCAACCTTCTATATGGAATACTACTGGCCCTACACCCACCATACTTGGACAACTTCATCTCCTAGTGATGTACATCAACAACCCCTGGTCTATATTTGACCTTGACCTACATTTCCTCATGAATTACTTACTTAATTCCCCTTGGTTAACGTTTTTAGTCAAGCTTGTAGATGGAATACTCCTGGCCCTACACCAACCATACTTGGACAACTTCATCTCCTAGTGATGTACATCAACAACCCCTGACCTATATTTGACCTTGACCTACATTTAACCTTAAATTACTTACTTAATTCCCCTTGGTTAAGGTTTTTGTCGCGCCCGCTTGCGGAAAGCGCGATATAGTCGGCACTTTGGCGTACGTACGTACGTACGTGTGTCCGGTTAGATTTTTTGGTTAAGTTCTTTGGTTAAGTTCTTTGGTTAAAGTTTTTGGTTAAGTTCTTTGGTTAAAGTTTTTGGTTAAGTTTTTTGGTTAAAGTTTTGGTAAAAGTTTTTCGTTATACTATTAAAGTTTTTGGTTAAGTTTTTTGGTTAAGTTTTTTGGTTAAAGTTTTTCGTTATACTATATCTCTGCAACTGCTTTGCCCATTACCTTGAAACTTCATATGGGTGTTTATCATCATCTATATTTTCATTCTACCCCCCTCCCGTGCGGCCCCTGTGCCCAATGTCAAGGTCAAATTACTTTGAAGTTTTTGGTTAAGTTTTTTGGTTAAAGTTTTTGGTTAAGTTTTTTGGTTAAAGTTTTTCGTTATACTATATCTCTGCAACTGCTTTGCCCATTACCTTGAAAACTTCACATGGGTGTTTATCATCATCTATATTTTCATTCTTCTACCTCCCCTCCCGTGCGGCCCCTGTGCCCAATGTCAAGGTCAAATTACTTTGAAGTTTTTGGTTAAGTCTTTTGGTTAAAAGTTTTTGGTTAAGTTTTTTGGTTAAGTTTTTTGGTTAAAGTTTTTGGTTAAGTTTTTTGGTTAAAGTTTTTCGTTATACTATATTTCTGCAACTGCTTTGCCCATTACCTTGAAAACTTCACATGGGTGTTTATCATCATCTATATTTTTCATTCTACCCCCCTCATCTGTGCGGCCCTGTGCCCAATGTCAAGGTCAAATTACTTTGTTGAAGTTTTTGGTTAAGTTTTTTGGTTAAAAGTTTTTGGTTAAGTTTTTTGGTTAAAGTTTTTGGTTAAGGTTTTTGGTTAAGTTTTTTGGTTAAAGTTTTTCGTTATACTATATCTCTGCAACTGCTTTGCCCATTACCTTGAAACTTCACATGGGTGTTTATCATCATCTATATTTTCATTCTACCACCCTTCCGTGCGACCCCTGTGCCCAATGTCAAGGTCAAATTACTTTGAAGTTTTTTGTTAAGTTTTTTGGTTAAAGTTTTTGGTTAAGTTTTTTGGTTAAGTTTTTTGGTTAAAGTTTTTGGTTAAAGTTTTTTTTTATACTATATCTCTGCAACTGCTTTGCCCATTACCTTGAAACTTCACATGGGTGTTTATCATCATCTATATTTTCATTCTACCCCCCCTTCCGTGCGACCCCTGTGCCCAATGTCAAGGTCAAATTACTTTGAAGTTTTTGGTTAAGTTTTTTAGTTAAAGTTTTTGGTTAAAGTTTTTGGTTAAGTTTTTTGGTTAAGTTTTTTGGTTAAAGTTTTTCTTTAAAGTTTTTCGTTATACTATATCTCTGCAACTGCTTTGCCCATTACCTTGAAACTTCACATGGGTGTTTATCATCATCTATATTTTCATTCTACCCCCTTCCGTGCGGCCCCTGTGCCCAATGTCAAGGTCAAATTACTTTGAAGTTTTTGGTTAAAGTTTTTGGTTAAAGTTTTTGGTTAAGTTTTTTGGTTAAAGTTTTTCGTTATACTATATCTCTGCAACTGCTTTGCCCATTACCTTGAAACTTCACATGGGTGTTTATCATCATCTATATTTTCATTCTACCCCTCTTCCGTGCGGCCCCTGTGCCCAATGTCAAGGTCAAATTACTTTGAAGTTTTTGGTTAAGTCTTTTGGTTAAAAGTTTTTGGTTAAGTTTTTTGGTCAAGTTTTTTGGTTAAAGTTTTTGGTTAAGTTTTTTGGTTAAAGTTTTTCGTTATACTATATTTCTGCAACTGCTTTGCCCATTACCTTGAAAACTTCACATGGGTGTTTATCATCATCTATATTTTCATTCTACCCCCCTCTCGTGCGGCCCCTGTGCCCAATGTCAAGGTCAAATTACTTTGTTGAAGTTTTTGGTTAAGTTTTTTGGTTAAAAGTTTTTGGTTAAGTTTTTTGGTTAAAGTTTTTGGTTAAGGTTTTTGGTTAAGTTTTTTGGTTAAAGTTTTTCGTTATACTATATCTCTGCAACTGCTTTGCCCATTACCTTGAAACTTCACATGGGTGTTTATCATCATCTATATTTTCATTCTCCCCCCACCCCCCTTCCGTGCGACCCCTGTGCCCAATGTCAAGGTCAAATTACTTTGAAGTTTTTTGTTAAGTTTTTTGGTTAAAGTTTTTGGTTAAGTTTTTTGGTTAAGTTTTTTGGTTAAAGTTTTTGGTTAAAGTTTTTTTTTATACTATATCTCTGCAACTGCTTTGCCCATTACCTTGAAACTTCACATGGGTGTTTATCATCATCTATATTTTCATTCTACCCCCCCTTCCGTGCGACCCCTGTGCCCAATGTCAAGGTCAAATTACTTTGAAGTTTTTGGTTAAGTTTTTTAGTTAAAGTTTTTGGTTAAAGTTTTTGGTTAAGTTTTTTGGTTAAGTTTTTTTGTTTTTTGGTTAAAAGTTTTTCGTTAATTAAAGTTTTTCGTTATACTATATCTCTGCAACTGCTTTGCCCATTACCTTGAAACTTCACATGGGTGTTTATCATCATCTATATTTTCATTCTACCCCTCTTCCGTGCGGCCCCTGTGCCCAATGTCAAGGTCAAATTACTTTGAAGTTTTTGGTTAAAGTTTTTGGTTAAAGTTTTTGGTTAAGTTTTTTGGTTAAAGTTTTTCGTTATACTATATCTCTGCAACTGCTTTGCCCATTACCTTGAAACTTCACATGGGTGTTTATCATCATCTATATTTTCATTCTACCCCTCTTCCGTGCGGCCCCTGTGCCCAATGTCAAGGTCAAATTACTTTGAAGTGTTTGGTTAAGTTTTTTGGTTAAAGTTTTTGGTTAAAGTTTTTGGTTAAGTTTTTTGGTTAAATTTTTCCTTATACTATATCTCTGCAACTGCTTTGCCCATTACCTTGAAACTTCACATGGGTGTTTATCATCATCTATATTTTCATTCTACTCCCCTCCCGTGCGGCCCCTGTGCCCAATGTCAAGGTCAAATTACTTTGAAGTTTTTGGTTAAAGTTTTTTTCTCGCCCGCTTGCGGAAAGCGCGATATAGTCGGCACTTTGTCCGGTTAAAGTTTTTGCTTAAGTTTTTTGGTTAAAGTTTTTTGTTTAAAGTTTTTTGTTATACTATATCTTTTTTTTTAGTGTTTTAGTGTCCATGCCTCGCCACAAGGCGCGACATGCAGGCCGCGGCCATTTAGTTACTCAACGTTGGTTAAGGTTTTTAGTCAAGCTTGTAGATGGAATACTATTGTGCATACAGACACCATACTTGGATAACTTTTTCTCATAGGGATGTACATCAATAACCCCTGACCTTTATTTTACCTTCACCTACATTTAACCTTCAATTACTTGGTTAATGTTTATAGTCAAGCTTGTATATGGAATACTTCTGGGCCTACATCAACCATACTTGGACAACTTCATCTCCTAATGATGTACATCAATAATCCCTGACCTATATTTGACCTTGAACTACTTTTATCCTTGGATTACTTAGTTATCTCCCCTTGGTTACGGTTTTTAGTCAAGCTTGTATATGGAATACTCCTGGGCCTACAGCAACCATACTTGGAAAACTTTATCTCCTAGTGAGTACATCAATAATCCCTTGGTTAATGTTTTTATTCAACCTTGGTTAAGGTTTTTATGCAGGCCGCAGCCACCTTCTTTGTCAAGCTATGTGTACATCGACAACCCTCGTAGTCGAGCTATGCTGTTCTCCTACAGCTCTTGTTTTTGTGGAAAATACTCCGTCTGTACGTCCATCTGTCTGTCTGTCACGTTTTCCATTCTGCTGTAATGATTGACATAAAACTTCATGTGCATTTTTATCATCATCCATATTTTTAGCACACCTTCCGAAGGAAGCCGTGCTTATGGCATACCCTCGGCGTCGTAGGCGTCCGTCTGTCTGTCTGTCCGTCCGTCCGTCCATCCTCAAAAATTATAATGGCCTATATTTTCTGTTTCCTTGCTTGGATTTGCTTCATATTTCACACACGCATTGCTCCAAGGGTCGTCTACTGCGCTGTGGCAAATCCACGTCCGTGCCGCCCCTTCTAAGCCCAGGGTCAAGGTCACATACTTTGTGCATCTCGAAACCTTAACGCTCAGTCGCTTGGGTAAATAATGGCCTATATTTTCTGTTTCCTTGCTTGGATTTGCATGTTTCACACACGCATTGGTCCAAAGGTCCTCTACTGCGCTGTGGCAAATCCATGTTCAAATGTGCCCTCGGTTCCTTTGCTGCCACCGGGCGCGCTTCGTTGTCCTCTTGACAACTCTTGTTATTCCCCATGCCACGCGCCCCTGTGCCCAAGGTCGTGGTTAAATGATTTTGAATCTTTCAGGGTCAGTATATTATTAATGCTATAACTTCTTTATCTGTGACTGGTGAAATGGAGCTTATGAGATTTGTGACCGGTGTAGCTCCTGATCAAATCGTACGCTCCTGTAGCCTGATCTATATTACTTGTTAGAAGCATGACAGATGTTTCATTGATGGAATGGCTAACAGTGTAGATCCTGATCAGCCTGTGCGGATGCACAGGCTGATCTGGATCTACACTGGTCGCAAAACCCATAAACCCCAATTCTCCCGTGACAGCCACATATAAAATGTACATGTGTACATCCTGCTGGAAATACCAGTGCATGCCCTCACAGTAGGGGGGGGGGGGGCCTTCAGCGTTTTGTGAATATGGCTAGTGTCTTTTGATATCAAGTTTATCAGGCAAGGCTAGGAAACGTGTAGGAATTCTGAGGCTTACCGAGGAATTCCTACCGTTTCCAAGCCGAGCTTGATAAACTTTATATCAAAAGACAGTAGCCTGGTATTCTATTTATCAGGTAACTTTTTATACTCGAAAATGACCAGGCTACGGGTTAACTTAGATAATCTCAGATCTACGGATGTCTTTCATTATTTCATCTGTCTTTTATAATATCTGTATCCTTCTAACTGAGAGCCGCCCATTGTAAAATTTTGTCTTAATAACGGCCCATTCTGTCCTGGCGTTTTGTGAGGAGCGAGCAGTTTAATACTTCGAAGTTCCTGAGTTCTGTTATAAATAAATACATGTTCTTGCAAAGACAATAATAAGCATGTAAATATTCCTACTTTGATCTGGATTATTATTTTATTTGCAAAACACATGGTCAGAATGTGCTTTTATTGTATACTGCACATTGAACCACCTATAATATGGAATACTCAGACAAAAATGTGTCTAGGAAATAAATATCACGTTTTATGGGAACAGCTGTGTGCACCGATGTAACAAATGAATACTCACAGTATATTCTACATCAACTTTTTGTCACACCCGCTTGCGGACATTGGCGTACATGTACGTCCATACGTGTGTGCGTACAGATTAAAAATTTTCGGTGTACTATAAAAGCCTTGGCGGGCCGCGGCCATCTCGTTTATTCCATTCAAGGAGGAATGATATGGGGTTGGGGGAGGGGGGAGGAGTTCAGTCAACAGTGATGCACATTGCAATTCAGCCTTGGATAATAACACAGACAGATGTGGCTGTGACTGGAGAAATGCATGGAGCTTATGATATTTGCGAACAGTGTAGATCCAGATCAGCCTGTGCATACACACAGTCTGATCTAGATCTGCACTGTTCGCTTTTCCATCAATGAAACACCTTACATGCTTCTAACGAGTAATAAAGATCGCTACCAGGCTGCATGAGTGTGCCATTTGATCATGAACTACGCTGGTCGCGAAACCCATAAGCTCCATTTCTCCAGTCACAGCCACATGTACAGTAAAACACTAAGGCACTTTCAGACTGGCAGATAGAGCCATAAAACAAATGTACAGACATAGTCTACAGGAGGCTATTCCGTTTGAGTTGTTTATGGCTGAATCCAGCCAGCTATTTCTGATGGACCAGTTTCCATGACAGACTAACCCTCTCTTGTAGGTGTATATGTCTTTATCTGGGAACTTTGAGAAATTCAGATCTGAGCATTATCAAAACAAGCATCTGTATTTTTTATGCGCCTCAAAAGTTCTTCAGATCCAGCAGTAATCCATTTCATAATGGATAGTTTTCGTCATTCTGTCCGTTCATCCGTAAGATTTGCGTTAAAGTTTTTTTTATCCCGTCAACACAGTGCGTATGTGCCGTGAAACACGGTGCCGTGAAACATTTTTTATATCCTGTCAATACGACCTAATCACCGCGTATGAATATTTATCCCGTCAACACAGTGCGTATGTGCCGTGAAACACGATGCCGTGAAACATTTTTGATATCCAGTCAATACAATTTTTGCATTTTCCAGCCATTTGAAGGTGTTGACGGGATAAATAGAATAGTAGGTTAGTGCCGTGAATGGGTAAACATATCTGGCGCGGCACGGAAACGGGATGTGCTCGGCAGAGCCTCGCCCATCCCGTTTCCTGAGCCTTGCCAGATATTTTTTCCCATTCACGGCACTAACCTACTATTCTCTATATGCGGTGACTGGGGTTACTTTTTTGCATTTTAAAGCCATTTGTAGGTGTTAACGGGATAAATAGAATAGTAGGTTAGTGCCGTGAATGGGAAAAATATCTGGCGCGGCTCGGAAACGGGATGTGCTCGGCAGAGCCTCGCCCATCCCGTTTCGTAAGCCTTGCCAGATATTTTTTCCCATTCACGGCACTAACCTACTATTCTCTATCTATTTTCCTTATTTCTGAACCAAAGTATATGTTGTGACCACTCATTTGAACCGTCTCGGCGAGACGGTTCAAATGAGTGGTCACTACATATACTTCTGATGAGAAATAAAGAAATTCTTGAGCCTTGCCGGATATTTTTTCCCATTCATGGCACTAACCTACTATTCTTTATATGTGTCGTCCAGGCGGCGGCCGGTGGTATCCGTGAGCATCTGCTCACTTACTCCAGTTTTACATACTACAAGATTTAACCCCAACAAGTTACATATTATCAGATTTAATGACTATCTGTTCAACAGAAAATGGAAAATCAATACTGGATGGGAGACTGCATTATAGATATGTTATTGGATTTTTTTAGGAACAAAATCATTACCATTGTTTTTATTCCGAAAAAATTATTTGACTATGTGAGTTAAATATTGGGGAAAAGTAGGTGGAGGAGCTGGGGGAGGAGTAAAAAAATGAAACATTTTGACTCCGAAACCTGGCTAGATTAGCTTGGAAATGATCTAACTAAAAAGTTAAATTTTGAAAATCTTTCCACTATTTCTAAAATCAGAAATTTTTTACTCTGTGACTAAAATGTCTATGGGTTTTTTTAACATGGGGAAATTGTTTTTTCACTATAAAATGTACATGTATATTGGACCAAATTTCACAAAATAAAAAGAAGGATATTCTATGAATTGTCATCTGCTGTTGTTTCACTATTTATAATCCACAACAATTTCCCAGCATGCAAAGAGTTAAATTAATCAATTGGCATATGTTTGTCAGATGGCTGATAGATCAACCACATTTATTCCATCATGCTACCCACTTGGGGAATGTGTATTTACCTAACAGTTTTTGAACTCGGCTGAATTTATATAAGGTGGAAATTTTCAATCTGGGATTAATTGATACTGGTTGGCAGTTTATGATCTGGGATGAATTGATATTGGTTGGCAGTTTATGATCTGGGATGAATTGATATTCGTTTAGCAGTATGATCTGAATTGAATGGAATATCGGTTGGCAGTTTATGATCTGAATTGAATTGATTTAGATGGGTAATTGTATTGGTCTGATGAATGATATTGTGCAGTTTATGATCAGGGATGAATTAGAATATTCGGGTTTGGCAGTTTATGATCAGGGATGGGAATTGATAATTCTTTTGCAGGTTTAGATTCTGGGATGAATTGTATATTCGTTTGCAGTTTTATGATCTGGGATGAATTGATATTGGTTGGCTGTTTTTATTGATCTGGGATTGATTGATATTTAGGTGGCAAGTTTATTTTTGATCTGGGTAGGAATTGGTTAATTGGTTTGGCAGTTTATGATCGGGCATGAATTGATATTGGTTGGCAGTTTATGATCTGGGATGAATTGATATTGGTTGGCTGTTTATGATATGGCATGAATTGATATTGGTTGGCAGTTTATGATCTGGGATGAATTGATATTGGTTGGCTGTTTATGATCTGGGATGAATTGATATTAGGTGGAAGTTTATGATCTGGGATGAATTGATATTGGGTGGCAGTTTATGATCTGGGATGAATTGATATTGGGTGGCAGTTTATGGTCTTGGGTTGAAATTGATATTGGGTTGGGTGGCAGTTTTATGGTCTGGGATGGGTATTGATATTGGGTGCAGTTTATGGTCTGGTTTGAATTGATAGGAGTGGCAGTTTATGGTCTGGGTTGAATAACATAGGTGAGGGTGGCAGTTATGGTCTGGGTTGAATTGAATATTGGGTGGCAGTTTATGGTCTGGGGTTGAATTGATATTGGGTGGCAGTTATGGTCTGGGATGTATTGATATGGGGTGGCAGTTTTAATGGTCTGGGATTTGTTTTGATATTTTGGGTGGCAGTTTATGGTCTGGGATGGTATTGATATTGGGTGGCAGTTTTTTTGGTCTGGGATGGGATTGATATTGGGTGGCAGTTTATGGTCTGGGATTGTATTGATATTGGGTGGCAGTTTATTTTTGGTCTGGGATGAAATGATTTGGGGCAGTTTATGGTTCTGGGTTGAATTAAATATTGGTTGGCAGTTTATGGTCTGGGTTATTGATTTTATTTGTGGCAAGTTTATGGTATGGGAGCAGTTTATGGTCTGTGATGTATTGATATGGTGTGGCAGTTTATGGTCTGGGTTGAATGATATTGGGTGGCAGTTTTATGATCTGGATTAATTGATCTTGGGTGTGCCGTTTATGGTCTGGGGTTTGAATGATATTGTGGTGGCAGGTATGATCTGGGATGTATTGATATTGGGTGGCAGTTTATGGTCTGGGATGAATTGATATTGGGTGCAGTTTATGATCTGGAAGAATTGATAATGGGTGGCAGTTTAATGGTCTGGGATGTATTAATATTGGTTGGACAGTTTAATGATCTGTGGATGTATTGATATTAGGTTGGTAGTTATATGGCTGGGATGAATTGATATTGGTTGGCGGTTTATGGTCTTGGATGAATTGAATATTGGGTGGCCCAGTTTATGTCTTAGGGTGCATTGATATTGGGTGGACATTTTATGGACTGGGATGTATTGATATGTTTGTGGCAGTTTATGATCTGGGATGAATTGATATTGGGTGGCAGTTTTTGGTCTGGTGATGAATTGATATTGGGTGGCAGTTTATGATCTGGAATGTATTGATATTTTTTCGCAGTTTAATGTTTCTGGTTGAATTGAAATTGGGTGGCAGTTGTATGGTCTGGGCGTGTCATTGATATAGGGGTGGGCAGTATATGGGTCTGGGATTATTGATATTGGTTGGCAGTTTATGTGCTGGGTTTAATTAATATTGGGTGGCAGTTTATGGTCTGGGATGTATTGATATTGGGTTGGGTCATTATTAATGGTCTGGGAATGGTAGTGAATAATGAGTGGCCGTATTATGGTCTGGGGTTGTTATTTAATTGGGTGGCAGTTTATGGTCGGGGATGTATTGATATTAGGGTGGCAGTTTTATGGTCTGGGATGATTGAATATTGGTGGCAGTTATGGTCTGGGTGAGGTTTATTATGGCAGTGGTCTGGGATGATTGTTTATTGGGTGGCTGGGAGTATGATATGGGTTTTTGGCAGTTTATGGATTTGGGTGGCGATTTTTGGTCTGGGGATATTGAATATATTGGGTGGCAGTTTATGGTCTGGGATGATTTGATATTGGTTGCAGTTTATGGTCTGGGTTGTTAAATTAAAATTTGGTGGCAGTTTATGGTGGGATGTTAAATTGATATTGGGTGGCAGTTTATGGTCGGGGAATGGAATTGAATGGTTGGCAGTTTATGGTCTGGGTTTGAATTATATTTGGGTTGGCAGTTTATGGTCTGGGATGAATTGAAATTGGGTGGCAGTATGGTCTGGGAATGAATTGAAATTTGGGTGGGCAGTTTAATGGTCTGGGAGAATTGATATGGGTGGCAGTTTTATGGATGGATGAATGATATTGGGTGGCAGTTTATGATCTGGGAGAAAAAATTGATATTGGGTGGCATTTAATGGTTGGGATGGAAATTGATATGGGTGGCAGTTTATGATCTGGGAAGAATTGATATTGGGTGGCAGTTTATGGTCTGGGATGTATTAATATTGGGTGGCAGTTTATGATCTGGGATGTATTGATATTGGTTGGTAGTTTATGGTCTGGGATGAATTGATATTGGTTGGCGGTTTATGGTCTTGGATGAATTGATATTGGGTGGCAGTTTATGGTCTAGGGTGAATTGATATTGGGTGGCAGTTTATGGTCTGGGATGTATTGATATGTTGTGGCAGTTTATGATCTGGGATGAATTGATATTGGGTGGCAGTTTTTGGTCTGTGATGTATTGATATTGGGTGGCAGTTTATGATCTGGAATGTATTGATATTGGTTCGCAGTTTATGTTCTGGGTTGAATTGATATTGGGTGGCAGTTTATGGTCTGGGATGTATTGATATTGGGTGGCAGTTTATGGTCTGGGATGTATTGATATTGGTTGGCAGTTTATGTTCTGGGTTGAATTAATATTGGGTGGCAGTTTATGGTCTGGGATGTATTGATATTGGGTGGCAGTTTATGGTCTGGGATGTATTGATATTGGGTGGCAGTTTATGGTCTGGGATGTATTGATATTGGGTGGCAGTTTTTGGTCTGTGATGTATTGATATTGGGTGGCAGTTTATGGTCTGGGATGTATTGATTTTGGTTGGCAGTTTATGGTCTAGGATGAATTGATATTGGGTGGCAGTTTAAGGTCTGGGTTGAATTGATATTGGGTGGCAGTTTATGGTCTGGAATGTATTGATATTGGGTGGCAGTTTAAGGTCTGGGTAGAATTGATATTGGGTGGAAGTTTATGGTCTGGAATGTATTGATATTGGTTTGCAGTTTATGGTCTGGGATGAATTGATATTGGGTGGCAGTTTAAGGTCTGGGTTGAATTGATATTGGGTGGCAGTTTATGGTCTGGGATGTATTGATATTGGGTGGCAGTTTATGGTCTGGGATGTATTGATATTGGGTGGCAGTTTATGGTCTGGGATGTATTGATATTGGGTGGCAGTTTATGGTCTGGGATGTAATGATATTGGGTGGCAGTTTATGGTCTGGGATGTATTGATATTGGGTGGCAGTTTATAGTCTGGGATGAATTGATATTGGGTGGCAGTTTATGTAGGATGAATTTAATATTGTTTCGGAGTTTTTTATCTGTGATGATATTTGCTAACAGTTTCTGATGTGGGATTTAACATTCATGGGTGATCTATTGAGTAGACAAAGTGATAACGTACATAAATATTCTGTGTGTGCCATCAACATTGATCTAGTAGTAGACATAATACACTTCATGGCTTATGCTATTCCAAATACCGTGACAGACTTTTTGTTTTACCCATTACGCAATTAAAAATATCCATGTTGTGACCCTATTTAAACTAGTCGAGGCGGTTCAGATGAGTGGTAACAACAAATACTGTATTTATTCTAATAAACGCTCCGGGGCTATACAATTCGTGGGGATCAAAACGTGGAAATTAGGATCAAAGTACAATGTATGTTATTTTCACATACAAAAGCCATTTAAATGGCTTTTGTATGTGAAAATAACATATTTAGAATGCAAATATGGGAGGGGGCGGCTGCTATTAGAAAGTGAGCTACTATTAGCATAAATACGGTACTGTTGAGAAGAAATAAGAAAACTTGGGAAAATATATTTAGAGAATGTTTACCCGCACAGGGGTGTTCAACATGTTATGGGTTGACAGCAGACTGTTGACATATATATATATTGCTCCTGGGGAAAAAGTGTACAAAACTTGCATTTTCCCTAGCACATATTGCTATAGATGTGCTACATGTGACACAGGCCATGTGATTTTGTATCTTAAGAACATTTTTCATGAAATATATTTACAGAAACTGATATTTTATGTAAATGACGTTGAAAGATGACGAAATGTTCATAGCAAATGCATTCCAATGTATTTGCTATGAAATTTTTATCAACTTTAGACGTCATTTACGCAAGATATAAATTTTGTAACTATGTTTCATGAGATTACGCAGATGTCCGAAGGTACAAAATCAGATGGAGTGTCTCATACAGGGTGATTCAAAAAACTTGTCCCCACTTCAAATAATCATATTTTGCTTTCTAAGAGTGATAGAGAATCAAAATATGGCTTATTAATTAATGCAACTCAACACCATTTTGCTAATATTATGAACAAAAACTGATGACGTCATCATTTCATGTGTATGACGTCATCAAGTTTAGTGTATGATGTCGTCAACATTTGAAAATGGATTTCTCAGCAGAAGTTGTAAAGTTGTATTATGAATGCGGAAACTCACCTAATATTGTGAGAAAGATGATGAAGACGAAGTATCCAGACAGAGAATACTTGTCACGGAGGCAGATATATAGAATAGTCAAGAGATTTGAAGAATTGGGAAGTGTTCACGGGAGATGGAAGGGAAACAGTGGTAGAGAAAGAAATGGACGTTCAAATGAAAACATTGAAAACATGAGGAAAGTAATAGAAGAGACACCGAGAAAGTCAATCAGGAATGTATTGAGGGATCTCACAAACAAAAGTTATTCATCAGTCCAAAGAATATTGAAGTACGACTTGCAACTCAAACCATATAAAATCTCAGTCATGCAGCACTTAAAGGAAGAAAACATTGACAGGAGAATGGAATTTGCTAACGGGGCTATTGAAAATCCGGAAATCATTGACAATACATGTACTTGGTTCTCCGATGAAGCACACTTCTACATTGATGCCGCAGTCAACACACAGAATCAACGTTTTTGGAGTGCAAATAAACCAGACATTTACGAGGAGAAGTCACTTCACAGCGCGAAGGTAACCGCATGGGCCGCACTGAGCAGCAAGGACGTTATTGGACCTTATTTCTTCGAAGAGCAAGGCGAAACCCAAACTGTGTCAACAGACAGGTTCCTTCATATTCTGAAAGGAAAATTTTTTCCAGAATTGACCAGAAGAGGATACGATACATCTGATGTATGGTTTCAGCAAGACGGCGCTGCACCACATACCGCGTCTGACGCGGTCAGTTGGATTGACAATTCGTTTGGCAACAAAGTAATATCGCTCAAAACACTTATTGAATGGCCCCCACGCTCACCAGACCTCAGCCCATTGGACTTCTTTCTCTGGGGTCACCTTAAAGAGAGAGTATATTCTCCCAGACCAACAAATCTAAAGGAGTTGAAGACAGCCATTGCGCGAGAGACGAAGAAGATAAGCTCGGAGACTTGTAATGCGGTCATCGGCCACTTCAGAAAAAGGCTTGGACTGGTTATCCGACAGAAGGGCGGACATATAGAACATGTCATTTAAACAAGAAAAACATAATTGATTCCGAGGATTTGTGTATTGACTGAAAAGGTGAATAATTGTTTGTTATTTTGATATATATAGAGTAAACGTATATAATTTGAGTATGGCTTAAGATGTTCATTTGAAGTGGGGACAAGTTTGTTTTAATCACCCTGTATAAGCTTCAAATGAAAAACAAATGCAAGAATAGTTGGAGAACTGGGGGTCGTTTCACTAAACTTTGTACAACTAAAATGTTCGTAAGAGCAAAATTTCACATTAACAATGTTTTCTTGTAAACAAGTATTGGATTTACATTGATTGAGCATAGGCTGCATAATGTTATGTAAATCCATCAATTGAATTTTCCAGACTATCCTAAATTTGCATTTACAAACATTTTAGTCGTACTAAGTGATTCTGGTGTGGTGAGGACCGGACATCAGATCAGGATTATTCTGATTTCAGGGCTGAATATATAGCTTTTTTATTGTAAATATTCAGTTCTGATTTTGGGATTTCCCTCCCATTTGTACAGGTAATATATGGGATTTAGTACTAAACCCATTAACCCAGCCTTAAATGACCTTACCCCAACATCAACAAAGTTTATTGAAACGGCCCCCTGGTAACAGACAACGAGTACAAATGCAATGGTGTAGACATTGATACAGGTAATGGGTTATCAGTGGCCAGGTGCTGCACGTGTTGGATCGTCGACATAATCATTATACAGCTGTTACCGCTGTTACCTGTCTGTCAATCCTAAACCTGTTGCCAATTTCCTCAATCTTACGCTTTATAAATGTTTACAAAAGTTACGCTTACGGGTATCAAACTCAGCCCTCGACAAATCCTCTCATTCGCTCGTATTGGCAAGTGATTTTTCAATCTAGAAGAGTGGAAAAGTCAGTGTGGCATAAACATTAACCCTTAGACTGCTACACACAACAATAGTCGGCTGCTGTTGCATTTATATCTTGCCATATTTCTAAATAAAAACATGGTTTGACAGCACTTCAGAATCATTTCCAATGGAAATGATTTTGAAGTGCTGTCAAAGCATGTTGTAAATTTTTCTAAAGTGCTGTCAAAGCATGTTTTTGATGATGAAAATGGAAAATAGAAAAACAGCAGACGACAAAAAAAATAAGATAGCGGTCTAAGGGTTAACATATAATAGAATATACGAGTTGAAATCCAATCTGGACGAGTGAATGATTTAAGAATTTGTCGAGGCCTGAAACTAGTGTTCAGAATTGATTGGTTGAGGTTGGATGTGCTCAGGCCCAGCCAGTCCGATTGAATACATGTTCGAAAAGAGTTTAACCCTTTGAACCCGAAAGGCCGCTATATCGGTTTATGCAAACAGTGCAGATCCAGATGAGCCGGCTCGTAACGAGCCGTCTCATCAGGATCTGCACTGTTTGAAAGTAATTTTCATATTTTTGAGAACAACAAATACCCCCTATTTATAAATGGAATAGTCTGAAAAACATTTTGCGATGATTGGATTGGTTGTAAAATTAACATATCGCAGCCCATTCCAGTTACTTAGGGGTGAAAGGGTTAAACCTTCTAACAGTACAGACCTTGTAATTAGTGTTTGCAAACAGTGTAGATCCTGGGCTTGTAACAAGTCGTCTCAACATCTCTGCAGGACGCACTTTTTGCAAGTAATTTTCAATTTTTTTAGAATAAAAAAACAACACCCACTTCTTATAAACTGACTAGTCTGAAATCATTGTGTGATGATTGCATTGGTCCTTACCTTAACATATCACAGTGCATTCTAGTTATTTTGCCTCCTATGCGATAGCAAGGTTGTTATTGCGTTGCTCTTGAGGTTCCGTCCATGTATATTTACGTTGAAAAGTAAAAAGTTTGTAAGAGTTTCAGGTAGAGTCCAGTATGCCACAGGGGCATATATGTTTTACAAACATAATATCTAGTTCAGGTTGAAATGGTTAAGAATGGTAGTCATGTGTGCCTGATATTTATCTGCGCATGCAAAGTGTAAATTTAACGATGGGGTTCAGTCTTACCAGAATCCTGGCCGAGAGTTGAATCCTGTTATAAATGCATGTATACCCATCATAAAAGTAGTAAGATTAGTACTAATTATATTTAGTAGGGCTAATTGCCTGTGGTGTGTTGAGAACCTGCCACCAGATTAGGTTATTTTAATCTCAGGGTTGAATAAAAAAAATTCTTTAGATATTCAGTTCTGTTCTCCCCTCTCATCTACATTGTACATACTATGTACATCCTGATCAGACTGCCGGTGTCTTTTGATCTGGGTATCAAGAGCATTAACTCTTTCACCCCTAAGTAACTGCAATGGATTTTGATATGTTAATCTTCCAACCAATCCAATCATCACAAAATTATTTTCCGACTAGTCCATTTATAAAAAGGGGGTGGTTTAGAAAAAAATTACTAGCAAACAGTGCAGATCCTGATGAGACAGCTCGTCACGTGCCGGCTCATCTGAATCTACACTATTTGCATGATGAGCCGGCTCATCTGAATCTACACTGTTTGCTAGCACCGATACATGTATAGGGAGGGGTATTTAGTGTTGAAACGGTTAATTTTGGTATCTAGAGCATTGAGGCTGTTTTCCCAGTCTGTGTTTACTCGATGGCTGGATGTTTGGAGTGGATACCGGCTGTTTGTTTACAGTGCGGATGCCGTTGTATAGGGTTACTCCAGTCCAGGCCAGCTGACTTTGGCAGGTCATAGAGGATCTTACATGAGCGATGATTTAATATGATACATGTAACATGTATGTACAGTCAAACCTGTGTTAGAGGCCACCTCCGTATAGTGGGTGGTTGGTCCGGCGAACGCGACGGCGCAAACTACATGTAAGGGTAGCGGTTCCTCCTTGTAGGAATCACGCTTTGCCTGGTTTGGCCCTCAGGTACGTTTTTATCTTTGGCTCTTTTGTTACCTGTGAGTTGAATTGGGTTATTGCCCATTATAAAAGTAGTAAGATTGTTACTGGTCCTACTGCTGTTGGGAGGGGACCAAGTGATTCTGGTGTGGTGAGGACCTGGCATCAGATCAGGATTATGCTGATTTCAGGGCTGAATAATATTATATAGTTTTTTTATTGTAAATATTCAGTTCTGATTTTGGGATTTTCCCCACATTTGTACATGTACTTGAAAATGTTCATGCACATGTACCGGTAATATGTGGGATTTAGTTCTAAACCCATTGACCCGGCCTTAAATGACCTTAGCTGTTGATAGGCCGTTAAACCCCAACAAACAAACACCTCTGTATAGCAATTGCTTGTCAATAAAAGCCACGCTTTTGTTTTTCCAATTACTCAATTACCATATAATTCCAGCACAAAAATATTTACACAATTCCCTAACATTTGATTGGTCCGTAGCAAGTCTCTGTCCAAAATTTATATCCCAGTAAACTCCATGCCGAACTACTTTCAGTAACCGTCAGGCGCAGTTAAAATAATTATTAAGAAAACGGAAAATAAACACATTTTCTTGATGAATTTATTTAAAATGCTGGAATTATAAGGAATGAATGGCCTTTTTGTGGAATTTATCGGGGATATAAACTTGGAAAAGTCGCGGGAATACTGGACGAGGCCTTCCGACCTTCGTCCAGTATTCCCGCGACTTTTCCAAGTTTATACCCCGATAAATTCCACAAAAAGTCCATTCATTCCTATAATAACCAATAGGATAAAAATAAACAATTGGCAATAAAAAATTACAATTTTCGAAGAAAAAAACCCCTTTTTTTTTTTTTTTTTTTTTTCGAAAATTGTAATTTTTTATGCCAATTTTTTATTTTTATCGCCAATTGCGAAAGTGGCTTTTCCAAGTTTATACCCCGATAAATTCCACAAAAAGGCCATTCATTCCTATAATACATGCATGACAAGAGATGCATGAGAATAAAGACCACCTGCAAGCAAAGGCCAGATTTTTCTCTTCCTATGGCTGGCCTTTATTCTTAAGTTTGTATTAAACGAGTTTACTGATTTCATTATAAACAAGCTCGAGTTTGTTATGAAATCCATTGACGAGTTTAATAAATAGAGATTTCACTTGAGCGATGAATTAATATAATATTTATTTATCGAGTTTACTAACTTTTTATGCAATGAGGTCAAGGTGACCACAGACTTAGTGTGTTATATGATCAAATGCCTCAGCAGGCACAAATTATTTTTCTTATTTCTATTCAAACGTGTATGTTGTTACCACTCATTTGAACCGTCTCAACAGCATATACTTCCGCGGATAAATAATAAAATTATATTTATTTTTCGTATGAAAAAATGTGAAGCCTCGGCATGAAATGTGATCATTGTGGTTTTGCTGGAAACAGCAGTGAAATAATGAGGGATCGTAGCTAGTTACCGTATGTGCCTTTGCAAATCTATTTATAGAGATTCGCTCCTATGCTGTATTTCAGCGTTTATTTTCTACTTAACACTTACAATGCTGAATTAAATTGTGTCGTCTGCTGAATATTTTTTATTTTCCATTTTTCTCATCAAACACATGGTTTGGCAGCACTTTAGAATCATTTCCATTGGAAATGATTCTAAGATGCTGCCAAACCATGTTTTTACTGAGAGAAAAGACAAAATATGAATTAGGCCTATCAAAAAAAAAAATTTGTTTCGGGGCACCCGACCCTACCTGCTATTTTATTAACAAAATGTGCCGACACTATTTTTTTTTTCCACATTTCCGAAGAATACAAAAAGTTTTTGTCTATTTTGTTCATTTTTAGCCAGGTTTTTTTCTTTGAAAAAAAACCCCAGGCTATTGGATTGGCGACCGATCTGCTTCATATTTCATATACACATTGCTCTGATGGTTCACTACCGCCCTGTGCCAAATCCATATTCGTCCTGCCCCCGCCAAGCCCAGGGTCAAGGTCACATACTTGGTGCTTCAAAAACTTTAACGCTCGTGTTAATATCTTATAATTTCTGTTTCCTTTCACGGATCAGCTTCATATTTCATATACACATTGCTCTAATGGTCCTCTACCGCCCTGTGCCAAATCCACATTCGTCCTGCCCCCGCCAAGCCCAGGGTCAAGATTACATACTTGGTGCTTCAAAAACTTTAACGCTCGGGTAAATATCTTATAATTTCTGTTTTCTTTCACGGATCATCTTCATATTTCATATACGCATTGCTTTATGGTCCTCTACCGCCCTGTGCCAAATCCACGTTCGTTCTGCCCCCGCCAAGCCCAGGGTCAAGGTCACATACTTAGTGCTTCAAAAACTTTAACGCTCGGGTAAATATCTTATACTTTCTGTTTTCTTTCATGGATCATCTTCATATTTCATATACGCATTGCTCTAATGGTCCTCTACCGCCCTGTGCCAAATCCACGTTCGTCCTGCCCCACCAATCCCAGGGTCAAGGTCACATACTTGGTGCTTCAAAAACTTTAATGCTCAGGTAAATATCTTATAATTTTTATTTCCATTCACAGATCAACTTCATATTTCATATACGCGTTGCTCTAATGGTCCTCTACCGCCCTGTGCCAAATCCACGTTCGTCCTGCCCCCGCCAAGCCCAGGGTTAAGGTCACATACTTAGTGCTTCAAAAACTTTAACGCTCGGGTAAATATCTTATAATTTCTGTTTTCTTTCATGGATCATCTTCATATTTCATATACGCATTGCTCTAATGGTCCTCTACCGCCCTGTGCCAAATCCACGTTCGTCCTGCCCCCGCCAATCCCAGGGTCAAGGTCACATACTTGGTGCTTCAAAAACTTTAATGCTCAGGTAAATATCTTATAATTTTTCTTTCCATTCACGGATCAACTTCATATTTCATATATGCATTGCTCTAATGGTCCTCTACCGCCCTGTGCCAAATCCACGTTCGTCCCGCCCCCGCCAAGCCCAGGGTTAACATCACATACGTTAGTGCTTCAAAAACTTTAACGCTCAGTAAAGAATATTATAATTTCTGTTTTCTTTCACGGATCAGCTTCATATTTCATATATGCATTGCTCTAATGGTCCTCTACCGCCCTGTGCCAAATCCACGTTTGTCCTGCCCCCGCCAAGCCCAGGGTCAAGGTCACATACTTGGTGCTTCAAAAACTTTAACGCTCAGGTAAAAGAAAAAAAATTTTGACTTGCAATTTGGCCTCATTTATTATCAAAGCGATATGTGGGACATCCATGTTCTATGAAAACACCCAATTCTAGTTTTATTAAACTTCACACATGTATAGAAGACGACCCAAAGGTGTGTCGCACGTAAGAATGACAACTCTTGCGTCGTTAATTTCTTAGTTATCTCCCTTTGTTGTTTCGTGCACTGATTTCGTGTCTGGAGCATAACTCGAACACCCTTTGGAATATTTTCATGAAACTTCACACATGCATAGACCACGACCCTAAAGGTGTGTCCCGCAAGAATGACAACTCTTGCATCACTAATTATTTAGTTATCTCCCTTTGTTTTTCCATCACTGATTTTGTCTCCGGAGCATAACTCGAACACCCTTTGTATCTGGGGAGGGGGATACACATGCGCTTGTCGACAAGCGTCCATTTCTAGTTTATCATATGCTGACTTATTGACCCCCTTCCCTGAACGTAGAAATGACTGTCATGTTGGCGTGTATTGGCCACCATAGACAAATATAATTAACTGACGTCATTAAAATCGCACTGCGCAAGTACATCGGACATCCAGATTTTCGGGGAATACCCAACGTGAGTTCACAAATGGCGGCCGTCTTCATTGATGCATTTTGTTTTATTGCATGATATTTCGTAGAAATACGGTAAAATGGCGAATTATTATGCATATAAAGTTGTATGTCTGAATATGCGATATTTATAGATCGGTTACGTTATTGTTTCCTTAGCTGCGCGAAATCACCGGACAGCACCGTAAGCCTACAACAAGAACAACAGAAATTGCCAATTGGCACGATGGCTGGGGTTTCGTCTAGTGGGAGTCGCATCTTGTTACGTATAAAGATAGATGTACATGTATGCCAACATTCTCCAGAAAGACGAACATTTGACATTTTCCCTATAGCTAGTTCATCAGTGTTTGCGGACATGATACCATTGTATTGCGAGCAGTGCTCACGTGTAGAAATCAGGCATCAAATCAGGATTATTCTGGGCTTATTTCAGGGCTGAATATATAGTTTTTTTATTGTAAATATTCCCCCCCCCCATGTGTACAGGCAATATATAGGATTTAGTACTAAACCCATTGACCCGGCCTTAAATGACCTTAGCTGTTGAAAGGCCGTTAAACCCCAACAAACAAACAAACAAACACCTGTGCATCAGCGTCTTCGGCATTAAACCATGGATTAAGTTTTGGGTCCAGTCTTATTTATTCTCAACACTAGTTCATGTGCATTTACAGATGGCTTTTGGGTTTGAATTAAACACTACAATTGATAATTTTTTACATAATATATTATGTTCCATACAGGATGTACAGTTTCATGTGCATTCTGTGTGTTCTTTTGATGCAAAATATCCACCAGAATATACAATGAATTCTGAGCTTAATTAATATTCATACTACAACTAATGGCATGTAAAGTAAACAAGGTACATGTTGTATTTAACGATTTACAGCTTCATTTATAAAAAAAAAATCCCTACCTACAGATTTTGAGCCCGTTCCCCGAAACAAACAATTTTTTTGATAGGCCTTAGCAGCAAACGACGATTTTCGGTTCCCGCATTCTAAGGGTTAATAGCACAAATATGTGCAATCTGATCTGAGTCTACAATTATTGCAATAACATTACTACGTGTGAAAATATGAATCTGGCATATAATGTAGTCCCAGATCAGACTGCGTAGATATGCACGATGATCTGGATCAACACTAGTCAAATTCACTAGAATTGCTCCTGTTACTAACAAATAATGCCCTTTTTACAAGTATTAAGGCACTAAACTTACACAATTTGGACCGGATTTCTATAAATAAATACAACGGGAGATAACTAGCTGCAATCCCTCATTCAGTACATCGAGGTGTTCTATGTGCAGTAATTCAATGCATTGTTACCGGCTGGTAAAAAAATACAGCTGCCGTGTTATATTGCTCAAGTTTGTTTACAGTATCCCCAATGTACAAATGTACATTGCACGCTTATTTTTGGAATGCTGGCGAAGTTAATTTCTGTACAGTATGTTACATTATAGATAGATAAACTATAGGTACGAAAGTGAAGCTGTAAGGCCAACCGTAACACAGTATTTGTTTCCGTTACCGAAACCCAGACCTTTTATGAAAACTGAGACCGTAACAAAACCCAGGGCCTATAAAAACTGAGATCTTAACAAAACCAGCTAGTACAAAAATTTACGAAAACTGAGACCTTAACGAAACCCAGATTTTAAGAAAACTGAGATCTTAACAAAACCAGGTCTTAAGAAAACCGAGATCTTAACAAAACCAGGTCTTACGAAAACTGAGACCTTAACAAAACCCAGGTCTTACGAAAACTGGGGCATTAACAAAACCAGGTCTTAAAAAAATGGAGACCTTAACAAAACCAGGGCTTACTGTATGAAAACTGAGATCTTAACAAAACCAGGTCATACGAAAACTGGGGCCTTAACAAAACCAGGTCTTAAGAAAACTGAGACCTTAACAAAGCCAGGTCTTAAGAAAGCTGAGATCTTAACAAAACCAGGTCATACGAAAGCTGAGACCTTAACAAAACCAGGTCTTACGAAAACTTTACTAAATTTTAAGCCCAGGTCCCGTCTCTATATGTGCTGTGATCAACAAAACACCCTCCATGCTTCTAACAAGAAATATAGATTGTTATCAGGCTGCAGGAGTTTTCTATTTGATCAGGAGCTACACTGGTCACAAAACCCCATTTTCTTAGTCACATCCACATATAACTGTAGGTTCAGTAGCGAATGTCACCAAAATCGCTATGTGCGTTAACTCTTTGCATGGTAGCAGCGAAAATATCCGCCAAACGAATTACGAGTATAAATGTTTTATTTCTCTGTAAATATGTCTTGAAATTTCATTAGAATTGTGTCCTCCGGACTCAATTCTAATGAAATTCCAAGACATATTCATGATATTATCTGGGAGAAATACAAGAAAATATGATGAATTTTTGTCCGCTAGTTTTGAACTATTTATAGCCCACAAGTTTCCCAGCATGCAAAGAGTTAATATAGCCGAGTACACTTTGAGAGAGAAGCATATACATGTAGTATCATAGTGCATCATAATCTATATAAAATAAATGCCTGTTTATATTTTGCTGATAAAACTATTTATTATTCATGTAGAGTAATTATTACATTATCACAGCCATTGTTTAGATTAAAACAATTATTTAATAACTTAAAGTAAAACTATTATTCAAAGCTCCAGATAAGGAATTAAGTAATTGAGTATTTTCACTCCAGCATTTCTGAAGCAATTGGGTATTTCAAAATTTTAATTGGGTAAAATAAAATCGCACTACTGTTTACACGTCAATGGACAGCAATTATTGAATTTTTTGCTTCGAAATGAAAATATGTCCTTGTATTTCATTAGAATTGTCTCCTTGGAGACAATTCTAATGAAATACCAAGATGTGTTTTCATGAAAAATATGCTATAGTTGTGGTCTGTTTATTGTTTTCTGCAGCATGATAAATGTACCACAAAATTGTAATTGCTTTTTAATACTCGCTACTTCTGATTTCAATTGGGTTTTTGGCAATTTTAATTGGGTATTTAAGCAAATACGCAGCTTATCTGGAGCTCTGATTATTTAATTTATGAATAAATTGAACCTCCCTCAAAGTACACTTAAATGTAGTTGTATTAGTGCACTTAGCCATTTTGCTGAATTCTACTAAAGGCATATTTATAGGCCAAAAAAGGTTAATTTCAATGGTGCATTGTAAATAATTAAATGGGTCAGTGGCAGAAAGGGGTGAACTCCCCGACTGCTGGGACGTTAACCATATATTCACTTCCACATTGTCGAGACCAGACCTACATGTATAGCTGCAGCAGTGTGTGATGAAAAAATGTAAAAATTAATTCGGCCTACAATCTGTCCAGAGGAATCTTCCGCTCGGAAACTTTGTAATGAAAAGCTGCCGCTGGGAGCATCAGCTGTATCTTACTGACCCAATTTTCTAGTTTGTTCTCCATTTTATTGGTGCCATTAATCTTGAAATGATTGGTTTATACCAATTCTGTTGATTCAACGATTGCAGCAATGGTATAATATTTATCCCGTCAACACAGTGTGTATGTGCCGTGAAACACGGTGCCGTGAAACATTTTTGATATCCAGTCAATACAATTTTTGCATTTTACAGCCATTTGTAGGTGTTGACGGGATAAATAGAATAGTAGGTTAGTGCCGTGAATGGGAAAAAATATCTGGCGCGGCACGGAAACGGGATGTGCTCGGCAGAGCCTCGCCCATCCCGTTTCCTGAGCCTTGCCAGATATTTTTTCCCATTCACGGCACTAATCTACTATTCTCTATATATTTTACAAATTTAGTTTCCATTATTTTAGGTTATTGTGTAGCAATTGTGGTAGTATCCATGACTGGATAAATGGATTTTCTGACATTTGTGACCAGTGTGGTTCCAGATCATTGTGTGAATACACACATTCCGATCAGGGCCTGAGTGAGTGGTCGGGCGAACACGACGGCGTAAATTAACGGTAGGGGTTCCTGCTTATAGGAATCATGATTTGCCTGGTTTGGCCCTCAGGTGCGTTTTTATCTTTGGCTCTTTTGTTACCTGGGAGTTGAATTGGGTTATTTCCCATTATAAAAGTAGTAAGATTATTACTGATCCTACTGCTTTTGGGAGTGGGCCAAGTGATTCTGGTGTGGCGAGGACCTGGCATCACATCAAGATTATTCTGATTTCAGGGCTGAATATAATTTTTTATTGTAAATATTCATTTCTGATTTTGGATTTCCCCCATCCCCCCTCCCCCCAACCACCCCCCATGATTATAGCAAAATTGTGTAGATGATCTTACATGAGTGATGATAGTTATCTTTCGTTCCAATCCTCTTCACACTGTTTATCTATGTAAATTGATATTCAACAAAATATGTTTATACTAAGGGTTAATAAAAATAAACACTATACCAATTCTATATTATTCTATGTTTGTCATTCACATGGGTATTTAGTAGGACGGGAAGCCAATATTATTTTCTGTTCAGCCTAATGTTACTGGGAATGAGGACTGATGGTCTGTAACACTCAGTCAGTGTGCTGTTACGACTGTGGCTGTGACTGGAGAAATGGGGCTTACGGCATTTGTGGCCAGTCAAGCACGCGACCTGTCACACTCCTATAGTCTGATACAATTCTATGCTGTGACTGGAGAAATGGGGCTTATAGGTTTTGCGACCAGTGTAGATCCAGATCCGCACAGTCTGATCAGGATCTGCACTCTTCGTCGTTCCATCAATGAAACTCCCGTCATGCATATAACAAGCAATATAGATCATATCAGGCTACAAGATTGTGCTATTTGATCAGGAGCTACACTGGTCACAAATCCCAAAAGCTGCATTTTCCAATCACAGCTACACGCATGTTCCACTGAACGAATGATGAACAGTGTAGGCCCAGACTGGGACTACACTGGTCACAAATGGCATAAGCCCCAGTTCTCCAGTCACGGCCACAAATTTGTTACAGATGTTTCTAAGTGCAGCCTCATTTGTGGTTGTGACTGGAGAAATGGGGCTTCTATGGATTTGTGGTGAGTCTAGCTGCTGATCAAACAGCTCACTTATGCCACCAGATAAGGATGTATACTGTTTGTCAGAAGCAGGATGGGTGTTCTGCTGACTGAATGGCGAACAGTGCAGACCCTAATCAGACTATGTGTATGCACAGGCTAATCTGGGGCTATACTGGTTGCATAGCCCGTACATAAGCCCCATTTCTAAGTTCGGCCCCAGTTTACTTCTGTTCTGTTACCAAAACCACAAATGTATCATTTCAACTTGTTTCAGAGACATGTCAGATGTCAACTGCAGTTTAATCACATGCAATCTGTATTTATCGCATAGGGGGGCATATTGCGTTGCTCGTTATGTTCCATCCGTACGTCCGTACGTCCGTTCGTGCACATTTACTTTGAAAAGTTTATTAGAGTTTCTCCAACATCTTCAATGTTCGATAATTGGACACTTGAATCACCTGAACATTTGTCACACAATCGCACCACCATTAACACAACCTTGACCTCTTTTTTACCATCACAAGGTCGCTGAAACACTTAGTAGCCATTTAGTTACGTCAAAAAGTTGGTAAGAGTTTCTCCAACATGTAATATCTTCAATGTTACGCGAAGGATTACTTTGATACTTGGACACTTGAATCACCTGAACATTTGTCACACAATCGCACCAACATTAACACAACCTTGACCTTATTTATCGCCACGAGGTCGCTGAAACATTTAGCCATTTTTACAGTCGAGTATGCCTAGGGGGCATATCCATGTTTTACAAACATAACGTCTAGTTCCTAGTAGTTGTGTTTGAGAATAGCATGGATCGCTGGAAACTGTCACTCATGTAATTTTAACACTTCAACACTACAGACCTCTATCATAGTGTTTGCAAACAGTGTAGATCCAGATGAGTCGGCTCGTGAAGAGCCGTCTCATCAGGATCTACACCATTTGTGGATATTTGCTTAGTTCTAAGTGGGTGGCAGGTGGGAGCATGCGATGGGTAATTTAACGATCAGGATTACTGGTATCCCGAGCGATGACCAGTAGCCTATTTCACCAACATTACAAAGTATACTTTACTAGCAAAGAGGGAGTAATCATTTAGTTTTCCTGAAATGCATTATTTCATATAGAACTAACAAATGCATATATTTCATGATTAAAAATATGTAGAATTATTATACTGAATTTATTACATTATCACAGCCAAATTGGCTGTGATAATGTAATAAATTCAGTATAATAAAAATTAATAAATTGATCCTAAAATTGAAAATTTCTCCATCAAAGTATACTTTGCTAGGAAAGTATACTTTGCAATGTTGATGAAATCGGCTACTGATCTATGCCCATTAAAGCACCATTTTATTTGATCAAATTCAAGTTCTACTGGTTTGGCCCTCAGGTACATTGTTGCCATTCTTGTAAGTGATGGTTTAATCTGGTTAAATATCCCTTGTATTCCTAATCCTATTACTTTTTGGGGAAGGGGCCAAGTGACTTTGGTCTGGTATGGACCTGTCACCAGCAGGTTGAATACGGTTTCGAACACTTTGCACCGGCCTTAAATGACCGTAGCTGTTGATAGGTCGTTAAACACCAATAAATCAATTAATCTTAGTTCTAACAACAGTACCCCTTACTGATAATGGAATAGTCTGGAAAATAGCATGGGAGTGCCTATTCCAGTTACATCGGGATGAAAGGGCCCTTAGACTGCTGAGCACGAAAAAGTACTGTCTGCTGTTGCTTTATATTTTGCCTACTTTCTCAATAAAAACATTGTTTGACAGCACTTTAGAATCATTTCCAATGAAAATGATTCTAAAATGCTGTCAAAGCATGTTTGTGATGAGAAAAATATTAAAATAAACAGCAGACGACAAAATTTAATTCAGCAGTGTAAGGTTAACCCTTAGCCTGCTGATCGCGAAAACTGTCGTCTGCTGTTGCTTTATTTTTTGCCCTGTTTCTCAATAAAAACATGGTTTGACAGCACTTTAGAATCATTTCCAATGGAAATTATTCTAAAGTACTGTCAAACCATGTTTTTGATGAGAAAAATCGAAAATAAAACATAAACAGCAGACGACAACATTTCATTCAACAGGCTAAGGGTTAAGCTCACGTATGTGAAGTTCAGTGCAGTGTGGCGGCTATAGAATGTCTCCCAGTGCTTCCTTCCTGCTCCTTCCAGCGCTGTTGTTATTTTGCCAGTCCCCATGGTGGCCATTGGGTCGACTGTCATCGACAGTTGTGTAGACTGCCGACTTCTTGATACTACCGTAAATATAACTCATTGTCTCATGTACATTGACATACAGTAATTATGCCAATAATTTTGTGAAAATGTTTTGGAATTATAAAGCCATTCTTTGTCAAATGCCACAAGATGTGAAACTGGCTGATGGCTTAAACACACAAAGATGGCTGAGTTGGCCACTCCACAAAGCAATGTTCACATATGTCTTATACATACATCAGGCGCGGATCCAGGATTTCGGGTTAGGGGGGGCGTAACTATTTTGCAATACTTGACTATATTATCGAACGAGCTATAATATAGTCAAGTATTGCAAAATAGTCGTCCGAGCAGAATGTACATAGCATTTCCTGCGTTCTGGCACATTTTGGAGCAAAAATATTGACACTGTCACAGTATGTTTAGACATGATTTTTGATTGAAAATGTTTAAATTTTGAAACAATAAGGAAACGACCGAAAAATGCATGGAATACATGGCACTTGGCATGAAACGTGCCTTGTAACTTGTAAAAAATCTTTACTCTGCGAATTTTAGGGGGGGGGGGGGGCGCTCGCCGGGTCCGCCCCCCCCCCCTGAATCCGCCCATGTACATGTACATTCCATCACATTTAGGAATTCTATTATACTTTAGGGGAAGGGGCCAAGTGAATTTGGTATCGTATGGACCTGGCACCAGGTCAGGTTATTCTAATTTCAGGGCTGAATATAGGTTTTTCGATGTAAATATTCTGTTCTGATTTTGGGATTTTCCCCCCAAAGCAGCAGGTTAAAATGTAATCGAACCCCTTTGCACGGCCTTGTATGACCTTAGCTGTCGATAGGCCATTAAACATCAATAAACAAACAAACAAACAAACACATTTAGGAAGGCCATTATGTTTGAATCATATGATGTTCAGGGGTTGCATAAGTCCTTAACCGGACCCACGGACACAGACACACAGTTTAACACTACATGCCGCCCACCTCTACCAGATGGTAGATCAGATTACCAGATACATAGGATGATCTGGATGAACTATCGCTAAAAACACTAGAATGGTTCCTTTTCACAACAATTCCTGCTACAATCGGCTTTCTACAAGCAATAAGGCCATAATTTTTTTAATTTGGACCGGATTTCTATAAATAAATTCAAAGGTAGATAACTAGCTATGATCCCTCATTGTACCCGGTAATTGCACCCAGTAATTGTACCTGACAGTTAACAATAACCGCGTGTTTTCGTCCATTTCAGCCGGAGCACATGTTGAAGATATGGCTCAAAGAATTTCTCTCTGTAAGTACAAGTTCACCCTTTCAACACCACAGACCTGTATAGTGGTATTGGCAAACAGTGTAGATCCAGATGAGCCGGCTCATGACGAGTCATCTCGTCAGGATCTGCACTTTTTGCAAGTAATTTTCATATTTTTTTAGGACAAAAACACCCCCTTTTTCATAAAAGGACTAGTCTGAAAATCATTTTGGGACAATTGCATTGGTTGTAAACTTAACATAATCAAAATCCATTCCAGTTACTTAGGGGTGAAATTGTTAAACCTTTCAACCCTAAATAACTGGAATGAATTTTTCCGGCCAATCCAATTGTCTCAAAATATTTTCGAACTTGTCCATTTATAAGAAGGGGGTGTTTTTTTTCTCCTGAAAAAATATGAAAGTTGCAAAAAGTCACGAGTCAGCTCATCTGGATCTACACTATTTCAAGGTGTATGATCACGTGGTACTAACAACAACAACAAGTACTGAAACTTCCAGAATCCATCTGATTCAAAGTACATATTCCTTTATATTGTCCTTATTACGTAACGGATTTTGATGAAATATGGCACATCAAACGCGTCTTGTTAAGCTGCATTTGGTGGTCTTTGTATTTTCGTCCAAACTTTTATCGTTTTTGCGAAGAATCGATTTTCAAAAACGACATAAATCTGTGCCGAACTCACTGGACCACCAAATGCAGCTCATGAAAACGCGTTTGCTGCGCCATATTTCATAAAAATCTGTTGCATATTAAGAAAAATATCAAATAATACTTACTTTGGAGTGGGCGACGTTGTTGTTGTTGTAACCACGTGATCATGCACCTTGTATTTACAAACACCGCTATAAAGGTGTTGAAAGTGTATACAATACGAAAATGATAGCAATAAATCTTGCAGCTTTTTGCTAATCGTTTATGTATGGTTTAATGGTTTATGTATGATTATCTCCAACTTCCATTGATTGCATATGTGGCTGTGACTGGATAAATATGGTGTATGGGATTTGTGAGCAAATAGGGCACTCCTGTAGCCTGATAACTACCGGTATCTACGGTATATTGCTCGTTAGTAGCAGAATTACAGGTGTTTCATTAATGGAATGGCAAACAGTGCAGATGCTGATCAGACTCTGCGGATGCACAGGCTGATTTGGAACTACGCTGATTACAAAACCCGTAAACCCATTTTTCCAGTCAAGGCTAAATATGAACGAAACCTGCAGCTGAAGTATTAGATTTAACCCTTTTCATGCTAAGCATACGCCATTTTGTTTGTGGAAAATACTATATATTTTCTTTACATGTGTTTAGAAGTATATGTCGTGACCACCATTTGAACCGTCTCGTTGAGACGGTTCAAATGAGTGGTCACAACATATACTTTCATTGAGAAATAAGAAAAATATAACATTTACAAAATTTTATACCTGTTCAGGTGTATTCCGAATGTAGAAAACGTGAAAAAATGAATGGGTTTAACATCCCAGCAACAGCTTCGGTCATGTAGAGATGGGACCGAGGTTTAAAGTCTCATCGGGGGGGGGTGGGGGGGGGGGGGGGGGGAGGGGGGGGGGGGGGGTATATTGGGGGTGGGGTTGTGGCTCAGGGGTAGAATACAGGACTTCAATACTGAAGGTTGTGAGTTCAAAACCTATCCCCTTGCCCCGTCTCAAGATCTACACTGGTCATCAATTTTAATCCGTCAACGAGAATCCCGCTAACATGCATTATATCTAGACAGTGAATCTTGCTGGGATTCACACCTGGGGTCCAAGTATGCTGGTGTAGTTATGTGATATACCGCCCCCTCCACCCACCTGGAAATCTTTTGTAATTTCTATGCCCTATTGAAAATATTATTCTCTTGAATATAAATTTGGGTTTGGTGAAGAAACTGTTTATTGTACTATAGAAACTAAAATATTACAAACACTAGTTTTTCTGTAATCTATAATTGAGATCTATTTTGATGGGTGGTTTAGTATTATCTTTTATTCCGTCAACACAGTGCATGTGTGATATCCTGTCAATATGACCTACTCACTGCGTATGAATATGTGCGGTTGCTGGGGTTATTTCTTTGCATTTTAAAGCCATTTGTATGTGTTGACGGGATAAATAGAATAGTAGGTTAGTGCCGTGAATGGAAAAAAATATCTGGCGCGGCACGGAAACGGGATGTGCTCGGCAGAGCCTCGCCCATCCCGTTTCCTGAGCCTTGCCAGATATTTTTTCCCATTCACGGCACTAACCTACTATTCTCTATGTAATAACTAAAATTGTAGGCTTTACAAATTGCGTGGGCGGTGGGTTGGGAGCAAGCAAAGGGTAAATTTAACGATTGGTTTCATCCTTAACTGAATCCCGATATCCCTGGTTTGGCCCTCAGGTACCGTTTTGCCATTCTTGCTATTTGATAGTTGAATCCGGTTACGCTCATTAGAAAAGTAGTAAGATTAGAACTAATCATATAATTTTTAGCCAGGTTTTTAAAAAAAAAATCCCGGCTATTCGATTGGCGAAAGCCGGGCGGGCGGCGGGCGGCGTCCACAATCAATGTTAAGTTTTCTGTTAAATGTCCATTTCTCTGTTACTGTACAACCTAGGACCACCAAACTTTGACAGCTTCATAAACAAGGGGTGCCCACCACATACCACTATCCAACATGTGACCTTTTTTTAACCTTCACCTATTTTTTCCGCAATTGAACGACTTTTCAACGTTAAGTTTTCCTGTTTACAATGGTAAGTTTTCGTGTTTAAGTCCATTTCTCTGTTTCTGCATGTACAACCTGGAACCACCATACTTGACTGCTTCATAACTGCAGGGTTAAATTTTTTATGTCTATTTTTTTTCCTTCAAGAAGATGCCCAAACACAACGTTCCAATTAAATCATCCGATGCAGAAAACAATATATTTATTAGTCTTTTGTCATGTTTGTGCAATTGTATATAGAGAATAGTAGCTTAGTGCCGTGAATGGGAAAAAATATCTGGCAAGGCAGGCTCAGGAAACGGGGTGGGCGAGGCTCTGCCGAGCACATCCCGTTTCCGTGCCGCGCCAAATATTTTTTCCCATTCACGGCACTAAGCTACTATTCTATTTATCCCGTCAACACCTACAAATGGCTGTAAAATGCAAAAATGGTATTGACTGGATATCAAAAATGTTTCACGGCACCGTGTTTCATGGCACATACGCACTGAGTTGACGGGATAATATAGTTACCCAAGTATCAATGCCTTGACAAAAAAAACGGCCTTCGTGGCTTTGCTTCATTTCTTGTTAGAGAGCGGGGCTGTGGCACTGATGTGGTGAGAACCTTGCACCAAGTCAGGTTTTCTAAATTCAGGGCTGAATATACAATGTATATGTTTTTTTGTAAATGTTCAATTTTGACTTAGCCACTGACCCCTTCAAATATGCAAGTACAAGTATGCTGTGACGTCTGAGTGAGTCTTTCATGTTAAGGATATGCTGTGCATCAAATTGGCCACGGTCTGACAAAACTTGTCTTATTGCCAATACAATTAGCGAAGACGCAGAGAATGCTGTGCATTCACACTGTCTGATACATATAAGTTATTGTTCACATATTGGATTTTTAAGGAAAAACGTTGCATTTAGTTCCTTAAAAGTCCAATATGTGACTAATAACCTATTTATAGTTTTGCCAAGTTTTACTCTGCATATACATGTCCCATTTCTATACCATCCGAGTGATTTTCCATTACAGTTACATGTAATCATTAAATCTAGTAATATGTAACTTACTAGTATTGGGGTTAAATCTTGCAATATGTGAAATAAGTAGAGCTCAATAATACTGGCCAGTGATTGGCTTAGAAAGTCGGGCGAACTATAATGCTATTTATTGTTTGGCCACTGAATTAGCTAATAGTATACAGCGAACAGTATGTGATATTAGGCTACCTTTAGGTGTTTAATTTGATCAGGATCGAAGTAGGTGGTTGGTCGGGCGAAAGTGGCGGCGTAAATTAACGGTAGGGGTTCCTCCTTATAGGAATCACGGTTTGCCTGGTTTGGCCCTCAGGTACGTTTTTAGCTCAACTATTCAAAGAATAGTGAGAGCTTATGTAGTCACCCCGGCGTCGGCGTCACCGTCACGCCTTGGTTAAGGTTTTTAGTCAAGCTTGTATATGGAATACTCCTGGTCCTACACCCAGATACTTGGACAACTTCATCTCCTAGTGATGTACATCAACAACCCCTGACCTATATTTGACCTTGACCTACATTTAACCTTGAATTACTTCCCCTTGGTTAAGGTTTTTAGTCAACCTTGGTTAAGGTTTTTAGTCAAACTTGTAGATGGAATACTATTGTGCATACAGACACCATACTTGGACAACCTTTTCTCATAGGGATGTACATCAATAACCCCTGATCTATATTTGACCTTCACCTACATTTCCTCTTGAATTACTTAGTTAATTCCCCTTGGTTAATGTTTTTAGTCAACCTTGGTTAAGCTTTTTAGTCAAGCTTGTAGATGGACCCCTACACCAACCATACTTGGACAACTTCATCTCCTAGTGATGTACATCAACAACCCCTGACCTATTTTTGACCTTGACCTACATTTAAACTTGAATTACTTAGTTAATTCCCCTTGGTTAAGGTTTTTAGTCAACCTTGGTTAAGGTTTTTAGTCAAGCTTGTATATGGAATACTATTGTGCATACAGACACCATACTTGGATAACTTTTTCTTATAGGGATGTACATCAATAACCCCTGACCTATATTTTACCTTGACCTACATGTACATTTAACCTTGCATTACTTAGTTATTTCCCCTTGGTTAAGGTTTATACTCAAACTTGCTTAATGTTTATAGTCAAGCTTGTATATGGAATAATACTGGGCCTACAGCAACCATACTTGGACAACTTCATCTCCTAGTGATGTACATCAATAATCCCTGACCTATATTTGACCTTGACCTACTTTTACCCTTGGATTACTTAGTTATTTCCCCTTGGTTAAGGTTTTTAGTCAAGCTTGTATATGGAATACTCCTGTGCCTACAGCAATCATACTTGGAAAACTTCATCTCTTCGTGATGTACACCAATAACCCCTGACCTATATCTGACATTGACCTACATTTAACCTTGAATTACTTACTTAATTCCCCTTGGTTAAGGTTTTTAGTTCAACCTTGGTTAAGGTTTTTATGCGGGCCGCGGCCACCTTGTTTCTCAAGCTATGTGTACATCGACAACCCTCATAGTCGAGCTATGCTGTTCTCATACAGCTCTTGTTATCTTTGTCTCTTTTGTTACCTGAGAGTTGAATTGGGTTATTGCCCATTATAAAAGTAGTAAGATTATTGCTGATCCGACTGCTTTTGGGAGGGGGCCAAGTGATTCTGGTGTGGCGAGGACCTGGCATCAGATCATGATTATTCTGATTTCAGGGCTAAATATATATATACTGTAAATATTCAGTTCTGATTTTGGGTATTTCCCACCCACCCCCACCCCCCCCCCCATTTGTACATGTACTTGAACATGTACATGTACTTGCACAGGTAATATATGGGATTTAGTACTAAACCCATTGGCCTTAAATGACCTTAGCTGTTGATGGACCGTTAAACCCAAACAAACAAACAAACAACACTGGGTACCATGTAATAATGCTATTTATTATTTGACCAGTGAATTAGCTAATAGTATGCAGCGAACAGTATTTGACTTTAGGCTACCTTTAGGTGTTTAATTTGATTCGGATCGGAAATTGAATCAGGGAATTTTTGTCTGCCAGCCAGCCAGTGGGCCTGTTTCTCGCTGCAGGCCTCATTTCATGCCCAGAAAGCATCGGCTTATTTGGCCCTCGGCCAGCTGTCTTATATAAAACACTTAGCACAGCTGTTTATGCCTTTCATTCTATTGATGCTGTCTGTATTTCTGATTGAGTTCTCTGTTGTTGTGTCGGTGAAGTAAATGGTGTAATTTAAACGAAACCTCATCTCCAGGAATGTACAGTGGAACCTCTCTAAACCGGTTTAGAGAGGTCCCACCGTGAAACTTGCATATAACTACTTTCATGACACGGGTGGGTGCTTTGCGATCATGAACAGACATTATCCTCGGAGATAAATGGCAACGAAGCATATCGAACATAGCACAACTTACTTGTCTCTCTGTCCGGTTTACAGGGGTTCGACTGTACATCCAAGTGTTGAATATCTCTTGATCCGTTAGTCGGATCATTAACAAACTTCATCAATAGCTTCCTCACATTGATATGGATGGGCCGTGGCTGAGGGGATATCACGAAACCTGCCCAAATTTTACGGCTATATAAACAATGCAAAACAATATTATTTTCGATAATATTAAATTAAAGGAAAATTTAAGAATGAGCCTTCTTTTTATTTCGTGAAATTTTGTCAAATATTGATTTTATTGCGAAAACAAAATTTCCCCATGTTAAATCCCCATAGATATCTTCACGGAGTGAAGATGTCTATGGGGATTTAACATGGGGAACATTTTTAGAATTTCAGTAATCCTGGACCGATTTTAAAAATTTAACTTGTGTTTTCATAGTTGAATCATTTCCAAGCTATCTAGCTAGGTTTCGGAGTCAATTTCCAAAAAAAAAAGTTTTTTGACTCCTCCCACACTCCTTTGCCTCTTTTTCCCCCATGTTAAATTCCCATAGAGAAATCAATTTTTCGTAATAAAACCAATATTAGACCAAATTTCACTAAATAAAAAGAAGGCTCATTCTTAAATTTTCCTTTAATTTAATACTATCGAAAAAAAATATTGTTTTTGAATTGTTTATATGGCCGTAAAATTTGGGCAGCTTTCGTGAAACAGACTATAGTCTTCAATACCAGAGGTTGTGTCAGTTCAATCCTCACCCTAGGCATGAAAAATACTTACATAGTAAATTACATCCCACTTGTCTGTCAGATGAGACTTTGAACTTGAATTTGATCAAATAAAATGGTGCTTTAATGGGCATAGATCAGTAGCCTATTTCATCAACATTGCAAAGTATACTTTAGTAGGAAAGTATACTTTGAGGGAGAAATTTTCAATTTTATGATAAATTTATTAATTTGTATTATACTGAATTTATTACATTATCACAGCCATTTTGGCTGTGATAATGTAATAAATTCAGTATAATAAATCTGCATACATTGAATCATCAAATATATGCTGTCGTTAGTTCTATATGAAATAATGCATTTCGGGAAAAATAAATGATTACTCCCTCAAAGTATACTTTGCTAGAAAGTATACTTTGCAATGTTGATGAAATAGGCTACTGGTCCTGATTGATCAAGTGTTGATAGGTTGATGAAATAGGCTACTGATATGTATGTAGGTATGTAGGCTACTGTTGTACTGCATTTTTCAACTGTACTTGAATCTGCGAGGCAGTCGCTTGTAAGTGATTATTATATACATGTGCATGTACCAAGCTTAACCCTCACTATGCGGGAGACGGAAATTGCTGTCTGCTGGTTTTCTTTTTTGCCTTCATTCTTAATAAAAGACCAGTTTTGACAGCACATGAGAATCATCTCCAGTGGAGACGATTCTCATGCGCTGTCAAAACATGTTTTTTGTCAAGAAATATTGAAAATAAACATTTCCAGCAGACGACAACATTTAATTCAGCGTAGTAAGTGTTAAAGGTACATGCCTACTCAATAGGCACAAAATATTCTTTATAGGAATTAAATAAGTGTATAATTGTGTCTCTATTCCACCAGTTCTAAAAATTACGAGTGCCCGCTATACAGATATAATCATTTAATAATATTTATTTTACTGATAGTGACTTGCGGTGGTATCAGGCTATTTTCATATGCAAATGAGGCATGATATCTTTTAATTATTTATACTAATTGACTACGTCACCTGAAAAAATAATATTTTCGACAGATTATAAAGTATGATCATTGCACATAAAAAATAAATACAGAGAATAAATAGTAATGTCCGTTAGCATTTTAAGGAAACACGGTTATCGCCCCTGATATCAGTGTGGAAGTTTACATCTGATATAAAATGTATAATAGTGCCAATCAATACATGGGGTAATGGTGAATGAATGTTTATTTTGCCAGAAAATGTCTCAGATGATGTCTCTGATATAAAGAACATTTTGTGCCTACTGAGTGGGCATGTACCTTTCACCATTACAATGCTGAATTAAATTTTGTCGTCTGCTGTTTACTGTTTAACTTCCAGTTAAACAGTAAACAATACATTGCAAATTATTCTAAAGTGCTGCCAAACCATATTTCTTTTGGAGAAAAAGAAACAAAATTTGAAACAATGGCAGACGACAATTTTTGTTTCCATCATTCTAAGGGTTAATCATTAGCTTCTTTACAATGATATCTAACTACATGTACCTTGTATCAATTGGGTGATCTTGGCCTACATGTACTTTGCTTGAAATATAGGTCACGTGACTCACGTTCGTTAAGAATTGGACATACGTCAGCATTTCCATATCATCTGATGCGTCAGATCTTCGCCAATCTTCATCAGTAGCTTCCTCATATGTACATTGATCCCTGTCTCACCCACTATGCGTAAATGACCCAGATTTGTTAGGGCTTCCCTGACAAATCTGGGTCATTTACGCATAGTGGGTGAGACACTTACTGGCGATCGCCTTGTTAGGGTCCCGCCGAGAATCGAAACGGTTTCACCCTGTCTGTCCATCTGTCTGTCTGTCCATCCGTTAAGTTTTTGTAAGTACGTGTTTCTCAAATCACCTATAATTTCTCTTTGCCTTCAGCTAATATCTTCATATTGCACGCGTGCATTACTAAGTAACTATACATCATTCTACATTAATACAATTACCAGGCATGGGAAATTTCCGGATTAATCCGGAAATCCGGATTTGAGGTCCCAGGGACCACTTTTGTGAATCTTGTAAATCCGTTGAGAATGGCGATAAAAAATTACAATTTACAAGTGGCGATTCTTTTATTTTCCCCAGCGGAATCCCTGTTATACATGTACTGACTTCTTGTTGCAAGTATTATTTTAAATTGAAATGGATTATGTTGCCAATTTTTCATAATTATAGCATATTTTTTCAGGGGAAAATGTGATCTGTTTAATGCTAAATATACCTCAGAATGAAGCACAGAGCATCTAGAATTGAAACAAAATACTGGGGGGCATGACCAGACCCCCCTAGCAAATCGCAGCACAATTCGCTGCTCAAATCAATTTTCAGGATTGGGGATAGTGTTCCACTTCCATGCCTGAATTACACTCGCTATTGATCGTACGTCCGTCCGTCTGTCTGTTTAAGTTTTTGAAACAGTTTTCAAATAGGGGCTCTAAGTGCGTCGACAGGCCACATTTTATAGTTTCCCATTCTGGTTTTCATTATACCCCCCGCAACGAGTTATGGGGGGGTATACTGGAGTCAGGTTGTCCATCCGTCCGTGTGTCCGTCCGTCCGTAAACTTACATCAGAGAAATATTGTTATAACTTCTATTTCCTTCATCTAAAATGCTTGATATTTCACACATGCATTCCTGTAAGGCTCTACTACCATGCTGTGCCAAATGCACAACCGTCCAACCCCCGCAGATCCCAAGGTCAAGGTCAAATACTTAGTCCGTAAACTTAATATCAGAGAAATATTGTTATAACTTCTATTTCCTTCATCTAAAATGCTTAATATTTCACACATGCATTCCTGTAAGGCTCTACTACATGTACCATGCTGTGCCAAATCCACGACCGTCCAACCCCCGCAGATCCCAAGGTCAAGGTCAAATACTTAGTCTCTTTACAAAACTTAACATCAGAGAAATATTGTTATAACTTCTATTTCCTTCATCTAAAATGCTTAATATTTCACACATGCATTCCTGTAAGGCTCTACTACCATGCTGTGCCAAATCCACGACCGTCCAACCCCCGCTGATCCCAAGGTCAAGGTCAAATACTTAGTCTCTTTTACAAAACTTAACATCAGAGAAATATTGTTCTAACTTCTATTTCTTCATCTAAAATTCTTAATATTTCACACATGCATTCCTGTAAGGCTCTAATACCATGCTGTGCCAAATCCATGACCGTCCAACCCCGCTGATCCCAATGTCAAGGTCAAATACTTAGTCTCTTTACAAAACTTAACATCAGAGAAATAAGTTATAACTTCTATTTCCTTCATTGAAAATTCTTATTATTTCACTTGTGCATTCCTCTATGGTTGTACTATCATGCTGTGACAAATCTACGACTGTCCAACCCCCGCTGATCCAAGGTCAAGGTCAGGTCAAGGTCACATTACTTGTCTCTTTACAAAAACATTAACATCAGAGAAATATGTTATAACTTCTATTTCTTTCATTGAAAATTCTTAATATTTCATATGCTGTGACAAATCCCCGCTGATCTCGAGGTCAACGTCACATACATACCGTATAACCTCGAATTAAGAATTAACGCCCCCTCCTAATAAACCCCCCCCCCCCCCCCAAATAAGAAAAAATAATAAAATAATGGTTTACCAATGACCGCCAATTTCAAACACAAATAATCCTTAAATACAAATAATCCTTAAATCCTTATTTGTGTTTGAAATTGGCGGTCCTTTTTATTATTTTTTTATATTTTTTTTTACATGGCTAATAAACGCCCCCCCCCCCCCCCTCCCCCCTTTGTAAAATGTAACGCCCTCTGGGGGCGTTAATTTGAGGTTATACGGTAGTCTCTTTACAAAACTTAACATCAGAGAAATCGGTTATAACTTCTATTTCCTTGCTCGGATCTGCTTCACATTTCACACACTCATTGCTCCAATGGACCTCTACCACGCTGTGACAAATTCAAGTTCATGCCGCTCGCGCTAATCCCAGAGTCAAGCTCACAAGCCCACACACTTGGAAATTTTTACATATTTCAGGGGTACCTGGGCCCACGCGGGGGGTATTCCGTAAGCCTCGCTTACTGACCAATCTAGTTACATTCTAGATCCAGTGGCTTTAACCCTTACACCGCTATCTTAATTTTTTGTCGTCTGCTGTTTATTTTCTATTTTCCATTTTTATCATCAAAAACATACTTTGACAGCACTTTAGAATAATTTACAACATGGTTTGACAGCACTTCAGAATCATTTCCATTGGAAATGATTCTGAAGTGCTGTCAAACCATGTTTTTATTGAGAAATAAGGCAAGATATAAAAGCAATAGCAGATGACAATTGTTGTGTGTAACGGTCTAAGGGTTAGCCCTTTCAACACCACAGACCTGTATAGTCGTATTGGCAAACAGTGTAGATTCGGATGAGCTAGCTTGTGACGAGCCATCTCATCAGGATCTGCACTTTTTACAAGTAATTTTCATATTTTTGTGAACAAAAAACACCCCCTTTTCATAAATGGACTAGTCTGAAAATCCTTTTGTGGGTATTGGATTTGTTGTAAAATTAACACATCACAGTCAATTCCAGTTACTAAGGGATGAAAGGGTTAAATTAGTGGTCACAAAGTATACTTTCCATAAGAAGAAAGAAAATTAGAACATATTTTTAAATTTTCATACGCTTAATGCGTACCGGTATTCTGAATATATTCGGTTACCGGTAATAGCAAACGTATGAAAATATGAATATCGGTTGTACAGTTGCCAGCCAGTTGTACAATGCTAATGCATAAGCCATGTTAATAATTATTGGTTCAGCTGACTATGTTCAGTTGGAAATTGCTGGCATTTCAGTCTGGACACAGACATAATAGTAGGACATAAATGTGGCCATGACTGGAGAAATGGGGCTTATGGGATTTGTGACCAGTAGCCGATTTCATCAAAATTGCAAAGTATACTTATCTACCAAAGTATAATTTGAGAGAGTAATCATTTATTTTTCCCGAAATGCATTACCGGTATGTCGTATAGAACTAAGCACTGCATATATTTGATGATTAAAAGTATGCATAATTATTATACTGAATTTATTACATTATCACAGCCAAAATGGCTGTGATAATGTAATAAATTCAGTATAATAAAAATTAATAAATTTATCCTGAAATTGAAAATTTCTCCCTCAAAGTATACTTTGCTAGATAAGTATACTTTGCAATGTTGGTGAAATAGGCTACAGACCTCCTGATCAAATAGCACACTCCTGTATACTGATAACGATCAGTATGGCTTGTTAGAAGCATGACGGGTGTTTCATTGATGGAATTGTGAACAGTGCAGATCCTGATCAGACTGTGCAGATATGCACAGGCTGATCTGGATCTACACTGGTCGCAAAACCCATCAGCCCCATTTCTCCAGTCGCAGCCATAAATGTCGAGTTGCAGCCTTGGAGTGTTATAGCCAGTTGCATAATTAAACATGAACATGGTTTCAGTTGCGCTATTAACACATATCGATGGTCTAGTAACATAAGGTCGTAAGTGCTATGCTTTAGCATAGCAGTTATGACCTTATGTTACTAGACCATCGATATGTAGACCCAGATAAGGTGCATATTGGCGTATTTTACGCAATTGTTTTAGCTAAATACGCATTGATTATCAAAAGTGAGAGTATAAAATACGCACAGAACTTAGTTGAGCTGCAAACAGCAAAGAGTGTTTGATTTTTGCAGCTCAATCAAATGAATGTTGGTAAACAGGAATTCCTTGGGAGTCTTCAAATTCTTACAAACCTTCAAGCCTTGTTTGATAAACTCGATATCATGTATCGTTATACATATCGACACCAGGGTAATGTCATTTAATATCAAGTTCATCAGGCAAGGCTAGGAAACGCGTAGGAATTCCGAGGCTCGCAGAGCGATTCCTACTGTTTCCAAACCGAACTTGATAAACTTAATCAGAGCTCCAGTTAAGGTGCATAATTTGACCAACTTGGGGTGAAATTTTGTTATTTCTTCATCAAAAATGGCAAGTTGGGAGTCCTTTAGAATCGTCTCATTGAGACGATTCTAAAGCACTCCCAACTTGCCATTTTTGATTGAGAAATAAGAAATTTACCTCCAAATTATGCACCTTAACTGGAGCTCTGCTTGATATCATGTATCGGTATACATAGCGAACACCAGGCTAGTGTCAGTTGATAACAAGTTATCCAAGCAAGGATAAACGCTTAGGAAACGCGTAGGAAATGCGTAGGAATTCCTACCGTTTCCGAGCTGAGCCTGATAAACTTGATAGTAAAAGACACTATCAAGATATTCTATTTATCAGTAGCCTATTTCATCAACATTGCAAAGTATACTTTACTAGCAAAGTATACTTTGATGGAGTAATCATTTATTTTTCCTGAAATGCATTATTTCATATAGAACTAACAAATGCATGTATTTCATGATTAAAAGTATGCAGAATTATTATACTGAATTTATTACATTATCACAGCCATAATGGCTGTGATAATGTAATAAATTCAGTATAATAAAAATTAATAAATTTATCATAAAATTGAAAATTTCTCCCTCAAAGTATACTTTGCTACTAAAGTATACTTTGCAATGTTGATGAAATAGGCTACTGGTAACGTTTTAGGCTACAGAATTAACAATTATGATGTTGTTTTTGTTGAAAAGAACGGGGACTTGTTTCTGTGGCGCATCCCGCACCTACATGACCTTAGCTGTTGCTGGGACGTTAAACACATTCCCTTTTACTGTTACGCCATTTCACTAACGTTATTTGGTAACGGCATGTGACGCCGTGCAACCAACGTAACATCAGTTTTCAATTTGTTGTAACCCAGATTTTCCTGTCGGGTCGATGCCTGATACGACATTATGTGAATGCAAATCTCGTTACATGATAATGTCTGGGGTATTGCGTTTTCTATCTACTGTCTGTTCCATGTTTTGCTGCTGACAAACATTTGGCTGTTAAACACATTAAATCTAAAAAATATTTAAAAGTAAGTACTTTTTCATCAATAACAAAAAAAAGTCACCCTCCCCAAAAAGTATTTTTTTATGAAATTCCATCAAATATTGATTTTATTGCGAAAAAAACGATTTTCCTATGGGAATTTAACGTGGTGAGTCAATTTCCAAATGTTTTCGTTTTTGATCCTGAAGGACCGGACGAGATAGCTTGAAAATGATGTATAAATTAAGAAAAAAAAAGTTAGATTTTGAAAATCAGTTGACAAATAAAAAAATATTTTAAAAACATCTATTTTTAGCCCCCATGTTAAATTCTCATAGGAAAATCGTTTTTTCGCAATAAAATCAATATTTGATGGAATTTCATGAAACAAAAAAATTTGGGGAGGGTGACTTTTGTTATTGATGAAAAAGTACTTACTTTTAAATATTTTTTAGATTTAATGTGTTTAATGGCCAAAAGTTTGTCGGCAGCAAAACGTGGAACAGACAGTAACTCCTGTATGCTCTTGACGTACATATTCTGAAGTAATCAAATAGACATATTGTGTGTGTCTCAAGTGTAAGAAAGTGATTAGTTACCTCTGCACATGTGAGTGGCAAGCATAAATCAGTCTGCAGCAAGTACCGTTAGAACCCTATACCGTAATAACCCTATATAGAGAATTGTAGGTTAGTGCCGGATATTTTTCCCATTCACGACACTAAAATACTATTCTATTTATCCCATCAACACCTACATATAGCTTTAAAATGCAAAAAAATTAACCCCAGCCGCATCCTCAAAATCGGAGAATCGACTATGACAACCACACATATTCATACGCAGTGATTAGGTCGTATTGACAGGATATCAAAAATGTTTCACGGCACCATGTTTCACGCCACATACGGACTGTGTTGACGGGATAAACATGTATATTAGGACACAATTTATTCTTGGAAACACACGTACATATATGTTTTCCACACTGAAGAGTGTCCCAATAGTTATGGTTTGTGTTATTGTACTGATTTTATCACAGTAACAATGTATTTGGATACAATTTGTTTTGGGAATTATTACATTTTATAAAATAGAGGTTTCCCAAAATAAATGGTGTCCAAATACTTAGTGTTATTACGGTACTGTTACAGCAATAACTATACCTTAACCCTTAGACCGCTACTCACAACAATTGTCGTCTGCTGTTGCTTTTATATCTTGCCTTATTTCTCAATAAAAACATGTTTTGACAGCACTTCAGAATCATTTCCAATGGAAATGATTCTAAAGTGCTGTCAAGCATGTTTTTGATGATAAAAATGGAAAATAGAAAATAAACAGCAGACGACAAAAAAATTAAGATAGCGATCTACGGGTTAATACACATACACCAAAGATTTTTACTAGTTTCTTTGATTTGTTCTGGGTATTTGATTTGTTGATGTGTATCTGTAGATGATTTGCTGCCATGTAGCTGTAAATGATTTATTGATATGTATCATTTGATGATTTGCTTCCATGTATCTGTAAATGATTTGTTGATGTGTATCTGTAGATGATTTGTTGACATGTATCTTTCGATGATTTATTGACATGTATCTGTAAATGATTTGTTGCCCTGTATTTGTAGATGATCAAGCAGTTGGAGCCGGGGATGGTGGCCCTGCACTGTCAGGAGGTGGGCGGCAAGAATTACGAGGCTTCCATGCAGCACGTCAACCAGTTTGTCAAGTATGCCCCCACCCCGCCCCACCAGCCCTTTTGTTTAGCCTGCTTGCAGAATTTCAGAAAACGAGACAGTGATCACAATCATTTCTAAGCACGTGCCTTTCCCTTAGTGTGTCCGTATGAAATTTGTGTTAACAGTCTTTTTCTGATTTTCGGCTGTGACTGGAGAAATGGGATTTGTGACCAGTGTAGCTCCTGATGACATAACACACTTCCATGTAGCCTGATAGTGATCTATATTGCTTGTTACAATCATGACAGGTATTGTATTGATGAAATGGTGAACAGTGCTGATCCTGATCAGACTGTGCGGATGCACAGGCTGATCTGCTGATCTGGATATACACCGGTCACAAAACCTGCTGATCTGGATCTACACTGGTCGCAAAACCCATAAGCCCAATTCTCCAGTCACATCCACATATATATTCAACCATAAGTCAAATTAATTTTAAGCTGCATATGCTTGTTTATCATCATCCATATTTTAATTCTATAGCTGTGGAATGTTTTTGATGAGAAAAATGGAAAATAAAATAAACAGTGGAAGACAAAATTTAATTCAACATTATAAGTGTTCTTCACTAATCTAATAAATCAATTGTTTGCCTTTTGATGAGAAAAGGGGAAAATAAACAAATGAACAGCAGATGGCACATTTTAGATCAGCATTGTAAGGGTTCTACACTAATCAAATAAATCACACACCTTTTCATCAGCATGTTTTGTTGCAGGGCTATGTTAGGCAGCGATGAACTGACAAAATATGACCGGGCGCGCGTGTTTCTCGATGAAGACTACACTGCTGCCGATAAATTCACGGTAACTTTAACCCTTTCAATACTACAGACCTGTTTAAAGTAATTTTCATATTTCTGAGAAAAAGCACCCCTAAACCATATTGCCACGATCGGATTGGTCGAAAAATTACACATCACAGTCCATTCTAGTTACTTAGGTTTTAACAAAATTAACCCTTTCACCCCTAAGTTACTGGAATGTAATTTGATGTTAATTTTGCAACCAATCCAATGGTCACAAAATGATTTTCAGACTAGTCCATTTATGAATAGTGGGTGTTTTGTTCTCAAGAATATGAAAATTACTTGCAAAAGTGCTGATCCTGATGAGACGGCTCGTCACGAGTCGGCTCATATGGATCTACACTGTTTGCCAATACCACTGTAGTGTTGAAAATTAACACGTCACAGTCCTTTCCAGTTATTTAGGGTTGAAGGGGTTAACCTAGGAATTGTGTAAACTTGTGTAACCTGAAAGATACCGTACATGATGTCCTGTCTCTATCAGTGCGCCAGATAAGGTGTGTATTGCCATATTTGACGCATTTATTTTAGCAGAATACGCATTGATTATCAAAAGTGGGAGTACAAAATACTCACAGCAATGTGAAAATACGCATTGATTTTCAAATTGAGTAGTGAAAATACTGTAATAAAGTTGAAACTTTACTAAGTTCAGCTGCAAAACAGTTGCTTTTTTCAGCTTAAATAAGTGAGTGTTTAAAAAAAAAAAAAATTATCATTTGTTCCCCATTTAGTAATGAAGAAAATCAATATTTCATTTGTAAATGTAAAATATACAATGATTTTGAAATCAGGGGGTGTAGTACGCTTTAGACACAAAGCTTATCTGGAGCTCTGAAGTACTGTGTGCAAGTTTGTAGCTCAATTAAGTGATTTTTTTTTATCATTTAATAAGAAAATCAATAATACATTTGTAAAAGTAAAATATGCGTTGAATTTGAAATGTATGGGTATAATGCTCTTTAGATACAAAACTTATCTGGCACTCTGTCTCTATATTACCTGTTGTAGTGATGGTAAATTCATGCGTGTCTTCTTGTTTTAACATTATGTTTTGTCATACATACCTATTTGCGGAAAACGAGTCATCGTGATCACACTGACGTCTGTGTGCATCCGTCTGTGTGTCCATCCGTCACGCTTGCTTGTGGAAAGCAAGACAAGAGTGATCACAATGACATCGTTATGTATCCAGTCATCCATGCATGTGTGCCAGGCATTCCTCTGGCGATCGCCACTTTCGCAATTCGCGATAAAAATAAACAATTGGCGATAAAAAATCACAATTTTCGGGGGGGAAAAAATCCTTTTTTTTTCGAAAATTGTAATTTTTTATCGCCAATTGTTTATTTTTATCCTATTGGTTATTCCTTTCTTTTTTTTTAAGTGGCGATTTTTTTTTTTTCCCCAGCGGAATCCCTGATGTTTGCGTCGATGTCATTCATCCAAAATCTGTGTTAAATTTCTTTTTCTTTTTTTTTATCTCTGTTGTATTGGCTTGAAACTTCATTTGCTTGTTCATCATCATCCATAGTTTCATTCTACAGCCCAGCCATGCGACCCCTGTTTTCAAAGTCAAGAGGAAATGACTTACATATTTGTGTGAAAGGTTTTACAATATTTACATTTTTATATGCACGTTTGACATACGGTACATGTATGGTATAACTCCATCCATCTCCATCCGTCCGATTTGCGTTAAAGTTTTAGGGTACCATATCTGCAGCCCTAAGTCTAATTGACTTGAAACTTCATATGCTTGTTTATCATCATCTAATCTTTCACTATATGTCCCTCACATGTGGCCCGCATGACCAACCCCAATATCAAATGACTTTGAAATTTGTATTAAAGTTTTTGCAACATTTATGTTGTTAAACCTTTCAACACTACAGGCCTCTATCAAGGTGTTTGCAAACAGTGTAGATCCAGTAGCCTATATTCATCAACCTATCAACACTTGATCAATCAGGACCAGTAGCCTATTTCATCAACCTATCAACACTTGATCAATCAGGACCAGTAGCCTATTTCATCAACATTGCAAAGTATACTTTAGTAGCAAAGTATACTTTGAGGGAGAAATTTTCAATTTTATGATAAATTTATTAATTTTTATTATACTGAATTTATTACATTATCACAGCCAATTTGGCTGTGATAATGTAATAAATTCAGTATAATAATTTTGCAATAATAATAATTCTGAAATATATGCATTTGTTAGTTCTATATGAAATAATGCATTTCAGGAAAAATAAATGATTACTCCCTCAAAGTATACTTTGCTAGTAAAGTATACTTTGCGATGTTGGTGAAATCGGCTACAGATGAGCCGGCTCGTGACGAGTCGTCTAATCAGGATCTGCGCTTTGTGCAAGTAATTTTCAAATTTTTCAGGAAAAGAAAAACATCCCCTTTTCATAAATGGACTAGTCTGAAAATCATTTTGTGACGATTGGATTAGTCGGAAAATTAACATATCAAAATTCATTCCAGTTATTTAGGGGTGAAAGGGTTAGTATATCTCTGTTAGATAGTCACGATGTTTACTTCTATTGCAGGCATTGGGCAGTTTATACTTCATCCATGAATCAATAGAAGACGTGATGATCTTTGACTTTATAGGTGAGTCAAACTTGGCTTAAAACTTGTAAAAGTAAAATATGCATTGAAAATTTGAAATATGGGGGTACATGTATACTACTCTTTAGATAAACAACTTATCTGGAGCTCTGGACGAGTGGAAAATTAAGAATTTGTTGAGGCCTGACAAATAAATAGTGAGTACTCGTCAGTACTCACTATTTATTTGTCAGGCCTCAAAATACAATGTGCAATTGTAATAATGCTAAAACCAATTCAGGAAATTGCATTGCCCCGGGGGTGTTTATTAGAATAATTCCAGCACAAAAATATTTACACAATTCCCTAACATTTGATTGGCCCGTAGCAAGTCTCTGTCCAAAATTGATATCCCAGTAAACTCCCACGCCGAACTACTTTCCTAACCGTGAGGCGCAGTTAAAATAATTATTAAGAAAACGGAAAATAAACACATTTTCTTGATGAATTTATTTCAAATGCTGGAATTATAAGGAATAAATGGCCTTTTTGTGGAATTTATCGGGGATATAAACTTGGAAAAGTCGCGGGAATACTGATTCGTTCAGTATTCCCGCGACTTTTCCAAGTTTATACCCCGATAAATTCCACAAAAAGGCCATTCATTCCTATAATAATTACGGTACTTTTTCAAATAATTTCTGAAATGTTTAGATTTCTCAATTTTTGAATTTTGTCATGCTGATCAAACATGTGGGTTTTGCAACCTGTGTAGTTCCTCCAGATCAGCCAGTGCCTTCTCACAATCTGATCATCTGATCATCTGGCATGCTTCTAACAAGCAATATAGATCATTATCATGCTTCAGGTGTGTGCTGTTTATCGGGAGAAAAAAATGATTGCTCTAATGTTGTTATAATAATAATATTTATACCACCCACAACGAGTTGTGGGGGGTATACTTGAGTCAGGTTGTCCGTCCGTGCGTTCGTCCGTCGTCCGTCCGTCCGTGTGTGCGTGCATCCGTCTGTGCGTCCGTAAACTTAACATCAGAGAAATATTGTTATAACTTCTATTTCCTTCATCTAAAATGCTTAATATTTCACACATGCATTCCTGTAAGGCTCTACTACCATGCTCTGCCAAATCCACGACCGTCCAACCCCCGCTGATCCCAAGGTCAAATACTTAGTCTCTTTACAAAACTTAACATCAGAGAAATATGTTAGAACTTCTATTTCCTTCATCTAAAATGCTTAATATTTCACACATGCATTCCTGTAAGGCTCTATTACCATGCTGTGCCAAATCCACGACCGTCCAACCGCCGCTGATCCCAAGGTCAAGTACTTAGTCTCTTTACAAAACTTAACATCAGAGAAATAAGTTATAACTTCTATTTCCTTCATTGAAAATTCTTAATATTTCACTCGTGCATTCCTCTAAGGTTGTACTATCATGCTGTGACAAATCTACGGCCGTCCAACCCCCGCTGAATCCAAGGTCAAGGTCACATACTTAGTCTCTTTTCAAAACTAAATATCAGAGAAATATGTTATCTATTTCTTTCATCGAAAATTCTTAATATTTCATACATGCATTCCTCTAAGGCTCTACTATCATGCTGTGACAAATGCCCACTGATCTCGAGGTCAAGGTCACATAGTTAGTCTCTTTACAAAACGTAACATCATAGAAATCGGTTATAACTTCTATTTCCTTGCTCGGATCTGCTTCACATTTCACACACACATTGCTCCAATGGACCTCTACCACCCTGTGAGAAATTCACGTTCATGCCGCTCCCGCTAAGCCCAGAGTCAAGGTCACAAGCCCACACACTTGGACATTTTTACATATTTTTGGGGTACCTGGGCCCACGCCGGGGGTATTCCGTAAGCCTCGCTTACTGATCAATCTAGTTTAAATTGGTCAAAACCCATCATCATATTTCATGTTTATTGTGTTTCAGAATGTAAATTTATCCCAGTCGAAGGAAGAGAGGTACGTATTGTAACACTCACCACAGTTGTCAACATTAGATGAATTTTATGAACATTTTTTTTATGAACATAATAACCCTAAATATTTGAACATTTGCTTATCGCAATAACGATATATTTAGATAAAATTTGTTTTGGGAAACCCCTAATTATAGGTATCCAAATATATTGTTATTGCGATAATCGAGTATAACTACACTAACCATGAACATTGGGACACGCTTTGTTGTAGGAAACCAGATTTTATATTTGTTTTCTAGAATAAATTGTGTTCTAATATTTAGGGTTGTTATTGTAATGACAATATTTGCCAACAGTATAGATCCAGATCCAGATACAATAGCTTGTAAGTTCATAACAGGATAGGATTTACACTGTATAGGGTTTACACTATTCTCGGACATCTCTTCGTTAGAAAAATCCCTGCGCGACAGCTTTTTATTGTCATTGACATCAAAACATGGTGTAAATTCGCTGCATTATCGATTAAGAACACTACGATGCAAACATATGTTAAAATAATTCCAGCACAAAAATATTTACAAAATTCCCTAACATTTGATTGGCCCGTAGCAAGTCTCTGTCCAAAATTGATATCCCAGTAAACTCCCACGCCGAACTACTTTCCGTAACCGTGAGGCGCAGTTAAAATAATTCTTAAGAAAATGGAAAATAAACACATTTTCTTGATGAATTTATTTGGAATTATAAGGAATGAATGGCCTTTTTGTGGAATTTATCGGGGATATAAACTTGGAAAAGTCGAGGGAATACTGGTCGAGGCCTTAAAAAATTACAATTTTCGAAAAAAAAATAATTGAGTTTTTTTTCGAAAATTGTAATTTTTTATCGCTTCGTCCAGTTTTCCCTCGACTTTTCCAAGTTTCTACCCCGCTAAATTCCACAAAAAGGCCATTAATTCCTATATCCAATCAGGTCTGATGAAAATCTGGTGATTTTTAACGTTGTATTTATAGTATCTTTATTAAACATATTGTGAACCACATGTTAAATTTACATGCAAAATGCATCTGGTGACCTGAAAGAAAATATACAAAAAACAATACATGTGCTCATCTGCTTGACTTGCAGTGGGGAATCTCTAAGCCGGACACCCTGGGGACCTCCCAGGGTGTCCGGCTTAGAGAGGTTCCACTGTACTCTATCGCCGAGACAATTCAAAAGAGTGATAACATCATATACTTTCAATATGAAATGAAGAAAATAGAAACAATATTGTAACTTTAGATATCTGCGAAAGGGTGTCCAGTAGTCTGTCCCTCAATATTCTGCAGGTGCTATCAGGGAACATAGAAAATATCCAAATAAAAGAAAAAGCCAAATATCCTCAGAACTTCTTCCCCGAATTCAAGTGGTCCCGGAAAGGTTTCCTCAGGACGCGATGGAGTGTACATAATTGGTGAGTTTGCCACTAATTGTTTCTACACAATTGGTGAGTTCGCCAATAATTGTTTCTACATTATTGGTGAGTTTGTCACTAATTGTTTCTACGTAATTGGTGAGTTTGCCACTAATTGTATCCCCCGGACTCCGTCAGGGGATACTATGGATTTGACAGCGGGCCGCGTCTGCGTCCGCGTCCGCCGCAGACACTTCTTGTCCGGAGCATAACTCGAACACCCTTTGGAATATTTTCATGAAACTTCACACATGCATAGACCACGACCCGAAGGTGTGTCGCGCACAAGAATGACAACTCTTGCATAGGTAATTTTTTAGTTATCTCCCTTTTTTGTTTCTCGCACTGATTTCGTGTCCGGAGCATAACTCCACCACCCTTTGGAATATTTTCATGAAACTTCACACATGCATAGACCACGACCCGAAGGTGTGTCGCGCACAAGAATAACAACTCTTGCATAGCTAATTTTTTAGTTATCTCCCTTTTTTGTTTCGCACACTGATTGACCATAACTCGACCACCCTTTGGAATATTTTTATGAAACTTCGCACATTCAATTAGACCACGAACCGAAGGTGTGTCGTGCACAAGAATGACAACTCTTGCATAGCTAATTTTTTAGTTATCTCCCTTTTTTGTTTTCGCGCACTGATTTCCTGTCCGGAGCATAACTCGACCACCCTTTGGAATATTTTCATGAAACTTCACACATGCATAGACCACGACCCGGAGGTGTGTCACGCACAAGAATGACAACTCTTGCGTAGCTAATTTTTTAGTTATCTCCCTTTTTTGTTTTGCGCACTCTACAAACTGGACAATAATGCATGAAGACCCGTTTTCTCGTCTGCTCTGTACACCTTTTCTCGTGTGCTCTGTACACCTTACCTGTAGAGAGAACAATAGAGACTGGAAGAACCATTCACCTGTGCATGTGCTAGCATGTGCTAGCATGTGCAAATGTCCAGTCTTGACCACTCTTGACCACAGGTAATTTATACAGGTAAATTACTACATTGGATATTACATTTCCGTAAACTGTGTTGAAAATATTGTGGCATTATGTGAACCTGTGCAGATATATGTAGATAAATATAGGACTATTAAAAAAAAATCTGGGCTCCAGTAGCAAGCATTATTATTTTTAATTTTTAAACTTTTTTTTTCCATTTTTTTTTTTCATTTTTTTTTTCAAATTCTTTTTCAATTTTTGTCTAGTAGCATAAGGTCGTAAGTGCTATATACAGACTATTCACCTGTGCATGTGCTAGCATGTGCAACTGACCACTGACCACTTACAGGTAATTTATACAGGTAAATGATTATATTACATTTCCGTAAACTGTGTTGAAAATATTGTGGCAATATGTGGACCTGTGCATATATGATATGTAGATAAATATAAGACTATTAAAAAACATTCTGGGCTCCAGTAGGGAGCATTTTTTTTTTATTTTTTTTTTTTTTTAAATTTAATTTTTTTTTTCCATTTTTTTTTTTACATTCTTTTTCAATTTTTTAACTGACCACTAACTTATTACAGGTAATTTATACAGGTACATTATTACATTTCCGTAAACTGTGTTGACAATATTGTGGCAGTATGTGGACCTGTGCAGATATATGTAGATAAATATAGGACTATTAACAAAAATTCTGGGCTCCAGAAGCGAGCATTATTTTTTTTATTTTTTTTTTAATATTACATTTCCGTAAACTGTGTTGAAAATATTGTGGCATTATGTGGACCTGTGCAGATATATGTAGATAAATATAGGACTATTAACAAAAAAATCTGGGCTCCAGTAGCAAGCATTATTATTTTTAATTTTTAAACTTTTTTTTTCCATTTTTTGTTTTCATTTTTAGCCAGGTTTTTTGAGAAAAAAAATCCAGGCTATTGGATTGGCAAAAGCCGGGCGGGCGGGCGGACGGGCGGGCGGGCGGGCGGGCGGTCTTCGGGTGGGCGGCGTCCACAATCAATGTTAAGTTTTCGTGTTTGAGTCCATTTCTTTGTTATTGTACCACCTAGGACCACCAAACTTTCACAGCTTCATAATCAAGGGGTGCCCACCACATATCACTATCCAACATGTTACTTTATTTTTAACTTCACCCATTTTTTCCGCGCAATCAACTTAGCCATTTTCAATGTTAAGTTTTCGCGTTTTCAATGTTAAGTTTTCGTGTTTAAGTCCATTTCTTTGGTACTGTACCACCTAGGACCACCAAACTTTCACAGCTTCATAATCAAGGGGCGCCCACCACATATCACTATCCAACATGTTACTTTTTTTTTAACTTTACCCATTTTTTCCGCACAGTCGACTTAGCCATTTTCAATGTTAAGTTTTCGCGTTTACAATGTTAAGTTTTCGTGTTTAAGTCCATTTATTTGGTACTGTACCACCTAGGACCACCAAACTTTCACAGCTTCATAACCAAGGGGTGCCTACCACATACAACTATCCAACATGTGACCATTTTTTTTACCTTCACCTATTATTTCTACGTAATTGACTTTTAACTTTTGAACGTTAACTTTTGAACGTACGTCTGGTTAAATTTTTTGCTTAAAACTTTTTTGTTATACTGTATCTCTGCAACTGCTTCGCCCATTACCTTGAAACTTCACATGGGTGTTTATCATCGTCCATATTTTCATTCTAACCCCCAACCGTGCGGCCCCTGTTCGCAATGTCAAGGTCAAATTACTTTGAATTTATTTGTTAAAGTTTTTTCGTGTACTATATCTCTGTAACTGCTTCACCCATTGCCTTGATACTTCACATGGGTGTTTATCATCAGTGTCGCACCCGCTTGCGGAAAGCGCGATATCGTCGGCATTTTGGCATACGTCCGTCCGTCCGTACATCCGTGTGTCCGGTTAAAGTTTTTTTGTTAAAGTTTTTCCATCTACTATATCTATTGTTTTAGTGTCCATGCCTCGCCCCAAGGCGCGACATGCAGGCCACGGCCATCTAGTCTACAAAAAGTGGGTATAATTATGTTATCCAAGTGTCCATGCTTGGAAAAAACCTGGCCTTCGTGGCTTTGCCTCGTTTCTTGTTTTTTTTTCAAATTCTTTTTAAATTTTTGTCTAGTAGCATAAGGTCGTAAGTGCTATATACAGACTATTATCATATAATAAAACAATTATTGACTAGTGAGCCATAGAATATAATCTGATATTCTAGTCAATAATTGTATAATATGTTCTGGCCAGTGAAAATTGCTTTCGGGCCCAGACTCGGTCAAGGCTGGACAAGGCGAGGCATTTGATTCCGCGGAATTCTTGTTTACTTATCTCCCTTTGTTGTTTCGTGCTCTGATTTTGTATCCAGAGCATAACTCGAACACCCTTTGGAATATTTTTATGCCCCACCACGATAGTGGAGGGGGCATTTAGTGTTACCCTTGTCCGTCCGTCCGTCCGCACACACAAATGGGTACTTGTAAGCGACCGGGGATCTTATTGGGTAGGTTAGGATAGTGTTGGGTACTCTTGTTGGGTATTTTTATAGAGTAAAAACCCAACAAGTATTCATTCGTAGGAACGTGCGTCCCGTCCTCCCGTCGTCCCGTCCGTCCGTCCGTCACAAAACTTTAACATTCGGGTAAATGTCTCATAATTTCTTCATCCTTCGACCGATCTCCTTCATATTTCATATACACATTGCTATAATGGTCCTCTACCGCCCTGTGCCAAATCCACGTTCGTCCTGCCCCCGCCAAGCCCAGGGTTCAGATCACATACTTAGTGCTTCAAAAACTTTAACGCTCAGGTAAATATCTTATAATTTCTGTTTTCTTTCACGGATCAGCTTCATATTTCACATATGCATTGCTCTAATGGTCCTCTACCGCCCTGTGCCAAATCCACGTTCGTCCTGCCCCCGCCAAGCCCAGGGTCAAGGTCACATACTTGGTGCTTCAAAAACTTTAACGCTCAGGTAAAAGAAAATTTTGACTTAGAATTTGGCCTCGTTTATTATCAAAGCGATATGTGGGACATCCGTGTTCTATGAACACATTTTCTAGTTTATTAAACTTCACACATGCATAGAAGACGACCAAAAGGTGTGTTGCACGTAAGAATGACAACTCTTGCGTCGTTAATTTCTTAGTTATCTCCCTTTGTTGTTTCGTGCACTGATTTCGTGTCCGGAGCATAACTCAAACACCCTTTGGAATATTTTCATGAAACTTCACACATGCATAGACCACGACCCTAAAGGTGTGTCACACAAGAATGACAACTCTTGCATCACTAATTTTTTAGTTATCTCCCTTTGTTTTTCCGTCACTGATTTTGTCTCCGGAGCATAACTCGAACACCATTTTTTCAAACTACTTGTGTATCTGGGGAGGGGGATACACATGCGCTTGTCGACAAGCGTCCATTTCTAGTTGTTTCTACATAATTGGTGAGTTTGCCACTAATTGTTTCTACATAATTGGTGAGTTTGCCATTCATTGTTTCTACATAATTGGTGAGTTTGCCACTAATTGTTTCTACATTATTGTTGAGTTTGTCACTAATTGTTTCTACATAATTGGTGAGTTTGTCACTAATTTTTTCTACCAGTTCAATTGTATCATACAGGTCATACATAATTTGGTGGGTGCCACTAATTTTTGTCCCGCCTGCTTTGGCAGAAGCGGGACATAGGCATAGCTTTTCCGTCGGCGTCGGCGGCGGCGTCAACATTTCACGTTAAGTTTTTGCGTTTAGCTCAGTTTCCAGAAAACTATAACTCCTACGACCTCCATACTTGGTATACATCAACACTGTGGTGTAACCATCTCACACAGAGGGAGCCCTTGTGACCTTCACCTACTTTTCATGGTTCATTGACCTACTTTTCACATGCATTCAACGTTAAGTTTTTGCGTTTAGCTCTGTTTCTAAAACTTAACGCTCAGGTTAATTCATTGTAACTTCTGTTTCCCTCAATGGAATGCTTTAATATTCCATACATGCATTTGTAACAACATCTCGCATCATTCTACAGAAATCCCATGGTGCCCACTAACCCCAAAGGTCAAGGTCACTGACTTAGAAATTTCTGTGTTTGGAAAAGTTAACGCTCAGTTTATGCTTTAATATTCCATACATGCATTTGTAACAACATTCCACATCATTCTACAGAAAGCCCTTGGTGCCCGCAAACCCCAAGGTCAAGGTCGCTGACTTAGAAATTTCCGTGTTTGGAAAAGTTAACGCTCGGTTTAATGTATTACAACTTCTGTTTCCCTTGATGGAATGCTTCGGTATACATCAACACTGTGGTGTAACCATCTCACATGTGACCTTGACCTAGTTTTCATGGTTCATTGACCTACTTTTCACATGCATTCAACGTAAAGTTTTTGCGTTTAGCTCTGTTTCTAAAACGTAACGCTCCGGTTAATTCATTGTAACTTATGTTTCCCTCAATGGAATGCTTTAATATTCCATACATGCATTTGTAACAACATCCCGCATCATTCTCCAGAAAGCCCATGGTGCCCGCTAACCCCAAAGGTCAAGGTCACTGACTTAGAAATTCTGTGTTTGGAAAAGTTAACGCTCAGTTTATGCTTTAATATTCCATACATGCATTTGTAACAACATTCCGCATCATTCTACAGAAAGCCCATGGTGCCCGCAAACCCCAAGGTCAAGGTCGCTGACTTAGAAATGTCCGTGTTTGGAAAAGTTAATGCTCAGTTTATGCTTTAATATTCCATATGTTGCATTTGTAACAACATCCCGCATCATTCTACAGAAAGCCCATGGTGCCCGCTAACCCCAAAGGTGAAGGTCACTGACTTAGAAATTTCTGTGTTTGGAAAAGTTAACGCTCAGTTTATGCTTTAATATTCCATATATGCATTTGTAACAACATCCCGCATCATTCTACAGAAAGCCCATCATTCTACAGAAAGCCCATGGTGCCCGCTAACCCCAAAGGTCAAGGTCACTGACTTAGAAATTTCCGTGTTTGGAAAAGTTAACGCTCAGTTTATGCTTTAATATTCCATACATGCATTTGTAACAACATCCCGCATCATTCTACAGAAAGCCCATGGTGCTCACTAACCCCAAGGTTATTACAAGCTCCTTATGTACTATCAAACTGCGCCAGGCGAGACATCTTGCTCCGCGGAACTCTTGTTATCAAGTTATACCTACTTAGTGAGTGTCACTAATGTTCTCAACAATTTCTACACAATTGGTGTCAGAGTGCCACTTATGTGGTCAACAATTTCTACACAATTGGTGAGTGCCACTAATGTTTTCAACAATGTCTACATAATTGGTAACTGCCACTAATGTTTTCAACAATTTCTACATAATTGGTAACTGCCACTAATGTTTTCAACAATTTCTATACATTTGGTGAGTGCCACCATACTTGTTTTCAACAATTTCTACATACTTGGTAACTGCCACTATAAATGTTTTCAACAATTTCTATACATTTGGTGAGTGCCACCCATTGTTTTCAACAATTTCGACATACTTGCTTGGTGCCACTAATTGGTCTCTACAATTTTTACATAATTGGTGAGTGCCACTAATTGATTTCATAAATTTATACCTAACTATTGAGTGCCACTAATGTTTTCAACAATATCTACATAACTGATAAGTGTTACTAATTCTTTTCTACATTTTATACATATTTGGTGTTCTGATTTTAGGATCCCCCCACCCCCATCTGTACAGGTGAAATATGGAATTCGACCACATTCATCCTAAAATGACCTTAGCTGTCGATAGGCCGTTAAACGGCATTAAATAAATAATTAAAATAATATGGTGTCAATGAAGGGCCTATCATAATGCACTCACTCAGTGTTTGCACATATTTCAGCGTGTTTTGTATTTCCACCTGTTCCATATTTCACTGTGTATGACCTGATTAATATTACTGTTTATAATTACCAGTTTATGTTTGATGATTAATATTTACACATGTTTCCTGATTAATATTTCCACCTGTTCTATATTTCAGTTTATGTTTATTTGACCTGATATTACTTTCCACTGTTCCTATTTATATTTCAGTATGTTTGACCTGATTAATATTTCCACCTGTTCTATATTTCAGTATGTTTGACCTGATTAATATTTCCACCTGTTCTATATTTCAGTATGTTTGACCTGATTAATATTTCCACCTGTTCTATATTTCAGTGTGTTTGACCTGATTAATATTTCCACATGTTCTATAGTTTCAGTGGATGTATTTACCTGATAATATTTTCACCTGTTTCAATATATTTCAGTATGTTTGACCTGATTAAATATTTCCACCTTTCTATATTTCACCGTATGTTAGACCTGATACCTATTTCCACCTGTTTCAGTGTTTGACCTGATTAATATTTCACATGTTCTATATTTCAGTAATGTTTGACCTGATTAATATTTCCATGTTTCAAAATATAGTTTCAGTATGTTTGACCTGATTAATTTTTATTCCAACCTGTCCATTTATTTCAGGTTTATGTTTGACCTGAATTAATTTTCCACTTGTTCTATATTTCAGTGTGTTTGACCTGATTAATATTTCCACCTGTTCTATATTTCAGTGTGTTTGACCTGATTAATATTTCCACCTGTTCTATATTTCAGTGTTTTGACCTGATTAATTAATTTCCACATGTCCTATATATCTCAGTGTGTTATTTGACCTATTAATATTTTCCACCTGTTCTTTACATTTTCAGTGTGTTTGACATGATTAATATTTCCACATGTTTCCTACATTTATCAGTGTTTGACCTGATTAATATTTCCACATGTTCTATATATCTCAGTGTGTTTGACCTGATTAATATTTCCACATGTTCTACATTTCAGTGTGTTTTACCTGATTAATATTTCACTTGTTCTATATTTCAGTGTGTTTGACCTGATTAATATTCACCTGTTCTACATTTCAGTGTGTTTGACCTGATCAATATTCATCTGTTCCACGACGCCTCCAATATCATTGCCATGCAAAAGGTGAGTAATTTTCATTATTATTGACATTTTTTTCACTAATCTGAAAAGCTTTGTTAGGCCACTCATATGTACCATTGGGTTCAGAAATAAGATACAAATCTAAAATTAAACTAGAGCAGCTTGAGCTGCATCAACGGTTTGAGCCTCAAACATTGATTTCATGTGTAACTAAGCTTTAGCCCAAGGTGTAAACTATCGGTTGCAAAAAGAATTTCTGAAGTTTTAGAATGAACAGTCCAACATTATTGTGTTCGCATCATCACACCGATGTGGGGCCGGTCAGCTTAGAGGTAGAGCGATGGACTCGGAGCGAGGGATACCGGGTTCGATCCTCAGCCAAAGTTTTAGCTAAAGGACTGAAATATCGACTACAGCAAAAACAATTGAAATCGAATGATAAATAACGAAGCTGACGTCACATCCGTTTGCGCTATTTTGAAAACTTGAAAAAATACGTTCATCTTTGACATCGAATAGAGCCGTAAGTAGTCAAGATATAGCTCTGAAAATTATCATCTTTCATGCGGCTGACACTCCCCTAACACCCTGGCAAGAAATTATGTTGCTGACAGTACTGTACAAATTGGAAAACGTTTGTAAAGACCACCCGTTATCAGCCGAGATTCGGCAAAATCGTTGAAAAGTATGTACATTTTTCAACTTCAAATGCATATAGCTCTTTTATTTGAGCAGATAGCCGAAAACTGTCAGCGAGTCCGAGATAGATAATTTTGTCAGCTTTCCAATGCAAAATGAATTCTTGAAATCGGTTGGAAAATAAGGAAGTTATAGGAAGTATGACGTCACTTCCGTTTTCGTGGAAAGTAGCATTAAAAGATATCTGAAAATCTCTGAGTCTCTGCTCACACTTGATCCGAATCGGCATGCAAAATTTTAAGTCGATCCGACCAGCGGTTTGATGTAGATAGAGGGAGCCCGTAAGTCAGCGGATGATTATTTTTCGATAGTTATCGCCCTTAAATTGCAGTTTACGCCATTTGTAAATACACCTAATAAAATTAAATATGTGCAATATTCCGCCAGTGAAGTTTTCGTTTGTTTTTCACCATAGGCCTGGCACAAAGCGGGAAAGTTTTAGCTAAAGGACTGAAATATCGACCGCAGCAAGAAATTTTGAAATCTATTGATAAATAACGAAGCTGACGTCACATCCGTTTGCTCTATTTTGAAAACTTGAAAAAAAAGACGTTCATCTTTGACATCCAATAGAACCGGAAGTAGTCAAGATAGAGCTCTGAAAATTATCATCTTTTATGCGCCTGACACTCCCCTATCACACTGGTAAGAAATTATGTTGCTGACATTACTGTACAAATTGGAAAACGTTTGTAAAGACCACCCGTTATCAGCCGAAATTCGGCAAAATCGTTGAAAAGTATGTACATTTTTCAACTTCAAATGCCTATAGCTCTCTTATTTGACCAGATAGCCCAGAACTGTCAGCGAGTCTGAGATAGATAATTTTGTCAGCTTTCCAATGCAAAAAGAATTTTTGAAATCGGTTGGAAAATAAGGAAGTTATAGAAAGTATGACGTCACTTCCGGTTTCGTGGAAAGTGGCATTAAGAGATTTCTGAAAATCTCGTGAGTCTCTGCTCACACTTGATCCGAATCGGTATGCAAAATTTGAAGTCGATCCGACCAGCGGTTTGGGCTGTAGACCAACGAATACAATAGGTTTTTGGCGCAGCTGAAAGCCGCCTCAAACCTAAATAGCTTTTTAATACCACCTGGTAATCTGTTTCATCACTTCTGCGCATATCTGAGACCCAGTGGCTTTAATATTATGCAAAAACCTGGAACTCACTTTTCGGACGTTTTAGCACAAGGCCTTTATCAAAGAATTAGTTATACCCCCCGCAACTCCGGAGTCAGGTTGTCCGTCCGTCCGTCCGAGCTTAGGATACATATGTGGCTAGGAGAACAATAGGTTTTGTAATATTCTATTGTTCCGTGATTTTATGTGGCTAAAAATGTGTTTATGTGGCTACAGAACAATAGAGATGAACAAAGGAAAAGGTTAGGGTTAGCCACATAAGTATCCATTTGTCCGTTCGTCCGTTCATCAGTCCGTCACTAAACTTAACATCAGAGAAATATTGTTATAACTTCTATTTCCTTCATCTAAAATGCTTAATATTTCACACATGCATTCCTGTAAGGCTCTACTACCATGCTGTGCCAAATCCACGACCGTCCAACCCCTGCTGATCCCAAGGTCAAGGTCAAATACTTAGTCTCTTTTACAAAACTTAACATCAGAGAAATATTGTTATAACTTCTGTTTCCTTCTTCTAAAATGCTTAATATTTCACACATGCATTCCTGTAAGGCTCTACTACCAGGCTGTGCCAAATCCACGACCGTCCAAACCCCACTGATCCCAAGGTCAAGGTCAAATACTTGGTCGCTTTACAAAACTTAACATCAGAGAAATAAGTTATAACTGCTATTTCTTTCATTGGAAATTCTTAATATTCACGTGTGCATTCCTCTAAGGTTTTACTATCATGCTGTGACAAACCTATGACCGTCCAACCCCCGCTGATCCCAAGGTCAAGGTGACATACTTAGTCTCTTTACAAAACTTAACATCAGAGAAATATGTTATAACTTCTATTTCCTTCTTTGAAAATTCTTAATATTTCACTCGTGCATTCCTCTAAGGTTGTACTATCATGCTGTGAGAAATCTACGACTGTCCAACCTCCGCTGATCCCAAGGTCAAGGTCACATACTTAGTCTCTTTACAAAACTTAACATCAGAGAAATATGTTATAACTTCTAGTTCTTTCATCGAAAATTCTTAATATTTCATGCATGCATTCCTCTAAGGCTGTACTATCATGCTGTGACAAATCCCCGCTGATCTCGTGGTCAAGGTCACATACTTAGTCTCTTTACGAAACTTACCATCAGAGAAATTGGTTCTAACTTCTATTTCCTTGCTCGGAGTCACATTTCACACACGCATTGCTCCAATTGACCTCTACCACCATGTGAAAAATTCATGTCATGCCCATAGTCAAGGTCACAAGCCCACACACTTGGAATTTTGTTTACATATTTAGGGGTACATGGGCTCACGCGGGGGGTATTCCGTATGCCTCGCTTACTGACCAATCTAGTTTCTACTGAACGCTAAGTGGCATCCATTTTAGATAAAATGGATGCCACTTAGCGTTCAGTAGAAACTAATTCCTTGATAAAGGCCTTGTGCCGAAATGTCGGAAAAGTGGGTTCCTGGTTTTTGCAGAATTGTTGAACATATTGTATTATTGCGGAAAGTTTAATATTACTGTAGACCCTGGTAGAGCCCATGCCCAGGCATCAATACATTCTTAAAGCTGGAGTCCCACATGCCAGGTTATACTATAGGGTAACAAATAGTTTATTATATTCTGTAGATATGACATTTTCTGGCTAAATAAACATTCATTCACCATTACCCCATATTGATTGGCATTATGATACATTTTATATCAGACGTAAATTTCCACACTGATATCAGGGGCGATAACCGTGTTTCCTTTTATGTTAACAGACATTACTATTTATTCTCTGTATTTATTAGCCAGGTTTTTTGAAAAAAAATCCAGGCCATTGGATTGGCGAAAGCCGGGCGGGCGGGCGGCGGCCGGGTGGGCGGCCCTTGGGCGGCGTCCACAATCAATGTTAAGTTTTCGTGTTTGAGTCCATTTCTTTGCTACTGTACCACCTAGGACCACCAAACTTTCACAGCTTCATAATCAAGGGGTGCCCACCACATATCACTATCCAACATGTTACTTTTTTTTTATCTTGACCCATTTTTTCCGCGTAGTCGACTTAGCCATTTTCAATGTTAAGTTTTCGCGTTTACAATGTTAAGTTTTCGTGTTTAAGTCCATTTCTTTGGTACTGTACCACCTAGGACCACCAAACTTTCACAGCTTCATAACCAAGGGGTGCCTACCACATACAACTATCCAACATGTGACCATTTTTTTACCTTCACCTATTATTTCTACGTAATTGACTTAGCCATTTTCAAAGTTAACTTTTTAACGTACGTCTGGTTAAAGTTTTTTGGTTAAAACTTTTTCGTTATACTATATCTCTGCAACTACTTCGCCCATTACCTGGAAACTTCACATGGGTGTTTATCATCATCCATATTTTCATTCTAACCCCCAACCGTGCGGCCCCTGTGCCCAATGTCAAGGTCAAATTACTTCAAATTTTTTTGTTAAAGTTTTTTCGTGTACTATATCTCTGCAAACTGCTTCACCCAATACCTTGATACTTCACATGGGTGGGTGTTTATCATCATTGTCGCACCTGCTTGCGGAAAGCGCGATCCTGTGCCCAATGTCAAGGTCAAATTACTTTGAATTTTTTTGTTAAAGTTTTTTCGTGTACTATATCTCTGCAACTGCTTCACCCAATACCTTCATACTTCACATGGGTGTTTATCATCATTGTCGCACCTGCTTGCGGAAAGCGCGATCCTGTGCCCTATGTCAAGTTCAAATTACTTTAAAAATTTTTGTTAAAGTTTTTTTGTGTACTATATCTCTGCAACTGCTTCACCCATTACCTTCATACTTCACATGGGTGTTTATCATCATTGTCGCACCCGCTTGCGGAAAGCGCGATATCGTCGGCATTTTCGCATACGTCCGTCCGTCCGTGTGTCCGGTTAAAGTTTTTTGGTTAAAGTTTTTCCATCTACTATATCTATTTTTTTAGTGTCCATGCCTCGCCCCAAGGCGCGACATGCAGGCCACGGCCATCTAGTCTACAAAAAGTGGGTATAATTATGTTATCTAAGTGTCTATGCTTGGAAAAAACCTGGCCTTCGTGGCTTTGCCTCGTTTCTTGTTAGCCAGGTTTTTGGAGAAAAAAATCCAGGCTATTGGATTGGCGAAAGCCGGGCGGGCGGGCGGACGGGCGGGCGGGCGGGCGGGCGGCGTCCACAATCAATGTTAAGTTTTCGTGTTTGAGTCCATTTCATTGTTACTGTACCACCTAGGACCACCAAACTTTCACAGCTTCATAATCAAGGGGTACCCACCACGTATCACTATCCAACATGTTACTTTTTTTTTAAATTGACCCAATTTTTCCACGCAGTCGACTTAGCCATTTTCAATGTTAAGTTTTCGCGTTTTCAATGTTTAGTTTTCGTGTTTAAGTCCATTTCTTTGGTACTGTACCACCTAGGACCACCAAACTTTCACAGCTTCATAATCAAGGGGTGCCCACAACATATCACTATCCAACATGTTACTTTTTTTTTAACTTCACCCATTTTTTCCGCGCAGTCGACTTAGCCATTTTCAATGTTAAGTTTTCGCGTTTTCAATGTCAAGTTTTCGTGTTTAAGTCCATTTCTTTGGTACTGTACCACCGAGGACCACCAAAATTTCACAGCTTCATAATCAAGGGGTGCCCACCACATATCACTATCCAACATGTTACTTTTTTTTTAACTTGACCCATTTTTTCCACGCAGTCAACTTAGCCATTTTCAATGTTAAGTTTTCGCGTTTACAATGTTAAGTTTTCGTGTTTAAGTCCATTTCTTTGGTACTGTACCACCTAGGACCACCAAACTTTCACAGCTTCATAACCAAGGGGTGCCTACCACATACAACTATCCAACATGTGACCATTTTTTTACCTTCACCTATTATTTCTACGTAATTGACTTAGCCATTTTCAACGTTAACTTTTTAACGTACGTCTGGTTAAATTTTTTTGTTATACTATATCTCTGCAACTGCTTCGCCCATTACCTTCAAACTTCACATGGGTGTTTATCATCGTCCATATTTTCATTCTAACCCCCAACCGTGCGGCCCCTGTGCGCAATGTCAAGGTCAAATTACTTTGAATTTATTTGTTAAAGTTTTTTGTGTACTATATCTCTGCAACTGCTTCACCCATTACCTTCATACTTCACATGGGTGTTTATCATCATTGTCGCACCCGCTTGCGGAAAGCGCGATATCGTCGGCATTTTCGCATACGTCCGTCCGTCCGTGCGTGTGTCCGGTTAAAGTTTTTTTGTTAACGTTTTTCCATCTACTATATCTATTTTTTTAGTGTCCATGCCTCGCCCCAAGGCGCGATATGCAGGCCACGGCCATCTAGTCTACAAAAAGTGGGTATAATTATGTTATCCAAGTGTCCATGCTTGGAAAAAACCTGGCCTTCGTGGCTTTGCCTCGTTTCTTGTTTTTTGATGTGCAATGATCATACTTTATAAACTGTCGAAAATTATAAATATTAATTTTTCAGGTGACGTATTTAATTTAGTGTAAATAATTAAAAAATATTATGCCTCATTTGCATATGAAAATAGCCTGATACCACCACGAGTCACTAGTATCAGTAAAATAAATATTACTAAATGATTATATCTGTATAGCGGGCACTTGTCATTTTTAGCTCGCCTGCACGAAGTGCAGAAGAGCTTATGGCAAACCCCCGGCGGCGTCGACGTCGGCGGCGTCAGCGTCGGCGTTGTCCACAAACTTAACGTTGGGTAAATCTCTTATAACTTCTGTTTCCTTTCATGGAACACCTTGTTATTTCATACATGCATTCCTCAGATGACCCTCTATCATACTGTAGCAAATCCACAACCCTTACCCCAACGTCAAGGTCACAAACTTAGCATGTTTATAAACTTAACGTTGGGGTAAATGTTGTGTAACTTCTGTTTCTTTACAGGGAACGCTTTCATATTTCATACATGCATTCATCTGATGATCCTCTATTGTGCTATAGCAAATCCATGACCCACCCCCACCCTTACCCCAGGAGGTCACAAGCACATTCATAAACTTAACGTTGGGGTAAATGTCTTATAACATCTGTTTCCTTTAATGGAACTCCTTGATATTTCATACATGCATTGCTCAGATGACCCTCTATCCAACCATTACCCCAACGTCAAGGTCACAAACTTAAGCATGTTCATTAACTTTACGTTGGGGTAAATGTTGTGTAAATTCTGTTTCTTTACAGGGAATGCTTTGAAATTTCATACATGCATTCATCTGATGATCCTCTATTGTGCTACAGCAAATCCATGACCAACCCCCCACCCCTTTCCCCAAGATCAACATCATAAACTTAACGTTGGAGTAAATGTCTTTTTATAACTTCCGTTTCTTTACAGGGAATGACTTGATACTTGATACGTGCATTCATCTAATAATCCTCTATTGTGCTACAGCAAATCCATGACCCCCACCCCTTTCCCCAAGGTCAGTCACAAACTTAGCACATTCATACATGCATTCCTCATGTGAATAGCTATCATGCTGTAGAAAATCACCAACTTAGTGCGTTCATAAACTTAGCATTGGGTTAAATTTTGTTTCACTTCTGTTTTCAGGGAGCGCATTGATATTTCATCCATGCATTCATCTTAATATGCTATATCATGCTATAGCAAATCCACGACCCACCTTCCACCACTGACCTCAATGTCAAGGTCCACCGCACACCCCTTAACCCAAGGTCAAGTTATATAATATTCATGTTTTTTATACAGCTGTGCCAAGTTTGAGTGAAGGCTGCCAACAGGCGAGGTTCGTTGTCTTCTGACAACTCTTGTTAACCCCCCCCCCCCCCCACCCCCCCCCCCCTGCAACGAGTTGTGGGGGGGGGTATACTGGAGTCGGGTTGTCCGAGCTTACAAATAGATACATATGTGGCTAGCAGAACAATAGGTTATGTAATATTCTATTGTTCCGTGATTTTATGTGGCTAAAAATGGGTTTATGTGGCTACAGAACAATAGGGATGAACAAAGGAAAAGGTTAGGGTTAGCCACATAAGTATCCATTTGTAGGAACGTCCGTCCGTCCGTGCTCACTAAACTTAATATCAGAGAAATATTGTTATAACTTCTATTTCCTTCATCTAAAATGCTTAATATTTCACACATGCATTCCTGTAATGCTCTACTACCATGCTGTGCCAAATCCGCGACCGTCCAACCCCTGCTGATCCCAAGGTCAAGGTCAAATACTTAGTCTCTTTACAAAACTTAACATCAGAGAAATATTGTTATAGCTTCTATTTCCTTCATCTAAAATGATTAATATTTCACACATGCATTCCTGTAAGGCTCTACTACCATGCTGTGCCAAATCCATGACCGTCCAACCCCCACTGATCCCTAGGTCAAGGTCAAATACTTAGTCTCTTTACAAAACTTAACATCAGAGAAATATTGTTATAACTTCTATTTCCTTCATCTAAAATGATTAATATTTCACACATGCATTCCTGTAAGGCTCTACTACCATGCTGTGCCAAATCCACGACCGTCCAAGGTCAAGGTGACATACTTCGTCTCTTTACAAAACTTAACACCAGAGAAATATGTTATAACTTCTATTTCTTTCATCGAAAATTCTTCATATTTCATGCATGCATTCCTCTAAGGCTCTTCTATCATGCTGTGACAAATCCCCGATGATCTCGAGGTCAAGGTCACATACTTAGTCTCTTTACAAAACTTAACATCAAAGAAATCGGTTATAACTTCTATTTCCTTGCTTGGATCTGCTTCACATTTCAATGGACCTCTACCAATGGACCTCTCCAATGGACCTCTACCATCCTGTCACAAATTCACGTTTGTGCCGCCCCCGCTAAGCGCAGAGTCAAGGTCACAAGCCCACACACTTGGATGTTTTTTTTTACATATTTAGGGTTACCTGGGCCCCTCGGGGGGGTATTCCGTAAACCTCGCTTACTGACCAATTTAGTTAGAACTGGTGGAATAGTGACACAATTATACACTTTTGTCAGAATACGGGGTCCATATTTGATATCATTGCTAATCCTTTATTCCGTATGTTTCAGAGTCCATCCATATATGTAGAAAACCGACATCGAGCTTTGTCACATACCTTAAAGAGGTAATTAATCCTTCCACCCCTAAATATCTGATATTGACTGCGCCATGATAATTTTTGGACTATTCCATTAATCAAAAAGGGTTGTGTTTTTTTCTTCAAAATCTTGTAAATCATGACAAATACTGCAGATCCAGATGAGACGGCTCGTGACAAGCCGGTTCATCTGGATCTGCAGTGTTTGCAAATGCTGGCTATATTGTCTGTAGGGGTGAGAGGGTTACACATTTAATTGGTTGGCTATCACTGGACCCCCTGGGGTTTGTGAAAAGTAAATATGTTATTATTATTGTGTCTATGCGAAAATTATTATCAGAGAAAATTTTAGCAAAAAAAAACAACTTACTTGAAAGGGTTGATGCAATTCTAAGTATCTATGTTGGCCATTGGGAGCCTCATCTGAGGCCCTGATTGGCGATAATTGTCTGACCTACATTAGTAGAATTTGTGCGCTCACAATTCCAGTGTAGGCGTCGACATAGGCGTCAACAATTGGGTCCAAATTTTGAATAGCTCCTGATCTGTTAGTCTCGCCTGATCTGTTAGTCGGATCATTACCACATTTCATGAATGGCATATTCTCATTGATGGATATCTACCCAGTGTCATTCGAATGACCTTGACCTTGGTGACCTTGGCCTCCATGGATGAGAATTGCCAATGATCACCTTGTATAGCAATACACACCAGAATTTGCCACCCTGTCGTCTGTTCGTTTGTCTGTCTGCGATTTGCATTAGTTTTTGGCTACCTACTATCTCTGTCACAATAAGTTGGATTGGCTTGAAACTTTATATACTTATTTGTCATCATCGCTATTTTCCTTCTCTAGCCCATCCTTGCAGTCTCTGTGCTCTACGTCAAAGACAATTTTCATTAAAGTTTTGTGGAGTGTGTCTCGCATCCGTGTTACTTATTTCTTGTTATTAACGCTGCCAGCGAAGGATTAGCTTTAAAATAGTGATAACTAGCCCTTGTTGTTTGCTTATTATAAACATTGTCATTTGCTTGTTTCAGATTTGAGACCGACCAATTTGAACTTGTTCCGTACTTTATGTTTGGTGACTTCAACTTCCGTCTAGATGTCAATCTACTCCTTAAGGTTTGTTTACTGACCTGGACATCTATAGACAATCTTACCGTAGTGATAATTTATCCCTTTTTATGCTGAAATTTTTAGATAATTTTTTTTTTTCTGCACAGAGGTATATGTTTTTACCACTCATTTGAACCGTCTCGCCAAGACGGTTCAAATGAGTGGTAACAACCACAGGTTGAAGTAACGGACCGAGGTCTATAAATAAATTAAATATGCCTAAAAGCATCAATAAATGAAGAAAAAAAATAAGCTAAAACATTTTTGTTTACTCCGTCCATATACTCCATAATTGAAGGTTACAAAGTTTTTAATAGGCCGAACCCGGACGGCCTCGAGACAACGGACTCTCACGAAACGTCAACCGAGTTATATCCATTGTCGCCTATTTCAGAAGTTGGGACAATGTTAGTATTCCGCAATGATATATTCCCCGATGCGCTATGTCAACGCGTTTTCGAGCTATCGATTGTTTTGTTTTAAAAAAATTATCATCATTGCTAAGTCGTGGAAGAACGGACACATTTCCGAGGCCAATACTGCTATATAAAGGAGTAAACATCGGGTTCAAAATACACTTTTACGTCGTCCCGGCCCGTAAAGAAACATTTTGCATAGAGAAAACATTGTTTCCAATCGAACGTTTGATCAAACGTACATTTATACCCATCGTGTGCATCACGACAGACAATTTAATCGCAGACATTTCTATCATTTCTCGGGAAGCCATGTTTTCCAATCACCGTGGGCTTCCCTGATGACGTCATCGCTAAACGTACAGTCATTGTTACACTACATATGATTGGCCGATAACCGCGGAAGGCAAGTCGCCAACAAGATAAGAAAACCAACCAAAAAGATCATTACAATGAGATGACGTCACACGGAATTCCGGATGAACATAGATTGGAAAGCATGACGTCATCATGTTTTAAAGGTACATGCCCACTCAGTAGGCAAAAGATGTTCTTTATATCAGAGACATCATCTGAGACATTTTCTGGCAAAATAAACATTCATTCACCATTATCCCATGTATTGATTGGCATTATTATACATTTTATACGTAACTTTCCACTGATATCAGGGGCGATAACTGTGTTTCCTTGAAATGTTAACGGACATTACTATTTATTCTCTGTATTTATTTTTTGATGTGCAAGCATCATACTTTATAATCTGTTGAAAATATTATTTTTTTCAGGTGGTGCATTTAATTAGTATAAATAATTAAAAAATACCATGCCTCATTTGCATATGAAAATAGCCTGATACCAACGCGCGTCACTATCAGTAAAATAAATATTACTAAATGATTATATCTGTATAGCGGCCACTCGTAATCTTTAGAACTGGCATAATAGTGACAGAATTATACACTTATTTAATTCCTATAAAGAATATTTTGTGCCTATTGAGTGGGCAAGGACCTTTAAACGCCAGTAGAAACATCTGTGACACAGTAAAATTGCTGCAACTGTTATAACATGTTTCCCTATGGCAATGGAAATGATTCTTAAGTGCTAGTAAACCATGTTTTAATTGAGAGAAAAAAAACAAAAAAAACAGCAGACGACAAATCTCATTTTAATGTTTACTGTCGTGTGATTGGCTGTTTATTTTTTAATTTACATTTTTGTCAGTAAAAACATAGTTTGGTAGCATTGGAAATGATTCTAAAGTGCTGCCAAACGATGTTTTTATTGAGAGAAAAAAACTACAAAAAAAAACAGCAGACGACAAATCTCGTTTCCCGCTCTAACGTTTACTGTCGTGTGTGATTGGCTACCTTCAGGAGATGACAGAGAAGAGTGAGATGCACACCCACCGGGGAAAGAAGGACCACATCTCGAAGGTTGTATATACGGATGACGAGAGCAAAAAGGTGAGTGTTGTGTCGCCATTAGTCAGTTTAAACTCTTCTTATAGTTGTGATTTTGTCATGTGTAAATTATATCTTCAACGTTGTATATACGGATGACGAGAGCAAAAGGTCAGTTTTATGTCACTATTATTCAGTTTAATCTCTCGTCTAATTGCCAATATTCCATCCAGTTTGTAGTTGTGGCCTTGTCGTGTGTAAATTGTGGAATGTTAGCAGATTATCATGTTATCCATTACATGTCGCTATTATTCAGTTAAAACATCTACATGCCAGTTAAATTCCCTCCCTAGACATGAATACCTTCGTATCTGTATACCCACTTTTTTTTCGGATGAGACTTAAAGGTACATGCCCACTCAGTAGGCACAAAATGTTCTTTATATCAGAGACATCATCTGAGATATTTTCTGGCAAAATAAACATTCATTCCCCATTACCCCATGTATTGATTGGCATTATTATACATTTTATATCAGACGTAAGTTTCCACACTGCTATCAGTTTAAAAAATATCATGTTTCATTTGCATATGAAAATAGCCTGATACCACCGCGAGTCTCTATCAGTAAAATAAATATTACTAAATGATTATAAATGTAATAGCGGCCACTCTGTAGCCTATTTCACCAACATTGCAAAGTATACTTTCCTAGCAAAGTATACTTTGAGGGAGAAATTTTCAATTTTAGGATAAATTTATTAATTTTTATTATACTGAATTTATTACATTATCACAGCCAATTTGGCTGTGATAATGTAATAAATTCAGTATAATAATTCTGCATACTTTTAATCATCAAATATATTCAGTCGTTAGTTCTATATGAAATAATGCATTTCGGGAAAAATAAATGATTACTCCCTCAAAGTATAGTTTGCTAGAAAAGTATACTTTGCAATGTTGGTGAAATAGGCTACAGGTCTGTTGGATGAGACTTTAACTGTGGTCCCATCTCTATATGACCTTAACTGATGCTGGGACGTTAAACCAATACACTTTCACTTTTTTTCTCTTCTCTTCAGGTGATGTTAACTATCGAGTCCAAATACTTCGACCACCACGAAAAACATAACGAGATCTTCTGCAATAAAAACAAATCGGTATGTTACATAGAATACATTGGGCAATTAACCCTTACAATGCAGAATTAAATTCCTTCATCTGTTTGTATGCCCACGATCTCGGTGGAGCCGAAGGCTTATTATAGTGAATGGACTATGTGTCTGTGTGTCTGGCACATTAAGAAGTTCGTCGGAGTTTCTCAATTGTGTCATAACTTCTATATCCCTTGAAGGATTTCTTAAATATTTAACACAGCGTACCTGTGGACAAATGCCATACATCCATGCTGCCCTTAATATGACCTTTTGACCGTGACAACTTTGAACTTTTTCACAGTAAGAAGTTCGCCCGAGTATCTCATTTCTGTCATCACTTCTATATTACTTGAGTATTACTTAAATATTTCAACACAGCATACTTCTGGAAAAATGCCACACATCCATGCTGCCCTTAATATGACCTTGACCTTTTGACCTGGACAACTTTGAACTGTTTCACACATTAATAAGTTTGCCAGAGTTTCTCAATTCTGTCATAACTTTTATATCCCGTGATGGATTATTTTAATATTTCAATATAGCATACCTGTGGGCAAATGACACACATTCATCTGCCCAAAATTTGACCTTCACCTTCACAACTTTGAACTTTTTCACACATAAAAATATTTTTTTACTATTGTTTGCATTTATATTTCAATACATTGTACCTGTGCACAAATTTCACACACCCATGTTGCCCTTAATATGACCCTTGACCTTCACAACTGTGCTTATGAATACTTATCACTTTTGGTTAATTAACTTTGCCACACTTTCTCAAATCTGCCACCGGGGGCATACGTGTGCCAACAGGCCAGATTTTCTTGCTTTCCATTTTTATTTAGAACTGTATATTAGTGATATGGTGTGTCCTCTTTTATGCAAATGGAGTAAATACTACCAAAGGGGAGTAACTCAAAGGAATGGTAGGTAAAATATTGCACCAATCCAAACCAACACGGAAATATATATTGCGACAACTCATTTATTCATATACATACTTCTGTGCAGAACTAAAATTATTTAGAACTATCCATTAGTGATATGGTGTGTCAGTGACTTGAAATTGGTTAAAAAAAAATATTATAGGAATGAATGGCCTTTTTGTGGAATTTATCGGGGTATAAACTTGGAAAAGTCGTGGGAATACCGGAAGGCCTCGTTCAGTATTCCCGCGACTTTTCCAAGTTTATATCCCCGATAAATTCAACAAAAAGGCCATTCATTCCTTACAATTCCAGTATTTGAAATAAATTCATCAAGAAAATGTGTTTATTTTCCGTTTTCTTAAGAATTATTTTAACTGCGCCTCGCGGTTACAGAAAGTAGTTCAGCATGGGAGTTTACTGGGATATAAATTTTGGACAGAGACTTGCTGTTAGCCAATCAAATATTTTTGTGCTGGAATTATTGTTACATGACTGCCGTTGTTCGACACCGCTCACAGCCGTGTTCAATCGTACAGCGCTTACTGTTTTACCATGGCTGTAGACAATGCTCATTTCAGGGCCCAGCCAGCACCTACGCAATGCATGTGTATCGTGACGTTACTAGAACGCCCCATTACAACATCAGATCAGTTAACAATGGTTGCATTGAACTTTTGAAATTGGCACGGCTGCATCACGCAGCGCAGAATATGCTTGTGTAAATCAGCTGTTTGAATGGAGCAGGTTATCCTAGTACCGAAAGTACTACATATATATGCTTAAATTGCATTATCTTTTCGACGGAAATGTAACAATAACGCTCGACCATATTCAGCCGCAGGCCTCGGGGTTCAAACAGTTCCCGAGTGCCACGGCAAACGTTTACCCACGGCTGGACATTGTCGAACCTTATAAATGTCTTGAAAGGTCAGTATATTTATGTGTGTGTTTCTTTCCAGTTGAATAAGTTTGACACTGAGATGCAAGCGTATAAAGACAGATTGTACGAGTTTGATATAGACTTCCCTCCCAGGTATGTTTATGCTGGTTATTCCCTCGCAAGAAGGGATATAGCGTTAGTCCATGTATGTATGTATGTGTACGTACGTACATGTATGCGTACATACATTAGTAAAACCTTTCTTTTTACAATAACTTATATCTAGGGATGGTGCTTTGTTTTGCATACGACCCACGTCCGACCGCCCAAGGTCAATGTCACTGAGGACTTGTGTTCACCTTGTTTGTAAGGCAAAAATGTAGAGGAGATTAGCCTCACATGACAATGCCCTTGTGATGCTGGGTAATTAAACCAATCAATCAACCTATTTTTCCAGCTGTATATTTAGTGACAATGTCAACGATGGTTTGATGTCGATTGATCAGTCAAGTCTGTGCGGAATGACATCACAGAAAAAAGTCTGTGTTCTTTTTACCGATAACACCATAATTGCTCATTAGCCAAAACGTTACCTGATAAATAGAATACCATGATAATATCTTTTGATATCAAGTTTATCAGGCTCGGCCTGGAAACGGAAGGAATTCCTCGGGGAGCCTCGGAATTCCTACACGTTTCCTAGCTGAGCCTGATAAACTTGATAACAACTGACACGGGATCGAACCTGTTGGCCCGGCTTTAAATGGCCTTAGCTGTTGATAGGCCGTTAAACACCAATAAATCAAATCAACTGTCACTAGCCTGGTATTCTCTATATATTTCCAGTTATCCATTCAGTGAAGACGTCAACGATGGCCTGTCGTATATGAAGACCCGATGTCCGTCCTGGTGTGACCGCATCCTCCTGAGTCACACAACCAAAGATATTATACACACAGTAAGCAGGGGTCTGAATTTTCAGGATAAATCAGGATTTTATGTACCAGGGAGCCGTTTCACTAAACTTTGTATGACTAAAATGTTCGTAAGTCCAAAATTATGATAGTCTGTAAATTTCACATTAACAATGTTTTCTTGTAAACAATTAATGGATTTACATTTATTGGCCTATGCTAAATTTGCACTTACAAATGTTTTAGTCATACAAAGTTTAGTGAAACAGACCCCTGATAATTGCAGAAAAATACTAATGTTTCAACATGAGAAGCACAGTTATACACATTTGTGGGTGCAAAAGTCAAATATGTTGGTTTAGTCATCAGGTAAAACCATGCAAAGATTCATTACAGGTGTTCAAATGTTAACATCTTGTTTTACTTGCATAACTGTACAATTCAGGTAAAATGATGCAAACATAAATTCCATATGTTAACATTGTTAAGGATTTAACTGTCCATTAAGGTAACAGACGTTGTGAGCAACAGGGCCCAGGTGTTGAAATGTTAACACTGTGTTTTACTTGCATAGCTGTACAATTCAGGTAATGTGATGCGAAGATAAATTTCAAATGTTACTGCTGTATATTACATGCTACTCAGTGATTTACAGTGATTCTGGAGGGATTTATTTCCTTGTAGGAAATATTTCCTCCTAGACGTTCACGACGAAGAAAAAGTTCATACGCTAACGTCAAAATTGTCAACATTCTAAGCTGGTCTAAGAGAAAATTTCACATTTTTCGAAGAGCATGTAATATACAATTTATTCCTCTACCATTTTGAAATACTGGATTTATTTCCCTTGGCATCTGTAAATCTGACAAAGAAACTTGTTCTCTGCACTCGTTTCTTTATCGGATTTCCAAATGTCTCAGTATTTCAAAATGGTAGTTGACTTAACTCTCTATTTTACTTACAGTGATTCTGGAGGGATTTATTTCCTTGAAGGAAATAGTTCCTCCTAGACATTTGCGGCGAAGAAAAGGTTCATACGCTAACGTCAAAATTGTCAACATTCTAAGCTGGTCTAAGAGAACATTTTCACATTTTTCGAAGAGCATGTAATATACAATTTATTCCTCTACCTTTTTGAAATACTGGATTTATTTCCCTTGACATATGTAAATCTGACAAAGAAACTCGTTCTCTGCACTTGTTTCTTTATCGGATTTCCAGATGTCTGGAAATCCGATAAAGAAACAAGTGCAGAGAATGGTAGTTTACTTAACTCTCTATTTTACTTACAGGAGCCGAAGCCGAAGTACTCCATTATTGGCAGCGACGTTTGTATGGGGGACCACAAGGTAGATCTGCTTATAGACCAGGGGGACGTTTAACTAAACTTTGTACGGTTAAAATGTCCGTGTGTGCAAAATTATGATAGTCTGTAAATTTCACATTAACAATGTTTTCTTGGAAACAATTATTGGATTTACATTTATTGAGCATAGGCTGCACATGCAGCCTATGCTCAATAAATGTAAATCCATCAATTCAAATTTCCAGACGATCCTAAATTTGTATTTATGAACATTTTAGTCGTACAAAGTTTAGTGAAATGGGCCCTAGTTTTGTAACAGTGTTGCCGTATATGGGAAATCAGACCTCCCTTTTGTGGGTGGCTGGTTGGGAGCATACGAAGGGTAAATTTAACGATGGCTTTCATCCTTACCGGAATCCCGATATCTCAGGTGTGAACCTCCAGTACATTTTTGGCTTTCTTGTACGCGACAGTTGAGTCTGGTTATACCTATTATAAAAGTAATAAGATTAGTACTAATCATATTACTTTTAGGGAGTGGGGCTAAGTGACTCTGGTGTGGTTATGACTGGCAACAGCTCAGGTTATTCTAATTTCAGGGCTGAATATATATTTTTTTATGTAAATATTCATTTCTGATTTTGGAATTTCCGCTCCATCACAGCAGGTGAAATATGGGATTTGTTGGGTTGATGTCTCGTCTCGTTGCTTAGTTTGAACTACTGTCTGTTTCACGAAACTTGTCCACAATTTTAAACGAAGCAACATGACATCCAACCATTAACCCCTGCAATTATAACGTTCTATTGATGACGATGCCCTTGAAGTAGTTGTAAGGGAAGTTACTCCTGCGTTTCCAGGTTTAGTAACCTATTTATAAGACTATTGACTCACTGCACACACGTGTCATGCAAGGTATTCATATGTAGGAATAAAAGGAATTTGAGAACTGATTAGGGTATACGTTATTTAGAAGTCTTGTTATATATTGGATGGAGGACGACCACCAGATCAGAATATGCTCTTTTTGTAACACTGGAAAACAGGGAAAATTGAAGAAATAAAGTCCCTATAGGGACACCAGATCAGAATATCTTCATTTAACCCTTTCAACACTACAGACCTCTATAGCAGTGTTTGCAAACAGTGTAGATCCAGATGAGCCGTCTCATCAGGATCTACACTTTTTGCAAGTTGTTTCATATTTTTTAACACAAAACACCACTTTTTTCATAATTGGACTAGTCTGAAAATCATTTTGTGACGATTGGATTGGTCGGAAAAATTATCATGTGAAAATCCATTCCATTAGCTTAGGGGAGAAAGGGTTAATTGAAGGTGGCCACAGATGAAATGTGGAAAACTAAGAAAATTTCAAACATATAGTCCCTGCAGGGAAAAAAAAGTATATCAAGTATATATTTCTTAGAAATATTGAATTTTTGTCTTACACATTCGAAGGGTTAACCCTTTCACCTCTCAGTAACTGGAATGGATTTTGATATGTTCATTTTGCAACCAATCCAACGTCACAAAATGATTTTCAGACTAGTCCATTTATGAAAAGGGGGTGTTTTGTTCTCAAAAATATGAAAATTACAGCAAACTTCTGCTGTTAAACAATTTTATCTGTATCAGGTTGTACGTTTGTTCTAGTTGTTATGAAATATCAAAATCTCAGCAAGTCTGCTTGTTAAGGTGACATATGTGTGAATGCAAATATTAAGCTTACATTGCCTTTGCAACCCGTGTAGAGCCAGATCAGTCCCTGCAGCCGCACAGTCCGATATGGATCTGCAATGTTTGCCATTCAGTTGCTGAAACACACATCCTTATAACACGGTATAGACCATTATCAAACAACGGTGTCCTATTTCATGAAATTTGCAAAGTATACTTATCTTGCTAAGTACACCTTGAGGGAGAAATTTTCAATTTAAGGATAAATTTTTTATTATACTGAATTTATTACATTATCACAGCCAATTTTGAATTTTGGCTGTGATAATGTAATAAATTCAGTATAATCATTCAGCATACTTTTAATCATCAAATACATGCAGTCGTTAGTTCTACATGAAATAATCCATTTCGGGGAAAATAAATGATTACTCCCTCAAAGTTCACTTTGCTGGATAAGTATACTTTGCAATTTTGGTTAAATCAGCTACAGGAGTTTGCTAGTAGATTGGGGACTAGATTGAGCACCAATGCCTGAAAGTCCCATTTCTCATATCGTAACCACCGGTCAAGAACTAGACTGACCACAAATGCCATCGATTTCTCCAGTCACAGTCGTATATTTATTACACCTTTACTTGATAAAAATAAAGTTTGACAGAAGCTGTACCATATATTCGATGTTGGGTGGTTGGTCGGGCGAACACGACAGCTTAAATTAACGGTAGGGGTTCCTCCCTGGTTTGACCCTCCGGTACTTTTTCATCTTTGGCTCTTTTGGTACCTGGGAGTTGAATTTGGTTATTGCCCATTATAAAAGTAGTAAGATTATTACTGATCCTACTGCTTTTGGCAGGAGGCCACGTGATTCTGGTGTGGCGAGGACCTGGCATCAGATCAGGATTATTCTGATTTCAGGGCTGAATATAGTTTTTTTATTGTAAATTTTGGGATTTCCCCCCATTTGTACATGTACTTATACAGGTAATATGTGGGATTTAGTACTAAACCCATTGATCCGGCCTTAAATGACCTTAGCTGTTAGTTTGTCCGACATATGATATACATGATGTGATTTTGCACCTGAAAATATGTGCGAACTTATATATGAAATATATTTACTGAAATTGTGATATTTTCTGTAAATGACATCGAAAGATGACAACATTTTCCTACCAAATGCGTAATTATATTCACCAACTTTAGACGTCATTTACGAAAAATATTGTAAATGTTGTAAATATTTTTCATGAGATCTCACATAAGTTCTTGGCTACAAAGTATTTCTATTGCACTGGTCTGTCAGATAAGATGTTAAACTGTGGTCCCATCTCTATATGACCTTGGCTGTTTCTGGGATGTTAAACTCATTTACTTTCACTTTTCTTAGGTACAAAATCACATGCCCTGTCTGATAGTTAACGTACATGTTTTAACCCATGACTTTCTTCTATTTCATGCAGCCTGTTTATCTCTATATACTGCTGAAGAAAGGAAAAGGTAATACCATTGAATATAAGACCCAACCCTCGCTCCAACGCCGAAAACACTTATCCAAAAAGATCTCCATTAACGGAGAAACGCTTGACTTTGAAACTGACGCGATTAATATTCATGACTATGCCGAGTTTGAAAAGGAAGAAAAGTTAATTCCTGAATTCCGATTAAGCATAAAGTCTTTAAAGAGTAAACAATTAAAGGTAGCTCGTCAGAGCGAGCATGTTCATGAATCTGACGAGGACGACGAAGTTGACGGATCCCAGCTGAAGCGGGAACCTTCGTTTAAGAAGATTGTGCAGCGGGTCGTGTCCATAGAGCAGGTGTTGACGGCGTGGCCACGGCGACCGCGGTCGCGCCACCACAGCTCCTCTTCCGAGGATATCGTCGGGGACGACGACGGTGACAATGAGGATGATGACAAAGTCTCTGTGCAGACTGATGTCTCTGACCTTGCCGATGTCGATGATGTACACATCGTCACTGACAACGCACACCTGAAGACAGCTGTAAATAATGAGAACGATACAAACCTGAATTCAAATCCGAACGAATCTGGCATTAGTCAAACTGAAAACAAATTTGATCAGGACAAAATTTTACAAATCTTAAAATCGGAATCGGTTAAAAATGAGACGGACACGTTACTGCACGGTCCGGGTAAGGTAGAGCATGAAGCTGTAGTGAGCCATGAATCTAAGGATGGAGCATCGCGAAACGTCGAGTCGCAATCGAAGCAGCGAGGATCAGCGTCCCCCCGCCCTTGTTGTGCCTGCTGTGTTATCGTGTAGTCGTCTTGGTGTTGTCCTGCCTGCTTTTTCTATTGTGTTCAGTGAGTGCATTTTATTTTGTTTTGTTCGTGGAAAAATGCAAACTTTCCAATGCAATTTAAGGGCTTAATGGAAGAAGGGAGCTAATTCCTCCGTTTGCGACTACAATGGAGTCAACCCCCTTATTTCACTGACCCATTAAATTATAATTTTAAAAGATGAAATGTCTTACAATTTGTTTCTTCACTTTATTTTCTAATTTTGCATCAGAGATTTGCCTCCCTCCTCTTATCATCAGTCATTTTCGGCAAAAACATCCCCTGTTAGTTAACCAAAACTGAAAGTTGCCCTGAATGGCGAATAGTGTAGACCCTGATTATATGTTGTACATTGTGTAGGCTGACCTTGGTCTACACTGTTTGCTACTAAAATCAGTAGTTTTGTCAGATTATGATTGTACTCCGGTGGCTTAAATATTTTCTTGGATGTTTGCATTTTTCTACACTTTTTGTTGACAAAATTCATTGTGGCAAGTTAGTTTAACCCTTTCACCCCTACGTAACTGGAATGGATTTTCATGAAATAATTTTGCAACCAATCCACAAAATGATTTTCAGACTAGTCCATTTATGAAAAGTGGGTGTTTTTGTTCTGAAACAATATGAAAATTACTTGCGAAAAGATCCTGATTAGACGACTCATAACGAACCTGCTTATCTGGATCTACACCGTTTGCCAATACCACTATACAGGTATGTGGTGTTGAAAGGGTTGATTGAATGGTCTGTATTTAAGCTGCATTAAAAATACAATTTTGTGGAGATTAAAGTATTAAATTATTAGTATTTATTTCATAAAATGGACTTTAATAGCAGCGTAATAAAACAGAGTATTAAGAATTATAATACAAAAGTGTAATAACTAGAGGATCTTACACGAGTGATGATTTAATATGATATTTATTAAACAAGTTTACTGATTTCATAAGAAGCGAGGCTGTGACGAGTTTTTTATCAAATTTGTCAACAACTTTAATAAATACAATATGAAATTGTTGACTAATTCATTAGAAACTCGTCATGGCCTTGCTTCTTATGAAATCAGTAAAAACTTGTCTAATAAATACCATATTAAATCAACGCACATGTTAGATTATTTTATTGCATGAGCTAAGAAGCATTAATTGAAGCTGTACTGATCACCCAGCATGATTTCTGTAGTGGTCTCATTTTCATATTTATTAATATTATGACTTTTATTACACTTTGTTATTACACTTTGTATGTCTATTTCGTGTAATAAATATGCAAATGAGACTGCTCCAGGAAACATGTTTGGTGATGTTTCAGTGTAAACAGTATGATTCTGTGCTTTTGCAATAAATATAATCTAATATTTGTGTGGATTTAACTATATTTATTGAACTTTCTTAACTCTTTGCATGCTAGCGGCGAAAATATCCGCCAAACGAATTAGGAGTATATGTTTTATTTCTTTCTGTAAATATGTCTTGAAATTTCATTAGAATTGTGTCATGAAATTCCAAGACACATGCATGACATTTATATTAAGGAGAAATAAAAGAAAATATAATGAATTGTCATCTGCTATTTTTTAACTATTTATAGCGCACAAATTTCCCAGCATGCAAAGAGTTAAGAAGCCAGTAAACTTGTTCAATACATAGAGAATCTTACACTAGTGAGGATTTAATATGATATTTATTAAACGAGTTTATTGATTTCATAAGAAACGAGGCTATGCAGATTTCTTATGAAATCAGTCAACGAGTTTCATAAATACCATATTAAATGTTGGATTCTATCATGTTTTTTTACAGCGGCCTAATATGCATGTTTATTACACTAGTTTAGTGTGATTTCTAATACAATGTGCTATTAGACTGTGAAAACCAATTTTATGTAATAAATATTGTTAAATCATCACTTGTGTACGATCCTCTCTGTGTTAAATGTGTTATTTTTGGTTGCTAGATTATGTTACTGCCCATCTGAGTCTTGTCTATTTGTTTTATTGTACTCATTTTGTTAAGATTAACCCTTACACCGCTATCTTAATATTTTGTCGTCTGCTGTAAAAACAAGCTTTGACAGCACTTTAGAATAATTTACAACATGCTTTGACAGCACTTCAGAATCATTTCCATTGGAAATGATTCTGAAGTGTTGTCAAACCATGTTTTTATTGAGAAATAAGGCAAGATATAAAAGCAACAGCAGACGACAATTGTTGTGTGTAGCGGTCTAAGGGTTAAGACTGGTTCTATGCGGGATTGCGTTTGCAGTATATGTTTGTCTGATTAATATTCACTTTTTGCCCTAGTTTCTCGACCAACAAAAGCACAGCATTTCGTTAGTTCACGAGACGCATACCAATTTTACCATGCACGCACTCGTTGGTATCATTCCACCAATCAAATGATAGTATCATAATTCGAACGCGTTTAGGGGCGGAGCTACATTCAAACAATCCTCTTCACGCGAAGAGGTGGGTGGACAATAACAGTTATGCAATAACAGTTCACATATTGAATTTATAATAAACTAATTTCTACCCATGTCACGAGCCGGCTCATCTGGATCTACCCTGTTTGCAACACCGCGATAGGACTGTAGGGTAGAAATGGTAAAAACATTAAATATATGAACTACCAGGTATAAGTATTACTAACATGCCTGCTCGTGTCGTAGCTGTGTTCCTCGAACAGGAATTTGTTGTCAAATAACACTTTTGATGTCGTGGTATCTGCATGTTGTATGGGGCATACTTTAATAACCCTAAATATTTGGACACAATTTATTCTGGGAAACACATTAACCCTAACAATGTGGGAAACTTTAATTAACGTCTGCTGTTGTTTTAATTTTGTCTTCTTTCTCAGTAAAACCATGGTTTGACAGCACTTTAGAATCATTGGAATGATTCTAAAGTGTTGTCAAACCATGTTTTTGATGAGAAAAATTGCAAATAAAAAATCAACAGCAGACGAAAAAATTTGATTCAGCCTTGTAAGGGTTAATATATAGTTTTTCACAGGGAGTGTCCAAATATTTACGGTTAGTATGGTTGTACTCGTTTATCACAATAACAATGTATTTGGTTAAAATTTGTTTAGGAAACCCCTATTTCAAATGGTGTCTGAATATTTCGGGTTATTATGGTATGTTGTTCGGTTGTATGTGTTCATTAAGGCCTCTTACCACATCGGTTAATAACAAATTTGGTCAATATTTCTGAATAAATTAATTTATTATAATTCAGTTAAACTGTATTTGGAATAGCTTATATTACACGTATTCACTAATATTTCTTGTGACGCGCCAAGTTAGGCTTGTAACCATTGTGGTGGGGTGTTTGTTGGGAGCATGCATGCATGCAATAAATGTAAATCCATCAATTGAAATTTCCAGACGATCCTAAATTTGCACTTACAAACATTTTAGTTCTACAAAGTTTAGTGAAACGGCCCCCATAACAAAAGATTTTTAACAAAAATATTCCTCAACTGATTATCCCTTTCAACACCACAGGCCTGTATAGTGGTATTGGCAAACAGTGTAGATCCAGATGAGCCGGCTCGTGACGAGTCGTCTCATCAGGATCTGCACTGTTTGCAAGTAATTTTCATATTTTTGAGAACAAAAACACCCCCTTTTCATAAATGGACTAGTCTGAAAATCATATTGTGATGATTGGATTGGTCCGGAAATTAACATATCAAAATCCATTCCAGTTACTTAGGTGTGAAAGGGTTAATGAAGTCTAAACATTAGCATGAACCAGCCTATGCGACTTATGTAGGGGTGAAAGGGTTCAAATGCATTAGTGAGTCCATAGTACACAGTTATTTCAAGGTCATTCGGGGAACAGTCAAGAGGCAATAGTGCATCGGGTCTTCCACAACACCGAGGGGCAATATGTTTAACTGTTCTCCGAATAACCATGAAGTAACTGTTTTATTACTCAACCTGTAAACTGCACGTGATACAATGAACGTAAACTTTGCTTGGGGCGCGTCGACTGGCAATTCGAAATTACGTTGAATTTTATGACGTAATCTTCGACAAAAATTATGATGTCATGATTTTCAGGGGTGAAATAGTTTTGACTATTGGCCGGGCATGCGGAACTATTGCCCAGGTACGTGAAAACCCAGGGAATTAGTCAAAACTATGGAATATCAACTTATATAGGCAGTTGGGTAATAATAGTAATTGTATAATACAAACACATGTGTATCAGAGTAAAATATGCACCAACCTTTACTGCTCTGACCTTGACCTTTACTTGTGTTTCAGCACCTGTATCCTCGTCACCGGACATTTCACAGTTACCAATGGCGACAGAGGTCATAGTGCCGAGTACCCAAGTGAAAATCTCAGAAGTGGACACGACGAAATATATACATATACGCCAAAATGGGACCTCTGCTAGAGTATTTCGTGAAACTTCTGTATGACCTCCGTATGACCTGTGTGACCTTTGTGTGTCAGTGTATTGCGTTATATCTCACTGCCGTGTAGATGGGATTTTTCCACGGACTTGCATTTAATCCACCATCATTTTGTAATACAGGTTTTTTCCACTATCATTTGAGGGACACCATGTAATTTTGTACCTAAGAAAATGTACGAGTTTTAATGAAATTCATTTACAGAAACTGTGATATTTGCTGTACACGACGTCGAATGATGTCTAAATTGTCATAGAAAATGTGGAATAGAATCTTGTCAACTTTCGATGTCATTTGAAGGAAAATTTTGTAAATATTGTTAATGAGATATAGCACATGTTCTTAGGGACAAAATCACATGACATATCTCATTTTGTAATACAGGTTTATTTTTCGCTGATGTTTGTAAATCCGATAAAGGAATGTGTTTCTTTAAAGTTTAAACTATTCATTTTACAATAATTCCAGCACCAAAATATTTACACAATTCCCTAACATTTGATTGGCCCGTAGCAAGTCTCTGTCCAAAATTTATATCCCAGTAAACTCCCACGCCGAACTACTTTCCGTAACCGTGAGACGCAGTTAAAATAATTCTTAAGAAAACGGAAAATAAACACATTTTCTTGATGAATTTATTTCAAATGCTGGAATTATAAGGAATGAATGGCATTTTTATGGAATTTATCGGGGATATAAACTTGGAAAAGTCGCGGGAATACTGGACGAAGGCCGGAAGGCCTCGTCCAGTATTCCCGCGACTTTTCCAAGTTTATACCCCGATAAATTCCACAAAAAGGCCATTCATTCCTATAATGATTACAAACAAGCACGAGAGCACTTATATAAATGCTTTCATTGGCACAGATGGAGGCGTAAGGGTGATCCATAATGTAGAGGAAACCTGTAGCCGATTTCACAAAAATTGCTAAGAATACTTATCTAGCTAGTATACTTTTTATTTAACCCGAAATGTATTGTTTGATATAGAACTAACGACTGCATATATTTGACTAGGTAAAAGCATACAGAATTATTATACTGAATTTATTACATTATCACGGCTGTGATATTGTAATAAATTCAGTATAATAAAAGTTAATAAATTTATCCTTAAATTGAATTTTTTTCTATCAAAGTGTACTTAGTAAGATAGTGGGTGGTGGTCGGGTGAACGTGACGGCGTAAATTAACGGTAGGGGTTCCTCCTTATAGGAATCACGATTTACCTGGTTTTGCTTTCAGGTACATTTTTATCTTTGGCTCTTTTGTTACCTGTGAGTTGAATTGGGTTATTGCCCATTATAAAAGTAGTAAGATTATTACTGATCCTACTGCCTTTGGGAGGAGGCCAAGTGATTCTGGTGTGGCTCGGACCTGGCATCAGATCAGGATTATTCTGATTTCAGGGCTGCATAAATTATATAGTTTTTATTTTGTAAATATTCAGTTCTGATTTTGGGATTCCCCCCCCCCCCCCATTTGTACATGTACTTGTACAGGTAATATATGGGATTTAGTATTAAACCCATTGGTCTGGCATTAAATGACCTTAGCTGTTGATAGGCCGTTAAACCCCAACAAACAAACAAACTTAGTAAGATAAGTATACTTTGCAATTTTGGTGAAATAGGCTACTGGAATACGCAGCAGAAACCCGCTTTTACGGTCTGGCGATGACCATATCATCTCACTTACATTGAACCCAGGCTGCATTAGTTAGAAACACGCTCGTTCTTTACAAGAAAAACATCAATGGAAATAAATTATGTATTTCAAAATTTTAGTTGAATAAACTATATATTACAAATGAAATTAACTCAGGGGAGCTAAACTTCCAAAAAAATGGACAATTTTCACATAGTATATTTCAATTGTCTTAATATATTGGCTCTTTTGTTACTTGGGAGTTTAATTGGGTTATTACCCATTATAAAAGTAGTAAGATTATTACTGATCCTACTGCTTTTGGGAGGGGGCCAAGTAATTCTGGTATGGCGAGGACCTGGCATCAGATCAGGATTATTCTGAATTCAGGGCTAAATATTGGTTTTTATTGTAAATATTCAGTTCTGATTTTGGGATCCCACCCCCCCCCCCCCCCCCCCCCCCCCCACCATTTGTACATGTAGTTGAACACACTTGAACATGTACTTGTACAGGTAATGTATGGGATTTAGTACTAAACCCATTGACCCGGTCTTAAATGACCTTAGCTGCTGATATGCCGTTAAACCCCAACAAACAAACTTAAAAGGTAAATGCCCACTCAGTAAGCACAGTGTTGTTTACAGGAATTAAATAAGTGTATAATTGTGTCACTATTTCACCAGTTCTAAAAATTACGAGTGCCTGCTATACAGATATAATCATTTAGTAATGTTTATTTTACTGATAGCAACGCGAGGTGGTATCAGGCTATTTTCATATGCAAATGAGGCATGATACTTTTTAATTATTTATACTAATTAAATGTGTCGCCTGAAAAAATTATCGCCCCTGATATCAGTGTGGAAAGTTACGTCCGATATAAAATGTATGATAATGCCAATCAATATTTGGGGTAATGGTGAATGAATATTTTTTGGTTTGCCAGAAAATGTCTGAGATGTCTCTGGATATAAAGAACATTTTGTGCCTACTGAGTAGACATGTACCTTTTAAGGGAATATAACGTCGTAATGATGCGCAGTTGGGCAAATTATTTATCCTCAGAAAATTAATGTGTTATAGATCAACGTTAATCACTGTGTAGTGTGTAATGTTAAACTTTCTGAGCGTGTTCTCGTGTTGAGTGTCCTGCTCACAATCAAGCAGTTTTGTTTGTCGAGCTGAGCTATGCTCCGACTCGACCAATCAAACTGCCTAATTTTGAGTTTAAAATTTGCTCAGCATGTTGTGATGTCGGGTCTCATCTTTGAAATCTCGTCTTTGAACAGTTTGCTTGGTCGAAGCTGAGCTGTGGTCAGGCTCAGACTGAGATTTGCGGTAACCACGATAAATTTATTACAATTTTGCAACCATAAGTTGAATTGACTTTAAATATGTGTGTCTTTTATCATAATTTTTGCCGCACCCGCTTGCGGACAGCGCGATAGTCGGCATATTGATGTACGTCCGTACGTGTGTTTGCTTAAAGTTTTTGGTTAAAGTTTTTCCGGTATACCGGTACTATTGAAGCTTGTTTAATACTATCAAATACCTCGGCAGGCGCGACATGCGGGCCACAGCCATCTTGTTTTTATTATTCTATAGCCCGCACATGCAGCCCTCAAGTGCATAGAGATATTGCATTTAATTGCACGCCTTGGGATTTTGTTCCTTCGGACATCTGCGTCATTTCATGAAATATGTTTACAAAATTTACAATATTTTCCGTAAATGGCATCAAAAGTTGTCAAAATTTTCACAGTACATGCGGAATATTTCATGAAATTACGCAGGTGTCCGAAGGTACAAAATCCCATGGCGTGTCTCAATTATACTAGTCTGTATATTGATATGAAAACTAACAATCTCTCCTTACAATCTGTTGTTTTAGCGCGCCTTCCGAAGGACGGAGTGCTTATGGCATACACCTGGCGTCCGTCTTCAAAAATTTGAAAAGTTAATGTTGTGGGAAATTTGTTATAATTTGGGTAAGTTTCTGTAAGTTTCCTTTCACCAAACCTTTTGATATTTCACACATACCTTTCTTTAATGATTCTCTATCATGCTGTGATAAATCCATGATGCTCAGAAACCCGCTAACCCCAAGGTCAAGGTCACAGTCTTAGTGCTTTTATAAACTTAACGTTGGGAAAATGGATGCCACTTAGCGTTCAGTAGAATCAGTAGAAAATAATTCCTTGATAAAGGCCTTGTGCCGAAACATCGGAAAAGTGGGTTCCTGGTTTTTGCAGAATTGTTGAATATTATTGCGGAATTTTTATTAACGTTGAGAGAAATTTGTTATAATTTCCAATTCCTTTCACCGCTCTTCTTGATATTTTACACATCCCTTCCTCTAATGTTTCTCTATAATTCCCGGTTAAACCTATGACACTCAGGCCCCTGTTAAAACCAAGGTCAAGGTCACAATCTTAGCGCTATCGCAAACTTGAAATTGCGGGAAATTTCTTTTAATTTCTGTTTCCTTTCACACAGCTTCTTGATATTCATTAAACTAAAGCACCACCAGGCACACTTCGTTGTCTTCTAAGAACTCTTGTTTTATATTTTATCTTCTTGCTGTTGTTTTATATTTTGTCTTGGAACTCTGGAACTCAATAATAACATGTTTTTACAGCACTTCAGAATCATTTCCATTGGAAATGATTCTAAATTGCTGTCAAATCATGTGGTTGATGAGAAGAATATAAAATAAGCAGCAGACGACAAAATTTAATTCAGGATTGAAGGGTTAAACAAGGCAATGTTTTACAGCATTAGATCCTTGTACATGCGTTAGATCATACAACATGTATTTTTTGTCCAATTTGCATTTAATACTAAATATCAAGAAATTAGTGAGAATTGGCAAATTTTGACAACTTTCTAGTTGTAGGCGATATACCGTGGCATAGTTTTAAAGTAACCATGGTAAATAATAGTAGCTATGCCACCGGTATATGCTGTAGTTGTTGTTTAGTGGGGCAAAGTTGCAATTCTGACGGGCACTTCATGCAGATTATTCAGGGCTCCAGATAAGGTGCGTATTTGCTTAAATACCCAATTAAAATCAGAAGTAGTGAGTATCAAAAAGCAATGAAAAATCTTTATCATGCTACAGAAAACAATAAACAGACCACAAATATAGCATATTTTTATTATTTTTCCATGAAAACACATCCAAGGAGACAATTCTAATGAAACACCAAGACATGTTTTCATTTAGAAGCAAACTATTAAATAATTGCGGTCTGCTACATCAGTAGCATAAACAGCAGTGTGATTTTATTTTACCCAATTAAAATCTTGAAATACCCAATTGCTTCAGAAATGATGGAGTGACAATACACGATTACTAATTCCTTATCTGGAGCATTGGATTATTATCCATGACGTACCATCCAGTGACACCATGACAGGTTAGTGTTTTTGTTGAACTATTAATTACTAAGCAAGACCTCATTCCAGCAATGGTGTCGAACGATTTTACACATTTTGACGATATTCTGAATAACTTTTTACAAAATATCGGAATGTGATAAAATTGTGACGTAGTGTATCGTTTAATCAGCTGGTTTATTCCAAAATCAACATAATTTATTTTGACGCACACTAGGCAAAATTTGACAAGTTTTGCGCATTATAGGAATGAATGGCCTTTTTGTGGAATTTATCGGGGTATAAACTTGGAAAAGTCGCGGGAATACTGGACGAGGCCGGAAGGCCTCGTCCAGTATTCCCGCGACTTTTCCAAGTTTATATCCCCGATAAATTGCACAAAAAGGCCATTCATTCCTTATAATTCCAGCATTTGAAATAAATTCATCAAGAAAATGTGTTTATTTTCCGTTTTCTTAAGAATTATTTTAACTGCACCTGACGGTTACGGAAAGTAGTTCGGCATGGAGTTTACTGGGATATAAATTTTGGACGGAGACTTGCAACGGACCAATCAAATGTTAGGGAATTGTGTAAATATTTTTGTGCTGGAATTATTAGCCGATGCGCATAATTAGCCAATATGACAGTAAGGCCATACAAAAAAGTACTTTGGTTTTCAGATATCGCCGCGTCAGAAAAATCCCTCCACGTCGAGCATTTTATCGTTCGTCACTGAGAAATAAAATCGTACTGTAAATTCGCCACATGATCAATAAAAAACACTACCATGCAAAACTATGTTAAATCCAATCATGTCCGACTAAATTATGGTGATTTTTAACCCTTACAATGCTGAATTAATTTGTGTCGTCTGCTGAATATTTTTTATTTTCCATTTTTCTCATCAAAAACTTGGTTTGGCAGCACTTTAGAATCATTTCCTAAAATGCTGCCAAATCATGTTTTTTCGAGAGAAAAGACAAAATATTAATTAACAGCAGACGACTATTTTTGGTTCTGAAGAGGCTATAGTAACTTTATAGAACATATATGCGTCTGGTGACTTGAACAAATAACACAATTGAACATCTAAAACAACAAAAATATATGGTAAAAAAATGCCCTTTCGCGTCACATTCCGCAAACCCCGTGTCTGAGAACCAGAGTACTTATTTTTATGGCCTAATCATAACCATTTCTTGTTCACATTTTCTCTTGAGAAATCCAAATATTTCGGGGTTTACAACGCAGGGTTTTATTTGTTTATTTTATTGCATAAAATGAACGTTTGCCGTGTAATACCGTAATGGCCGTAAATAGTCAGACACAATTTGCTTTGGGAAACCCAAATTGTATCGAATACATTATTATTGTGATCAAGCAGTACTATTTATCAAGTATGTTTTCCCCCAGAATAAATTGTGTATGAATATTTAGGGTTATTACGGTAGCAAAGTGTATTAAAATCATAATAGAGGAGTGTAATAAATATGCAGAGGAGACCGCTACACGTTATGTGATCAGTACAGCTTTAACCCTTTGTGGGACATAAATTTTGGACACAAGGATACATCATTATGTTTGCGGAAAATCCTAAATATTTTCCTTCTATGTGCTCAGAAGTATATGTCGCGACCACCATTTGAACCGTCTCGTTGAGACGGTTCAAATGAGTGGTCACAACTTATACTTTCATTGTAAAATAAAATATTTAAAAATGATTCATATCCATAAAGGTGTATTCATGCTAGGGATGGATTATGGTCTAGAGGTTAGGATGCTGGACTTGAATACAAGAGGTTGCGAGTTCAATCCCTCCTCACGCTTGAAAAATACATTCATAGTACAGTGAAACCTCTCTAAACCGGACACCCTGGGAGGTCCCCAGTACAGTGTGGGAGGTCCCCAGTACAGTGTGGGAGGTCCCCAGTACAGTGTGGGAGGTCCCCAGGGTGTCCGGCTTAGAGAGGTTTCACTGTAAATCAGACATTTGATCATTCTGAGCCATAGTTGTGTGATGTGCGATCACGAACAGACATAACACCTGCGATAAATGACCCAAGAAACTCATGAAAAATAAGATCACAGGTGCTTTCTTGGTGTCAGGTTTATAGAGGTTCCACTGTATTTCCGTCCCTCACATCCTTCGTAGGGGACTTGAAACCAAGGTACTGTCCCGACATGAACTTAGCTGTTGGTGGGACGTAAAACCCATTGACCATCACTTTTATCAATGCAGGATGCTGTGCTTATGCAATAAATTGAATCTACATGTGTGTTGGTATATTAGTATGTTGTTATGCGATAGCAAGGGGGGGCATATTGCGTTGCTCTTACTTGTCAGTCCGTATACATTTATGTCGAAAAGTTTGTTTGTTTGTTTAGTACTAAACCCATTGACCCGGCCTTAAATGACCTTAGCTGTTGATAGGCCGTTAACCCTTACTACGCTGAATTAAATGTTGTCGTCTGCTGGAAATGTTTTATTTTAATATTTCTCGACAAAAACCTGGTTTTGACAGCACATTAGAATCGTCTCTACTCAAAACCAGGTTTTTGCCCAGAATTAAAGCAAAAATGAAAAACAGCAGACGGCAATTTCCGTCAACAGCATAGGAAGGGTTAAACCCCAACAAACAAAAACAATCATGGACACCGTGTTTCAATGGGCTGTCGGCTGGAACATGGGATCTTATGTGCGGCTACACTGGTCGGCATGCCGCCAATCTGCACGTGTCTGTGTGCGCGTCCCCGAGTTTTGATAAACCTAGTGACTGCATGATTATAAATATGGCTGTGACTGAAGAAATGGGGCTTACGGGTTTTACGATCAATGTAGATCTAGATCAGCATTTTTTTGCTCATCCAGTCCGACTAATTCTAGTTTTCCCTGGCCTTAAATGACCTTAGCTGTTGATAGGCTGATAAACCCCAACAAATAAACATCTACAGTTTTCAGTCTCAATCCTCTGCATTCTCGTTACAACCATCAAGTGCAGGAATGCGTAACATAAAGTTTAGTCATATAACTGATATAACTAGTAACCAATTTAACCCTTAGACCACTCGCTACACACAACAATTGTTGTCTGCTGTTGCTTTTATATCTTGCCTTATTTCTCAATAAAAACATGATTTGACAGCACTTCAGAATCATTTCCAATGGAAATGATTCTAAAGTGTTGTCAAATCATGTTGTAAATTATTCTAATGTGCTGTCAAAGCATGTTGTAAATTATTCTAAAGTGCTGTCACAGCATGTTTTTGATGATAAAAATGGAAAATAAACAGTAGACGACAAAAAATTAAGATAACGGCGTAAGGGTCAAGAAATTCTACCACATGGGGCGTTATCTGTCATACAGACGCACTTTTCTACTTTTTAACAGGCTTTGTAATTGGTGTTATAACCACAGCCGTAGATTTTTATTCGTCATTTTGTATGTACATAGTTATACATGTACAGTAGGTGGACAGAAGTAATTTCCCGAAAGTTAAAATCCCATACACTTACATCTATTTCCATGTTTACTCTCAAATATGTAGCTCAGTATAAACTTTATCAATTTGAATGAAATATAAAGTGTTTGAAATAAAATAGATTTATGCAGAATATGAATGTTTTGGTTATTGATTATCACAAACAGTTCGATAGATAAATGTATTTAAATATGGCGTAATTATTTGACGTCACTTTTTGAGCGACGTCAATGGAATGGCATTTCCAAAAGAAAATCCATATATTTAACTGCATACATCTTGTACACTACTTTGAATTTTGAATACACATGAATCAAATTTTGCGCAAATCTATTGGCTACTCACTGCATTTTATTTCATTAAAAATTTGAAGTAACATGGAAACAAGCACAGTTACAAATACATACATGGAAGTGTATGGGATTTCAATGAGTGGGAAATGACTTCTGTCCACCTACTGTATTCTGACAAGTAATATATATTCACACTGTTTTTGTTACCTGTAAAAACTCCATTTATTATTTGCATATACAGGTGCTGTAAACATGTGGTTACTACGCTGTACTGTATATTTATTTGTGGCTGTGACTGGAGAAATGGGGCTTATGGGTTTTGCGTCCAGTGTAGATCCAGATCAGCCTGTGCATCCGCACAGTCTGATCAGCATCTGCGCTGTTCGTCATTCCATCAATGAAACACACGTCAAGCTTCTAATTACAAACAATACAGATCGTTATCGGGCTCATGGAGTGTGGTGTTTGATCAGGAGCGACACTGGTCACAAATCCCATAAGCCCCATTTCTCCAGTCACTGCCACATTTGTGTTATCATTGTACATGGTTAAAGAGCCAGGGGGCCGTTTCACTAAACTTTGTACGACTAAAATGTTCGTAAGTGCAAATTAAGGATGGTCTGGAAATTTCAATGGATGGATTTACATTTATTGAACATAGGCTGCATAAATGTAAATCCAATAATGATCTAAGAAAACATTGTTAATGTGAAATTTACAGACTATCATAATTTTGCACGTACAAACATTTTAGTCGTACAAATTTTTGTGAAACGGGCCCCAAGAACCGTGATTATAAAACTTTATGTGCACATCCTCAACATTTCTACTGGAAATCCAGCTGTTTAACCCTTTCACGCAGACGCTTCGTTACGAGCCAGTTCATCTGAATTTACAGTGTTTGCAAATGGCCGCTTTCATGGTCTGTAGGTTTGAAAGGGTTTCAATTATTGAGACTGAGCACAGATCCCAGATTTTACGGGTTCAAATTTCGAGACTGCTGAGAAAGTTTCATATTCACTGGTCCTGTCATAAGAATGACTTAACGCTTTCACTGGAATGGATTTTGATAAATTAATTTTGCAACCAATCCAATAGTCACAAAATGCTTTCTAGACTAATCCATTTATGGAAAGGGGGTGTTTTTGCTCTCAAAAATATGAAAATTACTTGCAAACAGTGCAGATCCTGATGAGACGGCTCGTTATGAGCCGGCTCATCTGGATCTGCATTGTTTGCATAGACCGCTATAGCGGGCTTTCAGGTTCAAAGGGTTAACCCTTGGATTGCTGGGAATGAAAATTGTCGTCTGCTGTTGTTTTATATTTTGCATTCGTTCTCAATAAAACATGGTTTAATAGTACCTTAGAATCATTTCCGTCGTTGGAAATGGTTCTCGGGTGCTGTGAAACAATGTGTTTGTTGATAAAAATGTAAATTAAAATATAACCAGCACACGTCAAAATTTCATTCAGATTGTAAGGGTTAAGGGGTCAAAACTTGCATATTACATTTGTGACGAGGGAAGTAGAAATAGTATACCCAAAGGAGACTGCCCGAAGAGCCCAAGAATGTAACCATTTAATTTAAGAACATATAAAATTGGAAATCATACAGTTTGCGGGCATTTGGTAGTGGTCCATATCGGCCTTCGGCAGAGAAAAGCAACCTTAATACATTTATGGCCCTTGTATAACATGACGATGTAGTCGAAGTCTGATTGACACCAGTAGCCTATTTCACCAAAATTGCAAAGTATACTTTTCTAGCAAAGTATACTTTGAGGGAGAAATTTTCAATTTTAGGATAAATTTATTAATTTTTATTATACTGAATTTATTACATTATCACAGCCAATTTGGCTGTGATAATGTAATAAATTCAGTATAATAATTCTGCATACTTTTAATCATCAAATATATGCAGTTTTTTATTTTTTTTTTAGTTCTATATGAAATAATGTATTTCAGGAAAAAGAAACGATTACTCCCTCAAAGTATACTTTGCTAGAAAAGTATACTTTTTGCAATGTTGATGAAATCGGCTACAGGTCCTGATTGATCAAGTGTTGATAGGTTGATGAAATAGGCTACTGGTCCTGATTGATCAAGTGTTGATAGGTTGATGAAATCGGCTACAGGTCGGGTTATTCTAATTTCAGGGCTGAATATATATTTATTTTGATGTGAATATTCTGTTCTGATTTTGTGATTTCCCCCCAATGCAGCAGGTTGAATGCGGGATTGAACCTGTTGGCCCGGCCTTAAATGACCTTAACTGTTGATAGGCCGGACACCATTAAACAAACAAACAAACAAACTGATTGACATATGGGATCCGATCCCATTAATCCGGCTTAAAATGACCTTAGCTGTTGGCAGGCCGTTAAGCACCATAGTAAATAAATTGATTGAAGTTGTTATTTGTGAACATACACAATATTCGGTGTATGGAATGGCGACCAGCGTAGTCCCTGATCAGACTGTGCAGAGGCACAGGCTGATAAAGGGCTACGCAGGTGATAAACATCATAAGGTTCCTTTTTCTCTGCATTCGGTCAATATATCGGTGTCCATGTTATTGAATATACTTATTTGAATTGTTGTATATTTTAGATGACCACATATTTTGTTCATTTTGTTATTCTGAGTTTGGGATATATAATGCAGGCATTATTGTGTCGGTCTGATCCTCACAAAATGTATCGCTTGTTTAACCCTCACTTTGTAGACAGAAATTGTCGTCTGCTGTTTTTCATTTTTGCCTTAATTCTTAACAAAAAGTGGAGTGCAGTGGAGACGATTCTCATGCGCTGTCAAAACAGGTTTTTGTTGAGAAATATTTAAAATAAAACGTTTCCAGCAGACAACAAAATTTAAATTGGCGTAGTAAGGGTTAAATGGAAGAGAATATAAAAATTAAACGTTGTCCTCATCTTTAGCAATTATACATGCAATAGTCTGAACATGGAAGCATCTATGAACATCCCTTAGGAGTCACAGGTTACGATCTCCATTTGCATGGTGAATCGTTGTTGTTGTTGTTGTTGTTGTTGTTATTAGGTCTGATCATAGAATTACAAATTGCACCAATACTATATATAGTCTGGTTATAAATCAGGAAAATGAAACGTGGTGGAGGCATTCTGTAGCCGATTTCATCAAAATTGCGAAGTATACTTATCTAGTTATCTAGCAAAGTTTACTTTGAGGGAGGAATCATTTATTTTTCCCGAAATGCATATATTTTACGATTAAAAGTATGCAGAATTATTATACAGAATTTATTACATTATCACAGCCAAAATGGCTGTGATAATGTAATAAATTCAGTATATATTTTGGCTGTGATAATGTAATCAATTAAGTATAATAAAAATTTATAAATTTATCCTTAAATTGAAGATTTCTCTCTCAAAGTATACTTTGCAATGTTGGTGAACTAGGCTACTGGGGTAATCCAAGAAATGTGCGCTGGTTACTACATGAACAATTTGTTTATGCGATAGCTCTAAGTAAAGCTGAGTGGAATCTCGTCAGGAAACTGGTTCATTTATCGACATGAATCATTTTACGCCGGTGCGGAGTGCAGCGCCATTGTTTATTCCAAAATGCCTCCAGGATCACGTTTCATGGAATTTGAACCACATACTACCATCATGTTAATGGCTGTATCCAAATGATAAAAGAATCAATAAAAAACATTGTTTAACGAACGGTGTGTATTTTTCTTAGATCATTTTGAGCTCCATATAAACTGTGATTAACGGGTTAACATTCATGTGGGACGAGTATATTCAGGTCATGTGGTTAAAAATTCTGAGAAAATTCTCCAATTTTGTTATAGAAATCAAGAACACGACCGCTAGCGTTAATCTTGCCCAGATGTCAATGTTTCTGAACATTTATTGGCAATCTCAACTCGCTTGATTTCAAGCACAATATTCAAGTATTTTGAAATAAAAACAGGACCACTATTGGTAAGATTAGAGCAGGTGGTCGTGTAATTTGATGGCGAGACTATGCACAGCCTCGACCAATTAAAGAAGATATAACCGGGTTCTGTTTTCGCGATTCACTTGTGTATTTATCATTTATATATCAAATAAAACAAATTTCAGTTATCCGACAATGGGAGTTTGCTTAGTTGGTGACGGGACTGTTTCTACGATGTTGTCACCGGCTCTGTTGTCGAACAAGTCGTTCTCTGGTACATGTATAGCGTCTAATATAGAATCACACTTGACATTCATCTTTTTTCTTCTCTTTTTTTTTTTGTACGGCTCCGCTTTAAACTTCAGCGCACCCGGATATTTCCGGTAAAGATCGCTAAAAACTGTAAAATATAAATAACGTTAACTTAATTATGTGCAGTGAATTGTGGCTGTATTCCGTGAATGAACACAGGTACATACAAATCAAAACTACTACTGCTATGTCATAGCACCAAGCAAGGGAAGGTTAGTCATGCACTCCTGATTTCTCCTACAGGTGGAAGACTCGAACCTGTGACACACAAAAAAATGCCCATTAGTTTACAAAACAAGAGGGCCATGATGGCCCTAATTCGCTCACCTGACTCCATGAACACTAGAGGAGAATGTGACAGTGAGTTCATGTGTTTTAAAAAAAATAGTGCTATTTTTAGATGGCAGTCATCTTGAATTAAGCGATGACTCATTTTACAAAATCTGAAAATGCTTCACCCAAGGATCTTAACTTCCTATGAAGTTTGGGCAGCATCGGCCATGTGGTTCCTGAGAAAAAGACGTTCAAAATCTTGACTAAAATGGACCTTTTGGTGGCCATCATGGATGACATAATCATCCGATTCCGACAAATATTGCACCAGAGCAATCGCCTCATCGATACCTTCAATTTGATATATGGCATGAGCATATTCGGTCAAAAATAAAATTTGACCCCAATTTTGACCCCACGAGCCATGCCCATTTTTGCCCCGGGGTCACCATTTTCACAACTTTGAAAGAGCATTGTAAATCGATCATTCCTACCAAGTTTAGTCGAAATCCGGCTAGCGGTTCATGAGAAGAAGATTTTTTAAGAATTTATGCTATTTTTAGACGGTGGCCATCTTGGATTAGCGATGACCTCTATTTTAACAAATCTGAAAAGGGTTCACCCATGGACCGTAAGTTTTAAGTTTGGCTACCATGGGCCAAGCGGTTCATGTGAAGAAGAATTTTGAAATCTCTAATAAAAGAACGACCTTTTGACCTTTCGGCGGCCATCTTAGATGACATAACAATCCGATTTCGACAAAAAATGCACCGGAGTGATCGCCTCATTGATACCTTCAATTTGATATATGACGTGACCATATTCAGTCAAAAATAAAATTTGACCCTGGGGTTACCATTTTAACAACTTTGAAAGAGCAATGTACATCGATCATTCCTACCAAGTTTTGTCGAAATCCAGTTGGCGGTTCTTGAGAAGAAGATTTTTTAAGAATTTGTGCTATTTTTAGACGACGGCCATCTTGGATTACGTAATGACGTCATTTTAACAAATTTGTAATCCCCCTACCTAAGGACCATGATCATGAAGTTTGGTGACTACAGACCCAATGGTTACCGAGGAGAAGACGTTTGAAAATGTTCATGGACAACGACGGACGACGGACACGGACGACGGACACATTGCGGTAACAATAGCTCACATGAGCTTCGCTCAGGTGAGCTAAAAATCAATTGCCCCACCTACTTGGTCTCATACAGTACTATGTTCTATTATATAAAGGTGGGTATGAATATGGCTATTATTGAAAAAGCCCCCTAGTTTCCGACTCGTACAAAGACCAGCATTGATTAATTTTATGACTTGTGTCTCTGGTAATCAAAAAAAGTCCTATGTTTGTGAATATACTAGCATCACGTCGCTGTTTCAAGCCGTTATTCAGTATCAAAAAGCAATTAAAAATGTGTGGTATCTTTATCATGCTGCAGAAAACAATAAACAGACCACAAGTATAGCATATTTTTTCCATGAAAACACAGCTTGGTATTTCATTAGAATTGTCTCCAAGGAGACAATTCTAATAGACAATTCTAATGAAATACCAAGACATGTTTTCATATAGAAGCAAACTATTCAATAATTGCTGTCTGCTGATGTGTAAACAGTAGTGGGATTATATTTTACCCAATTAAAATTTTGAAATACCCAATTGTTTCAGAAATGAAAGGAGTGACAATACCAGTACTCGATTATTAATTCCTTATCTGGAGCCCTGTATGTAAAATAATAAATCATTCAGACAACACGGGTTTTGTGCAGGAAAATGGCAGTTCTTTAATTGCCTTTATGAAAAATGGTTTAACGTCCCACCAACAGCTAAGGTCAATTAGATGCGACAAAAGCAAGGAATATGTCAATAAATCAGCAGCAGCACAAAATCAGAATAAGAACTGGCATCGTTAAACGAAGCTAATCCCCTTGCTGGCAGCCTTGATAATAATAAAAATCAAGTCATCAGTGACATTGACCTTGGCAAGACGGACATGGGTTGTATGCAAAACAAAGCACCATCCATACACACATTGTGACAAAATATTTTCAAAATCGGTGATGCAGTTTATGAGTTATTGCAAAAAGAAAACTAACTTTTTTGCCTAACAAAGAAGGTGAATATAAGTCGTCAGTGACCTTGGGCGATCGCACGTCGGTTGTATGCAAAAGAAAGCACCATCCATACACACATTGTGGCCAAATATTACCAAAATTGGTGAAGCGGTTCATGAGCTATTGAAAAATCAAAGGTGTTACTAACGTATGTACGTACATGGACTAAAGCTATATCCCCTCTTGCCCATCGGCGAGGGGATAACAAGAGCTTTCAAGACAATGGCCGACAGCAATTATAACAACATGATAGCGTATTTCTATAGCGGGAAGGATGTGGAGTAGAATATTCTCGTAACCAACTTACCTCCCCTTGCTGCTGAAACAGAATAGAAAATCTCCATTTGGACACAATCCGACACAACTGGACTCAGAGCACCAGATAAGGTGCGTATTGGCGTATATTACACACTAATTTAAGCAGAATATTTCATTGATTTTCAAATCGAGTAGTGAAAGTACTGAAATAAAGTAAAAAATTTACTTAGTTGAGCTGCAAAAAGAAATGCTTTTTGCATCTCAAATAAGTGGGTTTTTTTTATTTTCTATCATTTGTTCCCTATTTAATAATAAGGAAGAACATCAATAACTCATTTGTAAAAGTAAAATACTCATTGAATTTGAAATCTGGGAGTATAATACTCTTTAGAAATAAATTTTATCTGGAGCTTATAGAGGCATGGATGGGTGTTATGGCATTTGTTTGTTTGTTTCTTTCTTTCTTTCTTGGGGTTTAACGGCCTATCAACAGCTAAGGTTCAAGTACATGTACAAATGGGACGAAAATCCCAAAATCAGAACTGAATACAATGTATTTACAATAAAAATCTACATATTCAGCCCTGAAATCAGAATAATCCTGATGCCAGGTCCTCGCCACACCAGAATCACTTGGCCCCCTCCTAAAAGCAGTAGGATCAGTAATAATCTTACTACTTTTATAATGGACAATATTGCTCCATATATGTGGCCGTGACTGGAGAACTGGTGTTTATGACATCCAATTAACGATTAAAGTAGATGCAATTAACACATGGAGGAACTAATCAACACATTGAAGGGGCAATTAAACACCTGTATGAACTAATTAACACTAATAGGAAGCAATTAATGCATGTAGGAACTATAAATGTGTTATAAGCACAGGTGACCCGATTACACCAATGAGGTGCTCCATACATTAGCCAAGTACCAGAGCTCCAGATACGTGCGTATTTTACGCAATTATTTTAGCTGAATACGCATTGATTATCAAGTGGGAGTATGGTCATGACGCCAGTTTTCGGGGTAGTCGGAGTTTTCGGGGTATTCACATATTTTGTCATTTGTAGACATGTGTGCAGCCGCGATGTGCTTTACGTCACATAATTAAAATAAGCATGACATTACTTGTAGTAAGTTCTTAAAAAATGCCACCAAATCCAGTGTTTGTACCAAATACTGGTAATTTTTGCCATTTAGGTCATTTTGTTCACAAATTAGCAAATTTATTGACACTTTCGGAACATACCCCGAAAACTCCAACCATAAGTCAATATTCAAGATGGCCGACTCATGTGTTGCTAAACGAACTGACGCAAATTTTAATCTAACAACAATCTTATTTTGAAGTCAAGAAACATTGAAAGCAATGTTTATCATTCTATTGAACTAACAATTTAGCTCATATGTTATGTTTGATAAAAACTGCTAGTTGATGAACTTGTTAATACCCCAAAAACTAGACCCACCATCATACACAATACGCACAGAAATGTGAAAATACGCATTGATTTTCAAATTTAGTAGTGAAAATACTGTCATAAAGTTGAAAATTTACTTAGTTGAGTTGCAAAAAGCAAACAGTATTTAGTAATGAAGAAAATCAATAATCCATTTGTAAATGTAAAATACACAATGATTTTGAAATCGGGGGTGTAGTACGCTTTAGACACAAAGGTTATCTGGAGCGCTGAAGTACTGTGTGCAAGTTTGGTAACCTTAGGTGTGATAATGGCTGTGATAATGTAATAAATTTAGTACAATAAACATTCATAAATTTATGCTAAAATTGAAAAATTCTCCCTCAAAGTATACTTTGCTAGATAAGTATGCTTTGCAATGTTGGTGAACTGGCTACTGGGGTAATCCAAGAAATGTGCACTGGTTAATACACGAACAATTTGTTTATGCAATAGCTCTAAGTAGAGCTGAGTGGAATCTCATCAGGAAACATTTTATGCCGGCGCAGAGTGCAGCACCATTGATTATTCCAAAATGCCTCCAGGATCACGTTTCATGGAAGTTGAACCACATACTACCACCATGTTAATCGCGGTATCCAAATGAAAAAAAAATCAATAAAAAACATTGTTTAACGAACGGTGTGTATTTTTCTTTAATAGATCATTTTGAGCTCCCATATAAACTGTGATTAACGGGTTAACATTCATGTGGGACGAGTATATTCAGGTCATGTGGTTAAAAATCCTGAGAAAATTCTCCAATTTTGTTATAGAAATCAAGAACACAACCGCTAGCATTAATCTTGCCCAGATGTCAATGTTTCTGAACATCAATTGGCAATCTCAACTCGCTTGATTTCAAGCACAATATTCAAGTATTTTGCAATTTGATTGGGGACTATGCCCAGTCTCGACCAATTAAAGGAGATACACGTATAACCAGGTTCTGTTTTCGTGATTCACTTGTGTTTTTATCATTTATATATCGAATTAAATAAATATCCGACAAGTTTTACGGATTTCATAATCTGGACAGCCAGTTTTTTCCAGCCGTCACTGCATGACTAACTTCCCCTTGTTTTGCTTACCACAGTTATTTCCCTTAGCGGTCACATGGGTATGACGTATGCGTAGTACAGCGGAAATGTAGGCATAATGTGATTGGTACGCTTAATAGTTCAACAGACACCTTAAAACTCGAGTTTATTAGTGGGCTGGTATAACATACATACTCTAGTTGTACTGTATAAATATAAGAATGACCTAGTTACAAAATACATATTGAAATGCGACAGTGGGTGACAAAATGGACATTACTATGCAATTTCAACAGCTGTAGGATACTGGTCAGTCTGTATAATACATGTATGTATATTTACATAATTTTATATTCCCTCCCCCCCCCCCCTGTAGGATACCAGTCTGTATAATATGTATATTTACATATATTCCCCCCCCCCCACCCCCCACCCCCAACCCCAGATTGTAGATATATATAATGCTAAATCAGTCACCAGGGGCCCGTTTCACTAAACTTCTTACGATACCAACTTTCTTACATCTACGATACTTTTTGTACGAACTTCTTGCAAACTTCTTACGTGCATTTCACTAACATGTTCGTGCAAAATTTCTTAAGTTACAAACTTCTTAAGAACTCTTCAGTATTGGAAATCCATCAAGCCCTTTGAATGTAAACTTCCGGTCCGACTTTGATAACAAGACGACAGCTGTCAAATCAACTTCCTTAGTCCAGGATGCTGAAAACCAGGAAAGTGAATTGGACTGACACTGAGTGTCCTATCCACGGCGCCCAGGGTGTTCGGAATCCAGGCTACATTGTAAAAGGCTTTTTTTACAGTTGGACAGGTCTTGTTCCTTGGTGGGAAAACTGATGTTGTCCAGTCGATTATTGATGGCTGAGACAACATCATTAATACACCGGGAAACTGAACTCCTAGAGACACCATGGATGTCGCCAGCCTCGGAGTAGAACTCACCCTTCGCTAGGTAGCGCAGGGTAACCAATGTCTGCAAAGTTTGAAGTGCTTGAGTCTTTGATGATCTCAAATGTGATTTCTATTTGCTTTAGCTTGTTACTGTATACTATATGGGGCATGTAGTTGCTATATTGGCCATCTTAGTGTATGCAATCCATCAGTAACATTTACCTCTTGTGGCGTTTGACACATACCACACATACTTTGACATACCCATAAGTTTGTGCAACATCTTATTGGTTGTTTTCATCACACTTATATACAAAGTTTGATTTCCTATTACTTTTAGGGGAAGGGGTTAAGTGGCTTTGGTGTGGTCTAGACCTAGAACCAGGTCAGGTTATTATAATTTCAGAGCTGAATATACATTTATTTTGATGTAAATATTCCGTTCTGATTTTGGGATTTTCGCCCCCCCCCCCCCCCCCAATGCAGCAGGTTGAATACGGGATCAAACCAGTTGGCCAGGCCTTACATGACCTTAACCTGTTTTATAGCTTTCTGGCATAATATTTATAGCACGCTGTTGTACTATCTGTCTATAATGTATTGCACCACATTGTAATACCTTTTCAGTCATATTATTTGCTGTATGTGTCAAACGATCGAAGTGATGAAACTGTAAGATGGCTGTACATACAAAGATGGCTGCGAACATTAGACGGACATGGGTAATATTCCTAATATGACAACAAATTACATAATATATTCCTTTTGAAAGTTATTTTATTTTTGTTTTCATCCATTTCACCCCTACACCACACTACAATTATAGTGAATCACTCCTCCTTAAATCACATTATATCAGGCTGCATTTGCCGGCTAACTGATCAGAAGGTAAAATTATAGCGAATTTATATATATATCAGGCTGCATTTGTTGGGATAACTGATAAGCACCTACAATTATAAGCCACGTTATATCAGGCTGCATTTGTTGGGATAACTGATCAACAGCTACAATTAATTCTAGTGAGTAACTACTCCATAAGCCACGTTATATATCAGGCTGCATTTGTTGGGCTAACTGATCAACAGCTACAATTATAGTGAGTAACTACTTCATAAGCCACGTTATTTATCAGGCTGCATTTGTTGGGCTAACTGATCAACAGCTACAATTATAGTGAGTAACTACTCCATAAGGCACGTTATATATCAGGCTGCATTTGTTGGGCTAACTGATCAACAGCTACAATCAATTATAGTGAGTAACTACTCCATAAGCCACGTTATATATCGGGCTGCATTCAGCTACAATTATAGTGAGTAACTACTCCATAAGCCACGTTATATATCAGGCTGCATTTGTTGGGCTAACTGATCAACAGCTACAATCAATTATAGTGAGTAACTACTCCATAAGCCATGTTATATATCAGGCTGCATTTGTTGGGCTAACTGATCAACAGCTACAATTACCGTATAGTGAGTAACTACTCCATAAGCCACGTTATATATCAGGCTGCATTTGTTGGGCTAACTGATCAACAGCTATAAGTATAGTGAGTCACTACTGTATAAGCCACATTATATCAGGCTGCATATGCTGGATGATCAGCAGGTACAAGTATAGCGAGTCACTATTCTATAAGCCACGTTATATCGGGCTACATTTGTTGGACTAACTGATCAACAGCTACAAATATAGTGAGTCATTACTCTATAAGCCACGTTATATCTGGGTGGCTAAGCTGATTTGCTGGCTAAGCTGATACGCAGCTAAAGCTAGAAAATCCAGTCTGTCTACGCACTTAGGGCCCCTATAAGTGATTTGAGAAACTTACAAAAACTTACAAAAACTTCCAAAAAATAAATACACAAACAGACAGACGGACAGACAAAAACTAAAAATAAACAGATGAACGGACGTACGATCAGCGTGAGGGTATTGTTACTAAGTAATCCCAAAAATAAACGGACAGACAGACAGACGGAAGGATAGGGCGAAACCTATAGGGCGAAATATGCACCGCCGATTTGAAGGCGATGTTATTCATGGAATACATGTATGGCAGCCGTGACACTTGTGATAAAAAAATCTTCGTACGACAGCCCAATACCTATCACAGACTTACGAGGAAAGTAAGAAGGTTAATAGAGTAGACACTTCTCAGAGCTGTCAGATGTGTAGATGGACCAGGTGCTAAGCTGGTCAACTTGTGGGCGGACCATCGTCCATCTACAATGCTGTACATGGGGTCAAATTAAGGAGTCAAATTAGGGACCAGTAGCGGTATTATGCCGTATTAGTCACTCCAATTGCCACGGGGGTGGAATGCACTGGAGGGCCAGTGACCGAATACCTCGATGCTGGGTCAAATATTAATTGATAGGCACTTGCGGCGACGTTGTTGTTTGAAGCTTGTGTCATCCGCTGTACTTATCATAGGGATTTTGCGACCAGCGTATATCCAGATCAGCCTGTGCATCTGCACAGACTGATCAGTATCTGCACTTTTCCACATTCCATCAAAGAAACACTAACAAGCAATCTAGATCATTTTATGCTACAGGAGTGTGATATTTGATAAGGACCTACACTGGTCACAAATCACACAAGCCGGATTTCTCCAGTCACAGCCACAGGTTGAAGTAACGGACCGAGGTCTATAAATACATTAAATATGCCTGAAAGCATCAATAAATGAAGAAAGAAAAACAAAAATTTACCCCCCCTCCATCTAATCATATGATTTGATGAGGGGGGGGGGGTAATTTTTTTTATTTTTTTTCTTCATTTATTGATGCTTTCATGCATATTTAATGTATTTATAGACCTCGGTCCGTTAATTCAACCTGTGGTCACAGCCACATATAGGACCAAGCTATGTTTAATCAACAATCAATCAAGCCAGTGCATTGTAGATGATATGCAAAACTAAGCCAGAATATTCAGATATTTCAGAACGGTCTTGTTTTGACGCGACGCTGGGAAATGAAAGTTACCATTATGGAACCTCCTCGCCCACAGTACTCTATAATGAATCATCGTCGCTTTCAGAAGAAACTACTGCTGTGGATGCCCATCTTACTGCTGGATCGTACGTGTACGGCTGCACGGATTGATCAATATCTGGTACATGTATAGCGTCTAATATAGAATCACACTTGACATTCATCTTTTTTATTCTCTCTTTTTTTTCGTTGGGCTCCGCTTTAAACTTCAGCGCACACGGATATTTCCGGCATAGATCGGTCAAAACTGTAAAATATAAATAACGTTAACTTAATTATGTGCAGTGAATCGTGACTGTATTCCGTGAATGAACATGGGTATGTAAAAATCAAAACTACTACTGCTATGTCGTAGCACCATGTGACCAAACGAAGGGAAATAACCGATCTGAACAAGCAAGGGAAGGTTAGTCATGCACTCCTGAAGAGAAGACTCGAACCTGTGACACACAAAAAAATGCCCATTCGGTTACAAAAAAAATCAATTGCCCCATCTGTCTCGTACTACGGAAGCCCATTAGGGCCACGTCACTTTTTTTTTATTTCCATTTATTCAAGATCTTGTCTTGAATTTTCAAGTTCTTTTCTCAAATTTTGTTATACCCCTTAGGTGAGTATTACGATTATTTGTAATCCTATTACTTTTAGGGGAAGGGGCCAAGTGACTTTGGTGTGGTATGAACCTGGCACCAGGTCTGGTTATTCTAATTTCAGGGTTGAATATATTTTTTTTCAATGTAAATATTCTGTTCTGATTATGCTCACATGTATCAAGTGTCCAAATATTGAAGCAATCCATCACATTATATTAAAGTTATACCATGCTGACGAAGCTTGTACAAACTTTTTGACATTTCGGACGACGACGACGCGGACAACAACGACGATGACGGAAAAAGAGCAGGCGCGACAAAAACCATAACCTGCTTATGTGTGAAACATACATGTAGTTATATTCCATTACAGATGAACCTCTCTAAACTGAACACAGAGACAAGTTAGTTGTCCTTAATTTTGATATAGTTTGTGTCCATTTATCTCCGAATATAATGTATGTTCATGATCGCAAAGCACCCACGCGTGTCTTGAAATAGTTATATGCAAGTTTCACAGTGGAACCTCACTAAACCGGACACCCTACCATGTCCCCATGTTTAGAGAGGTTCCACTGTATTTGTATACACTACAGAGTATCCGTTACAGTAACATAGATGACATGCAGTCGAATGTATCAACGCCAGTTGCTTAACAACAAATATTGCGGCATGGCGACAACGGGCAATTTCTGTCATAGACGAAGACCGCACGAGAGACAACCCTGACAGAATATAGAATGATAAGTGTAGTTTTAGACACTACTTATTGACCAACCCTTGTACAAACCAATAATTTGGACATAATTTTTCATCATTGTAGAAGGTTTAGAAAATTAAATTTGCCTTCTGAGAAAATGGACCCATCCTAGATTTTTCATGGTGAATTTTGCTACCACCGACTGTGTCGATTCTATTTAATTTACTTTATCACGTCATCTACATATGTAAATTTATGTCATAATTAATAAATTATATTATTTTCATAATGTTGACACTCATTGACACTCATAATGTTGACATTCATCCTTACCAGAATACCGACCGATCAAAAATAAAGAAAATATTTCACAATTAAATGCTATTTAAAATTGCGAATCAGTAGCCTATTTCATCAACATTGCAAAGTATACTTTACTAGCAAAGTATACTTTGAGGGAGTAATCATTTATTTTTCCTGAAATGCATTATTTCATATAGAACTAACAAATGCATATATTTCATAATTAAAAGTATGCAGAATTATTATTAGTCCTGGCTCTGGGGGGTTGTTTGTGTACATTTTTCTTTCACGGCAAAACTTTGCATTTTATTGTTCGGTGTGACAGGACCTTCAAAAAAAGTTTGGGTAGCACTTCCAAGTGGAGTACGTTTTCTCTGTGGCGGCCATCTTGGATTTTAGTCCGGGTGCAAAATGGCTAAATTTATGATATTTTATTTTCACAAATTAAATCATTATTAGGCATCAATAAATTATTAATTGTGATGTTTTGCATTATACTGGTTCTCAAAATACATTATGAGCACAATTTACTATCATAAACATGACTTTGGGGTACATAATGGACATATTTTACTCAAATTTATCACAAATTTTCTTAATTTTGGAAAGTCGCTCAATCTCTGATGGTGTCTCAATCGCCCAATAATATAATTAGAACTCTAAAATATTCCCCAAAACTTGCTAATTAAATCCTCTAAATAATGCAATCCTCATTGCCATACATTAGGGCACTGTGAGAAGTCCACTTGAGCGAAAAGTTACCCCTACCCCATAATGAGCAATTCTTTTTGAATTTTGCTAGAAATGAAATATCTTCTGAACGAATAGACTTAGGAAGGTGATCTTGGTGTCTACACATAGGTTTTCGGGGTCAGATATTCTATTTCTGGCATGAAATTAATGTTTCGAGTTAGTCATGTGTATGTAAATCCAAGATGGCCGCCAAGATGGCCGCCAACATGCTGAAAAATGATATAATCCAAACAAATTGACATACGAAGGTGATATTGGCACCTAGACATAGGTTTTCGGGGTCAGGGATTCTGTTTCTCATGTGAAATGTATGTTTTGAGTTAGTCATGGGTATAAAAATCCTAGATGACCGGAAATGCTGGAAATGCTGAACGTTTTCTCTGTGGCGGCCATCTTGGATTTTAGTCTGGGCTAAATTTATGGTATTATATTTTTTTTTTTTAGAATAAACTACCCAGTAATTGTTCAGTTTGATTTATTGCCATTACCTGGATGTTACTGATACATGTGTAGCATGATTTATTACTCAAAACATTGATTTAATGTACAATATGGACATATTTTTCTGAAATTTAGACACATATTTCTTTCATTTGGAAATTAGCCTCATGTTTGATGTTGTATCCATGGCCCAATATTGCAAGTACAGCTGTGAAATATGGTCATAAGTTTTCTATTCAAATAAATTAGCTAAACAGTGCTGCCTTCAGTTTGGTGCATCATGGCTTTGTACAAAGCCTAATTGAACCGGAAGCTACACCTACCCCATAAACTACCTGAATCCTGAAGTAAGTTTCGTATGATGTTGATCTTTGTGTCTACATGTATGTATTGATTTTGAACCCACATTAATTGAATGCTAGCACATACATATGCTACAAACTCATCTGAATTTAAACTTTAATGCAGCACCGAATCAGTTATGGTAGATGAGAACCTCATTGATGCACGCGAAGTTCATCATGGGGGTGATAAAGAAGATATTGAGACCAGAGAAGAAAATGTCACCTCTACACTTAGTGTTGTAGAATTCAATCTCAGCTTGTAATCTCAGGTGACAGGATTCTTACATACATGTTGTGACATTTTCTTGCAACAACAGAATTTGCCATATCTGACGCCAGCCATCCTACAAGGGCATGTTGACCTGGCACACTTGGCACATGCACAGAAGATAGACCAATTCACCGGAAGTGTTTTCCATGATGTTGCAGGCATTAGCTGACCTTGGTCAAGTTCATAGCCACACTCCTCTGCATTCAATGTTTCGGCAGTGTCGGGATTTATGTGGCACTCCAACGTGTGCATTGTTGTGTATGCATTGTAGAAAGCACGCTGTATGTGTGGTAGGAGGCCCTGGCTGGTCGGAGGAAGATTGTGAAGAGAGCTACTTTTGCTGAAGTGGAAGACCTCTGCTCGTAGATCAGTGAAATTTGTAGCATCACTTTGTCTTTTCAGCACCTTCACCAGGTATTGCTCGGATGTACGGATCATGGCTGGAGAGAGGATTGGCGACTCACCGAAGTTGTTGAGGAATTTCTCTGGCTCTGCCTTTAATGCCGCTTTCTTTCTGCCAACTCTACTGGTGATGTCACATCCCGTAAGACTGTGCAGAGCCGGTAGTACTGCACATAGCCGAGACCCCATGCGTTGGTATAAAGTATGAAGAGGCACATACCGCGTTGAGTTCCCGAAGATTGTGTTGCATCAGGTCGGGCATGTGGTACAGCAGGGCGACGACTACATCAGTGTCATTGGAGATAACAACGCATATGTTGTGTCCTGCCTTCAGACAGTCCAATACATGAAGTGGAATACGGTGTTCAGCTTCTTCAAATTATGATTGCAGATTGTTCATCACATGATTACTGCCTTTGTGAACCATAAGGCACTGCCAGTTCTCATCTGCTCTCGTCACCTGCCCGACTACAGTGGGAAACTGTCGCGTTTCGGGAACATGATCACGGAGATGGTGATATATCAGTTGCTCCAGAAGATGCTTGTTGGTATTCGAAGGTCAGAAGGTATCCATCTCTTTTGGTAGAGGCGTCCCTGGTGCAATCGAGCTGTGTTCAATGGGCACAGTAGCAGAGCGGCGCATTCTCTCACTGTCCTTTACAGAGGGATCGTCCGAGGACATGTCAAACACATAGTCGCATCGCCCAAACTGGTGATACACCTCTGTAATTGATGAAAGTCATGAAAGGTGGAGAGGCCGCTGCTGACACGAACCTTACGAACAGTTGCCATGGTGTCTATGACAAATGCAGAGTTATGCCGATGCACATACTCATAGTCCTCTGGTTTCAGGTGGGTCTCCAGCTCTTTGAGTAGTTGACTTTTCTCCGGTTTGGTCATCATCCCATCATCACGGAACAGAAGAGGGGAGGGTGCGACATCACATTCCAGAAGGTCTTTTGTGCTGATGCCTCGATCTCGAGCTATTTCAACCGTCTTCTCCTCAATGTTCATCTCCTTCACTGCCTTCTTGACTGTCTTTTGTGGCTTGGCTCTGATAGCTTTCATGGTTTTCAAATTTGTTCGGTGTATGCATTCACTAAGTCTTGCACGTTTAGTGATAAATCTGCTGAGCCGAAATGTCAGGTATTTTTCCTTTCCTGTTGAGAAGGCATTCAACATGTCATTTCTGATGTCTTTTGGCATGACTTCTTTCGTCACAAAGTTTTGCAGCTCTGGAGATGCTTCTGCAGATAGTGGAGAGCCCTTTTCTTCGATGAATCGTATCATTGCTTGGATATGTGACTCATTACGTGTTGTAGTGGCTTGTGGTGACTTGTGGTGGTTACACGACTCGTGTGTATCCTCCATCACGCCAGCATATTCCCGATGCAGATTCTTCACTGCCATCATTTCGTGGTAAATTAGGTCCCATTGAGCCACATACTGCTTCTGCTTGGCATGTCCGATGACTCCGTCACTGCATTTTGATGACAGATTGATACTCTGCTCCAGTTTCTGGTCTCCTCCAACTGCGATGAAGCGGCCAGGTTTGCACCAGGGACGCCTCTACCAAAAGAGATGGATACCTTCTGGCCTTCGAATGCCAACAAGCATCTTCTGGAGCAACTGATATATCACCATCTCCGTGATCATGTTCCCGAAACGCGACAGTTTCCCACTGTAGTCGGGCAGGTGACGAGAGCAGATGAGAACTGACAGTGCCTTATGGTTCACAAAGGCAGTAATCATGTGATGAACAATCTGCAATCATTTTTTGAAGAAGCTGACCACCGTATTCCACTTCATGTATTGGACTGTCTGAAGGCAGGACACAACATATGCATTGTTATCTCCAATGACACTGATGTAGTCGTCGCCCTGCTGTACCACATGCCCGACCTGATGCAACACAATCTTCGGGAACTGTGGGTGCGAGCTGGTGTTGGAGATTCAACCCGGTATCTGCCTCTTCATACTTTATACCAACGCATGGGGTCTCGGCTATGTGCAGTACTACCGGCTCTGCACAGTCTTACGGGATGTGACATCACCAGTAGAGTTGGCAGAAAGAAAGCGGCATTAAAGGCAGAGCCAGAGAAATTCCTCAACAACTTTGGTGAGTCGCCAATCCTCTCTCCAGCCATGATCCGTACATCCGAGCAATACCTGGTGAAGGTGCTGAAAAGGCAAAGTGATGCTACAAATTTCACTGATCTACGAGCAGAGGTCTTCCACTTCAGCAAAAGCAGCTCTCTTCACAATCTTCCTCCGACCAGCCAGGGCCTCAAAATCAATACATACATGTAGACACAAAGATCAACATCATACGAAACTTACTTCAGGATTCAGGTAATTTATGGGGTAGGTGTAGCCTCCGGTTCAATTAGGCTTTGTACTACAAAGCCATGATGCACCAAACTGAAGGCAGCACTGTTTAGCTAATTTATTTGAATAGCAAACTCATGACCATATTTCACAGCTGTACTTGCAATATTGAGCCATGGATACAACATCAAACGTGAGGCTAATTTCCAAATGAAAGAAATATGTGTCTAAATTTCAGAAAAATATGTCCATATTGTACATTAAATCAATGTTTCGAGTAATAAATCATGCTACACATGTATCAGTAACATCCAGGTAATGGCAATAAATCAAACTGAACAATTACTGGGTAGTTTATTCTAAAAAAAATATATAATACCATAAATTTAGCCATTTTGCACCCAGACTAAAATCCAAGATGGCCGCCATAGAGAAAACGTTCAGCATTTCCAGCATTTCCGGTCATCTAGGATTTTTATACCCATGACTAACTCAAAACATACATTTCACATGAGAAACAGAATTCCTGACCCCGAAAACCTATGTCTAGGTGCCAATATCACCTTCGTATGTCAATTTGTTTGGATTATATCATTTGTCAGCATTTTGGCGGCCATCTTGGCGGCCATCTTGGATTTACATACACATGACTAACTCGAAACATTAATTTCATGCCAGAAATAGAATATCTGACCCCAAAAACCTATGTGTAGACACCAAGATCACCTTCCTAAGTCTATTCGTTCAGAAGATATTTCATTTCTAGCAAAATTCCAAAAAATTGCTCATTATGGGGTAGGGGTAACTTTTCGCTCAAGTGGACTTCTCACAGTGCCCTAATGTATGGCAATGAGGATTGCATTATTTAGAGGATTTAATTAGCAAGTTTTGGGGAATATTTTAGCGTTCTAATTATATTATTGAGCGATTGAGACACCATCAGAGATTGAGCGACTTTCCAAAATGAAGAAAATTTGTGATAAATTTGAGTAAAATATGTCCATTGTGTACCCCAAAGTCATGTTTATGATAGTAAATTGTGCTCATAATGTATTTTGAGAACCAGTATAATGCAAAACATCCAAATTAATAATTTATTGATGCCTAATAATGATTTAATTTGTGAAAATAAAATATCATAAATTTAGCCATTTTGCACCCGGACTAAAATCCAAGATGGCCGCCACAGAGAAAACATACTCGACTTGGAAGTGCTACCCAAACTGTGTTTGAATGTCTTGTCACACCGAACAATAAAATGTAAAGTTTTGCCGTGAAAGAAAAATGTACACAAACAACCCCCCAGAGCCCATACTATATACTGAATTTATTACATTATCACAGCCATTAAATGGCTGTGATAATGTAATAAATTCAGTATAATAAAAATTAATAAATTTTTCAAAAAATTGAAAATTTCTCCCTCAAAGTATACTTTGCTACTAAAGTATACTTTGCAATGTTGATGAAATAGGCTACAGATCCGATTCGCTACTCTGCAGAGTAGCGAATCGGATCTGATTCGCAATTTTAATGAATGGAACCGTAAATCTGTTATGGACGGTACGCGAGTAGATTTCGAGAGTTACTGTTCGTAACTACTTACTGTCTGTTTCACGAAAGCTGCCCAAAGTTTACGGCTATATAAACAATTCAAAAACAATTTTTTTTTTTATATTAAATTAAAGGAACATTTAAGAATGAGCCTTCTTTTTATTTCGTGAAATTTGGTCAAATATGGATTTTATTGCGAAAAAACAATTTCCCCATGTTGGGAAATTTTTACATTTTTAGACATTGGGAAAGTTTTAGATTTTCAGAAATACTGGACAGATTTTCAAACCTTAACTTTTGTTTTCTTAGATCATTTCCAAGCTATCTAGCCAGGTTTCGGAGTCAATTTCCAAATGTTTTTGTTTTCCGACTCCTCCTACAGCTCCTCCACCTCCTTTCCACTCAATGTTAAATTCCCATAGACAAATCAATATTTGACCAAATGTCACAAAATAAAAAGAAGGCTCATTCTGAAATTTTGATAAAATTTAATATTATCAAAAAAAATATATACTGTTTTTGCATTGTTTATATGGCCGTAAAATTTGGGCAGCTTTCGTGACTTTTACTACTACTGTCTGTTCCACATTTATGTGCCGACAAACTTTTGGCTATTAAACATATTAAATCTAAAAGATATGTAAATGTAAGTTTTCATCAATAACAAAAAAGTCACCCTCCCCAAAGTTCCGTCAAATATTGATTTTATTGCGAAAATTATTTTCTTATGGGAATTTGACATGGGGGTTAAAAATATGAAAATTACTGTTGAAAGGGGTTATAGTCGATTTTATCAAGACTGCAAATTACATCATTTAAACATGGTGACAATAGTACCTGTAGTTTGTTTCAAATTATAACGGTGTTCCATTTCCCACCGACGATAGTTATGGCGCTGCTCCTGAAAAATAGAAATACATGTATCGCTTATTTAACCAGTAGCCTATTTCATCAACATTGCAAAGTATACGTTAGTAGCAAAGTATACTTTGAGGGAGTAATCATTTATTTTTCCTGAAATGCATTATCACAGCCAAATTGGCTGTGATAATGTAATAAATTCAGTATAATAAAAATTAATAAATTTATCCTAAAATTGAAAATTTCTCCCTCAAAGTATACTTTGCTACTAAAGTATACTTTGCAATGTTGATGAAATAGGCTACT